>JAHIAL010000055.1:1179342-1779342 GCA_021605145.1 Aegilops bicornis
TACTTTTGTTGCCTTAAGTGATTTCTCGTAATAAAATACCTGGTTTATGTTTTTTAAGTAATATTTTTTCTAGGAAACCAAGAGAGACCCAAGGGAGGAGGTCTCCTGTACGTGCTAGCATAGGACGCTCAGATTTTTGTTTTTTAAAGAAAGATTTCCTTTTTAATGAAATGGAGAGAGTCCCATGGAAGTAAGACTCCCGTACGTTGTAGTATGAGACAACATGTCTTATCTTTTATCTGATGGCTACAGATACATTATGTATTAATCCAACGGTCAAAATTCTTTAATTCTAAGGGTTAACGTGGTGCCTCGTATGGTGCCTCCAATTAGTAAATATAAGATATAAGATGCTGGAGTTGATATTGAACACACCCACTTTATTTATTGCTTGACGAATCATAACACAAAGCTGTTTGCACGGTAGGTGAACCAGGTAGCACATACTAGTACATTGAGGAGCTTGATGGAAAACTAATTACTAGCTAGTACATACGGAGGACCACGGTGAAATGAAACATTACTGGGTACTAATTGGCCGCCCGACGACCTAAAAATGGGTCATAGCTAAATGAACAAGGCGACGAGGATGGTTGCCCAGAGTTGAGTTCAGTGGTTGTGGAGCTTATCGAGGATCGGTGCAAAGAAGAAAACAAAGAGAAGTCCCATTGTTGCCATCTTTATTTCCTCCATTTTCTTCCCAAACAGATTTGTCGTCTAAATACTGAAACCCTTTACTATGAAATACTCATCTTCCAAACCGATCTGAAGGAGAAAATATTTGTGTGATTCAGTTGGATCGCCATGCAAAGGAGAAAACAAAGAGAAGTTATTTTATTTCAGGGAACCTTGATTTTGTTGTAAAGGTGTTAGCACAAGTTCAGACCAACTTCTGCTAGCATAACAGGAGAGATGCAATTTTCATCTGGCCTAAAAAAGGCAGTTTTGGCAAACCTGCTATTGCAATACAGGGTTGTATGTGAACATGCATAGTAAGCAAGAACCTTTTTTTAGGCAAGCAAGCAAGAACCTAGTAGCAAAAACTGGAGCGGCAACCTTCACCATCCGACGAACTGAATCCCATGAACTAGTGCAGGTTGGGTGAGTAATTTTTACTTACTAGGAGCAGGCCTCATTTACTACCACCCGACCCAGGTCACGAATGTTAATTACACTGACGAGTAGCCTGCAGCCCTGCACCTTGACAATAAACATACCAGTCTCTCTCCACCAAATTCAATAATAGATGGCCAACGTCCACTGTATTAATGTTGCGTATTCACTCACTTATCCTTAAGTATTGCCGCAGTCCAATCAAGCACTGTATTAAGTGTGAATCGCATAGCAGCAATTGTCGGATAACATCCTCGCATGACACCATGTCCCAAAAATCCGCGCCCCCCTCCCCCTCCCTTAATATTTTGAAGGACACCTTTGTCCAAGAAAAAGGAATGATTTCTTCAACGCAGCAAATTATTCACTCCTATATATTCTTCTTTTCTCTACATATGCGACCAGAAATCCCAGTTGGACTAAAGCATTATCCTCAAAACACTGATAGAAGTAGTTATGGTTACACAACCACTCGCATATATACAAAGCTATACACTATTCTTTCATAATAAACAGAAATATTCTATAGCAGTGTCATTTTTCTACAAGAAACTATTTGAGACAACTTTATGCACGTTATCATGTGTTAATGCAGGCGGATGAATGAAAATCCCGGAAGTAAAGCTTCTAGCTTGATATAGATCTTAATCTTGTTGTATTTGCTATTTTAGACATTGGTTCGTTATTTTTGTATCTTGTCAATTGGCTGATTTAACGACGACTGCGATGAGGAGTCATACCAATTTAGTTTTTAGGGAACTAGACAGTTGCCCGTGTGTTGCAATGGGAGTATAAACATTCTAGTAGATTAACTTGTGATTGTGCATCAATTACTATATTGATGCGCTAAAATCTTAGGAAGTTTTTGTATGCAGTCGCCATGATATAACTATCATTTTATTGTTAAGCACTTATTTGGTAAGAATTTAATTACATACCAAACAAAATTTGTTTTTTTAAGTTAATAAAACAGGAGACAATTGATTCTATTTTAGGGAGAATGGATGGGAGAAAAATTAGAGATGACAGAAGAAAAACAAAGAGGAGAAGGAAAGAGTGTGACCTATACAAGGAAGGTTAGACGAAAGACAGGTGAAATGGGAACCTTATGTTCTTTTTAAGTAGTAGAGATAGAGATTTTAGAAGTGGACCATCTTAATCAACGGCAACTGTTGTTCTAGTGTGCTAGTCCTTTGGGGGCTTAGCACGACAACTTCCCGACTATTTACTACAATAAGGTTTGACTGGCTCTGGTAAGGGAGGGGCGATGATGGTGGCGCGCCTTCGGCTCGCTACAGTGCTTATTGCCATCGCTAGGCGGTCTATGGACAGGGATGTAATATTTATTACTTATCTTGTTCTTTTTACTATCATGATGTATCTTTTATTTGGAAAATCAATAAAAATACACAACAGAGTCCTGTTGTTTCCCTCAAAAAAATGATGTTTGATGGATAAATGGGGACCTTTCCCAGAAAAAAAACTAAAAAAGGAAAAAAGTATACTACACCAACAAAGGAGTCCAATGGCATTTTAATTAAGATAGAAGTTGTGTGACAGATTAGAGTGATTTATTATGCCAACAGGGTTCGAGCCAAGGTCTGCAAAAGAAATAAAAACAGCGCTGGGCTAGATTAATTATTGTGGAGGAATCTCGAAATTTCACCATTATCTCGACAAACAGAGAAGTGCTAGGAATATTACCGCCACGTGATAAAATCTAGGGAGTGCCTTTTATCAGTCATTAAAGTGTTTGGTTCCAATGTGTTTGACAAGATGACAATATAACACATGTTGCTACATGCGCATGGACTGGTGGACCACCGGATTAATTTTCTGTGCTGCCGAGAGTATGTACCCCCATATTCCAATATACGTTTAAAACAAGCATATTATACGTCTTTATCATTTTGAACATACCTTATTAATTGTTTTAATATACCACAATGTATGTTCCAGGGAATATATTGTCGAAGCCCTTAGTTTATGCGCTATACCCTTTTTACGTTAAAAATGTAGATTACTCGTAAATAAAACAAAAAATGTGGTCCCAAATGTAAATTTTCATGGAACTCATTGTGGGCATCTAGTAATCGTTAACGATGTACTCTCTTTGTTTCTTTTTACTCCATGTATTAGATTTGTCTGAAGTTAAACACTGCAAAGTTTGACCAAATTTATATTAGAAAATATCAACATCTATAGTACATAATAAATCTAACATGAAACTATATTTCACGATGGATCTAGTGATAATAAAGTTGTATAGTGAATGTTGATAAATTTTTATATAAACTTGGTCAAACTTTAGAAAACTTCAGATAGAATAAAAAGACATAGATGGAGTATATTGCAATGTAAATAAAATGATCATAGGCATATAAGTCAGGCTGATCTGTTACCAATTTTGGCGAACCTGCGAGATGGCGCCTGACGTCTTCCATCTAATCGCATTTCTACTTTCATTTCCGTTGCTGCTGCCGTATTTGGCGTTGTTGTCGAAAATATCCTCTAGCTGCGCGTTCATGGACTTGACCTTCCGGGAGAGGATGTATCGGAAGCGGATCTGCGTGCCAAAGTTAGAGAAGAACATGGCGGCCGCCCAACAACCGTTGTAGCCGAAGCGGGCAAGGTCGACCTCCAGGAAGAAATGGTCGATGGCATCCTCCGCAGCGAAGGCGACCTCGCGCACCTGGCACGCGAGCAAGCGGGCTCGCTGGTTGTCGTCCGTCCAGCTGCATAGGTCATTCTCGTGCACCAGCAGATGCAGCCACATGAGCTTGTTGCGGAGGCGGTCAATCTCATTGCCCACCCCGGCTAGGGCCTTCCCCTCCGTCACCGCTACCTCCTGCAGCTTTCTCAGCAGCGGCCCAACAATGGCGTCTGCCATCTCTCTCTCTCTCTCTCTCTCTCTGTGTGTGTGTGTGTGTGATGCCACTAGAGGCTATGCCACCCGTCAGGTATGGTTTGGTTTTGCTCCTCAAATTAGAACCACACCCCGACTAGTCACTTTTATAGGGAAAAATGGAAGCAAAGACATCTATTGCTTAGCAGCACTATTTGAAACATCATTGTTAGCTCATTTATTGTACCCTCTTTTCTACAGCACACACTTGGACATAATTTTCTAAAAATTATGGGATCACACCATATCCCAAAATGCACATCTAAGGCCCATTTTTCTACACTCTTACAAAAAAAATTAGAAGTGTGTTCTTTGATATTTTAAAACAACCACGTAAAAGAACATCCACACCCAAATCATTATCACTTACATTTTCCAGGCAAAAAAATTTATCATTTATATTTTCCAACGAAAGTAGCGCCTCACTTAATGGTTTTATATTACAAGCAAGAAGTACTCCTTAAGGAAAATAATATTGCAGAGCTGTGGTGTAGGTGCGGCTGTGGTGTAGATCCTTGTGTTTTTTTACTTGTGTCAATCGAGCTGGATTGGGCATAGCTCCTGGGAGGCACTACAATAATCTGGACCCAAAAAAATAAATGGTGTAGATCATTGCTTTTTTAATTTGACTAATAAGAGGATTATTGCACTTGAAGACGCCCGAGTTTTACCTAGGCAGCGAAGTCAAATGCATTCACGCAGATGATAAATCATAATCGGTGTGCGAAAACAATGAAGCACGTACGGACATCATTGATCAGCAGAATAGTTGGACATCAACAGCATGTGTGCAGCTAGCAATCCATTTCATAATTAAGTATTCGTACAGCTAGCAATCTGTTTCTTCATTAATTATCTGTCCTGCACGCCAATGAATATTCGACCGTTTCTATGTTAGCTCACTACACTGGCTGTTCACAACCATGTATCTGTGGCTACTAGCCATGGCTGTTCACACCAGCGAGACAAATTAGCATCATTTTGAATTTTTTGCATGTAAAACCACCGGACTAGAAGTATCCATTGCTCGTGTGAACTTAGTATTAATTACTAGGTAGTATGAGCCTATATGTCTGCATGGGCAGGCAATTTCGAACATGTATAAATCGTACTCCCTCCATTCCACAATGTAGTTCGCCCGCGCTTTCCGAGATTCAAATTTGACCGTAAATTTAACCAATGAAACCGATTGCTGCGGAGCAACAATTTATATCACTGAATTCATACCGAAAATAAGAATTCAGGGATAAAATTTTTGCTCCCGCCGCAGTCGGTCTCGGTAGTTAAATTTGCGGTCAAACATGAATCTCGGGAAGCGCGGGTGCACTACATTGTGGAATGGAGCGAGTAGTAAGTTGTTTGATGCCATTTGATGTATGTGAATATTCATTGGTATTAGAAATATCGGTGAAATAAATTTGGTTGTGCACATTTTCTGTTGCAGTGGCTGGGTAAATCCTTCACTTCCCATTGTCTAACACGATACAAAAGAAACATAATGCGAAAGATTATTACTAAAGGAATATACTAATGCTTTGCCTTGGTAGAGAAAAAGATTACACTCCTTCAGTTCATTTTGATTAGAAGTTATATGTGTGCATATGTAAGTGTACCGGGCAATGGCGATGTTTTTACGTCGTTACCTTGTTGAAGGCATTGCTCAAATATGCTGGGATTGGTACTTCAGGATGAAAATCTTGATTCTGGCTTTGAATGGTTGGATCCAACGACGGCGGCGCTTAAGCGTCAGTCCCTTCCTAAAGGCGTTGTTGTTGAAGAACCTCATCGTCCATGTGGTGTCATGAGGGGGTTGGTGCGAATATGGTCATTGTTGTAGTTTGCTGATTCGCGGATCCAATCACTTTTTTTTTCATTGCCTACACATAGCTTTGGTCTTGTATGACTTTGCTATTTGCTGATATGTTTTTGGTGTGTGTGCGTAGTGTTGGTTATGTACATCCTAGTTATGCAGAGGCCGGGTGTGTACGTATTGTGTTCGTATCCTATTGATGCTTCATTTTGAGTCAATAAAATCCATCCTTTATCGAGAAAAATGTAAGTATCGTCTACGAGGGGGTGCAACGCCGCATGTCACAGTTCAACAGCCAAGAGGTGGAGCTCCGTAACCGCTACTGTGGAGAGACGGGGCTGGAGGTGGGTTGGGAGAGCTCCGAGAAGAACGTCACAACATACAAATTGGGTCTAGGGGAGTGTATCAAAAGGGAAGGGAACCTCACCGCAAGGGTGTCTCCCATGGAGCCGGACCAATGGTCCAACCAGAAGGCGGTGGTCTCGCCGTTTCCGACCTCTACCACATTGCAGCTTCTGAAGGAGGGAAGAACAGCCAGGAGGTTCTTCCACACAGGCATGTCCAGCCAATCAGCCTCGCCAAGATCCGGAGCAGCGGCGCCAGACCGACCGGCAAGGATCTTGGCTTCCCATACTACTCTTTATGATGTTGCTTCAGATAATGGATCAAGCCTTCGCTGCAGGTCGTTGCTGGATGCCTACGGGAACATGTGTATGTTTCACGATCATGAGCAGAAAATGTTGAGTAGAGCTGATGTTGAACGGCTACCAAACCAATTAACAAGAAATATCAAGGGGCAACAGCAAACTGCTAACAGAGAAAATGTTGAGTAGAGTCAGATATTTCCCACATAAATTTTATGTCAATTCGTGCACCTGTAGTTGTGCTTATTTACTATTACTATCTATTAGTTGAACCACTCAACATTGTTTAGCACTAAAGAGAGATTGATTGCTGCATTGTTGCTACTCTTTGTTCCCACACTTTGATCAACTTCTAGATAATAATTTATGGGGTCCTATGATGCAGTTGGACATTACATCCCAAAATTTCAGGAGAGATCACGTTGTTTTCATTATTCCATCCCTAAATTTTGGGGCAACCAGCTGAACGAGCAGATAGGAGCCCAAGGGTCACATGGCACCATACCAGAGAGATGTCGTCCTCTACACCGTTGTCATCCATACCCAGGCCACACTCCTCCCTACACGTGACATCATCGATAATGTTGTTTTGTTGGGGTAACGCTTGTCCCCCATCATATGGCACAACAAAGTCACGGTTGGTCCCTCTGCGCTATCATTTTTGTGGAATATAATCACCGACGAAGTTATTAATCGACAAGGAAGGCAAATAGCAGCATGTGGTGGTGGGTGACAAGCCTAGATCAATTCTGCATCGAATACGGAGTGACCTGTATGCTTTGGCACAAGTACGGCTACTACTAGATGCCCGCTGGTGTAATTGATCTGGTGATGCGACTGCCACGGTTGGGTGTTGTGAAACAAGAGAACACTCGGGGCTCACTTGTTTGTAGGATTTTTTTATATTTTTTGTATCAAAGAGGTAGATATTTTGAAGAATTTTATTTGTAAGAACATTTTTTATAGATGTCTTTCGTAAAAAGGAAAATGCAATTCTCCTTGTAGGGGATCGAACTAAACCTAAGACAAGTCTTTGTAGGGGATCGAACCTAAGAGCTCTTGCTCGTTAACAACGTCACAAGCCACCATAACTACTGAGATTAGATGTCTAAAATAGCAGACATTGTGGGTCAACTATAAGCCACAAAGAGATAAACTTATTTCTAAATATTGAACGTGATTTTCTTTTTGAAAAGAGTAAACATTTTTCGAAATGCGAACATTTTCTAATTTTGAACATAATTTTAAAACATCGAAATTAGTTGAATCCAAAACATTTTTTGAAAAAATAAACAAATTTGAAAGGGAGATTTTTTTTAAAATTATGAACTATTTTTTGGAAATCCAAACATTTTTTAAAAAACAGGAACACAAAATTATAACCGGCACATTTTCTGAAATTATGAACATTTTTTCAAAAAAATAAACATTGAGTATTTTTTAAGATGTCTAAAACACAAATTTTAAGTAATTTTTTGAACGTATAAATTTTTCACTAACGCAAACAAAAATATGAAAATGAATAAATTTTGAATTTCCAAAACATTTTTTGCAAATATCAATGTTTTGGAATGTGTGAAAAAAATTAAAGCTAGAACATTTTTTGAATCTTGAGAACAAATTTCAAAACAGAGAACAAATTTCAAAGCGCGAATAATTTTTTAATCTTGAGAACAAATTTTGACACGGAGAACAATTTTGAAAAATCCCGAACATATTTGGTAGCACGAATGTTTTTTAATACGTGAACAAATTTTTTAAATCCGGTACATTTTATGAACTAGCTGATACCCCGCACGTTGTTGCGGGAATTATAGCAAGAATAATGAGACATGTCAGACAAATGAAATATAAATAATTTGGATAACTTGCTAGCCATTCAATTTCTTGGCTAAAATAAAAACCATTTCATGAGATTAAACAATGCACAATTGGCTAGAGAAATACATATTATTTCCTTCCAAAAAAATATTAAAATTGGTGGTTTGAGTTCCACTGGCAAAATATCATGGCCCCGCCAACCATTTATGCATGGAAAACATCTTGCCCACAATATTTATCCACTGGAATTTTGGCAACTTTCAAACAATATGTATCTTGTTTCATAGTAATATTTTTACGTCCATGCAAGACTATGAGAATTGGTTGGAAAAAAAAAGGCTGACCTTCCTTCAACTATTTTTTTGTCATGTTCCTTCAACTATTCAGACCTATACTTGTCAGCACTCTCGGGTGCGCATATATGTGGAAGTAACTCACAGCATTAAAATGTGAGAATGATCGGAAGAGAACTAATCCATACAAATGCGTTTTTACACCATAATCTAGACAAAAGTAACTTGCAACATCAATATATTTTGATTATTCCAAAATATGTTCGGAACACATCAGTAATTAAAAATAGAAGATAGCACCACCTGAACTATCCAATGCTTAATACAGAAATGAAAAATTGTGTGTCGACCCAGGGCTTCAAAGCTTGTTTGGTTCTGAAGCCATTCAGTAAGAAGGATCGGCACTAAAGGTTTAGAGATACCAAATTAATTAGGTTTAGAGATACCAAATTAATTAGGTGAAAAGAAAGGTTTCTGCTCTAGAAACATTGACAAAAAAATATTTGCATAATATAAAAATAGCACTACAAACAACTAAGGTTCTGGGAATAGAGGCTAATAATGGACTTGGAAAGCATGGACGAAATAAAACTACAAATTCAAGAATGTAAGAAAAATCAGTTTAGTATGCTAGGACAAAATAATGGCACGGGGTACTTAAACTTGGTAGGGTGAGATGATTTATCTTATGGGCCATCGAGATGGATCCCAAATAAACCGTTTCTTACTTGTAAAAATGTGGGCAGGAAATAAGGTATACAATTTTACTCACTTTTAATAGAATAACCTCACCTTAGTTCTGGGACTTGCTCTCTCGCCATGGGGATGAGTGAGACCAGCCGTGAATCATTCAGGCAAATTTTATACCTAATATATATGCAAGGTAAAGGTACTTTGTGAGGCAAACAGAGCCTGAGATTAAAGAACACATGTTCTTACCACATGAAACATGTGGTAAGCAATCCAAACAATTCAAAAAGAACACATGTTCTTACTCTGTCACTGCAAGGCACACTGAATGGCTCGTCAGGCCCCACGCCGAAGCAAAGGAAGGAGGGGCTGGACGACGGGTAGCAGCAAGATCCATGGAGGAGATGTGACGGGCGCGGGATGGGTGTGGAGGGCATCCGCTGCCGGCGGAAGCCGATGCTGGCCGTCGGGAAGTAGATGGCCGGGAGAAACCGATGCGCAGCACCGTGAAGCGATGCTCGTGCATGCGCCGACGCTACCGCAGATTTTTTTGGCGCTGTCCAGCGCTGCTCCATGGTCGGGCGGCCGATGCGGGCAGTTGGATGGAGGCGTTGCAGGTGCCGCAACGCGCAGCAGGCATGAAGCGGCACCATCCATACGTGGTGTGGTGGGCGACATCAAACTCCATCTTTGCTAATGAGGTTGACCCGAGCTCGAAGGGAACTGCAGACCCAAATAGCCGTGTTAGATGTCGATTAAAATAGGTGGATCATATAAAAATGTGGTGGAGAGGTGATGGTAATACGAATCGATACGATGCATCTGTGCTTCTCGACTGCTCGTCTGAATAGTAAATGACTCGTCGCTTCAGTGACAAGGGCATATAGCCACGTCTAAAAGAAACGAACTGGCGAAAAAATTCACCACTGAAGCGATGTGTTGCGGAAGGTAATAGCGTGCAACCGGTGTGGAATCATCTACAGTCTATAGAAAAAACGTGGAATGGCTGAAAGGATAGAAAAAAACTTGATGATGTGGTTGATTAGGTGAGGTGGATTGGCTGCAATGTTGATTGCTGATGTGGATAGCTTGCATGTCAAGAGAAATAGGTTAGTGGGGATGAACTATTTAGGTATTATAGATTTCGAAAGTTTTGAGCTTTTTTGTTTAACAAGAACATTTTTTGAATTTCGGGAACAATTTTTCGAAACTGATTTTTTTTAAAAAAACAGGAATAAAATTTGAATATTTTTAAAAAAGTTCAAACAAAATGAGAAGAACAGAAATGAAAATAAAAAACCAAAGAAAGAAAATTTGCTGAAAAGAGAAATTAACTTGAAAAGGAAAGCTGAAATAAAACAGAAAAGTAAAAAAAAGAAAAGAAAAAATAACCAGAAAAAGGAAGAAGAAAAAAAGAATAAAAAAGAAAATGGAAAGAAAAAAAACCAGTTCAGCAACCTTCTCGATGGTTCCCAAAACCAGTAAGAACTGGCTGGGAACGCTCCAGAAGGTTTCCAAAACCGGAACCTGTACGTATGCCCGGCCCAAAAATCGCTCGCTAGTGCATCCTGTGTGCGATTCGTCGACATTTTGACGCAATATGCGTCAAATAGGATTTTCCGTTGGGCATGGCTACCTAGTAAAAATATATTTGCATTTGGGCTAGGGGGGGGGGAGCACGGCCCCCTCAGCGTTGCACATAGCTTCGCCGTTGCGCGTCATACATGCCCACGGCACACTCCTCCCGATCTCTGACAATCATCGATGATCCGTCATACGACACACAATGTCGCAGTTGGTCCCTCTGCACTACTGGATTTTTGTGAATTGTAATCACCGACAAAGTTACTGCTTGACGAGGATGGTGGGTGTCAAGTCGCAACAAGTATGGACCGACATTATCAGACAAAACTTTGTGATAGACATTCGAGCGCATCTATTGTGGTGTTTCCTACATGACGTACATAGAACCAAATTGTGGACGCTTCACACACGGTTTTTTGTTGCTTTCTCTATTGGTTTCCCCCTTTTTATGTTTGGAATTTTCTTCTGGATTTTTTACACAAAAGAACACTAATTTCAGAAAATGTTCAAAACTTGTTCGCAAATATCAAATATTGTTCGTGCTTTAAAAAATTGTTCACAAATTTGAAGAAAATATTTATTCAATTTTTTAAAGTCGTGTTTTCATATTCTTTTGCAAACTGGAAAACTGTTCGGGTTTTCAAATAATTCATAATTTTCAACAACGTTTGCATTTTCTTAAAAAATTGAAATTTTTGCTAAATCATGTTTTCAAAAAAGTCTTTACAAACTTCAAAAAGTGTTTGAAGTTTCAAAAGATGTTTTGGAATTTAAAGTTATTTGTTTTTTCAAAAAAAGTTCAATTTTTTAAAAGATGTTCAAAATTTCAAAAACGTTCATTTATTCTAAAATTGTTTATGAATTTCATTCTAAATTGTTTTGTAAATGTAGCCTTGTTCGGTTTGCTAAGTAGTTGGTTGGATTCGCTGTAGTAGCCGGTTTCATCCCTGGAAAACTTATCCAATTTTGCTACAGCGCCCAATGGGCAGGCTCAGTCGGGCGGCGGCCACAAAGACCGTCAGATAGGTGGTTTGTCGATATCTCTCTCGTAGCCACGGCCTCATTTCTTTTGTTTTACCTTTTGTTTTTTGTTATCGAATTTTCTTTTTATTACATTTGTTTAGCCCTTCAAATATTCTTAATAAATCCATTACCAAAGAACTTTAAATAAAACATTTGAAAAAAAGTTAACCATGCGTTTGAAATGTGTATAGAGAAAATATTTCTCATGCATATGGAAAAATAAACAATGTGCGGGAAAAAAGTTGAGTATGTATTTAAAATGTTAATCAAGCATTTCAAAATTTTAAATAAGGTTTTGAAAAAGGTTAAAAAACATTTGAAAAATGTTAAATGTTTATAGAAGAAATGTTGACATTGTATTAAAAAATGTTAATCAACTATTTGAAACAAATTAACCGTGTATAGAAAAAATGTTAACCATGTATTAGAAATATGTTAATCTGGTATTTGAAAAACTGTAATCAAACATTTAAAAATTACGAAAATGTATATAGATTTTTTTTACCATGTAGTCAAATGCCAATCTTGTATTTGAAAACTATTAATCCAGCATTTAAAATTTTCTGTAAGTGTGTACAAAAAAATATTGACGGTGTACCTCAAAAACATTAAACATATATTCGAAAATACTAAACATGTAATAGAGAAATGTTCTTGACGTATACGAAGAATCTAGAATAAAATGTAAAAGAGGAAATGAAAAAACAATTTAGCCCAAAAAAGGAATAAAGGAAATCAAAGAAACAAGTGTGGAAGCATGAAATATAGTGAAAATAGATAAATAAACCGATGAAGTCAACAAAAAAATACGAAAATGAAGAAGCAATAAAAAGAACAAAAAGAAAACAAAACAAACAAAAGGAAAAAACCAAAGCCAACATAGAAAAAAAAATATGGAACAGTGAAAAACTGAGAAGCAAACAAAGAAATCAGAAGAAAAACTAGAAAGAAACAAATATAATTGTAGAAAATGACAAAAACGAAAGAGAAGAGAAAAAAACCCAGTGAAAAGCAAGAAAGAAACGAGGAAAACCCAAGACAAAAGTGGAAAGCAAGAAATTTTTTGAAGAAAAACGTTTACAAGCAAATAAAAACTATAAATTTGGAGAAACTAGCGACGAAACAAAGGAAACCCGTAAAAAAAGAAAGACTCAACTGAGTTGGCCCTACAAAAAAATATTGACGGTGTACCTCAAAAACATTAAACATATATTCGAAAATACTAAACATGTAATAGATAAATGTTCTTGACGTATACGAAGAATCTAGAATAAAATGTAAAAGAGGAAATGAAAAAACAATTTAGCCCAAAAAAGGAATAAAGGAAATCAAAGAAACAAGTGTGGAAGCATGAAATATAGTGAAAATAGATAAATAAACCGATGAAGTCAACAAAAAATACGAAAATGAAGAACCAATAAAAAGAACAAAAAGAAAACAAAACAAACAAGAGGAAAAACCAAAGCCAACAAAGAAAAAAAATGGAACAGTGAAAAACTGAGAAGCAAACAAAGAAATCAGAAGAAAAACTAGAAAGAAACAAATATAATTGTAGAAAATGACAAAAACGAAAGAGAAGAGAAAAAAACCCAATGAAAAGCAAGAAAGAACCGAGGAAAACCCAAGACAAAAGTGGAAAGCAAGAATTTTTTTGAAGAAAAACGTTTACAAGCAAATAAAAACTATAAATTTGGAGAAACTAGCGAGGAAACAAAGAAAACCTGTAAAAAAAGAAAGACTCAACTGAGTTGGCCCTACATTACACCGTGGGGGGGGGGGGGAGGCTGCAGCGACAGTCTTTGATTTTAAAATGTTTGTATCAATAATCTTTTCGTAATACATTTGTTTTTAAAAGATCTAAATATCGTGCCCACGGAAAATTTTGCGATTTGTGTACACCAGAAAATGTTTATTGGAAAGTACCAAAAAATCTTTATGACGCCTTATTGAAACAATGAATGTCCAAAAATCTTATTGTTTTTAAACCAAAATTTATGATTGTGAGGACATTTTTTTTATCTCCCTTTCATTTGTCAGTTTGCCACTTCTTTCTCAATAATTGAAGCTCTCAAATACTCCTCCATTCTAAAATATAGTACTTCCACGTTTTCCGGGGTCCAACTTTGATCCTAAATTTAACCAACGAGACTGACTGCGGAGGGAGAAAAAAATTATATAATTAAAAACTTCTTTTGAATACGAATTCACTGGTATACTTTTTGCTCCCACCATAGTTGGTCTAGTTGGTTACATTTTGTGATCAAAGTTGAAGCACGGGAATGGAGGAAGCACTATATTTTGGAGTGAGTGAGGTTGGTTGTGTGTGGGTTTCCCCCCTGCTTTTCCAAAGTTGGTCTTCTGGTAGTTTCTGTAGTTTTATAAATTATACTCATACATTTTTAGAAAAATGTTCGTACCATTCAAAACCAAACTTCCATGACATTTAAAAGAATTTCACGTGTATAAAGATGTCCATAAAATTTACATATTTTGTATGTGCAATTTTTTAAAAGCAAATAATGACATAAAAAATGTGTATATCACTGGAAAAAATTCCAGGCATTTAAAACTTAATCACATGATTTTAAAAAATTAGGATCATGTACAAAAGGGTTCACTCATTTGTTTACGAAAAATATACAAAATTTCAAAAGGAAAAGGAAATAAGTTTATGTAAAAAATGATAAAATATAATTAACAAATATGAAAAGGTGAAAATGTTATAAACAAAACAAAATAGACTAAAATGGGGTTAAGAAGAGAAAAAAAAACCTGGCATCTAGGAGGGAGAAAAAACCACCCCACCCTTGGTACTAGGTTGCAGCTCACATAAATTGGCGATGGCTAACCATTACTGGTAGATAGGCGAGATTCGGCATTTTGCGGATATCTTGCAAAAAAGAAAAAAAAAGGTCCATCACAGGCAAATAAGCATGGGCTGGGGGAAATCACATACGAAAAAAAATCTGAGATGTCCAGTTATATTATGGAGTATAGGAAAAATGATTTGTGGGATTTGCGGTTTGTGTGAAAGCTACAATTAAGTTGTCCAGCAATTGGAGATGGACACGTGCATCTAGAATGATGATCTACATCTAGAAGAGACCGGAAGAAAACTCGGTCGTTGGTTCAGCCGTGTTGTGATGTCTATGTGGACCAGTGGAGAGAAGAATATCGTCTATTATTATCTGGGTCAGCTTCCTCCAAACCAGTGTAGGAAGAATAGGAGTCTTGTCCATTATTATGTGGGCCAGATTCTGAAATTTCTACATCCAAACAAAGGCTATATCATGCGCTGACTATTTTGAATATTCCAAAAATATTCATGCGCTGATTTGAAGTCACATGCACAGTTGAGAGGAGAAATTTTCTTCCCCCACAAAAGAAGTTGTTGAATTTACCATATTTCACTTTTATTTGCCAACTTCTCATATTGCTATAAAAATCTAAATCTTGAAAGGTGTCAATTTGTTAGCTTTCAAAAATATTAAAATGCAATTTGTGAAATATGGAATATTTAAAAATACTGTTGCGGTCATAAAACTTTGGATGAAATAAAATGTTTGTATCAATAATCGTTTCATAATACATTTGATTTTAAAAGATCTAAAGATCGAACCCACGAAAAATTTGGCGATTTGTGTACACCAGAAAATGTTTATTGGAAATTACTGAAAAATCGTTGTGACGCCTAATTGAAATACCGAATGTCCAAACATCTTATTGATGTGAAAAAAAATGATTGAAGATGAATAGATCAGAAGTTTGTTGAAAAAAAAGAAAATAGAAACCAAAATTTATGACCATGAGGACAATTTTTTTTTCATTTAACCTTCTATTTGCGAGTATGCCAATAACTTAGGCTTTCAAGTACGTTAAATTGACGCCATGCATTCACCGGGTAGGTAAGAGCAATTTGACAGCGGATAGGACCTGCCGGTCCGACATGTCAAGGACTGAGGTCGCCATGGGGTCCCACCTGTCAGCTCTGTTCATCGTCTCCAATCCTTTCCCCGCTCCCCACTTCCTCTCACTCCCTCTGACCAGCCGCCGGCCGCCGCACCCGCATCCGAATCCCACCGCGGAAGCCCTCGCGCCCGCCGATTAGCGCCGCCATGGACAACCCCGAGGCTATCCTGCCTGCCACCTCCTCGGCCCCCCGTCGCGGTGGTGGCGGAGGTCCCAACGAGGCCTCCTGCTGCTGCACTAACCTCCGGCCAGCCCTGCCTGCTGCCTTCCCGGAAGGAAGTAACCGCCGGTCCCACATGTCAAGGATTGAGGAAGTAGCCGCCGCCGTCATCGGATGCGGATTTTCGTGCTGAACATTTTGATATATTATACATTTTTTCTGACATAGTATGCAAAAGTTGTAGCCGTTTTACAGTTTCCCTACACTTTTTGCAAAACATGTCCAAATTTAAGTTTTTAAATTTTCCTAACTAGTAGATGTAGTAACATAACTACATCTCGAAGGATTTTAATTTTTGAAGTTTTTATCATTTTACAAAACTGAAAAGGCGATAGGGGGGTTACAGTTTGAAAATGGGACCTTTAGTACCAGTTCATGCCACGAACCGGTACTAATGCCTCAAACCCCATTAGTACCGGTTGGTGGCTCGAACCGGGACTAAAGGTCTAACCTTTAGTACCGGTTGGTGCCACGAACCGGTACTAATGGGCATCGCACCCTTTAGTCCCAGTTCGTGGCACCAACCGGGACTAAAGACCCCATTTGAACCGGGACTAATGCTTGTACGGTGCCCTAGCCGCTTGAACCGGCACTAATGCTCACATTAGTCCCTGTTCGTAATGCAACTTGGATTAATGCTCTTTTCTGGCCAAACCAAAGCCCTGTTTTCTACTAGTGATAGCTCATGGTTTGTTCCTCTACATCTCTTGCTAAATGTTTTTAGTTTTAATGGGTACCCTTTTTGACTCTAAATAAGGAAGATAACATTCAGATAGACACTTGTACACGGCTTCATAACCCTGATTACATGACCATTCATGGTTTCTATTGTTATGCCTTCCTGTACAAGGTTGTTTTTGATGGGTATAGTCCTTCACTAGTATAGTGTAAAACCATTTCATAAGTCCATGACCATGTCAAATTTGTTTTGACTTCTGACAATTTTTTTTCAGTGTTGATCTTTGTCTTGAAGCTGCAAGTTTAGCCCCTGAATCTAAATGTCGGTCTCGAATAAGGTTCTTCAACAGGCAAGTTTGGGACAACTTCTATTGCGTGGGTTAACTAGACATTGGACAAGATTTTGTTGAAAGACGTGCTTTTTTTTGCAGTATCTGCCTGTGATTGACATGTTTAACCTTTTGCAGTCATTCTTTGCACCAGTGGTTTAATTCCGTGGCTGCTACGAAAAAGAGCTGAAATGCTAGAGCATAAGGATGTAGCGCCAAATAGTCAGCATTCCTCTCCTGTTTCCACCAGTGACAGGCAGGCAGCATCAGTACTTCTTCATGGTGGTATCATTATCTCACCAAGTTTTGCAAGGTAGAAATTATATCATCTGTATTGGCATCCTTACACGTTATGTCCAAACCCCACCTGCCACGGCCGGACTTGGTTGGACCCTCAATCATTTTGCTCCATATGTAGTCCATATTGGAATCTCTTAAAAGGAATATTTAGGAACGGAGGCACAAAAATTAGTGCTACGAAGTGTATGTGGTAATATAGGTGCTCAATTAATTGTCTTACAAGTTAAGTGTTCCACCTCTCAAACCTCCGTTCATTCATCTCCGTTGGATCATCACACCGAGTCGTAGTATTTGCATACCTAGCTAGCTATTTTTACTTAGTTGCTTTGTACAGCCAGATCCAACTCACTGGCAGCGCGGCTTCCTATGCCTTGTTTTATTTCTGACAAGTGCATATATTTACCTCCCGGGCGTCGTTTCTTCAAAAATGCATGTGGATGGAGCAACTACCGATGTGCATACAAGCTAAGCTAATAATTCAACCTGACAGCCCATGTTATGTACTTTAGTTAATTAGCTCCGTCCAACATTGCTGTCTGCTAACGTTCGAGTGCACTAGATTATGTATGACGAGATGTGAGCTTTTCTTGCATCTATGAGAACTAAGATAAAGATGCTCCTTGAGAAAGATACTTGAAATACGAGCACACAGAGTAAACTATTTGGCTAGCTAGCATACAATTTTGTGCAGATCTAGAGAAAGTTTGCATGTGCTATCTGAACGTAGGTTCATAAACATGACCTAGGGGTCATGATACATCTACCAGCTGTCAAGATTCCCAAAGGCCATAGGTTATAGGGGATGAAAATGTGAGAAAGCTTTTATGATGTGCCATAACATGTTCGTAACCATGACCAGAGGAGGGTCATGAGTCGGATAAATTGTCTATATATGTAGTATGAACCCATAAACTTTGGCTATATGACCCACATAATAAACAACCAAAAATGAAAAACATTTACCAAGTTCGCCATGAACTAGTACATGCCTTTGCCTTGAAATTGTTCTATTGTTTGCTTGGACCCTGAACCAGAGATAAATTATCATGGAGAGATCAGCCCAAATGCCAAAAAAGAAACCGCAAACTGCATTTTTGACATAATGTTGTTCACAAATTGCAGTATCCTGTTCAGTTTATTGCTTTGTAGAATATTTTCTCTTTATGAAAGGAAGAAAGGAAAGGCTAGGGTCTCCTTAAATTTGCTCTGGCTTGAAACATAAACCACGTGCACACTGTTCTCTTACATGCTAGGTACCTTAATGCTATGTGGCTTTTCTTTTCTTGGCTAAGTTTGAGATCCAGTAGCTAATGTTGCTTTTCGGTCTCCAGGATGCTGCCAATAATGTATGCTGAATATTTTTTCAAGACCTCCGATGGTTCAATATTTGACTTCAAACTCCGTCATGCATTTGATGCCTTGTGAATTTGTAATGTAAGTTGTTGATTTTGTACTCTTGTTTATCTGAATTGTGGTTCTCATGGATGACTCTGCAAAACATGAGTTGGGCTACATTTATAATATGCCTTTGTTTTATTTCAGACAAGTGCATATATTTATCTCATGCGCGTCGTTTGTGCAGAACCGCATGTGGATGGATCAACTACCGATGTGCATACAAGCTAAGCTAAACAATCCAACCTTACAGCCCACGTTATGTACTTTAGTTAATTAGCTCCGTCCAATGTCGCTGTCTGCTAACGTTCGAGTGTACTAGATTATGTATGACGAGATGCGAGCTTATTTTTTTTCGGCACACTGTCTCGATCTTGGCCTTTGCATCTACAAGGCCTAAAAGAAAGATGCTCCTTGAGAAAGATACTTGGAATGTGAGCGTACAGTCTACTAGGGTAGTTGTTGTGCACACACGATGCTTCATATATGTTGACAAAGATGCTTCATATATATATCTTCATCTTTTGTTTTTCTATTTCTTCACTGTTACAGTGTAAATTTACTTTAGAAATCCCCGATAAGGGGTAAGTTTGTTCTGACATCTGACTAATAAATATTTTTCCAGGTTGAGCTTTCTCTTGAAGTTGTAAGATGCCAATCTTGGAATAAGAGATTCTTCACTAGCTAGGCAAGTTTAGGACAACTTCTATTGCACAACTGAACTAGGCACTGCTTCCTGTGTATTGGAATAGATTTAGCTCCTGCACGCCATTTGTTCAAAATTGCATGTGGATGGATTCTTTAACTTTCTTACCATGACTTCCTGCACCCACCATTGACAAGATTCACCCGACAGATGCTCATGTACAGATACAGTATAATCTAAGTTCCTGCCTGCCCCAAGGTTGAGTAATAAACTGGACCTAGCTACAAGATCTCAAGGAAAAGTACACTTGCATTTGTTGCTAGTACTGTAGTAGCTGCCTTCCTAATTACTAATTAATCTGGATCCAAATGGTCTGCTGTGTTAGAGTGTGATTTATGTTCATGTACGTTCAATAAGATCCATAGCTACCACCGCGTTAGCCCCACATCGGTATTTTACCTGCTATCCCACCGCTTCAATTATCATGCATGGCAATGGCATGGTCAAGGGAGGCGGAGCGGGGGTACTCTCAGGAATACCGGCAAAAAGGGCAGGGGGGGTGGCGGTTAATTTTTTAACAATACTTATAGTAATGTTACATATTCGAATGCTTCAACTAGTATGATTCCCTGAACATTCATGGTCTCTGTTGCTATGCCTTCATGTG
Organism: Aegilops bicornis; assembly: GCA_021605145.1. Taxonomy (NCBI): domain Eukaryota; kingdom Viridiplantae; phylum Streptophyta; class Magnoliopsida; order Poales; family Poaceae; genus Aegilops; species Aegilops bicornis. The sequence goes on from JAHIAL010000055.1 coordinate 1,199,430, forward strand.
TGTGTTTATACGCCCATGCATGGTTTCTTTTATGGGTCTATTGGTCTAGTCCTTCACTGTTTGTTGTGTAGAATCAATTGATAAGTCCATGATGAGGTGACAAGTACTTTTTTTCCAGGTTGGGTTTTTCCTTGAAGATGCAAGTTTAGTTCTCAAAGAAATGTCACCCTCGGAATATGATCCTTCAGCAGGCAAGTTTGGGACAACTTTATTGCACTGGTTCACTAGACATTGGTAAATATTTTGTTAAAGAGACTATTAGGAAGTATTAGTATTGGTCTAGAAGTACTTATTACACTATGTTTACTTTCCTTCGACCTCAAGTCTTGTGTAATATATATATGCCCCTTGGGCATTCAATAGAGATAAGTTGCATTCCTAACATAGTCCTTTGATTGACATGTTTTACATTGGGTTTTGCAGCCATTCTTTGCACCAGTGGTTTATTTGCGTGTGTTGCTGCTGGTGGCTATGAAAAAAAGCGGAAACGCTACAAGCCTTCGACAAAGGAAGGTATCTCAGCTGATGTAGCATAAGGAGGTAGAGCGGACCTAATACTCAACTTTCCTCTCCTGTTACTATGTTAAGATAGAGCGGGCCATCAATCGTGCATGCTGATCGTAGCTAGGCTCACAAGTTGAAGCCATACTAGGTACCTTACCTTATCTAATTATTACTCCCTCTGTCCCATAATGTAAGATATTTTTTGACAATGCCAAAAAATATCTTACATTATGGGACAGAGGGAGTATACAACAGGTGCCAGCCTAATTATGATGTAAATTGTTATGTATTCAAAAAAGGTAATGTTACTTCCTGCCTGCCCCGAAGGTAGAGTAATAAATTAACTAGACCTATCTAATCTCAAGGAAAGCACCATGCATCTCTCATCAACTAGTTGCCTACCTAATTATTCAAACTAGACTTGCAGGCTAGACGAGTAAGTCGTTCGTTCTTGTTAACAATGCAGCAGTTGCATCAACTAGTAAATGATTTGTCCTGTAGCCTAATAGCTAGCTAGACAAGACCGTCATATATGAGTGGAGGACTTGATCAATCCTTGCCAGTTCATTGAATCTGCACCGCGCAAAGACTGAAGTGCATGTGTCTTTGTTGGCTTCGAAATAAAGTGCGCCCAATAGGCATTCCCCCTAAAAAAAAGACTGAAATGCATGTGGACAGATGGATCAGAACGAGGCACACAACTACTCCATCTAACTGTGATGGTGAATCCTAAAACTAATCCAGCATGCATCACCCTGCTTTTGTTTGAATGCTAGTGGAGCTCTGGCACAGTCTTTTAATCCAGATGGACTGACTCAACACCAGGGGTGATCTTCCTCATTCTTTCAATTGTCCTGACTACTCTTATATCACGTTGAGTGATGGAGTTCTGAATAGATAGCTTTAGTTAGAATGTTTCTTCTTCTCTTTTCGGCAAAACAGAAGTTACAAATATAGGCAGTAGAAGCCAATACTTACTATGTAAAAAACGGACGACAAAAGCAGCCAGGTGTACATATATAATTGTTGGGCAGGTTAGCATTCCGTAAGCACCACTTAAGTAATCAAGAGGCTAATTAAGCTTAGATCAGTGCTGATGTATGTACAAGACTACCATACATAATTTTGGTGGGTACCTTGAACTCATCCAAAGATAAAAATATATAACGTAGCAATGTATATTGCGTCTTGTTTGTCCTGCTTATCGTCATATCTTCCATGTCGATGTATGAACCCTTTCTTTTATAAAGCAGCAAGTTGAACAATACTTTAACCATTCTCTTGCATGCTGCAGAGGGCTTTCATAGTCATTGAGGTTTGTATTTTATTTTTCATAAAAGTAGTATTAGCAAGGGGAATATTAATACCCAAGGTTGTTCAGTGTGAATGCGACCGCACACCTAATTACAATGTTACAGAAAATCGATTCTATTTCTTTACAAAGGTCCTTCCCACCAACTGATCATGCGTTATAATTACGATGTCGTGTCTTGTTCATTGTCGTATACTATGTAGGAACACATTCCTCCATGTGTGACTTATTCCATGAACCTTTATTTTCTATTTTATAAAGCGGCAAGTTGAGCAATACTACTTTTTTAATAGAACAGTTGAACAGTAGTTTAAGCATCCTCTCCCTTGATGCAGAGGGTTTTCTCAATCATTGAGATTTCTCAAAAAACATGAAACACGAATAAAATACCGAAAGTTGTTGATTATGAATGTTATTGAACAACTACTTACAACGCTATCAAACATTGATTGCATTTCATGCAATTTTCAAGGTTCTTGCATTTCCATCAACTTGAGATGGGTTTTAATTTCTTCTCCTCATATTATGAAGTAACCATGCTCTAATTCAAAAGTTGTGAGATGATCTACATATATTAAACAAGACTGACACCGGCCGGCTGGTTCTTTCTGTTGGCATGGTTGTCAATGGAAGATTCAACGTTTTTTTTGGGATAAAGGGTGCCATTTATTAACTCAAAATATTGCATCAAGCGATGCAAGCATGATGAACACACAGCCGGCCTCCATAAAACTTAAATGTATATATCTGCCTTGTCCTATTTATTGTCTTATCATTTGTAGGAACACAGCCTTCCATGTGGACGTATGCCACAAACCTTTGTATCATATCGGTTTATATAAAGTTTGTGTTCAAAGTTTCAGTTCAGTCTATATAATCCATAAATAAAGCACTCCACCCTCAACTGTGCTAGCTCTCCTTTTGTTGCAAACTGCATGTGGTTGGCACGCGGATGGATCAACTAGCAATGTGGATGCAAAGTTCAACCAAGGGCTAAACAGATGAAACAAGATGGATCACTTATAGCCAACATAGCCACGACATAGATGTTGATGGCCAAACCAACAACATTGATCACTTATCAAAAGTTCAGCCAGGAATGACTCCACTCTTTGGTTCAACGTTGGCGTCTCTCAAATTGAGCTTGGCTATGGAAACACACCCTACCTTGTGGTCTGGAAAAGAAACTTTGCAACATTGTGAGTGAACATAGTTTGCAGGTAACTGCAAAAGGGCATGTCATTGAATTATTAGTGTTGAGGTAGAGTAAACTTTTTTTTTGCTAGGTAGGCAGAGTAAACTTTAGTGCTGAGTCTGTGGCGTCGACCTTGTCTGCTGGTGGTATCGTGTGAAGGGATACTAATACATTGGGAGTGCCCTAATTGCTTGACATGAAGAATAAAAAAAAGTTGCTTGCTTCACGCATCATGGCCTCTATTTCATGGGCCTGGGCTGGGGAGGCAAATGGGCCGTAGCAGTAGCTATGTTTTCCTTCTCTCTCTCTCAAAAAAGGGTGGGAATTACACGAACAATATTTTTCCTTTGGCGAGAGCAGATCCGGTGCCCCGCCGGTGCCGCAAGATCCGGGTCTCCGGCCCGCTGGGATCCTGCGCCACCGCGGAGTGGACGCCCGGGGGAGCTCTCTCATGGAGCCTGATGGGCAAGAGCAGCGTAGGCGATCTGGCAGAGAAGGAGGAGGATGAGGAGGAGGGCGGCCTCGGAGTTGTCGGCGGAAGTGCAGCGGAGGCAGAGGAGGCTCTGGCCGGTCTAGCCTAGCCTCCCCGCCCCCACACCCAATTCTTTACAGCAAAGGAGCGCGCGTGGCATGGCATGGCGGCGCCGGCGAAGCACGCGCGGTCAGTCGCTATTTTTCCTTCAACCGGTGGTGGTTAAATTGTTTTTTCTTTCCTGTCCTGATGTGTTAATTTTGATAGTATGGATCCACATGCACCATCATTTTCGGTGATATCATTTTGAGCTCTCAAATTGCCTTGCTGCACCCACCATCCATAGCTCTGTACCATTCAACAGCTTTGTTGGGTTCTAGATAGATATAATCTTCCTTCATGCCTGCCCTGCCCAAGGTATCTAGATTAATAAACTAGACATAGATAGCAGATCTCAAGGGAATAGCACTGCATCTGTCACTAACTAGCTGCCTACCTAATTGCTCACTGTATTAGGCTCGTCTTCGTCGTCTTGGATTGATTACTGATGCAGTTTCAGTTTCTAACTAGCTACCAATGCATTTTTTTTGTGAAAATACCAATGCATTCAACAACAGCTGCTCAAGCAACAATGTTTTCTTTTTCTTTTTTTAAAACAAGAAAAACAAGACATAACGAGAACAACAAAACATTGTTGCTTAAGCAGATTAATAGTAATCTGTCCACACACTCCAGAGCATATGGTGCCGTGTTAGACTATGTTTAATCTTCATGGACGTTGAACCAGATCCGAAGGGCATACTTACCTCACCTGGGAAGGGGCCTCCTTTCTTTTTGGGGACCGGGGTGGCCGCCCCTCTCGCCCCTCTCCCCCCCTCGCGGGCGGCCCTGCATTTATTATGATACAATATCTACCTATGTTATTCTAGGACGGGGCTTGCCTGCTCCCGCGGCATGCTCCCATCCGTGCTCCCCTCTCTCTCTTTTCCATCCAACGGCCTCCTTTATTTTCTCTCCCGCGTCTCCTTTTACGTCAAAGATAAATCAGGCTACGTATAATTTCGTCCTTAATCCCTTCTCCTTCACGTGGACAAGAACTACTCCTCTTCTCCAGTCTGACCGGCCAACGCGTGAGACGCACTCTCCTCCAGCCCCGTAATGCCGTCGACATAGTTCCGGTCGCATCACTCTGACGCCATCGTCAGAGCTGCCGGCACTCTAGGCGGCACCTGTTGGAGATATGCCCTAGAGGCAATCATGTATGATGATATTTCCTATGTGTTTATGAATAAAGATAGTCCTTGGACATTATCAATGATGTGTATCAGCAAGTACGTGACTTGTTTGTGGGACTATGCATTGTATGATGAATGTCCTAAAAGGTCCCTAGTCGAAAGGGATGTGTGGACGCGCAGCCGACTAGACTAGCATATGACACGGTCGATGGCTTGGTCTCACTAGCCATGGAGCATTGGATGCTAACCGGATAATATGGACTTGGAAAGGTCTGGTCGGATTCGACATAGTCGGATCCGAGTCAAGATAAGGTCCGAGTCGGACAGACCCAACTATGAGACGCAGCGATATGTCATCTGTGAGTCTCCAGTACAACATACGTTCTATGTCCTAAGACCTGAACTGACGCATGTACTCGAGATGGTGATAGACTTGCTTTGGGCCGACCAAACGCTACTCCGTGACTGGGTAGTTACAAAGGTAGGTTTCGGGTTTGTCCAATCCCATGCTGCGAGACATGGTCGTGCAAGATGGGATTTGCCCCTCCGATCAGGAGAGATATACTCTGGGCCCCTCGTGTGATCTGACCAGGGAAAGCATGGCCATGCAACAAGGATTATGAGATAATCCGGATTGTGGTCGGTATCACTGGAACGAGAAAGAGGTCGGGCTAGCACAAGGATGACAGTCTCGCCTTGAGCCCGACAACATATATCGTCTTGGCAAAGGGAAAAGTGTGACACGTTGTACAGGTTCGCCTAACCAGCTTCATAGTCAGCTTGGTGGTCGGCACGCCTTGCTAGAGGCCGCTACCAACCGTACAGGTCGGAGGTGATCCGAACTGTGACCAAGCCGACTTGAACCTAAGGGGTCGCGCGCTTAAGGGAAGGAACCTACGAGGTCAGTTCGTAGGACACTGGTCGGATGTGTTCCGAACTGGACTAGGAACGTGACCGAGTAGACTTTGGGCTTTAGGGTCCGTGCGAGGCCCATGTGTTGAGCCCTCGGCGTACGCCTATATAAAGTGGAGGTGCGGCACTCTCATTAGTTCGATCGCTTAGGCGTTGCAACTAGTGTTTGCATGTGTTGCGAATAGCCACCTCCACTCGCAGCCGACTTTGTGATCGGTCATAGCAGTCCGCCGCGAGCGTTCCTCCCAGACGCAGCGGATACCGCTTAGAGGCGGTGCACTTGCGCCGCTCCGGCGAACTTCGTGCGTGGGATCGGACGACCCGGCGCTCGAGGGAGATCGAACGAGGAGGAGGCGATCCACGCAGACGCGCTGCCCCAACTCTTCTTCGCTGCACGCGACGCTGGCGTCTAGTGGTAGCGAACTGTGATCCATCTCCGTAGCATGTTCCCTGGATGTTCTGCGTAGGAAATTTTAATTTGCAGTCGACGCACCCTACCGTAGAACCCAACAGTGGTACCAGAGCCTCTGCTATAGGATTTGGATTCAGATCGTATGCATATTAGATATGTGGAGGCAGCATATGAGATCTGTTGTCCTTGATAAGATCGGCTATGTGCACGGTTGATGTGATCAACTGCACATGGGGATCGTTGAGGCTATGTTTTCTGTAAATCGGGATCGATGAGGTCGTGACACGATCTACCCCTACCGGTCGGTCATCCGCCATCGGTCTACGCCTAGGGACCGCCGTGTGCGTAGCGCCGTGTATTTTGTACCCGACACACAAACCGGTAGAATGCGATTCTATGCATAACTTTGTTTTGCAGGTTTGATGTGAATAGTATGGCTCATGTGTATGTGATGCATGTGTGTAATTTATACGTGGCCTGCGTGTCATGTTTGTCAGCCGGCAGGACCCAAAGTGCTGTCATTGTAATGTATAACGACCTGCGTGTCGACTTGTGACTCTATGTAAATTCATTACTAGTTGTAGTAGTTGGATAATAGAGATCAGGTTGGTGGCTTGGCGTCTCGGCATGACAAACAAGATGGAGTTCGTAGATGGTCATCGGAGTCGGAGCCGACCTAGAACAACGTCCCTGAAGGAGCCATACTATTTCACAATATTCGTTATATTTGTGATTGTTATGCTTCTTTGTTTCTATGCATGTTAAAATGATAGAATGATCCTCATGAATATCAAAGCGAATTGCCATCCCGATGTTGCACCTTCGCACGTCAAATGCGTCTAGTAGTGGGCTCATAAAATTGGGGTGCTTTGGGTGTCCTTGAACTGAAGGGTTAAATGTCGGACACCGGACATACCTTACATCGATTAACTTGACAAGGCTATCAAAAGCGGTTTTGGGCCTTGTGGCAAAGAAGGTTGGGAGCCGGGTATGAGATACCTTCCTGACCGGCGAAGTCGTATAGAGATACGATTAGCAAGGAGTTGCTTACCGGATAGGTATGTTGGCTAGCAGTGATGCTAAAGCCCACTAGTCGCATGCGCTAGTCGGATCCTGAATCACTGAGAGTTTGCACAGGGATGCCAACTTCAGTGGGAGTATTTCTGTTTAGGCTAGAATTACTCTACATGAACACATTGCTTAGTGATTGCATATTTTCTTTTGTAGATCAATGGCACCACCTGCTCAACCCAACTTTGCATTGAAATCAATTCTGGAAAAGGATAAACTGAATGGAACAAACTTTACCACCTGGTATAGAAATTTGAGAATTGTTCTCAAGCACGATAAAAAGGAACATGTTCTAGAGGATCCACTTCCAGAGGAACCTGCCGATAATGCTAGTGCCACAGCTAAGAATGCCTACCAGAAACTCGTTGATGAATCAACAGAGATCAGCTGTCTGATGCTGGCTTGTATGGAGCCCGATTTGCAACAGCATTTTGAAAATGTTGAGGCTTACGATATGATCGAGAGTCTCAAGAGCATGTTTCAGACACAGGCTAGGACCGAAAGGTTCAACGTCTGGCGATCCTTGATGGATTGCAAGCTGAAGGAAGGTGATTCACTAGCCCACATGTGATCAAGATGATCGGATATGTGCAAGCTTTGGATCGTTTGGGCTTCCCGCTCTTGGATGAGCTGGCTACTGATGCTGTTCTGGGTTCTCTTCCGCCCAGCTATGGGACGTTCATCTCGAACTACCATATGCATGGCATGGATAAGAAGCTCACTGAATTGCATGGGATGCTCAAAGTGGCAGAGCAGGATATTAAGAAAGGCACGCATCAAGTGTTGATGGTGGAGAAATCGGCTAAGTTCAAGAAGAGTTGGTCCGAAATAGGCTAAGGCAAAGGGCACGGAGGCGGTAACCTCTGCCGCTGCGCCAAGTCTGGACGGACTCAAGACCGTTTGCTTTCACCGCAAGGAGACCGGTCCTTTGGAAGAGAAACTGTAGCAAGTGGCTTGCGAGCATGGCAAGAAGGCGGAAATGCTTCTTGAGCAAAGGTACACTTGTTGCATATGTTATAGACATTTACCTTGCTGACATACCTAGTAGCTCTTGGGTATTTGATACCGGATCGGTTGTTCATATTTGCAACTCGATGCAGGGGCTGGTAAGAACTAGGCGTGTGGCACAAGGGGAGATTGACATCAGGGTCGACAACAAAGCAAGAGTTGCTGCGTTGGAGGTCGGCACGATGCAGCTCCAGCTTCCTTCCGGATTCATAATGGAATTGAATAATTGTTATTACATTCCTGCACTTAGTCGGAACATTATTTATGCCTCATGTTTGATGAGTCAAGGTTATGAATTCAATTTAAAGGACAATGGTTGTTCGATATTTTTGAATGGTATGTTCCACGGCTATGCACCCATTGTTGATGGGCTATTTATATTGAATCTAGAACAGGAACCGGTCTATAACGTGAATGTCAAGAGGCATAAGCCAAATGAGATAAATCCGACATACTTCTGGCATTGCCGGCTTGGACACATTAGTCTGAAACGCATGAAGAAGCTCCATGATGATGGGCTCCTAACTTCGTCCGACTTGGTCGTTCGAGACATGTGAATCATGCTTGCTCGGCAAGATGACTAAGTATCCTTTCGCAAAGAGTTGCAAGAGGGCGTCTGAGCTGTTGGAGCTTATACACGATGATGTGTGTGGTCCAATGAGCACAACTGCCAGAGGTGGCTATCAAGATGCCGTGACTTTTACCGGCGACTTGAGTAGATATGGATATATCTATTTGATGAGGCACAAGTCGGAGACTTTTGAAAAGTTCAAAGAGTTTGAGCGAGGTTGAGAATCAGCTCGGCAAGACTATAAAGCTTCTGCGATCTGATCGTGGAGGTGAGTATATGAGCCAGGAGTTTGATGATCATCTGAAAAGTCGAGGTATAATACCTCAGCTCACACCTCCGGAGTGCATACGGAGAAAGCGGCGTGTCAGAACGGAGGAATAGGACCTTGTCGGACATGGTCCGACCTATGATGAGCAAATCGGATTTACCCTTGTCATTTTGGGGATACGCTCTAGAAACTGCAGCTTTCACACTTAATAGGGTACCATCAAAATCCGTAGACAAGACACCGCATGAGATGTGGACTGGGAAGAGTCCCAGTTTGTCTTTTCTAAAGATTTGGGGTTGTGAAGCATTTGTCAAGCGACTTATGTCAGACAAGCTTACACCCAAGTCGGATAAATGCATATTCGTGGGATACCCGAGGGAAACCTTGGGATATAGCTTCTACAACCGGGAAGAGAACAAAGTGTTTGTTGCTCGGAGCCGGGGTTTTCCTTGAGAAAGAGTTTCTCAGTCGGGAGGCCAGTGGGAGGACGGTTCGACTCGAAGAAATTCGAGGACCACTCGGGGACGACTCGGCTGGTGATGAAATCATACCGGAGTCAGTCAGGGAACCCGTAGTGGAAGCGGCACCGGAACCACGGAGGTCGGAAAGATTGGCGCAGAGTCGCGATGTATTGTTACTAGAAAGCTGAGCCGCCAATACGTATGCGGAAGCGATGGTGAGCCCAGATTCCGAGGCATGGCTAGAGGCCATGAAATCCGAGTTAAAGTCCATGGATGAGAATCAAGTCAGGACTTGGTTGATCCGCCACAGGCGTAATCGCCATTGGTTGCAAATGGGTCTTTAAGAAGAAAACCGATGTGGATGGAAATGTTCAGATCTACAAAGCTCGGCTTGTCGCTAAAGGTTATGGACAAGTTCAAGGAATTGACTACGACGAGACTTACTCGCCCGGTAGCGATCTTTGAAGTCGGTGAGGATCATACTAGCTATAGCTGGATATTTCGATTACGAGATATGGCAGATGGATGTCAAAACGGCTTTCCTTCACGGAAATTTAACCGAGGACGTATATATGATACAGCCCGAGGGTTTTGTCGATCCGACTAGCACTAGTAAGGTATGCAAGCTCAAGAGATCCATTTATGGGTTGAAGCAAGCATCTCGGAGTTGGAACATTCGTTTTGATGAGGTCGTCACTGGTCTCGGTTTCATCATAAGCGAAGAGGACTCTTGTTTATACAAGAAGTTAAGTGGGAGCTCGATAGTGTTTTTGATCTTGTATGTGGACGACATACTACTGATCGGGAACGATGTTTCGATGTTAAACTCGGTCAAGGGATCATTGAATGGCAAGTTTTCGATGAAGGACCTTGGTGAGGCAGTCTATATTTTAGGCATTAAGATCTATAGAGATAGATCAAGGAGGCTGCTCGGCTTAAGCCAGAGCACGTACATAGATAAAGTGTTGAAGCGGTTCAACATGAGTGAGGCAAAGAAAGGGTTCTTGCCGCTCTCACATGGTATAGGGCTAAGCGAGACTCAGAGTCCTTCGACATCTGATGAGCGAAGCAGGATGAGTAGGATTCCGTATGCCTCGACAATCGGATCCATCATGTATGCCATGATATGTACAAGGCCTGATGTTGCTTTTGCAATAAGCCTAACAAGCAGATACCGAGGCCAACCCAGGTGAGAGTCATTGGGCAGCGGTAAAGACTATTTTGAAGTACCTGAAAAGGACTAAAGAGATGTTCCTAGTTTATGGAGGTGAGGAAGAGCTCGTCGTAAGGGGTTACGTCGATGCTAGTTTCCAAACCGACAGAGATGATTGTCGATCACAGTCCGGATTCGTGTAATGCCCTTGAGCGGAGGAGCGATTACTGGATGAGTTCCAAGCGGGATACGGTGGCGATTCTACCACGAAGCGAATACATTGCGGCTTGTGAAGCTGCAAAGGAAGGTGTTTGGATCCGCATTTTCTGGATGATCTTGGTATTTTCCCAGCCTCGGTGAAACCGTTGGACCTTTATTGTGATAATTCTGGTGCCATCGCACAAGCCAAGGAGCCGAGGAATCACCACAAGGTCGGACACATAGACCGAAAATATCACGATACGAAAATCGTAAAGAATGGTGATGTAGAGTTATGCAAGATTCACACGGATGCAAATGTTGCAGATCCGTTGACTAAGCCTCTTCCACAACCCAAGCATGAGGGGCACGTTAGAGCCATGGGCATTCGATGTCTATTTGATTGACTCTAGTGCAAGTGGGAGACTGTTGGAGATATGCCCTAGAGGCAATCATGTATGATGATATTTCCTATGTGTTTATGAATAAAGATAGTCCTTGGACATTATCAATGATGTGTATCGCAAAGTCGTGACTTGTTTGTGGGACTATGCATTGTATGATGACTGTCCTAAAGGTCCCTAGTTGAAAGGGCTGTGTGGACGCCAAGACCGACTAGATTAGCATATGACACGGTCGATGGCTTGGTCTCACTAGCCATGGAGCATTGGATGCTAACCGGATAATATGGACTTGGAAAGGTCTGGTCGGATTCGACATAGTCGGATCCGAGTCGAGATAAGGTCCGAGTCGGACAGACCCAACTATGAGACGCAGCGATATGTCATCTCTGTGAGCCTCTAGTACAACATACGTTCTATGTCCTAAGACCTGAGTGGCGCATGTACTCGAGATGGTGATAGACTTGCTTTGGGCCGACCAAAGCGCTACTCCGTGGTAGGTAGTTACAAAGGTAGGTTTGGTTTGTCCAATCCCATGTTGCGAGACATGGTCGTGCAAGATGGGATTTGCCCCTCCGATCGGAGAGATATACTCTGGGCCCTCGTGTGATCGACCGGGGAAAGCATGGCCATGCAACAAGGATTATGAGATAATCTGGATTGTGGTCGGTATCCATGGAGCGAGAAAGAGGTCGGGCTAGCACAATGATGACAGTCTCGCCTTGAGCCCGACAACATATATCGTGCGGCAAAGGAGCGAAGTGTGACACGTTATGCTGTGTTCGCCTAACCAGCTTCATAGTCAGCTTGGTGGTCACGCCTTGCTAGAGGCCGCTACCAACCCGTGACAGGTCGGAGGTGATCCGAACTGTGACCAAGCCGACTTGAACCTAAGGGGTCACGCAGCAAGGGAAGGAACCTACGAGGTCAGTTCGTAGGACCTTTGGTCGGATGTGATCCGAATCGACTAGGAACGTGACCGAGTAAACTTTGGGCTTTAGGGTCCGTGCGAGGCCCAAGTGTTGAGCCCGCGGCGGACGCCTATATAAAGTGGAGGTGCGGCACACTCATTAGTTCGATCGCGTCGGCGCTGCGACTAGGGTTTGCATGTGTTGCGAATAGCCACCTCCACTCGCCGCCGACTGTGTGATCGAACCTAGCAGTCCGCCGCACGACGTTCCTCCCGCACGCGCGGATACCGTTAGAGGCGGTGCACTTGCACCGCTCAGGCGAACTCGTACGTGGGATCGGACGACCGGCCGAGGAGAGGCGATCCACGCAGACGCGCTGCCCCAACTCTTCTTCCGCTGCACGGCACTGCGCGTCTAGTGGTAACGAACTGTGATATATCTCCCATAGCTTGTTCCTGGATGTTCTGCGCGTAGGAATTTTTAATTTGCAGTCGACGCACCCTACCGTAGAACCCAACAGCACCGTCTGCCTCGGGATCCAAGGTGATGTCACGTGCCGTCGTTCATACGCGTCCACAACCACAACCATTACCGCAGGTCGCTTAGCCTGACCGTACAAAGCTTGAACCTTCATCGGTTGTAGGTTTCATATACGCAGCAATACACACATACTAAGCTTGCTGAAAGAAGCAGCAGGAGGAACTGGCTTGCTCTAGATTGATTTGGCATGCCCTTCGCTCCGTCACTATCATGGTGCACATTGTGTACGCATTGCCGGCGGCAAGGCAAACGTTGTGGGGAAGGCCCTGAACGTCTGGACTGTTAGAAATATGTAATCCCAACCAATCTTCTCTCCGTATCCTCCCCAAACTCTTGTACCTTCTTGTATGCCAAGGCAGGCTCCTGCCGATAGCCAATATATACGAAGCCTCTCCCCATCGAGGGAGTAGGGAGATCGCACAATATCTTACATGGTCATCAGAGCCACCTCTTTCCATACATCTAGCCACAAACCAAAACCCTAGAAACCATATACCATCGTCTCCATGGCTTCCTCTGCTGGCGTCGCCCTCAACCTCGGTTCGCCGCCATCGGAGAAGCTCGCAAGAGGAAACTTCATCCTCTGGAAGACTCAAGTGCTTCCAGCCTGCGGGCGCTTGTGGTGGACTCCTCAACAACACAGACGCCACTCCGCCCAAGATGGTGGAGATCACAAAGCGGACAAGACCACGGCCCTAGAGCCGAATCCCTATATGGGCCTGGATCGCCAAAGACCAGCAGGTCCTGTCTTATCTTCTGAACTCCAAGTCGCCAGAGATCCTTGCGCAGGTCGTCGGGAAGGACTCCACCTTTGAACTCTGGACGACGGTGACAAATCTCTTCGCCTCACAGTCGCAATCTCGGATCACTAATCTGAGAATCGCCATCACCAACACCAAGAAGGGCAGCATGTCAAGCTCGGCGTATATGGCGAAGATGAAGAGCCTCGGCGATGAACTAGCTGCTGCTGGTCGTCCCGTCTCTGATCCGGAGATGGTGGACTACATCTTGGCCGGACTAGACCGCGACTACGACTCCGTGGTGGCGGCGATCGGCGCTGTCAAGAACACCATCACCGCCGATGATCTCTTTGCCCAGATCTCTGCCTTTGATCAAAGGATGGAGATGCTAGGCGACTCAGCTTCAGGCGGATTCCACCCCTCTGCTAATGCGGTCTACAGGGGCCGTGGACAGTCTCGCGGCAGATCCCGCGGGCGAGGAGGAAGGGGGCGTGGCCGTGGTGACCGCGGTGACCGCGGCGATCGCCAGCCCTCATCTTCCAATGGAGGCAGCAGCTTCAGAGGGCGCCCTCGACAGCAGCAACAGCAACAGCAGGCGCGTGAGCAGCAACATGATTTTCCTGAGTGCCAAATATGCTTCAAACATCATCCAGGAGGTGCTCGGGTCTGTTGGTGGCGCTATGAGGACAACGACCAGAAGAAAAGAAAGCGCATGCTGTCTCGTCTGGCGTTGACACAAATTGGTATGCCGACAGTGCAGCAACAAATCACATCACAGGTGAACTTGACAAGTTGACGATGCGGGAGAAGTACAATGGAGGCGACCAAATTCGCACGGCAAGCGGTTCTGGTATGGATATCACACACATTGGTAGTTCAATTGTTGAAAATCCCGTGAAAAAATTGCATCTGAAAAATGTCTTGCATGTTCCTCAAACATCTAAAAATCTTGTTTCCGTTCATCGATTCACTCTTGATAACAATGTTCTTATAGAATTCCACCCTTATTTTTTCTTGGTCAAGGACTTCAACACAAGGAGAATCATTCTTAGAGGACGGTGTGTGGGAGGCCTCTACCCACTCATATCATCATCATCATCTTCATGGTCAAATAAGCAAGCAAATAGTGTCACCAAGCTTTCATCGTCAAGGTGGCATAGTCGCTTCGGTCATCCATCTTCAGTCATAGTTAGATATGTTCTTAGCAAAAATAAACTCTCTTATGAGCCTAGTGTTGAGTCAGTTTGTGATCCGTGTCAACAAGCAAAAGTCATCAATTACCTTACCCTATTTCTACTAGTGTGTCTACTGCTCCTCTACAACTTATCTTTTCGGATGTATGGGGCCAGCTCCTACTTCAGTTGGTAGATTTTCCTATTATGTAAGCTTTATTGATGACTATAGTAAATTTACTTGGATTTATTTACTAAAGAAACGATCTGATGTATTCCAAGTTTTTACCAATTTCCAAAACCTTGTTGAACGCAAACTGAACTCCAAAATCATTGCTATGCAAAGTGACTGGGGTGGTGAGTATGAAAAATTAAACTCTTTCTTCTAAAAACTTGGCATATCCCATCATGTCTCTTGCCCTCATGCTCATCAACAGAATGGGTCTGCTGAAAGAAAGCACCGTCACATAGTTGATATGGGGCTTGCATTGTTAGCAAACGCATCCATGCCACTTAAATTTTGGGATGAAGCATTCTTAACTGCCACATATCTTATCAACTTGCTTCCAAGTAAAGTCATCAAATTTGAAACACCCATCACACGACTTCTTGGTGTCACACCCAACTACACATCTCTTCGCATATTTGGTTGTGCATGTTGGCCCAATCTTGACCCTACAACACACGAAAACTCGCTTTCCGCTCAAAAAGGTGTGTCTTTTTAGGTTATAGCCCCATTCACAAAGGTGTCAAATGCCTTGATGTTCCCACTGGTCGGGTCTATATATCCAGAGATGTTGTCTTTGATGAGAAAGTTTTTCCCTTTGCCTCTCTTCGTCCAAATGCCGGTGCACTTCTCTGCAAGGAAATTCTCCTTCTTCCTTCACATCTACGGTCTTTTGATCATGGGGGCGACAATAATTGTACTAATCAATGTGATGATATTCCTGCTGGTACTGGTTCTTCTCTTATGCCTGTGCACGTCCCTGGTGAAAACAATGTTCAAAATTTCGAAAATATGGCTCAATTTGACCCATTATTTCATGTGGAGGAAGAAGACGAACACAGCACGGATGATGACGGAAGGAGATCTGGCGGCGCCGAGACTCTGTCTTGTGCGCGATCCTCGGATCAGCGAGCGGATCGTCATCGGATCGCGCTCAACCCGGCTCCACGCCTGACTCGAGGGGCGGCCACTCCCCCTCGTCACGCGCGCGCGTCCAGCCGCCAGGCGCGACAGACGGGACCAGCGGCGGGGCCGAATCCCCCTCGTGACACGCGCACGTCAGGTCGTGGTCGGGCACCGGATCCATCGCATCGGGCGCATGGGCGCCACCCGTGTGTCCACGAGGCCGAAGCCACACCTACAGCCACACGATCTTTTGCGCAAGTCGGAACAAATCTGTCTAGGTCAGCACATGCAGATTTGCCTGGATCTTCTGTGGCGAGTGTACCAGTGGTTCAGCCAGAGATTTCTTCACGAGTTATGACACGGCTACAAAAAGGTATACGAAATCCAAAAATAAGAAAAGATGGAACTATACCATATGGGCTGCTATGTATTTCAGGAGAACCAACAACGTTGAACAGTGCGCTTGATGATCCGAAGTGGAAGAAGGCGATGGATGAGGAATATTCTGCACTCATGAGGAACAAAACCTGGCATCTTGTACCAAATCGTAGAGGTAAAAATATCATTGATTGCAAATGGGTGTACAGGATCAAAAAAGGGCAGATGGCTCCATTGACAGGTATAAGGCACGTCTAGTTGCAAAGGGCTTTAAGCAACGTTATGGCATTGACTATGAGGACACGTTCAGTCCTGTTGTGAAAGCTGCAACTATCAGACTTGTGCTGGCTATTGCTGTGTCCAGAGGATGGAGCTTAAGGCAGCTAGATGTACAGAACGCGTTTCTGCATGGTGTTCTGGAAGAGGAAGTGTTTATGAGACAGCCACCTGGGTATGAGAGTAAGGAATTACCACATTATGTTTGCAAGCTTGATAAAGCACTTTATGGTTTAAAGCAAGCACCCAGAGCATGGTATTCCAGGCTAAGCTTACAATTGAAATATCTTGGCTTTATTGCTTCCAAGGCTGATACGTCCTTGTTTATTTATAACAAGGCAGGAGTGGTCATTTTTGTACTCATATATGTGGATGATATCATAGTTGCAAGTTCCTCACAAAATGCCACTAATGTTCTTTTGCATGATTTGAGCTCAGAATTTGCCTTGAAAGATCTAGGTGATTTACATTTCTTTCTAGGCAGTGAAGTCAAGAAAACTCAAGATGGCATTGTGTTAAGTCAGGAAAAATATGTCAATGAGCTTTTGTCTCGCATGGGAATGAAGAATTGTAAGCCAGTTCCTACACCTTTATCTTCCTCAGAAAAACTCTCTGCATATGAAGGTGAGTCACTTCAAGAGGAGGAGAGCACAAGGTATAGAATCTTGTGGGAGCATTGCAATATTTAACTCTCACACGTCCAGATATTTCATTTGCTGTCAACAAGGTTTGTCAAGACCTTCATGCACCTACTTCGCACATTGGGCAGCTGTCAAGAGAATTGTGAGATATGTGAAGCGCACTATGGGAATAGGACTTAATTTCAGAAGGTCTAATTCCTCTCTTGTTAGTGCATTCTCCGATGCTTGTTGGGCAGGATGTAGTGATGACAGGAGATCAAGCTGGAGGTTTTGCGGTGTTCTTTGGATCAAATCTTATCTCCTGAGTGCTAGCAAGCAAGCCAGCATGTCACGCTCAAGCACGTAAGCGAGTACAAATCCTTGGCAAATGCAACTGCTGAAATTATTTGGGTTGAGTCACTCCTTGATGAGTTGGGAGTTAAGAAAAATCGGTATCTCGTGCTTATGGTGTGATAATTTGGGAGCAACGTGTTTGTTCGCAAATCCAGTGTTTCATGCAAGGACAAAACACATAGAGATTGACTTTCACTTTGTGCGAGAAAGAGTTGCAGCAAAGAAACTTGAGATACGGTTTATTCCCTCCAAGGATCAAGTAGCAGATGGCTTCACAAAGGCACTTTCAGCAAGACCATTCAAGAGTTCAAGAGTAATCTTAATTTAGGATAGTTGAGATTAAGGGAGGGTGTTAGAAATATGTAATCCCAACCAATCTTCTCTCCGTATCCTCCCCAAACTCTTGTACCTTCTTGTATGCCAAGGCAGGCTCCTGCCGATAGCCAATATATACGAAGCCTCTCCCCATCGAGGGAGTAGGGAGATCGCACAATATCTTACATGGACCTTTGCTCTGACGTTGCACACCCTTAGGTTCTTGGCCACCTTGATGGCCGCGCCGGGCGGCGCCCGCAGTAGCCCGAAGGGGATGGCGAGCTTCTCGCTGTGGTACTGGAGCATGGCTGCCTTCTGGGCCTCGTCGACGTCGTGGAGCACGCACAACCAGTCGGGCGCGTACCCCTCGCACCGCATCAGCTCCCAGAGCGCGTCCATGTGCGCGTGCACCTCGGCGCTTGCCGGGTGGGATGAGGACGACTCGCCGGCCATGAACCGGTGGATCGCGCCGTCGAGCTTGACCCAGCTGCACCCGGGCTCCTTGCCCACGCCCTGCCGCCGCATGCTCGCCCGCACCGCCACCGACTTCTCCCACATTCCGACGGCGGAGTGCATGTTGCAGAGGAGCACGTAGTGGCTGGCCTCGCCGAGCTCCAGCTCGAAGAGTCACTCGGCGGCAATCTCGCCGAGCTCTATATTCTGATGCAGCCGGCACGCGCCCAGCAGGCTGCTCCACACCGACACCTGATGCTCACGCGGGACGCCCGTCTGCAGCTGTGCTTGCGCAGCGCACGCTGTTGGGACCTCGTCCCCCACGATTATGGCCGTGTGCGTGTGCGCCGCCGCCGTGGTGACCAGGCGTGCAGTGACAAGATGGTGAAGGAGGGCTGAAAGCTGACAAGGTACTGCGGGAAAATTGTTTGCCTTTTTTATGCTAGAAAAAGAGACGGGAAAGCAGTGCCCTTGGATGGAAAAGAGAGAGCGGGGAGCACGGATGGGAGCATGCTGCGGGAGCAGGCAAGCCCCGTCCGTTATTCTAACCCTTTCTTTCTTCTTTAATTGCTTGCCACATGAACACGTTTGCTAGTCTAGAGTGCATGATACCGGATAAGATACCACCACTATGGCCAGCCTTACCAGGCCAGTATGCATGATCAACTAAATTAGTAGTCCTGACGTTTCTTCCTTAATGAATACTCATGACTAGCTCTTCGGCACGAGGATTTAAGTGTTAACTTTTTAGATACCCCGCTCATAGGGGCAAAAACCACATACGCGAGCACTGTAAGCAGAGCGGTGCTTCTGCTCCCGGACTAAAATATAAAAATTCACTAAAACTGGTAAAAAAAATAAAAAAATTCTGATTTTTTTGGCAAGCAAGATGCTCGTGTGCATGGTGTTCGTGCAAAATTTGGTAGAATTTAGCCGTCCGAGGAGCGGGCGACAAATATTATTTTTTTGCCTCTGTGAGTAAGGTTACTGTTTACGCAATGTTCGGACTGACGAGCACATCGGATGTCCAAACAAGATGATATTTTTGCACCGACATCACCCACTCAAACATTCCATGCAAATAACATTTTTTTTTGAATTTACTGTAGCTCAGGAGCAGATTAGCTCAGGTGCAGAGATGGATATTGGGCATTGTAAGTGTCTATCTGCATATCTTTTTTTTTTCGATGGGTCTATCTGCATATCTGACCGGCAAAGATTCCAGTGGGTAGAGGCTAAGTAAGCAAGATGCTTCTTATTCACCATATCGACCAGACAACCACCATTACATCATCTGCTACCAGATTCCTACTTCTACAATCAAACCCTAACAAGTACTTGTATATGTATAGCTCAACTACTGTACGCACAAGAAAATCAATTTCAAAATCACAAACTCCATCCGTTCCGTAATACAGTGCATATAGATTTTTTTTAAAATCCAACTTCACAAACTTTGACGGAGTTTATTTGGCTCGAGGTGCAAGCTCGATGTCTCCGCTTGCTTTTGGTTTTATGTTGTTGCAAAGGCCCCCGGCTACCACCGTTCAGGCCAATTCATCCGTTAATGTTTTCTCTTCTAATATCTATCTTGGCACAATTGCTTTTAGGGCATCTCTAACGCGAACCCTTAAATCACCCGCAACCGTCCGGACCATGTGGTCCGGACGTGTTTTACTATCCAACATGAATTTGTATCGGTCCGCTCAGCGGTCTGGACGTGTTTTACCATCACACATGGGTTTGTATCGGCTCGCTCGGTGGTCCGGACGCACTTTTCCCGTAAACCGGAGACAAACTAGGGGGCTTTGCGGGCGTCCCCACCGCTGCCACTTCCTCTTCTAACTACCCTGGCCCACCATTAACCCCCTTCCTCACCCGCACTTGCTTCCTACCTGAAACAATCAGCGCTGCTCCAGGGAGTCAGTGCCGCATTCACACCTGGACAGAGCATACGTGATGTCTCACTGCTGTCGGCATTGAAGCGTCGTGCCGGCCAAGAGAACACCGCCCACGCTGCTTCCCGGTGCACGCCACCGCTCCGCGTTCAAACGACACCCCGACGGTCCATCGTCCTACATTAATGATATGCGGTTGCGAGGAACCTACTCCGGCGCCACCCTTCCGTCCGTCTACCATACGCCCGCTATATAAATTCCAGCCCCGACCTTAGCCACCGTCATCCTTCTCCGGTCCCTTTCTCCTCTACGCCCCATGCCCACCATTGCCTCCGCGCGCTCTAAAGCTCTTTGGAACATCCCATCACCGGACCAGAATAGAAGGTGATGGCCGCCATTGCTGCCGGCCGGCCGGCAGGCAGACGGAGGCCGACGAAGTCTCAATGGAGGACGCGGCCGAGGTTAGGCTGGCGCTACCCTCCTCGCTGGCGCATGCCGGCATCACCATTGGCGAGGCATGTTCCCACTACATGGACATGGTGCGGGAGAAGCGGGAGGACAAGTTCCGGGAGGCGCGGCTGACTAGGCCTTCAACCTTCGTCTCCTCGACAAGCACCGGCGCGCGGAGGAGCACCTCTCCGCTGGCACGTGGCAGGGCAGGCAGTGTTGCTCAACTCCTATCGCTCTTCCCGTGACATCCGCCGCAACCAATGGCCATGCCGGCAGTTTTAGGCGGAATTACAGGCCACCTACAAGGAGATGGACGAGGCGGCGGACCAGTTGTTGGGCAAGAGTAGTGACGAGGAGGACATCGCCGACTCTGCCAAGGCCGCGCCCCACCGTCACGATCATGAAGACGGCATGTCCACGGGTGCCGCCAGCAGCGAGGAAGAGTAGCGCATGGTAGGTCGACACCGCTTGGGTCCGAAGAAGGGCGCTACTCTTCTGCTCCCGTTGAAGCCAAGCTTGGCGGGCTCAACATGGTCCGCCGATTAGCCGCTCAGGCCGCGGAGGTGGATACCGCCTAGGCAGAGATGGATACCACCAAGGAGGAAATGGAGAATGCGAAGGCAACAGCCGGAGCTTCACGTTGCAGGTCTCCTGGCGGGACATGGGGAATGGGCGTGGGCGATCATTTAACTAGATTATGTTTAGAGTAGGGTTTATTTAAAAATGGTCCAAAATATAATGAATTGCATGCAGTTTATATGAAAAATCAGCGGTGTTTTCATGAATTTCGTCCATTTAGTTCAAACCCGGTTTGAAATGTAGGTGGGCAACGTTGGAATGACTGGGTCCCACATCCGTGTCTGCGGACTAGTGGTTTTGATCCATGAATTGTTTTGGAGATGCCCTTACAAGGCCTCCTCACTAATGACCATACTCCGTTGGTCTATATATCTTGGTCAAGAAGACTAATGAGACAATACAAGTACTATTAGTGTGAGAAGCAAGCAAGAGATAGAAGAGTAATGGAGGGTGCGGCGCAGGTCCTCGTGAGCAATGTTGGCCAGCTGGTCGGGGAGGAGTTCCGGCAGCTCCGAGGAGTGGGCGGCGAGGTGGCACAGCTGAGGGACGAGCTGGCCACCATGAACGCCCTCCTCCGCATGCAGTCTGAAGCAGAGGAGGGTGCCGTGGACCACTTCATCCGGGAGTGGATGAAGCAGCTGCGGGAGGTCGCGTACGACGCCGAGGACTGCGTCGACCTCTATCTATTCCGCGTCCGGTCCCGGTCGGGCGACCGCTACTTGGTTTGGTGCAAGCGCCTCCTTGGGACGCTTATGGCTCGCCGCCGGCTCGCTGGTGACATCAGGGATCTCCGTGCCCATGCTGCCGCCATCAACGAGCAACATGCTCGTTACGGCTTCAACCTCGACCCACTACGCCGCACTCCTTCCATGGCCTCTTTGCGGGCGGTGCCGGTGTCCGCCCGTGCACTCCGCCCTGTCCACGACCCGAGTCAACTCGTGGGCATCCGGGAGCAGGCTACCCCCCTAGCCGAGAAGATAAAGTCGGAGAGTGAAGATAACAAGCTCAAGGTGTTCTCCCTCGTTGGATTCGGTGGGCTCGGGAAAACAACGCTGGCCATGGAGTTGTGCCGGCAGCTGGAGGCGGACTTCCAACCTCAGGCGCAAGTGTCCGTGTCCCAGGCCTTCGACGGCAGAAAGGGCCTCGAGGGACTTCTCAGACGCCTGCTGCAGCAGATCGTGATCAAGTCCAAGTCGGAAGACGACTCAATCAAAGACATCCAGAGCATGGAGGAAAATGAGCTGGCTCCCAAGCTCAAGGAGCTTCTTGAAAACAAGAGGTATCGAAAATTGCTTACCATACGGCCTACTATATATACCTATTGTCAAAAGGATGATCGTTTCTTACTCCCAAATTAACTCTGCTTCCTATACCTACTATTGTTAAAGGACATGGCTAGGGAGTGCCGCTGCGCTCGTTTGTTGTTTCCAGCGCATTACCGTATATAGTAAGTGCATGTCCTTATGTCCAGCTGTCTACTGTAGAAAAGGAAATTGTTTGGTCATATCCCGTAGCGCACGGACGAGACTTGCCTGCTCCCTTTCCATGCTCCCATCCGTGCTCCCGAATACGTGGCTTGATTTGATTGGAATAAAATAAGGCTCGGCCCCCCCCCGGAAAAAAAGGGGGGGGGATGATTAGATTTGTAAAGAAAAAGGAAAAAGAACAGCCGTAGGATGAAGTGGGAGCATGGATGGGAGCATGGAGAGGGAGCAGGCAAGCCGGATCCCGTAGCGCACGTGGCTACCGATTGAATCAGCCTAAATCCTTTTCATGTGCATTTATTTAGGGTTTACAAAAATTGTAAAAGCCATAACTTTTGATTCAAGCATCAAAATCCAGTTCCGTTTGCACAGTCAGGTTTCTGACAACAAGTTCTTCAAGACTAGATCTCATATGAGTTGGTTTTGTCAAAAAAAAATTAAGCGCAATTTTGGGTGCAATGGAGGCAACTATAGTGCTATAGGGTAGCAACATCCTTTTTTTGGCCTAGTTGGACTTACTATTAGGTTGGTTTGCATAAAAACAAGAAAAATCACACAAAACATAAGGCATCTTTACTGTACATACAAAGCAACTTCACTGCACTATGTATATTTGTCAGTTTTGCTAACATTATTTCAACTTGTGTATCATGGCTGCTCAATTGCCTATTGTTGATGGTTAGTTGCAAACGGTTGGTGCTCAGTTGCCTATAAATGCTATAAATTGCCTATAATTGATGCCTAGTTGCCTGCTACATGTAATTAGTTGCCTACAATTGCTGCTCAGTTGCCTAATTTTGTTAAAATAGTTGCCTAGATTATTATGAAGTTGTTTATCATTGTTTTTCTAAGTTGCCTACAAACACTCTGAAGTGGCCAAGATTCATCATGATCTTGCCTACCATAACTAGCAATATAGAGCAGACACAAGAGCATCATCGGTAGATGCCATCATAGTATAATAGGCAATTTAGAAACAATGACATACGAGCATGAACAATAGGCAACTTAGAAGTACCGATGAGGAAGTTAGGAGAATGTTAGACAAAATTAACTAGGACACACAATGTAGTGACGTTGCCTGCTTTTAGCACTAGAGTTGCCTCTTGTGGAAGTAAAGTTGCTCATAAAGGTGATGTGGTATTATATACTTCTGTTTGGTAGTTGTTCTGTATTATTAAATAGTTTCTTATTGTTGCAAATTAACTAATTTTAGGTATGGAGTTATATATTTCTGTTTAGCATTATAGTTGCCTCATCTAGCATCAAAGTTGCTTTTAAAACTAAGTAGTGTTAGCAATTTAGGTCCAAAGTCGCCTATGTATGAATAGTACCACCTGGTCTTTGAGTTTTCAGGATATCAAGAAATCATCTCGAAAATTAATAAGTGAAGGGTAATAACTGACTTCCGGCTGTCTGGAGAGGATTTCAACCAAGGGTAATAACTGACTTCCGGCTGTCTAGAGAGGATTTCAACCGACGTTTCAATGTGCAGCCCACATTAAAATTTCCCCCCACAGATAAAAATAATAATTTTGTTAGACTTTTTTTGTAAAGATGGTCTGCTTGACAGATCAATTCTTCCTCATGTTAGGGACATTTGACTATACTTTTTGTTGAGAAACAATAATAATTGGATTAGGAGTGTCGGAGTACGATGAATTTTTAGCATGTTGTAATGCACGGCATATATGTATTTTTTAATACTTTTGATGTTCTTTATGTATATTTGATAAATATATAGACGGAAAGTTATTCCAAGAGAAAACATTGTCAATCAGATCAATTTACTCCGAACCATACCCCATGTCCTAAGCTCTACGTCGTGATCCTCAAATTTTGCATCTATTTTGGTCATCAACGACCATTGTCCAGTGACATAGTTCCTCGACCCGGCAAATTGTGCTTCATAAGAACTGATATTTTCTCCAGTTGCAACCCACGGGCATTTGTGCTTGTACTTATTAAAAAATACAGTGGGGATCGTCCCCACTGTTTCCCCTCCAGAAACAATGTCCAACAATGTATGGGTATAGTTTTCCACCAAATATATGCCTAAATTTTGCCAGTCAACTAATGGAAGAATTCCTAAAAATTGTTCTTTGTTCCCAATACGTAGATATATTTTCACCGTTTAGCCCTATGTATTAACAATGCCTAGCATTGTACGTTTTGCAAATGCGCTCTTTTATTTGATGGTCCCTTTTACCTCACAGGAGGTAAAAGTACCTAGTTAATCTGAGCCATTCATTTTAGGCAGATTTTAAGATGGTCCCAACTAGTTTGGACCATTCATTACTTTTGATCTAAGGGTCAAGACTGAACGGTGATGATCCATTACCTCCTACGAGATAATAGGTCACCCATGAGGCGTAACAGATTATATTTGGTAAGTGTCCGAAAAAAATCTAAAAATGTTGGACGAGACTTGCCTGCTCCCTTCCCATGCTCCAATCCGTGCTCCCGCATACGTGGCTTGATTTGATTGGAAGAAAATAAGGCCCGGCCCCACCCCCTGAAAATCAGGGGGATGATTAGATTAGAAAAGAAAAAGGGAAAAGAACAGCCGTAGGATGAAGTGGGAGCACGGATGGGAGCATAAAGAGGGAGCAGGCAAGCCGGATCCAAAAATGTTACTACCAGATATAGAGCGTCCGGGGAAGGAGATTATTGCATTCCTAATTTATGTTATTGTAGCCATTAAATGCCGCGATTTACATGGAAATATTAGGACGCCACAGAATAACATGATGGGAAATTAAATTGGAAGGATTTTATTCTTTCCATAATATATTAATGGTTAAAAAAAACACTTCTCTGGCTAAGTACAAGGACGAACTTATAAAAAAAACAAGACATGTTGTTGGCCCAGTCCACGCCGTCGAGTACTTTCCGACAACTGAAGACGACCGACGATGAACGACGACGAAGTAACGAAGCTCACTGACGAACTCGACGAAGTGCTTTACGCCGAGACGCACCGCAGTACAAAGCTGGCCTCCTGCTAATCGATCCACTCGATCAATCTACGTGAAGCTGCCACAATCAACACCAAAATACACACGCTGCGTACACAGCGGCCAGCCGGCCGAAAACAAACGCACGCACGCTGGACTTGTTGATTGCTACAGGGCGTATCGCTCCTGCTCTTTGTATTACTTTCACGATGCGTTACTCAAGTTACAAGGGTGCGTGCGTACTTATATTAGCTAGCTAACCTGCTATCTAATACTAGTCCTACTCGGTTATTGTTTTGAGATCTACACGGACACTAACACGCATACATGTACTGATCGGACAGGACACACGTGTACTTCCGTGTTTAACTCTAACAATCACCCCCTAAACACGACGTCGTCATGTCACAGCTCGACGCCGACCCAAGCCTTGGTTGGGATGTCCGCCAACTGATCATCCGTGCAACCGTAGTTGACCTTCGTCATCCCTTCTTCCACGCAATCCTTTATGTAAAGATACATCGTATCAATGTGCCTGCTCCTGTCATGCCGCACTAGATCCTCGCGTAGAAAAAACGTAGACTCACTGTCAACGTTGAGCATCACTTGTTCTGGATCTCGATCCATGCGATCACCGTGTAGCTGTCCTAGCCACACACCTTGACACTCTGCTTCACTTGAAGTCGATGTCACCACTTTCTGCTTTCGTGATAGCCAGCTTACTATGCTTCCACCAAGGAAATATGCGACGCCCGAAGTACTCTTACGGTCATCAACAATTTCTTCCTTGTCACTACCACTATAGCCGAGTAGTTTCACGAACTCCTTCTTGCTCAGCTCAAGACAAGGTTCCATTGAAGCAACAATGCGATTGCAATCTTTCGTGCTACGGCTTTCAAGTACCTTCCTTGCGTATGCCTCCTGACATAGTGTGATCCCCTCCAGCTTTTGATGTACCTCTGTCCCGAGGTTGCAACTCAAAAGTCCTAGATCATCCATCATGAAAAGCTCCTTCATCTGTAGCTTGAAATTTGCAATCACCTCTTCATCTGCTCCAGTAATCAATAGGTCGTCGACGTAGATGCCAACTAGTAGACGATCCCTTCCTTCACCTCTCTTGTACATTGCATGCTCTAGTGGGGCTTTCTCAAATCCAAGAGAAATCAAAGTCCGATCAAGTTTGATGCTCCATGTCCGAGAGCCTTGCCGTAGTCTGCATAAGACTTTGTGTAGCTTCAGTACCTTGTGTTCCTCTCCCTCTCTGATGAATCCCGGTGGCTGATTCACATACACATCTCCTTCTAACTCGCCATTCAAAAACACGGACTTTACATCCATGTGATGTATCTTCCATGCTTCCTGAACCATGAGAAGCGATGAGTAATTCCACCGATTCCATCTTTGCAACGGGAACGAACACTTCTTCGAAGTCCACACCTTTCTCTTGCACGTACTCTTTGGCCACTAGCCTTGTTTTGTGCTTCACGGAACCTTCGACATCTCTCTTGATCGTAAATTCCCACTTGAGGTCCATGACTTTTTCATTGTTGGGAAGATCCACAAGCTCCCATGCATTGCTATCGTGGATCGACCTCAACTCCTCTTCCATAGCATGACGCCAACACTCCTTCGTGTTCGCATCCTCAAAATTCGCCGGTTCCTCGGCGCTTGTTAGACACTGCCACCCTCCTTTTCACCTTTACCGGGTCAAGCATCCGAAGAGTTTTTCTCCGAATAGGGTGCAACACCGGTTGAAGCAAGACGGATGTAGATGATAGTGTCCTTTCCTCCAGTACTGTCAGAGGCGATGTTGCTTGCATGGCTCCTTGTACCTTCAAGAGCGACGCGTTTCTGTTTGCTTCGCTCACTGCATTTGGCGATGCTTCAGTTCCAGTAGCAGAATCTGACAAAGTCGCACTTTGGGAACAACCACATGGGCTTCGGCTTTGTTCTAGCCGAACTGGGCTGCCAGTTGAGCTGCTATTACTGCCTTCAACTCCAGCCCCTGTGCATTGGACTTCTAGAACTGATCCATGTGATGGGCCTAACCCAACACGTACTAGCCCCAGCCCTCCTGGCACGTCTCCTGAGCGCCCTGCATGGCCTTTCCCATCGCAGCTGAAGCTTGGATATGTAGTGCAGCACATGAGTCGCATCCGACTTTGGTTTCCGGGCCACTTGTGCAGGTTCCCATGGCCAGTACTTCTCTGGCCCCTAAGCAAAGCACCAGACCGAGCGTTGGCATTGCTTTCGCCTTCGAGCTCGGTTCCTTCTTCTGTTGCGTTGCCTGCTTCTTCTTCTGTGTCTGTCTTTGCTGCACACATGTCTATCTCAACAACACCAACATACTGTGATTCGTGGACTTCAGGCACCACGTACGCCGTTTTATCTCGTGGACGCGTCGCACAAAGACTGTTCCTCCATGGCCGAGCACACGCGGCAATCGCTGCATCCGCTCCAGCGAAGTTAGCACTTATGCCTGTAACATCGACATAACTTTCGGAATCACCCCCCGCGTCCGTAGCTTCTCGGCACGAAGTTTCCGAACAACGATTTTGAGATCGAACTTTTTCTTCACAGAGCTCGACAATTTCTTTAGCCGACGCTTGAAGAACTGGATCCTCCTCATCCACGAGTTCACACATCAACATCATGTCACCTTCATCACCTTGCTGGGCCATGAGCGCCTTCTCCTTCGGGGGATTCTTGCACTCCGACTTGAAGTGCCCGAGCAGATTACAGTTGTGGCAGCGGATCTTTCTCTTGTCGAACTTTTTCTCCCTTGGCTTCTCCGACTGTTCGTCGGTGTCTTTTGCGGGACGGTACTTTCCGCCGCTACCGGACGCCTTATCGAAATTGTTCTCCTTGGAAACCAATGCCAGCCACTGAGCACGCCTTAGCATCAGGTACTCATCCTCTTTTGCATCACCGTAACTCAGCTTCATCCGCTCGTCATGGGCCTTGAAGCGACCAACCAGATCATCCAAGGTGAGAGTCTTGAGATCAACACACTGCTCGATCGCTGACACAATCGGCATGTAGCGCGGTGGAGCGGCACGTAGGAAACGCCGAACCACGGAGATGTCCTCCAACTTCTCTCCGAGACTTCGAATCCCGTTTACCATTGTTGCAACCTCGCTGCGAAAGGCGTCCACCGTCTCGTCTTCTCCCATCCTCAGATTCTCGTAACTTTTCAGCAAAGTTTGCAAGTTAGCCTCGCGCTGCCGCGAGTGCCCCGGTATGCAATGTCTTGAGCGTGTCCACGCCTCCTTCGCTGATGTCTTCGAGATTAGATGCTGCTGCACGCCCACCGGCATCACCGAGCAGATGGCCGTGATAGCTGGCGATCCTTCCGATACAAGGCACCACCCTTCAGGTACTCGTCACCGCCCGGGGTCGACGGCTTCCCGAGCTCATTGGCCTCGGCGCCCACTCCATCATGGTCGCCCACACCACGAAGTTCCCACGGTCGAATCGTGGATACTCCGATCTCACCGAAGCAGCAATTACTTTAGCCACACCGGAGTACTCTGCCAGTTGCTTGGACTTCTCGTCATCCGACATGACCTCCCGTTACTAGGAGATCAACCTTGCTCTGATACCAATTGTTGGTCCAGTCCACGCCGTCGAGTACTTTCCGACAACTGAAGACGACCGACGATGAACGACGGCATTTAATGTGAAGCTCACCGACGAACTCGACGAAGTGCTTTACGCCGAGACGCACCGCAGTACAAAGCTGGCCTCCTGCTAATCGATCCACTCTCGATCAATCTCATTGAAGCTGCCACAATCAACACCAAAATACACACATCGCAGCATACAGCGGCCAGCCGGCCGAAAACAAACGCACGCACGCGGGACTTGTTGATTGCTACAGGGCGATCGCTCCTGCTCTTTGTATTACTTTCACGATCGTTACTCAAGTTACAAAGGCATGCGTACGTACTTATATTAGCTAGCTAACCTGCTATCTAATACTAGTCCTACTCGGTTATTGTTTTGAGATCTACACGGACACTAACACGTACATGTACTGATCGGACAGGACACACGTGTACTTCGTGTTTAACTCTAACACATGTCTCCATAGGGGTTAGCATGTTTCGTTCAATTTATCAATTTGTGAATTTGAATCCGGGTGTTATATTTTTTATTATACACGTTTTGTAATTTCCCTCTTTTTTATTTGATGTGATTTCAATTTAAATTGTTTTCAGAATTCAAATACATTTTCAAGATTAATCTAAAATTTTGGATTAGATGGAGGCGACAACACTAGTCAAACTGCTTTGAGATGGTGTAAGGATGGCATTTCATCCAGTTTCGAGACAGTGCATAAAATACGACAATGTGTTATTATAAGATTTTAAAACTTTTAGAAATATAAACAATGGCTCTATTTCTCAAAATTGATTGAGCTATATCTCATCAGTTATTCAGCATTGGCTACATTAAAAACAACATGGCACGGTCTCTTAAATTGGCGTTCGATCATTCGGTTAAATTAGGAAAAGGTTGTAATACTAGGTATTTTTTTTAAATCAGACCGAACCATATATCTGACTAGGAAAAACCGAAACAACTCTTGATGTTTTCTTAAGCTAAGGATGTCCCATGACCAAACTGGCAAAAAGCGGTTAAACCGCATGATTTATAGTGAACCAGTCAGTTTAGTGCCCACTCCACAAATATTCGTCAACATCTATTAACATGTGGAAAACACTGGGGTAAACATGAATAAATAAAAACACTTTACTCAGGTTTCCCCATACACGATCCACTCTTGCCAGATTTGGGAAAAATCAGATGGAGCATTTCCTTATCGGTCTGAGGTAAGATGTGACCGAGTACAACCTTTGTAATGTACACATGCTAACTGTTTGGCCCCACAATTCAATAAAATCAGCGCTTCAGATCTAGTCTTACCTCTCTCTGGGGTAAGAAGGACCATGTTAAAACTGCTGTGTATAGGAAGATATGATTTTGCACCAGAAAAGTCTTTCGTCCAAGGCTAACATATATTACTATGATGAATGTAGGTACCTCATTGTGATCGATGACGTATGGACCGTAGCAGCCTGGGATGCAATCTGGTCAACGCTACCACAAAATGACCGTAGCAGCAGAATCATTGTAACCACTCGGATAGATGCTGTTGCAAGGGTGTGCAGTGATGCTAGTGATGAAATCCATAAAATCAAACCTCTAGATCAATCAGACTCCAAGAAGCTATTCCTGAGCAGAGCATTTGGCTCAGTGAGTGTCTCTTGCCCCGAGGGCTTGAAAGAGGTTATGGAGAAAGTCTTGAAAAAATGTGGTGGGCTGCCATTGGCAATCATAAGTATTGCCAGCCTTTTGGCAAGCTACAACTCGCCTGAAAGCAAACATATGTGGGAGACTGTTTTCAAATCAATTGGTTCACAGATGGACAGCCACCCTACCCTTGAGGGGATGAGACAAATAGTCACATTGAGCTTTGACCACCTGCCTCATCATCTGAAGCCTTGCATCATGTATCTTAGCATTTTCCCCGAGGACTATGTGATTGTCAAGGATCGGTTGTTGATGAGATGGATTGCTGAAGGATTGGTGGCTGAGAAGCGGGGTTTGACATTGATGGAGGTAGCAGAATCCTACTTCAATGAGCTGGTGAGCAGAAGCATGATTGATAGGGCCTCTGATTTAATCAGCTACTATGATGGGAGGGTGGAGACGTGTCGGCTGCATGACATGACGCTTGAGGTCATGGTTTCAAAGTCTCTGGAGGCTAACTTTGTTAGCCTCATAGGTGGGCAGTATGAGGGGATGTCGTACGATAGGATTCGCGGACTCTCAAGTCATGGCGGAGGACAGTTGGCCAAGGAATCTCCACGGCAGAAGAAGGAAGCAAGGCATGGTCGTAGGAATGGCATCGACGGGATGAATATGCAGCATGCCCGATCATTGAGTGTGTTTGAGTTTGACGGGGCCGAGCAGCTGCTTGGTCGGCTAAGTGAGTTCACCCTGCTTAGAGTACTTGACCTGGAAGACTGCAAGGGCCTAGAGAACAAACATATGTCCCACATCTGCCGGATGTACCTCCTAAGGTTCTTGAGCTTGAAGGGTACGGGTATCAGTGAGGTGCCTCGAGAAGTTGGTAACCTGGAGCATTTGCAGACCCTTGATGCACGCTTGACGAGCCTTAAAGGTCTACCGGAGAGTGTGACAGATCTAGAGGAACTTGAGAGCCTGCAGTTCTCCGATGGGTGGATGCTACCCGAGGGAGTGAAGAAAATGAAGTCATTGTGCAAGGCGAACAAAATGCTTGTCGGATCAAACCTTAAGGTGGCCGAGGAAATTGGTGAGCTGGAGAAATTGCAGGAGTTGGGTATCTATGTTGACAACAAAGATATTAACATTGCTCGGGCTGTCGGTGAACAGCTTATCAATTCAGTGGGCAAGCTATACTCCCTCCGATGGCTCAACATTGGCGCGGTGGATAATCACCAGAAATCAATGTACTTTCTGCATGAGCTCAGCTCGCCACCAAGGCTCCTTCAATACCTTAGGATTCAGGGTGGCCTTGTTGAACGTGGATTGCCTGCCTGGGTTGGGTCACTCACAAATCTTGTTGAGTTTGTCATAGCGTGGGCATCCCTTGAGGGTGACCAACTATTTGACATACTGTGTAAGTTGCCCAACCTCCAGATACTCACCCTGGAGTACGCAGGAAAAGGGCTGGTTTCAGGTAATGCTCACATCTTTCCAGAGCTCATGGATCTGACCCTGGGGCAAGATCCTAAAATTACTGATGTCTATAAATTTGCGAAAGATTGCATGCCAAAGTTGGAGAAGCTTCTGCTGATTATTAATAATAACCAGTTGGAAATTGTTGGCATTGAGAACCTGACAAACCTAAAAGAGGTGTCGCTCGTTTTTAAAAAGGACAACAAAGGAATGAAACCTGCGTTGGAGGTGCTAAAGAAGGAGAATCAGAGGCGCGACGAATCCAATCAGAAGCAGTTCATGCTAAAAGAGATTTACGTGTAATAACCGTGCTTGCAGGAGCGTCATCCGGTTGAGTTTGCTTCTTTAGTTGGTTCATCAGTACCGGTTGTGATTGTCAGCGTGTATTTTTCTTTCTTTCGCTTCACTTGCGAGATGTAATACTTTTATGACTTTGTGCTACTTCGTGGATTTGTTTAATAAGATAGCTGCATGCATCATCATGATGCAAAGGCCAGGGTACGCCTCCATTTCCAAAAGAAAAAAAAAGTTGGTTCATCAGTACAGTTCTTGGTGGAAGTTCTTGGTGTAAATTAATATATATAACACGTCTTTACAGAGGGACTACTTGTGAATGAATTTGTTCTTTTCGAGTTTCTGGGCACTTTAATGTTTGTTTTTTGCTAAATCATCGTCATTCTAAGAAAGCTAGACCACTTGGGTCAAATGTAACAGATTGCTCCTAGTTAACTGAATGTAAGTGTAATTCAACTTGCATTCTGATGAAGTGGTTTAGCACTTCGAGAGCTGCACTATAAATTA
Organism: Aegilops bicornis; assembly: GCA_021605145.1. Taxonomy (NCBI): domain Eukaryota; kingdom Viridiplantae; phylum Streptophyta; class Magnoliopsida; order Poales; family Poaceae; genus Aegilops; species Aegilops bicornis. Next base: position 1,232,392 of record JAHIAL010000055.1, read on the forward strand.
ATGTAGGCTCCTTGTGCTCGTTTCGTTTGGTTCCTTTCGCCTTCTCATTCTGTACGGCGTGGCTAGGGGCTGGTGACTGAATTTACAATTATTTCGGTCCATGGGCAGGTGTTCGTTGTTATGTTAGTTCGTCCCAACGCGCGCGCGAGTGCGTGCATGTTGCATGCTGTGTGCAGGGAGTGCATGCTAGCTAGCTCGCTTGCTCGGAGTAGATTAAAGAACGTTCTAGTAGATTTAGAGAACCAAACTACTTCACGTTAAACAATACTCACTCTGTACCGAATAATGTCATCATGGCACTATGAGTGTTTGTTTTTTGAATTTTGAAGAAACGCTAAAAAAATTATACTGTTTTGTACGCACACATATTGTGTAGTATATCATACGAATTTGCACAAAAACCATGTTTGTACGCGAGAGAAACAAAAAAGAGAAATAAAAAACAAAATAAATAATGACAAAAATTTGCACACAATTTACGCAGAGGTTACTCTTTTTATAATACGCTAGAATAAACATATAATATTACGCTCCCTTTGGATGTCTCCATTGGAGAGCTCCGTATTGAATTGGTCTGAATTCCAAATCAGTGAGGAAACTGAAATGGAACGAATACAAATTCACCTGTTTGGTTGTCCAGTGAATTGTCCCTTGAAATGCCTCTAAGATTTCAATACTTTGGTATTGAAATTGCATAGCTACATTACTAGGTTATACGTACCTTGTTCTACATGACTCAGAATTGAAATCTTACTACGAATAAATATATAGCAACGAAAATAAATAAATAGTCTAGAAATGCATTAGGAAAACACGAAATGGTTATACATGGACAACTATATATTGCATGTTCCATCCACTCAATAATTATTGCAGTTTATTCTACCGACTGGATCAGAATATTTGTATATCTGAATTTTGTTTAGAAAGGCATAACATATAGGAACTGAATTTTGCCTAGAGCAACGTTCAGGTTTATTCTTACTTCATTGTGTAATTTTGTTTATAAAGGCCTAGATCAAAATGGCAAAAACAACACACACTTTCAGTTTTGCTGAACCGAATTAGATCAAAATGATGAAAACAACATAGAATTTTATGTTGTCTAATAGAGCAGAAGCGAACTTTCTACTGTCGAAAGGAGCAGCACAAATGCTACCATACATGTTCAGTTTGCTGTCGAACAGAGCAACATACATGCTTTATTCCCTCACTATAAAGATACATGCATGCAAAACATACAACATTTTTTTAAGGACTCCATGAAAGCAAATTTCAAACGAATCACTACCAGCTAGTCCCTTCAATTGGCTTATGGATCAACGAAACTTCAGTAATCTGCATAACAAGAGGAGTTGTCAGCTGTGGTCACGCTATAGAAGAGGAGATGCAGCTCCATAACAAAACTCAGATGAGAAAATTCTGTAGTCCAGTGTGATCTAAACTTTAGGAGCCATGGTAGGAAACTTAATACCCATACTGAGCACTTGTCTACATTCTCTTGATTATGAAATCAGACAACTCAGCAAAAATATTTTAATGGCTGAACTTTGTTACTAACATCTGATATAAATATTGTAAAACTAGCTAATCGGAGAGGGATATAGAGGGAGGAGGAGAAGAGGAGGTAGGCTATGGCCATGCTGGAAGAGTAGAAGAATTGATACAGGGAACGGTCGAGCGGACATGGAGTAGAGGAGCAGAGGAGCTGCAGCTCCGTCGACCATGGTGCAGAAAGAGGGGTTGTACACGAGGATGGAGGGGCATGGCATAGGGGAGAGGGTGGATCCAGCGGGTCAGGGCACGACTGAGCAGAGGGGGGCATGGCGGATGCAGAGGGAGCGCGGGCTAGATGTCTCGGGCCGCCGCAGACCTCCATCTTGGTTGCAGACCGGCGTTGGGAGGGGGCGCGGTACGGGGATAGGAGGAGGTGCTGGGATGGGGAAGAGGGAGAGGGAACGGGGAAGAACGGCACCTGCGCAGCCGCCGGTGCTCGCCGCCGCCGAGCTCCTAGGTCGTAGCCGACCTCCCTGCTATGTTTTCTTATTTTTCGTGGTCGCGGGTGATGAAGGGGTACATTTTGCGGGAGCTCGCGATTTCAGCCCAAATCAGAGCGGTACCCCTCTGAAACATGGGAGGAAGCTTTTCGTGGGAGGCAAAACTGTTATGACGTGAATATCGGGCAACTGCTCCACACCCTAAGGGGATGCGGCTATCTCATCTATACCTATAAATAAAAGAAATAGGTATTCTTAGTCCGCTTTGCTATTTTATAGAAAACCCCCTAATGTTTCCGACATTAAACCCGCAGTACTTATCAAATGTTTTTAAAAATACTCATATCTTCTAAATCGTAACTCCAAATTAAACATGTTATATATGAAATTTGATTAGAAAAATATGTAGAATCGGAATATGATGTTTATTTACCTATTAACTATTTAAAAATAATATCTATGCTGCAATGTTAATCAACAATGCATTATCCGTCTTTTTTTCATACCAATACTGATTCAGATTGGGGATGAACACCTCAGTGAAATCAGGATTGGACATGAACTTGAAGATAAATTTGCTAGAGACACCCAATAAATAAGGACATGCATGACAAGAAATAAAAAAAGAACCCAATAAAGATGGGATGTTCACTATAGAGGAAATAAAAGAGCAAATGTAGAGGAGATCCGATAAAGAAGAGATATTGCGCTATTCTCCTATATATAAGAAGAAAAATGAGAGGACATGCATGAAAAAAAGAAAAAAAAAGGGGCATGCATGACAAAAAATAAAATGAAAGACAAGTTTGATAAGATATAAATAGTGATGAAATAGGGACCAATACATATGACATGTATGGAAATAAATAGTAATGAAATAAGGGCGCAAGTACAGGCGTCCACAGGAGACCGTACAAAAATGTTCTTTTCCAGACAAAAAAAACTCTTTTTATGATTAGAAAATCATGTATGTTTTTTAACAACCTTTTCAACAACTCTTCATGTATTTAAGAAATATGCATGTGAAATAAAGTGTTCAAGAGTTACCCTAAGTTGGTGATTCTTAAACTGAAAACTGCCATTGATGCACACCTCTCCGTAGTGTGCTAATGTGCCATCATTTGTTTTTGTCATTTTTCTTTACTCGCCCGTAAGAACACCCCATTCCGAACATGACACGAATAAATGCATAATTACTTGCCCTTTTCTTTGTCCGAATTAAATCTACATGCAAGCCGTGTTGAAATAGAACACTTGTAGAATCTTAAACCGCGCTTTTATAGGTTAAAACCGTCTTTGTTTGGGCCATAGCTAAAAATTCTCATTTTATAGACCATATTTAGTAAATTAAGAGCGTGTGGTTTTTTTTCTCCCGTTGCAACGCACGGGCCTTCGTGCTAGTTATATATAAGTACGAAAGGGTACAAGTACAAGGTATATACACAAGTCTACGTATATATATACATTCCAACACCCTCCCTCAATCTTAACTGTGGCTTGAAGTACAAACTAAGTTAAGATTATGCCTGCAGCCTACAAACTGTGGTTGTGGAAGAGGCTTCGTGAAGATGTCAGCAAGTTGATCCTTTGATGAGATGAACTTGATGCTAAGTAGCTTTTGTGCAGCACGCTCTCGAACGAAGTGATAGTCAACCTCAATATGTTTCATTCAAGCATGAAACACCGGATTCGACGACAGATATGTAGCACCAATGTTATCACACCAAAGCACTGGAGGATGAGCTGAAGAGACTCTCAACTCTCTCAACAAAGATTGAACCCAAATGATCTCCGTCGTTGCATCAGCAACTGCTTTATACTCAGCTTCCGTACTGCTGCGAGACACTGTAGCCAGCTTGCGAGCATTCCAGGCGATCAAGTTAGAACCAAGGAACACTGCATATCCCCCCGTGGATCGCCGGTCATCAGGACTACCAACCCAGTCTGCATCAGAAAAAGCTGAGATCTCACAAGATGGCGCAGGCTGCAGAAGCAAGCCATGAGAAGAAGTGAAGCAGACATAACGAAGAATACGCTTCACGGCTGACCAACGAGATGTCCTGGGTGCGTGGAAAAACTGATAGACACGGTTGACTACATAAGAGACATCTGGTCTAGTGATAGTAAGATACTGGAGACCACCAACAAGACTGCGGTACTCAGTAGCATCATCAGATGAGAGAGGATCTTCATCAAGAGCAGAAAACCGATCAGTGGCCGACATCGGAGTGCTGGCAGGTTTACACTTCAGCATTCCAGCACGACGCAACAAGTCCAGAGAGTACTTCTTTTGAGTAAGAGTTAGCCCAGCAGAAGACCGTGAGACCTCCAGACCAAGGAAGAAGTGCAGAGCACTTAGATCCTTGACAACAAAATCACCACTCAAGGCAGCCACAAGATGATCTGCAGCAGCATCTGAGGAACTAATGAGGATGATATCATCAACATAAACCAGCAAATACATCATAACCTCAGGACGTTGAAGAAGAAACAAGGACGTGTCAGCAGTGGAGGGAATAAACCCAAGCGCCCAGAGAACAGAGCTGAGGCATGCATGCCATGCACGGGGAGCCTGCTTGAGCCCATAGAGCGCCTTAACAAGATGACAGAGATGGTGAGGACGGGCCGGATCCACAAACCCTGGCGGCTGACGCATCTAAACCTCCTCCTCCAAGACTCCATGCAAGAAAGCATTCTGCACATCAAGCTGACGAAGGAACCATCCTCGAGTAACAGCCAAAGACAACAAAGAAGCGAATAATGGTACTGGGCTTGATAACCGGACTGAACGTGTCTTCATAATCAAGACCATACCTCTGTTTGAAACCCTTGGCAACGAGCCGTGCCTTGTAGCGCTCAATAGAACCATCAGCATGTCTCTTGACTTTAAAAACCCACTTGGAATCAATAATGTCGACACCAGACTGTGGGGGAACAAGGCGCCAAGTGTCATTCTGAAGCAGAGCCTGAAACTCCTGTTCCATCGCTGCTCGCCAATGAGGAATAGCCAGTGCAGCCTGAAAATGACGAGGCACAGCAGTGGGATCTGCAGTAATGTGAGCCATGCAGGCAGCGAGCCACGCGACAGTCCCGTCAATGCGCTGCTTTGGCTGGAAAACCCCGTTCTCGCTGCGTGCGCGAGGTCGGAGAACATCAAGCAGCCATTCTTTGGCGAGACCGAGCTTCAGCACAGCGGCGACACCAGAGGCGAGCGGCCGGGCGAGCCAGCTCATGAGGAGATCGGTGGCGTCGAGGCAGGTGAGGCGGCTGCCGGGCAGGCGAGATGGCCGATGGCCCAGCCACCAGGCCGGGCGAGGCGACGCCTGCTGGGTGGGTGAGGGCGTCCCATGAGGTGGCTTCCACCAAGGCGGGCGAGGGCGTCGCCCGCGGGGCGGCTGCCACAGAGCTAGGCGAGGGCGGCCCCCGAGGGGCGGTCGCGCCCATTATGCACGCCCCATGCAGCGGATCCATGTCCTGCTCTAGAGCCACGTCACGAGCCAGAGTAACATCCGGCACCTGTTCATCAAGTAGCTCGAGTCGAGCACCACGTCCAATACCTGCAGCATGATTAGGGAGCAACATCTGGTGACTGAATTTACAATTATTTCGGTCCATGGGCAGGTGCTCGTTCTTATGTTAGAGCATCTTCAGCCGCGCCCCCAACAGGCCCCCAGGCCATTTTTTCGACGCCGGCGCAAAAAAACGGTCCAGTCGCGTCCCCAGGACAACGAAAAGCGTCGGTTCGGTCCTTTTTTACGCCCGGCGGCTGCAGGCCGAACCCGACGCGCTGGGGTCGCTTGGGGGCTCCGGCGCAAGGGAAAAGCGTGGCTGGCCCACGCCGTCAGGTGAAAAGTCAAGGTTTTCTTCCCCGACTCGCCTGCCACCCCCCGCGCTCTCGGCCGCCACTAGGTATATCCCGGTGCCGCCCCCACTAGTAGAAAACAGGGCATTTGTCCCGGTTCATAAGGGCCTTTAGTCCCGGTTCATGAACCAGGACTAATGGGTCGTTACTAATACCTCCCCCCTTTAGTCCCAGTTCAAACACGAACCGGGACAGATGGTCCTCCACGTGGCCGGTGCGCCAAGCCCAGGTAGGGGGGCCTTTGGTTCCGGTTGGTGGCACCAACCGGGACCAAAAAGGCATCCACGTCGACATTCCGATTGGCTGGGGTTTTTTTTGAAAGGAGGGGGTTGGGGGTTTTGGGGGTTAATTTAGGTGTTTCATATATTGTGTTAGCTAGCTAATTAATAGAGAAGTGTCCTCTCTTATGTCCGTGCTTTGGTCGACGCTCACGTACTATATACATAAGTGATCAAGAGAACCAATGAGTACAGAAGTTCGTCATGCATACCGAGAGAAGTGATCGATCGACCTCTCCTTCTCCGAGAGATTGGTCGAACAACAACTTTTCGTATCATGTATCCGACGCTACTGGCTACATACATGTACAATATGTATAAGATCTCTTAATTACAATCTCCTAGCATTTGAAATCAACTTCCGCATGGTATTCTCCGGCTTTATTGATGACGTGGTCAAGAAAGAATCCCGCCAATTCCTCTTGAATTGCTTTCATGCGATCTGGTTCTAGGAGTTCATTCCGCATCTGCCACGTCTAATTTGAAGAAGGGGGTTAATTAATACATATATATTAATGAAACTCAACAGAATGATGGTTTAATAAAATGGAATTGTGAATATTATTGCTTACGCACTTCATATTGTCTTTTAGAGTAGCCCCGCTTGTTTTTCAAAGTCGCGTTGTGGATGAACTCGCACACGTAATATCCACATAAATCATTCCCTTGTTCCTGCCACAAGCACTTTACGAAAAATAGAGGTCAATCAAACTGATAATGAAGCATTATAAATGGCATTGATGAAAGTATAGCTATAGAATCAACGGGAGATGCGCGCAACTAGCTAGCCAAGAGTACTTACTTTCGGGTATGTATATCGCAGCTCCTTCGCAGTCCCGGAGCTTCATGCGGTGAATTGTTTCCAAACCCTGCAAGACAAAGAAAATAATTATTATTACTTGAGATATCAGGAAATGAACAAAAAGTTGCCGATATGGTGCGATAATGATCGATTGAACTTACTTGTTGAGCAATTCAGTCATGTCCGCATAGGTTTCGGGATCTTTCCGTCTCGAGTCTAAGATGGTTACTAGTCCCCGCTCAAGCTTAATCTCCAGAAAAACATAGTGGTACCTGCGCACGCATGCATAACTCATCAATTACATTACTACAACCTCGCTCGAGTAATAAGGGAAACCGAATATGCACACGACAGTAACACTCACTTGCCGTTGTAAGGAAAGAGTACGGTATCTTTGTTTTGATTTTTGATCAACGATTGTAGCAAGTTGTCCTCGGCCTCTTTGACGTCCTTTTTAACCAGAAATTCATCTATGATATTTGTGTTAATGAACCCAATATCATAAATTTCTTGTTTTTGCACTTTCGTCGATCTTCAATCTGCATAATATATTGAGGATAATTAATTATAAATACATGCAATGAAAGAGCCGAGCTATATATAGAGACTTAATGACAGAAATAGTACTTACAGACAGTAGCAAAAGACCATTAGCTTATCGAGGGCCTTTTGATTGAAGAACGCGAAGAACTCATCAAATGGAACAGTCAACAGATCAGTTGCAACGAGGTCGTGCTCCTCTTTAATATTCAGATACAAAGCATCTGTCCCCGGACTCTCTGCAGGTTTTCATGTACCAATTATGGAATCTTCGCATCATTGTTGTCGAGATTTTTCATCTTTGACGAGAGGCTTCCAGACTTTCAGATCTATGTTCGGTCCACCTCCAAGAAATCAGGAAGTTGATCGTCAGGCAGGTAATCTTCAAGATTGCCATAACCAGCCACCGTCCCCGGAGCATTAGACATTGAGCGGGGGGCACGATTGTTGTGCTTGTTCGCCGAGCTGGGCAATTTTTTCCCCTCTGCTCGCTCTTTTAACCTTTTATCACTGACAGTACTTCCCGACCGCTGGGCTTCGAGATATGTCTGTTTAGTAACGCGTTGATAGTTGGTTCTCGGCGGAGACTTTGGTGGTTTCCTCAGGGCATCGATAGTGCGCTTTGCTTTCACCGGATCTACTTTCTCCTCCGGAGGTGGATGTCTCTTTGCTTTCACCCCTTCAAAGAACTCCTTCACGTGGGTCCGCACAATTGTATCATTTTCCTCCTCGGTCCTCTCGTACGGTAACTTCTCTAGAGGCTTGAGAGGTGGACCGTATCTGTATTGCCTCCCGCCTCTGGTTGTGCTGCTAGACGCCGGAGCAGACGGAGGCCGCTCTGGCGTCTGTCTTCTTCGTGCTTGCTTACGAGGCGGAGGAGAAGGAGTACGACGCTGGCCGAGCAGCCGGGCGGCGGCGGGTCTCTTCCGCCCTTCTTTGGCTAGGCGGAGAAGGAGGAGGCTGCTGGCTGCTCGGGAGCGCCTTGAGCCAGCGGAGAAGGAGGCGGAGTGCCGCCACGCCACGGAGAAGGAGGCGGAGTGCCACCACTGCGTGCCACTGATCGTCACTCGCCGAGGAGGAGGCGGTGGAGGAGGCGGAGTGCCCTGACTCACGGAGGAGGAGGAGGAGGCGGAGGCATCCAGTTCGGAAGGTTGATGAGCTCGTTCGCCATAGGCATGGAGTCTTCTTGAGCAGAACCCAGCCTAGTCTCCCCTTCACCGGTAGGGTGGTCAAGCAGGAGGTCCTCAAATCCCTCCGTTATTTCATCCACCGTCACCCTAGCATATCCTTCTGGAATCGGCCAGCAGTGATAAGTTGCTCCGGGTCCAGTAGGATAAACAGAGCCAACAGCCGCCGTGACCTTCAAATTCATCCATCGCGTCATAATGTGGCAATTTTGAGACTCCGTGATAGCATCCACGGGATAGCTGGCAGGAGCCGTCAAGACATGCTCCGGCTAAAGCAGCTCGGTGGAAGCCACGCTGCTTCTCCGCTGAGATGGCGGGGTAGCTTCGGGGGAAGCTTCGGCAGGTCGTTTGCTGCGATCTGCTGCTTCTCGGTCCTCTTCTCGTTCCTCTAGCCCCATTACCCTTTCGTGCAGCGCCTGCAGTTGGCCCTGCTCCAGTTTCTTCCTCCTCTCGTGGGTTTTGTAACCCCCTGCGTCCGGAAAACCAACCTTCCACGGAATGGAACCAACCTTTCGTGCATGCCTCGTGTCCGTCCAGGGTGCTCAGGATTCCCGAGGGCCATTGTGAGCTCGTCCTTCTCCCTGTCTGGTACGAACGTCCCTTGCTGCGCTGCATTGATATAGTGTCGAAGGTTCTTGACTGGTATTTCCAGTTGCTCGTCCGTCCAACAGCACCTCCCTGATACAGGGTCCAAGGTTCCGCCAGCCCCGAAGAACCAAGTCCGGCAACGGTCTGGCCATCTCATTGTCTCTGGTTCGATCCCTTTTTCAAGCAGATCCTTGTCAGCCTTGGACCAATTAGGCTGGGCTTTGAGGTAGCCACCTGACCCCGTGCGATGGTGAAGCTTCTTCTTCGCAGCATTTTGCTTGTTTGTCGCCGACATCTTCTTACTCTTTTCCGATGTCTTGTGGGCCATAAATGCGGGCGATGATCTTTGATCTTCTCATATTTGCCGATGAATTCTGGTGTCTTTTTTTGTCGACAAACTTGTTCAGCTCTTTCCTCCACCTCCTGAATAGGGTTGCCATCTTCTTAAGAGAACAAGACTTGATTAATTGCTCTTTAACTGGCTTCTCCGGATCCTCCTCTGGCGGTAGGGTGAAATTTGCCTTCAGCTGAGTCCAAAGATCTTCTTTCTGCATATCATTGACATAAGACATCTCAGGGTCTTTCTCCTTAGGCTTATACCATTGCTGGATGCTGATCGGGATCTTGTCCCTAACAAGAACCCCGCACTGAGCAACAAATGCGTTCTTTGTCCGGATGGGTTCAATCGGTTTGCCGTCGCGTGCGATTGCTGTGATCTCAAACATTTCATCTGAGCTCAACTTTTTCTTCAGGCCTCGTCTCCTTACCGAAGTTGTGCTCGATCCGGAGGGCTAGAAAAAGGAAGAAAGTTAATTAATATGTGTACATATACCAAACAATGAATGCATCAATTAACTAGTCAGCACGGGCTTAACTAATATATATATACCTGGCCGGACTCGGTTCGGTCACCGGAGCAGTCAGCACGGTCTCCTTCTTGTACCTCCATTGGGTCATCACCGGAGCCATCATGAACATAGCCATCTTCTTGTACCGGCATTAATGGGCCGGAGCCATCATGAACATAGCCCTCTTCTTCACCCAGTCCTTCCTGACCAACGACGTCGATGAAAAATGACGCAACGACATCAGTTCCTTCTGCGATTATCTCCCCCAACATCGCTTCTGTTGCTTCGTCTCGGTAGTGCTCCATAGTTTCTGCAAATATTTACAACATGTCAATTATTATTCAAACATGGTACAGATGGATATATATATATATATATATATATATATATATATATATATATAGATATATATTAGTGGCAAACGAGAACTAGCTAGCTAATCACAATAAGGAATCATGTTAGTGGCCTCGACGCTGCTTCTCTAGGGTTTGGGGTCGCCTACAACGCTCAAGGGTTTGGGGTGGCCTCGACAACGCTCTTTTAACTTGGTAAATTTGGGTGGCCTCGAGAGTTTTGGCTCGAGCGAGAGGGCCGAGGGGGTGCTGCCGTTGTATAGGTTATCATGGTCGAGAGGGGTATATATATCGACTGCCCTCATGTCGAAGTTATCTCGAGGGGCGGCGAGGGCGATGCAGCAGCCCGACGGCGACAGTCCCGATAAAACATAAGAAAGCGAAGAAGAAATAAAGAGGAGAAGAAGAAAGGAATAGAGGAGAAGATCGAAGAAAAAAAGAAAGAAAAAAAGGAGGAGAAGAAGAAAGGAATAGAGGAGAAGAAGAAAAAGAAGAAAAAATAGAATTTTCTTCTTCTCCTCTATTCCTTTCTTCTTCTCCTCCTTTTTTTTTCTTCTTTTTTGTTCTTCTTATTTATTTCTCCTCTATTCCTTTCTTTCTTCTTCTCCTCTTCTTTTTCTTCTTCTCCCTCGAGAAAGGAAAATAATTAAGGAAAAGGAAGAAAAGAGGAAGAAGGAAGAAGGAAGAAGAAGAAGAAAAAAAGAGGAGAAGAAGAAAGGAATAGAGGACAAGAAGAAAAAATAAAAAAAAATTCTATTTTTTCTTCTTCTCCTCTATTCCTTTCTTCTTCTCCTCTTCTTTTTCTTCTTTTTTCTTCTTCTTATTTATTTCTCCTCTTCTTTTCCTCTCCTCTTCTTCTTTCTTTCCTCTTCTTATTTTCTTCTTTCCTATCCTTCTTTTTCTAAAATTGTAACTTTTGCATATATAAAACTTTTATAAAATTGTAACTTTCTATATATGAACAAAACACTTTCTATGAACAAAAAAACATTTTTATCATATATATTTAGCAAATTATAGAAACATAAATAACATACAAATATAAATTATAGCCACATACACATATACATCACATATGAACAAAAAATAAACTAATAAAAATAAAAATAACATATAGCAACATATGAACAAAACATATAGCCACATACATACACATACATTATATATGTATATGAAAAATTAAACTAATAAAAAACAGAGCCGGGCAGAGGGGCATGGCGGCAGCGGTGGCGCCAAGCGAGGCAGGGCAGGTGCAGTGGGCGAGGCAGGCAGGGGTGCGGAGGCGAGGCAAGTGCTCACCAGGGGGGTGGTGGGGCACGGCGGCGCGTCGGGGCGCGGGGAGCGGCGTCGGGGCAGATGGCGTCGAGGGCGGCGGGGGCAGCAAAGTTGAGCAGCCTGACGGCGTCGGAGGCGGCGACGACGATGAGTTGGACCAGCCTGACAGCGTCGGAGGCGGCGGCGACGAGGTGGAGCAGCCTGACGGCTCGGCGGCGGCAATGATAAAGGCGATCGAGCAACAGGCGTCGGGCGGAGAAGAAAGGGATGGATTTTGGCTAAACTGCTAAGTGCTAGTTATATATGAAGAGAATTGGTCCCGGTTCGTGAAACCAACCGACCAATACTCGTCGGTTGGTGCCACCAACCGGGACCAAAGGCCTCTTTTCAGCAGCCCAAAGGGCGGAAGCGGCGACCTTTGGTCCCGGTTGGTGGCACCAACCGACCATCTCCCCTTTAGTCCAGGTTGGTGCCACCAACCGGGACCAAAGGACCATGTGCTGCCCGCGTCGGGGCCAAAGTTTAGTCCCACCTCGCTAGTTGAGAGGGCAGCGCGGTGGTTTATAAGCCCCAGCAGCGCATCCCTCTCGAGCTCCTCTCCACCTTAGGCTTGCGGCCTATTTACTACTGCTTTGCCTCGATGGGCCTTTCATACAGGCCTAAGGGCCTGAATTCTGGCCCATGGTAGGGTTTCTAGTCGTATTCAGGCCGTGGGGCCCAGTAGGAGGCATTTTTTTGTTTTTTTGTTTTCTTTCTTGCTTTATTTATTTTATTTTGTTTCTACTTACAACAAAATACTTATTGTTGCTATTTTTAATTATTTTCTAGTTTTTTTGTTTTGTTTTCTGCATTATTTATTTTCTTTTGTTTTTTTGCTTTATTTTTTAGTTCTTTTTGCTTTTAGTTTTAGAAAAATTATAAACTTTCTGTTAGTGCCATTAGTTTTCAAATTTGAAAACACTTTTTTTGTTTTTTTGTTTTCTTTCTTGCTTTATTTATTTTACTAGTCGCCAACCCGTGCATTCGCACGGGCTAGCGATTTTCAATACCAAACCACAGATAAAATTACAGAAAAGTTGTTTGCGCTTGTTGATAGTATTTTTATTTGTTTCTCATGTTTACCCACTGGCATATATGTGAAATGTGAGGTAAATTCATTGAAGCACATTCTCAAATAAGTGACAACTTAAATTATTAGAAAGTTGTTTGCTTGTGCTGATATTGTTTCTGATTGTTTCTCATAGTTATCCAATAAACTATAGGGAAAATGGGCTGAAAATTATGAAGATAAAAATAAAAAATTGAATGCACATATGTGGTTCCAAAATTTTATATAAACTTCAGCCGCTGCTTGTAGCAGCATGAGTTTCTTCCTTACAATTGAAGACAGTGTATGATCAGGAAACAGAACCGGAAAACAATGGCGAAGATATGATTCATTTGGCAGCACATAGATTATGATCTCTTTTTCAAGTACAAATAATAAGGTAGCATTGCATTAATAACAACATGATTTCCATTGTTCTCGATAGGGTTTAGGGACACAACATTACAACAGTAAGAAATATTCCAGATGAAGTTTGGATTTACATAGAAACGGAAGCACCAGATATATATAGATTGAAGACACGAAGAATTACCCTTTCTTGAGTAAAGTCCAGTTGAGGTGCATTGCATAGTAACTGTGCCAGCTCATTTTCCTCTTAAAAGATGTTTTTGCTCATCAAAACAAAGTACACTAAGAGAAGACAAAATCAGATGGATACAATCGTTCATACCTTATAGAACACATATAAGACGAAGCACTGATATTAACAGATAATTGACATGTAGAGGATTAAATTGAAACAATCAGTTAAAAATGAGTGTGTTATTTGTAGATTTTGCGGTACTAATATAGCTCTTAATCACACTACAATATTGGGGTAAAGAAATGTGTATAATAATGGAGACCCATAACACAAACATTAAAGTGAATACTTCTTCCATTCAGGTCAACTGATAACATGGTCGATTGGAAAATAGACAAAAGTGCAATAGTACATAAGAACATGAACCTGCGCAGTGGAAGGTATATGTGCTCTTAATAGATGAATAGAAATGTGAAAATATCCTTATTTTTCAGTTGGACTTTTCTTGCTACTTCAGAAGTTAGACATAACCTCTGGGATTATAGAAGAGAAAAACAAAGTAATATCAAGCCTTGGTCATGGAAACAATGATTGCAAACTAATTGTAGGGACCGTGCTATGGAACCGTCATAATGTGCAATATCAAAAGCATGTACGGATATATCAGCTACAATCTATGATCTACGCATATAGGTGGAAACAATGTAAAGCATGCAAGTCGTGCAATGTATGATAGACTTATGGTGCTTACTACTAATAATATAAATCACCACAGACATATAGTAAACTCAGTTGGCTATTCTTGTCTTGAACCTGGAAGGTAAGATGGTAGCACGATTCAAAAAGGGATTCCAAAAAATGAAGATGGAAAACACTACAATACAAAGAAGATATACATGTTGAATCTTAAATCGACTCTATCTATGGATGAGCAAGTCTGGTTTGATCCAAAGATCATTGGTGTGCACCCATGTATGTTCCGAATTTAGCAGTATATAAAATTTCAGGATAAATGTAAATGAACCATTATTTACTTGAACCTGCAGAACCAAATCGCAATAGAAAAGAAAATAACAGTAGTTGTAACAAAGATGTAAAGGGACTCTCTACAATCAGAGTATTCACGAAACAAAATGATTTACCTCCTCTTTATGCAGATATGGACATGCACATGATATTTGTGAAGTTCTCCAAACGACCTCACATATGGATATGCACCAGATATTCGTGAAGTCGGTACACAATTTCAAATTTTAGATACGATATGGACAAACAAATGCCTGAAGGAGAAGCAACGCATCTGCATTGAGTACCAAAAGTCAACGAAAGGAACCCACATGATCATGCATTTACACTAAGTATACCGGGAACCCATATACTATTGAGAAATTCATTTTTCTGTGCAGCCAAAATTGTACTGATTCTGCCTGCAACATGCACTATAGGTACTTAATTTCACGGGTTAAGAACAATGCATAAACTCAGTTAATTAGGAAGACGTGGAAATAACAAAGCTAATTAGGCGACCATGTGTTTTACATGAGAGATCAATCCCTGGATAACACAGACTCCTGTAGTGCAAATCATAGTGAGAGCTACACACAGAGTAAGGAGAAGCAATACAAAACCGTGAAGAATTATTTATCTCAAACAATAAGGAGGATAAATATCACGAAGCAAAACAAAACAAAAAATTGATGGAGGACGAAGGCTTCTCAAGAGGTCAAAAGAGGAGGGCGTTCACTATGGTTGAAGCATTACACTGGCATACATGAGAAGCTAAAATTTCTATAATAAATATATTAGGAAGTGGCTAGTGCCTTTTCACCTGAGGTCATAATTTGGGTGACTGAATTTGAGGCAGACAGACAGTGCTGAGAGGCCACTGTAGGGATGTACACATTTAGCCTCTAGACATGCTCTTACTGACCAGCGACGAAAGCACCTCGGTCTGCCCCCGCATCTTGCCTCCTCTTGGTCCGGGTGCCGCCAAAGGACAACACTGGAACCGCTCGAGGCCGCCCTCTTTTCTCTCCTCATCTAGGCGCTCTTCTCATTTAGGCAGCACCATACCACCAGTCCGCTGCTCATTGGCGTCATCATATGTTGTTTGGCCGCCCCTGTCACCGTGTATCATCATAATTGGAATCAATTGGATGTGAGTCAGGAAAACGGCTGCCATGTCGATCTCTCCCAGGCAAGATTGATATATTTTCAGATCGCTAGAATGAGTTCGAGCTGACAATTAGAGGTAGCTTTCCCTTTTTAGATAAGCATTGACATAGAAAGAAAGGATAGCCTAGAAATAACGTGATGGTCCTTATTCCTGGGTCGCTTTTTGTCGCCATAGGGGCTTTTTCAACATGGTGGTCTTTTTTCTTATTCGCAGCATAATCTCCTACTTTGTAAGGTGGTAAATTGCAACGCGGCTGTCTTTTTTTTACTCACGGCATGATGTCTACAGGAATATACTATTTGCCATTAGTTTCGAAGTTAATACAGACCATTTCCAAGGACCATAAATGAATACTTTCTGAACAACCCAACATCCTAATGAATATACCGTCCACTACTTTCTCGCATGTCCTACATACACTTACATATATGAATACTCAGACTAAAACATTACTACTACATAGTGGCATAATTTTGTCATAAAAGATGTGTGTTGTGAGATGTCCAAATCAGATTACCTGGGTATCTCGAGTTACTGAATAATTTAGGCTAGATTCAAACCAATATTTCTTTGCAATCACACACCTCAAAATAAGTGACGCCAAGATGCCAGGATAAAACCATGCATCAGAAGTAATGTACAAAATCAATAATTGGATGGCCAAAGGAACATACAATGCAGTTTTACCTTGGGAAGTTATGAGAGATGGGTGGAGGTGGCCGGTGATGTCATCAATAGGTATTGTTGAAGCACACATGCATGTGTATAATCAGACAGACTGTTGCAGGATTGGCGAGACTATAAGCCCACATGCAAATGTTGTGCTAGATAGCCTGGCTAACTCGGCATCGCGGACAACAAAACTTTTGGCCTCTGAATCACCTGCATGATGCAAAAATAGATAACTTGGCTAACCTGGCTTTGCGGATAGAAAACAAATGTGTCCTCCAAATCACCTAGATGTTGCAAAAACAACATGGTAAGGCAGTGTAACATCAAAGGACAACCTTGGGGAAGGTTCAGGAGGTCACATGGCTGTGGAGTTAAACTCGTCCTTGGCAAATTGAATCGAGAGCTCCAGCCCCAATGAAACTCAACTGATAGAGTTCTTCGTGTTCTTCTAAGACTCTTTTTCCTCTAAGATCAAATCAACACATAAGGGAGAGGCCAACATCCACTGGTGCTTCTCCTCCTTGCCAGATCAAGGAAAGGAGGAATCCTGACGCACCCATGATTGGCTGCCTGATAAAACTCGTCACCACCATGCCGATTCAGAGACAACAACTGGAACCGGAGATGATGCATGGACTGCCTGGTCTAGGTGTCGTCTATCGAAGAGACGCGGGCGCCCGGCGACTCGTTCAGGAATGAGGGCCGAGGGCGAACCCAAGGTCGAATGCCTGCGATTGATGTCAATGGAAGGTGGAGCAGAACGTGAGGAGGCTTTGTTGGAGAGAAAACAACGCTCGCTTGATTGACAGGAGGGCTGGGTCACTGGGAGGCAGCGTGAGTTGACGGGAGGGCTGGGTCGCTGGGAGGCGGCGTGCGTTTTTTTCCTCGTCCCCTCTTTCTTACGGAAGGAGGCATGCATGCGTGGAGATGTGGACTAAGCTTTATCTAATATATTTTTAGTGTAAGCTTGATCTAACCGCTACCTTCAATTAGTAAAGCAATAATCTAAGGTGCTTAATCATGTTTTTATTTATATACGTGCAACTTCTTTTTCTTTTTGACGGGAGCAACTTCTTTTTTTTAGTTCAGTCCCACAAGATAAGTTGCTCATAATTTCTATTTAACGTGATAATTTCTAGGATTAATCTACACCGTAATAACTTGATCCCACCAGATTAACGGCTCCTAATTACTGATTAACGTGAGATTTTCTAGGGAGTCTAAAATTAGTATAGGTATAAAATTTGTTTCTACTTACAACAAAATACTTATTGTTGCTATTTTTAATTATTTTTCAGTTTTTTTATTTTGTTTTCTGCATTTTTTTGCTTTATTTTTTAATTCTTTTTTGCTTTTAGTTTTAGAAAAATTATAAACTTTCTGTTAGTGCCATTAGTTTTCAAATTTGAAAACATTTTTTTTGTTTTTTTGTTTTCTTTCTTGCTTTATTAATTTTATTTTGTTTCAAATGAACTATGAAAAAGTTGAATGTTGGCATGGTATCATAAATTCACCCACATAGCATGTGCATGTACAAAACGGACAATGGTATCAAACTCGTCTGTTACATAGTTGGCATGGTATCATCATAATAGTTGCGGGAGAAAGTCTTCACTTTTTCTTCGCTTGTGTCATTTGCTTATTACGCCGTAACCATGGATAATCTTCATCGTTTATCAGGATGCTGGGTCAGCCTTGACTTTGAAGGGAGGAATTTCATGAAACTTTTCATAATCTTCAGACATGTCTGTCTTGCCCTCCACTCCCACGATGTCCCTTTTTCCTGAAAGAACTATGTGGCGCTTTGGCTCATCGTATGATGTATTCGCTTACATATATTTTCTTTTTCTCGGTCTTGTATACATGTCCTTCACATAGATAACCTGTGCCACATCATTGGCTAGGACTTAACGGTTCGTCAAGGTGTACCCAAGATTTTTCAGATCCACTGTTGTCATTCCGCATCGTGGGTCTACCTGTACCCCGCCTCCTGACAGATTGACCCATTTGCACTTAAACAAAGAGATCTTAAAATCATGTCCGCAGTCAAGTTCCCATACGTCCACTATGTAACCATAATATGTGTCCTTTCCCCTCTCGGTTGTTGCATCAAAGCGGACACCGCTGTTTTGGTTGGTGCTCTTTTGATCTTGGTCAATCGTATAAAATGTATTCCCATTTATCTCGTATCCTTTCCAAATCGTAACAGTCGAAGATGGTCCCCTGGACAACAAGTACAGCTCATCACAAACAGTGTTGTCACCTCTGAGACGTGCTTCCAACCAACTGCTGAAAGTCCTGATGTGTTCACATGTAATCCAGTCGTCGCACTGCTCCGGGTGTTTGGAGCGCAGACTGTTCTTGTGTTCATCGACATACGGGGTCACCAAGGTAGAGTTCTGTAGAACTGTGTAGCGTGCTTGAGACCAAGAATATCCGTCCCTGCATATTATTGAGTCCCTTCCAAGCGTGCCTTTTCCAAGCCGGGTTTCCTCATACCGCGATTGAGGGAGACCTATCTTCTTAAGGCCAGAATGAAGTCAACACAAAACCCGATGACATCCTCTCGCTTGATGGCCCATGGAGATGCTTCCTTCTGGCCTAGCGCCAAGTTCTGGACATATTTCTTTAGGACTCCCATGAACCTCTCAAAGGGGTACATATTGTGTAGAAATACGGGGCCCAGAATGACAATCTCGTCAACTAGATGAACTAGGACATGCGTCATGATATTGAAGAAGGATGGTGGGAACACCAGCTCGAAACTGACAAGTCATTGCACCACATCACTCCTTAGCCTTGGTATGATTTCTGGATCGATCACCTTCAGAGAGATTGCATTGAGGAATGCACATAGCTTCACAATGGCTAATCGGACGTTTTCCAGTAGAAGCCCCTCAATGCAACCGGAAGCAGCTATGCGCCATAATCACGTGGCAGTTATGAGACTTCAGGTTCAAACTTTTTCTCGACATATTTATTATTCCTTTTATATTCGATTTGAGAAGCCAGACGGGACCTTCATACTGAGCAGGCATTCAAAGAAGATTTCCTTCTCTTCTTTGGTAAGAGCATAGCTGGCAGGACCTTCATACTGCTTTGGAGGCATGCCGTCTTTTTCGTGCAAACGTTGCAGGTCCTCCGCCTCAGCTGTATCTTTTGTCTTCCCATACACGCCCAAGAAGCCTAGCAGGTTCACGCATAAGGTTCTTCATCACGTGCATCACGTCGATCGAAGAGCGGACCTCTAGGTCTTTCCAAAGAGGGTAGGTCCCAAAATATAGATTTCTTCTTCCACATGGGTGCGTGTCCCCAAGAGTCACTCGGAACAGCTAGTCCGCCGGGACCCTTTCCAAAGATTACGTGTAAATCATTGACCATAGCAAGTACGTGATCACCGGTACGCATGGCGGGCTTCTTCCGGTGATCTGCCTCGCCTTTGAAATGCTTGCCTTTCTTTCGACATTGATGGTTGGTCGGAAGAAATCGACGATGGCCCAGGCACACATTCTTCCTGCAGCTTCCCAGGTATATACTATCGGTGTCAAGTAAACAGCGCGTGCATGCGTGGTATCCCTTGTTTGTCTGTCCTGAAAGGTTACTGAGAGCGGGCCAATCGTTGATGGTCACGAACAGCAACGCCTTTAGTTGAAATTCCTTCTGTTTGTGCTCATCCCACGTACGTACACCGTTTCCAGTCCACAGCTCTAAAAGTTCTTCAACTAATGGCCTTAGTTACACATCAATGTCGTTGCCGGGTTGCTTAGGGCCTTGGATGAGAACTGGCATCATAATGAACTTCCGCTTTATGCACATCCAAGGAGGAAGGTTATACATACATAGAGTCACGGGCCAGGTGCTGTGATTGCTGCTCGCTCCCGAAAGGATTAATGCCATCCGCGCTTAAAGCAAACCATACGTTCCTTGGGTCACTTGCAAACTCATCCTAGTACTTTCTCTCGATTTTTCTCCATCTGCGACCACGTCGGTGGTGCTCTCAACTTCCCGCCTTTCTTCACGGTCCTCACCGTGCCATCGCATCAACTTGGCATGCTCTTTGTTTCTCGAACAGACGCTTTCAACCGTGGTATTATAGGAGCATACCACATCACCTTCGCAGGGAACCCTCTTCCTGGGGTGCTCGCCGTCAACATCACCAGGGTCATCTCGTCTGATCTTATACCATAATGCACCGCATACCGGGCATGCGTTCAGATCCTTGTACGCACCGCGGTAGTGGATGCAGTCATTAGGGCATGCATGTATCTTCTACACCTCCAATCCTAGAGGGCATACGACCTTCTTTGATGCATATGTACTGTCGGGCAATTCGTTATCCTTTGGAAGCTTCTTCTTCAATATTTTCAGTAGCTTCTCAAATCCTTTGTCGATCCACAGCATTCTCTCGCCTTCCATCGCAGCAATTCCAAAGACGGCACCGATCTTTTGTGTTGCCATCTTCGCAATTGGGGTACAACCCTTTTTGTGGTCCTCTAACATGCGATCGAACTTTAGCTTCTCCTTTTGACTTTCGCATTAAGGCCCTTGCATCGACAATGACCCGGCGGAGATCATCATCATCGGGCACATCGTCTGGTTCCTCTTGATCTTCAGCAGCTTCGCCTATTGCAGCATCATCGTGCACATCGTCTGGTTCCTCTTGATCTTCAGTAGCATCACCGTATTCAGGGGGCACATAGTTGTCATTGTACTTTTCTTCTTCGTCGCTGCCTTCCATCATAACCCCTATTTCTCCGTGCCTCGTCCAAACATTATAGTGTGGCATGAAACCCTTGTAAAGCAGGTGGGTGTGAAGGATTTTCTGGTCAGAGTAAGACTTCGTATTCCCACATATAGGGCATGGACAACACATAAAACCATTCTGCTTTTTTGCCTCAGCCACTTCGAGAAAATCATGCACGTCCTTAATGTACTCGGAGGTGTATCTTGAACCGTACATTCATTGCCGGTTCATCTGCGTGCATTATATATAATTAAGTGTGTCAAAAATCATCACAGAACATCATGAATAGATAATTAAGTGATCAAATTAATAGAAGTTCATCATCACATTAAAACCAAAGTACATACATAGTTCTCATCTAACAACATAAAGCTCTGCAGAACATCTAAATTAATTAAACCATACATTGAAACTATGTAAAACATTTCAATGCGAAAACAAATGCGATCATAATCGCAACCAATGTAACAACTGATCCAACGGCATAATGATACCAAGCCTCGTATGAATGGCATATTTTCTAATCTTTCTAATCTCCAAGCGCATTGCATCCATCTTGATCTTGTGATCATCGACGACATCCGCAACATGCAACTCCAATATCATCTTCTCCTCCTCAATTTTTCTAATTTTTTCCTTCAAGAAATTGTTTTCTTCTTCAACTAAATTTAACCTCTCGACAATAGGGTCGGTTGGTTCAACAACCTCCTAGATAAATAAAATCTATGTCACGTTGGTCGGCATAATTGTCATAAACAATAGATGAACCAATAGTTATGAAAAGATAATATATACCACATCCGAATCATAGATGTGACGAGGGCCGACGGGGGCGGATACCAAGACCATCGCACTATATAAGATGCAATAATAAAAGTAAGAAAATTATACAAGTATCTATATAAACAAACAAGTAAGAATTTTTTTTCCTTTCAGAAAGAAGATAAGAAGAAGAGGCTCACCACGCTGGTGCCGGCGACGAGATCGGCGCGGGCGATCGACGGCGGTGAAGACGGGGACGGGGCGTGACGGACCGCTAAACCTAGACAAATATTGAGGAAAATGGAGCTTGGAGGTCGAGCTTGGAGAGGAGAAAGCTTAAGTAGTGTGGCTCGGGCATTCCATCGAACACCTCGTGTGCATAGGAGGTGAGCTAGAGCACCACAAAGCTCTCTCCTCGCCCGGCCACGAAAACCGGTGGGATTGCTACGCTTTCATGGCGAGGGGTATATATAGGCAATTAATTGGTCCCGGCTCGTGGCAAGAACCGGGACTAAAGGGCAGCCTTTGGTCTCGGTTCATGCCAACAACCGGGACCAATGGTGGTGGGCCAGGAGCAAGGCACATTGGTCCCGGTTCGTCCCACCAACCGGGACCAAAAGGTCCAAACGAACCGGGACCAATGGCCCACGTGGCCCGGCCGGCCCCCGGGCTCACGAACCGGTCCAATGCCCCATTGGTCCCGGGTTACGGATTGAACCGGGACTAATGGGCTGACCTGGCCTGGACCATTGCCCCCATTTCTACTAGTGCCCGCCGCCCTTCACCGCTAGGTAGCCATTTCCCGCCGGAAAAATAGCAGAGGTTCGCCGCGGCAGCCCCTCCGAGACCAGCTGGGTGTTTCCGGCCGCCGTTTCCGGCCGCGGAGGGGCAGTTTAGCGGCGGGTGCACGCCCACCGCGCGCAAGGTGTTCGGCGATTTGCCTGCCTCGGCGATGGACTCGGATTACGAGGAAGTGCTCGCCGCGCTGCTGGAGGAGGAAGCCGAAGCCGACGTCCAGGAAGAAGAGCATCTCATAGTGCTCGCCGCCCTCACCCAGCTACTGGCGAGCAATGAAAAGCCGCGGCGAGGTGGCTCGGCGCCGGGGCGGGTGAAAGCAAAGAACCGGCATCGTCTCGAAGGCTACTGCATGCTCTACTCCGACTACTTCGCCGATGTTCCACTTCACGGCGACAGAACATTTCGGCGCCGTTATCGGATGAACAAAAAGCTTTTCCTCAGGATTGTGAATTCCATCCGGGAATTCGACAACTACTTCAAATGCAAGATGGATTGCACCGGCAAACTTGGATTCACCTCCATCCAGAAATGCGCGACAGCGATGAGGATGCTTGCATACAGAGCTCCCGGTGACTCACAGGACAACTATGGGCGCACGGCCGAGTCCACCAGCATAGAGTGTTTCTACAAGTTCTATCGGGCAGTGGTGGCAGTGTTTGGACCGTAATACTTGAGAACACCCGATGCGGAAGACACTTTGCCGGATCCCAGCACGCAATCGCTGCAACAGATTTCTGGGATGCTTGGAAGCATCGATCGCATGCATTGAAATGGAAGAATTGCCCATTTGCTTGGCAGGGGATGTACAAAGGCGCCAAAGGCGGTTGCGGTGTGGTAATCGAGGCGGTGGCCACACGGGACCTCTGGATTTGGCACTCCTTCTTTGGTATGCCAGAACTCACAATGACATCAACGTGCTGCGGTTTCCTCCTATCTTTGCCAAGCTTGTTGAAGGTTATTCTCCTCCAGTGAACTTCGAGATCAATGGGCGGCACTACAACAAGGGGTACTATCTAGCTGATGGCATCTATCCGAGATGGTCGACATTTGTGAAGACCATCAAAAACCCTGTGTCTGGAGGCAAGAACGCCTGGTTTGCGAAGATTCGGGAGGCTTGCATGAAGGATGTCGAGCGGGCATTTGGTGTGCTCCAATCTCGATTTGCTGTTGTCCGGTACCCCGCTAGACCTGGTCGAAAGATCAAATGTGGGAGATCATGACCTGCTGTGTCATCTTGCACAACATGATCATTGAGAGCGAGCAGGAAGAGCCAGTGTTTGACCATCGAACCATACCACGTGCAGGGTCCTCTTGCCCAAGTTGATCACCAGCTACCGGCAACCAGGACTGCCTACCTCAGTATCGTCAGAGATCCGAGACCCACAGGTGCATCATCAACTGCAGCAAGATCTGATAGAGCACCTATGAAGGTTCAAGGCGACACCGGGCGCGACATGTGATGAAATATGAGTTTTTATTTGTTGAACTATATAATTTGTATTGAACTATTTGTTGTTTTACTATTTTGTTGAAGTATTTGAATTTTATGTGATGAAATATGTGATAAAAAATATTTATGTTGATAATTGAACGCCGAGCCACGGCGAACCACGCCGAATATGGGCCTCTTCTCACCCATATGGGCCTTTTTCGCCGAAATGGGACTTCAAAAATGGGCCAAAATCGGTGACTGGGAGCGACGACTGGGCGCAAAACCGCCCCCAGCGCCGAACGAATCGCCGGCTTGCCCCCAGGAGGCGATTTTTATGCGTCCTGGGGGCCAACGGCTGGAGATGCTCTTAGTTCGTCCCAACGCGCAAGTGCGTGCATGTTGTTGCATGCTGTGTGCAGGGAGTGCATGCTAGCTAGCTCGCTTGCTCGGAGTAGATTAAAGAACGTTCTAGTAGATTTAGAGAACCAAACTACTTCACGTTAAACAATACTCACTCTGTACCGAATAATGTCATCATGGCACTATGAGTGTTTGTTTTTTGAATTTTGAAGAAACGGACTTGCTGCTAAAAAAAATCATACTGTTCTGTACGCACGCATGTTGTGTAGTATACCATACGAATTTGCATAAAAACCATGTTTTTGCGTGAGAGAAACAAAAAAGACAAATAAAAAACAAAATAAATAATGACAAAATTTGCACACAATTTACGCAGAGATTATACTTTATCATAATACGCAAGAATAAAAATGTAATAGTGATTCTTTTGCAAAAAAGGAAGTTTTCCAAAGAATGAATGAATTAGTTGCATTGGTATTTGACCCACGCCGTCTCTAATTCTCAAAATCAAAATAATGAAGTTTTCAAAGAAAGAACGAATTAGTGACATTGATATCACACTTTAAGAAGAAAGAAAATAAAGTAAATAGTGACAAAAACAGACACCGATTAACTCAGAAATAGTTTTTTTCTTATAATATGAAAGAATAAACATATAATAGTGAATTTTCGCAAAAAGAAACTCCCGAGAAAGGAATGAATTAATGGCATTGGTATTACCGGAAGAAAGAAAATGAGATAAAATATTAAAAAAATCAAAATAATGAAGTTCTCTAAAGAAAAATGAATTAGTGGCATTGGTTTTACCCTTCAAGAAGAAAGAAATGAAACAAAAATAAGAATTAAAATATATTAAAAAAATCAAAATATCGAGTTTTCTAAGGAATAATTAATTGATGGGATTTGGATTAACCTTTATGTGGAGATCAAATAAAAATTATCTAAAACAAACAATGTCAAAATGTACACATAATTTACATACAAAATTTGTTTTTTATAAAATGCAGGAACAAGCATATAATAGTGAATTTTCCAACAAAAAAGGAAGTTTCCTAAGAAGAATGATTTAGTGGCATTGGTATTCCCATTAAAGAAAAAATATAATAAAAACACTTTTATATGGAAAACACTTTTATATAGATGGTACAAAAACACATATGTACAAGGCAAAGAGCTATTTGTATTATTTCCTTAACGATTGTTTTTCTATCGTCCCCCGTCCCACTTTTTATGCTGTTGTGCAGTATCTCCCTGTGACATTAGAGGCCTGTGATTGACATGTCTTTTTTCACCTTTGCTTTTGTAGCCATTCTTTTGCATGTGCTGCGGCTGCCTGCTGGCGGCTATGAAGAAGAGCTGAAACTCTAGAAGTCTTGAAGTTCGATGAAGGAAGGCTAGCCAAAAATTAAAGGGAGATAGATTATCACACGTGTTGTCCTGAAAAATGAAGTGGCATATTAATTTAGCCCGTTGACACCGCTTTGTTTACAACGTAACTGAATTTGTATGTGCAGTTTACAGCCGTGGAACTGGATTCAGAAAAGAAAAAAAAACACAACTGGGCTGGTCCCCCTTCCTTTGTCCTCTCGGCGACCGCGTCCACTGATGGTCCCGTGATCGGACTTGTACTGAAAAACACTTGTTGTTCAAATGATCATGGTGTGCTGCATGTTGCATATACTGTCCAAACACTTGTTTTCCTTGAGGGAAGTGCTCCTACATTTTAATCGTTCTAGCCAGATTGCTCTGCAGGAACTAGTCTCATGGGCGCCCAACTACTCCTACGCCTCCTCCTGAATCTTGATCATAATCCCTCCATGTAGGGATCGATCTCTCACGCTTGTATATGTACTACCTTTGGCATGAGGAATAGACGGTCAACACAATTCATCATTCTTCTGAATCAACACTGTTATCTCATTCAGAAAGCAATTTAAGTGGATGGATAGCTCACGGTTTGTTCATGTACCCCTCTTCCTAACTTTGAGTCGTTTGGTGTGTTGTTGTAGGTCCTTGGCACCTATGTATCTGGCTTTGGCTGTATGTGTTGTGTTGTGTTGTGTTGTGGTTTGTTCATCTTGGATGTTGGTTGTTGCTTTATAAATAAAGCGGGGCGAAAGCCTTTTTCAGTAAAGAGGGTATACTTGGGTTTGATTTGGAAAGGCAGAGCCTTGTTGTGCTCGAGGGACCTCCCAGTATGAATCATTCCTACAACCATCAGATCATCCATACAGAGGATGGCGTAGTTGGTCTCGCCATGATGTCTCACCATTACCATAACATTCAAGTGTGGAAGAGGAAGATCAATTGTCATGGTGGTGCCACCTAGGTGCTGTGGAAGACCATTGAAACGGAGTATATTCTTGGGTTACCTCCTCTGGTTGAAGGAGAGACTGTATGGTTGAAATTTATACGCGGATATATCGACGATACTGATGAAATATTTTTATGTGTGAAGGACACTCTTTACATGGTTCAACTTAACTCGATGCAATCAAGGAAACTTTGTGAAGCCCGTAGTATTAGTTCATGTCATCCTTTCAACAGTTTCTATGCGCCAGGTAGTATACTGTGCACTAGTTACCTAATACTTTTATGTTTCGCCCATGGATGCTCGAATATCAATGCTAGATAGACAATCATAGTCATACTGTTTACTATATGTTCTCGTTTAATATATCTAGATAGACAAGCATAAGCCATCACTACTTCCTTTTTGAGGAATGTCATCACCAGTTCATCTTTTTTTTGCATGTGTTAACATTTAATGTGGCTATCTCCATCCTTGAGAGATATAAAACCAAATATCAAATGATTAACAGTAGAAAAATCAAATGATGAATGGTTAACTCATTCTTACTTTTAATGATACTGCTGGAAATCTTTTAATCCCTTGGTGAATGTGTAGATTATTTGGAAAGAAACTAAGTTGATTGATAAACCTATTTAACAATGTGTTGGTATTGCCTATTGACTCATTGGCTGTGATATATCATATGATTGATGATAGTGGAAAACCTTGATATATAAGGCTTAAACCCAACTCAACTGGATGCATGCATGGATGCATAGTCATATACAGTATCTCATCCAGTATAAATCTTGATGTGTGCAGGTGCAAGGAAGACTAGCTAGGCGGCCCCGTTGATGGTCTTCACCCTACTGCTCAGCTTGGTAACACCAAATTGCGTGCGTGCACGTGGATGCAACGCCGGTCCTTCACGGCAATGAAAGGGCCAGCCAAAGGCTAAAATCTGTGTTGTTATCTTATACTATTGGCAGTAGTAACTAGTAAGCTTTTGTGACCGAGGAAACAATTAATATTGTAGCTGCATGGAGACTAGGAGACTATTTATGATTATACCTGCGTGTTGTAACCTGAAGGAAGAATATGTGAACATAATAGCAATGAGGGTCAGATTGAGTCATGTACGGTCGGGTGTTTGGGCGGAATGGATTTATGCAGTCGACTGTAGCTATTGTTAGGATAGCTCACTGTGATGATATTTTTAGGAGAAGAGAAGAGTAGAGTGGGGACTGGGGAGCTGCTTGTGCTGCATTTTGCATTTTGCATTTTGGATTGGAGGGTGTACAGTTTAATTTGTGCATGTCGGGTTGCTATGTTCAGGGAGTAGTATTGCTTTATAAATTTCCTCGTGCTGATTCCTCTGAATGTAAACTGCTAACTTCCTCTGAAGGTAAACAGGGACAAGTTCTTCTATGTTTAAATTTGTTCGTGCCGCTCCGTCTGATGAAGGACGAGCCTGTCTCGCCCCCGCGGAGCTGCGGCGTTCAGATCGGATGCCGCGTCAAGGCCGAGCCATCGTTGCTTCCACCCTCGCGCAACCGTGTCGTCAATATTGGATGCCGTGTCATGGACGAACCGACGTCCCCGCCACGGTGCACCGCATCGCCATATTGATGTGAATGATAACATATACTAAACATTACTCATTCTAATATATGTTGTCGTAGAAAAAAAATCCTATGCGGACTCTTCTTCCCTCAGGTTATTGCAACCAACTGGAAGAATATATAAATCACACAATAGTGTTCAGTCTCCATGCAACTACACTATTGATTGACTGGTCTCTCGAAGCATAAGATACAACACAATTAGAAAGCACAAATAGTCCGGAGATAGTGCACAATGAACAATACTTTTCTTTCCAAATAAGTATGGAACATTCATATGTATACATACACTTTTTTTTTTACTTTTAAGTAGCACTTTCTGAATATTTTTGTTTCCAAATTCGGCGCTCACAAGAACATGGATACAAACCATTACACTTTCCATGCTCCCTAGCTATCAAAGATCGGCTCAATATTTAGGAAAACAACACTTGACCCTAGGGCGAAGGCATGTGCGCCAAGTGCTATAAAACTTGATATGCAATAATACTTGATATGTAGAACAAAAGAGAGGGTAGAGAGGGCTTGTGTGCTATAAAACTTGATGTGCACAAAGCCTACGATAGAGTTGAGTGGACTTTTTTGAAGGAGATTATGTTGAAATTGGGTTTTCGTCGTGAGTGGGTTAACTTGATTATGCAATGCGTCTCAACCGTAGAACACAAAGTAAGGATCAATGAAGAGGAAAGTGAGAGATATAAGCCTACGAGAGGGTTGAGACAGGGGGACCCGCTATCACCATACCTTTTTTTTATGTGCACAGAAGGATTGAATGCCTTGCTTGCGCATGCTGAGGAGAATGGAAACATATCATGAGTTAAAGTCTGTAGAGACGCCCCGCCAGTCACAAATCTTCTCTTTGCGGATGACTCATTGATCTTAATGAAAGCCAACCGTGTGTGGGTTAACTTGATCATAATGCAAACCTCAAATCAGCATTAGATTTATATTGTGCGGCGTCGGGACAGCTAGTAAGCATTGAAAAATCCAGTATTTTCTTCAGCCCTAATACAAAGGTAGAGATTAGAGAACAACTGTGTACAACGCTAAATATAATGATGGAGGCTCTCACTGATAAATATTTGGGCCTACCAGCAAGTGTGGGTATTGATAAAACAGACTGTTTTAGTTTTCTGATTAAACGTATTGTTAAGAGAATTAGTGGTTGCAAGGAAAAATTACTATCTGCCGGGGGGAAGGAGATCCTATTAAAGGCGGTGATCCAAGCCATACCTACCTATGCATTGTCGGTCTTTAAAATTTCTAAAAAGATTTGTAAAGGAATCATTGACGCGATGACGCATTTCTGGTAGGGAGACGAGGAGAACCAGAAGAGGATGCATTGGATGGACTGGTGGAAAATGTGTGTACCAAAAAACAAGGGGGAACGGGATTCCGTGACATCCACTGTTTCAACCTAGCTCTTCTTGCAAAACAGGCATGGCGTCTCCTTGATAATCTTGACTCCTTGTGTGCTATCCTAATGGTGATTTGCTGAACTCCAAGCCAAAGCATGGTGCTTCCTTCACCTGGCAAAGCATTATGGCAGGCATCACTACTCTCAAGCGAGGTTATATTTGGTGAGTGGGGGATGGACATAACATCAATATTTGGAACGATGCTGGATCCCAAATTGTGCCACTAGGAAGATTGTGACCCCTAGGGGGGGGGGCATTTGTTATCAGAAGTCGTAGATTTGATTGACCCGGTCTCCAATAATTGGGATGAGGACCTGATTAGACAAACTATCTGGACCATTGACGCACAATGGATTCTTTCGATCCCAACTTCGCAACATAATATGACAGATTTTATTGCCTGGAGTTATACGAAAAATGGTATGTTTTCGGTACGTTCTGCTTACTCTATGGAGTGGAACTATCAGTACGGGAGCAAACTAAAATATTCCAACGGTATGGGATGGAGCACACCTAACCCTATATGGTGTCAGATATGGAAGTTGTCTTGTCCGGCTAAAGTCAATTTTTTTATGGCGGACACTACATGGCATTCTCCCATGTCGGGCAACACTCACTAATAGACACATGAAGGTCCCGCCGTCTTGTCCCGCCTGCTCTCAGGGTGTAGAAGATACAAAGCACTTGCTTTTCTTATGTAGAAAAGCGAAGGAGGTTTGGAAAAGGCTAGGGTTGGATATGATTATTGAGACAACTTGTGAGATTGATCATGCTGGAGAGGCAACATTGGAATACCTAGTAATCGTTCTAGATCAAGATTTGCGCATTATGGGGTACGAAACTGTTTGAGAAATGTTTGCTATCTCAGCTTGGTATCTATGGTGGGAAAGACGGAAATTAGTGCACAAGGAATTAACTAAAAATGTGACACAGATCTCAATGAGGATCATAGCTCTTACATATAATTTTGTTAATGCATCATCTTCAAAGGCGTCCATGAAAAAGGGGGGTTGGCAATGTCCTCCTAGGGGTTTTGTGAAACTCAATGTTGACGCCTCTTTTGACCATGACTTGCTGGAAGGTACGATGGGGGCAGTATTGAGAGACGACAAAGGTAAGTTTATTGCAGGAGGAAATGGAAAGATAGACTACTGCACGGATGTTCTCATGGCGGAGGACTTAGCTCTCAAATTTGGCCTAAATTTAGCACAAAGGGCGGGATGTAATCGCCTAATCATCAACTCTGACAATTTGGAGGTGATTGAGACCATGCAGGACGGAGGACAGTCAGCGGGAGCGGCGGCGGCAATCTTCGACGACTGCTATCACTATGCTTGCGATTTTATCATGACTAAATTTGAACATTGTAATAGAGAGGCAAATAAAGTAGCACATGAACTTTCTAGATTAGCTAGATTTTTTTCGACTTCGTATTGGTTTGAGGAGCCTATCAGTGAAAATCTAACGTTTCTCACAAATGATGTATTGGTTATTGCTAATGAATAAAATTTTGTTTTAATTCCAAAAAAAGCATGTGGGCCAAGCGTGTCAATTGTTGTTCCTTTAATGCACATCATATTACCCATTTGCAACTGTCAATTGCCATAGATATCCTGTAAATTGAAGGCATATGAGATCATAATTTTATTATTTGTCATACCTTTCAGAATTGGAGCGATGTTTCTTGGAAATAAAAAAATGGCCAATGATGGTAAGGTTTCAGAACTGGAGTTTTTTCTTAACATGCTTCCTCTTACCTCCCCTTTTCACAAGAGGTACGAGTCTAAAATAGATCTGAGCTATTGATTTCATTAAGTAGTGAGTCTGATTAACACTTGCCTTCTTACCTTCCATGTGAAAAGAGGGCTAAGAGGAATCATGCTAAATTTGCTCAATAAAGAAATACTCATATTTGGAAAAGAGAAAGCTTACTATCTTGGACTTGTCAAGTCGCAATTAACATGGGTCGTCTGTAAATAATAACAAGTGGTGTACAGACTACACAGTAGTAGAAAAAGGGCCTTTAGTCCCGGTTCTGGAACCGAGACTAAAGGGTTGTTATTAAAGCCTCCCCCTTTAGTCCCGGTTCGTGTACACGAACCGGGACAAAAGGCCGTCCACGTGGTCGCTGCCTGGAGGTCCACCTTTAGTCCCGGTTGGTAACACCAACCGGTACTAAAGGAAATTTTATGATTTTTTTTTGAAATTTTTTCTTGATTTTTCAAATTTCTGAATTATTTTAACCTCTAATCTCTAATCACCTCTCCCTCATCGCTGCTCAGTTTAACCTCTAATCTCTAATCACCCCTCATAATTCCAAATCATCTAACTTCCCAGACGGTCACCCATCCTCTCACTACTCCAGCCTGAGCACGCTTAATTTCCAGGTTCTATTCTCCCTCGCTTCCAAGTCTCGCACTTGTTGTTTTCTCGACAATAGTAAGATGTCAATCCTATTAACCCTCAGGAATTTTGCTTGAGCATGAAGTCACGCATTTCACTGTTTGAGTTTGAAAATATTGTTCTAAAAAACAATAATTATTTAATAACACTAGTATTTCTTGAATAAGTAGTTTGACCACAGTTTGACCATAATTTGACCATAGTTTGACCATAGTTTGACCAGATTTGACCAAATTCAAAAAAACTAAAATAATTATTTAGTAACACTAATATTTATTGAATAAGTAGTTTGACCATTGTTTGACCACAGTTTGACCAGATTTGACCAAAATTCAAAAAAACTGAAATAATTATTTAGTAACACTAATATTGTTGAATAATTATTTAGTGACAATAATACTTCTTGAACAAGTAGTTTGACCAGATTTAGCAAAAATTAAAAAAAATAAAAAAACTGAAATTTGAGCATAACCTTTTTTCCTTTTAGAATTTGAGGATTCTAAAAATTTGCAAACAGGCCGTAGGCAGTCAAATCGGATGTGGATTTTCGTTCTGAACATTTTGATATATTATACGTTTTTTCTGACATAGTATGCAAAAGTTATAGCCGTTTTACATTTTCCCTACACTTTTTGCAAAACATGTCCAAATATAAGTTTTTAAATTTTCCTAACTAGTAGATGTAGTAACATAAGTACATCTCGAAGGATTTTAAGTTTTGAAGTTTTTATCGTTTTATTTTGCTTTTACAAAACTGAAAAGGCGATCGGGGTAAAGTTTGAAAATGGGGATTCTTAGTACCGATTCGCGCTACGAACCCAAGTATTAATGTTCAAACCCCATTGGTCCCGGTTCGTCCCACCAACCGGGACCAATGGTAGTGGGCCAGGTGAGGCCCATTGGTCCCGATTCGTCCCACCAACCGAGACCAAAGGTCCAGATTAACCAGACCAATGGCCCACGTGGCCCGGCCCCCGGGGCTCACGAACCGGGTCCAATGCCACCATGGGTCCCGGTTCTGGACTGAACCGAGACTAATGGGCTGACCCGGCCTGGACCTTTGCCTCCTTTTCTACTAGTGACAGACCAGAGCCAACATATTTATGAACTTTCCAATCTCACATCGCTTAATTAATTAAAAGTTGCGACAGTAGGATGTCGTATCGTTAGATTAATCAACACTTATCTTCACTCTCAACTGAATCCCTGATTAATTTTGCGAAGAAAAACAACATGAGTGTATGTGTAGGTGCAAGTGAACATACTGTTCGACTTTTGCCGCAATTTTATGAAAATATGGCATCAATACGCACATACAGGCGTGTATATGTCAGTGACAGAGATGTTCATTTTCGATGAAAAATATCGTATCGAAGCCGGTGGAGAGCATGATTTATGCCTACCTGTACGCTGATCTAATCAACTTGATTAGATAGCTATGCATGCAATGAGCCATGCATGGCTCACGTGCGCTATGAAGAATGAAGAATATTATGTGTGTATCCATGTGGTACGTGCTAGTATATACGCACATACTCCATCCGTTCCTAAATATAAGTATTTGTAGAGATTTCAGTAGATAGACTACATATGGAGCAAAATGAATGAATCTAAACTTAAACTGCATCTATATACATTTGTATGTGGTCTATAGTGAAATTTCTACAAAGACTTACATTTAGGAACGGAGGGAGTAGCTAATTAAATGGTCAATTAGCTCAAAATAAAATAAAATAAAATGGTCAAGTTGTACAGGAAGCAAATGACCGTGCATGCCCGATCGATGAGGCTGTGGTGCACAGCATGCTTAGCACGTACATATATACGCGTCACAACTTAATGACCGGCCGGATAAGCATCAGGAAGCATGAAATGTCATGGACAAAACCGCCTCAGGGTACTTATAAACTGAATATAGATGCAACTTTCTTTGATGATGGGACCGGAGCAACGGGAGCCGTTGTTCGTAATGATCGTGGGGAGGCAGTAGCGGGATGTGCGGAGAAAATCTGTAATCTTCTGAGTCCACCCACAACGGAGGACCTGCCGCCGACTTGCCGATCTCCGCCGCCGTCTACCGCGGACAAGACCGGCACCGCCATCGGCGCGTCTTCAGGGGAGTCTACGGCGGCGGCTCCGACCTCTTCTCCCAGTCGCGCGGCGGCGCCATTTGAGGGAGGGGCGGATCCAGAGACTGCGGCGGCAGCGGATCTCCGTGCCAAGTCTGATGGCAAGATCGGGCAAGAGAGGTCACAGTGGAGGCAGTGGCAGGCTCTTTTTGCTCTTGAGACTGATCCCGGTAACTGGATCACGGGACGTCTCCGATTCACTCCATCATCTAGATGGATGGTTTTATTGGATCTGGAGAATGACGTCAAGGCTGGGGATTACCTCCCGGACGGAGATCAGATCGAGGTAGGATTTCGTTTTTCGTTAGATAACTATGTTGTGGTTGTTGGTCAATGTGTGCAGGTTGATCAGATCACGGCGGTGGAATTGGTTGATCTGACGAACACAATGAACATCACAAGTTGGGATCGACCGGGAGGACGTTTCTGGGTTCTTATCGACAGCGATGATGAAGGTGAGGGAGTGATCGAACAGGCCAAGCAGTTGCCAGTGTTTACGCCGGGACCGGAGAGATCGCCGGAATCTCAGCGTTCAACGGAGCGGCCTCGATCAAAAGCTCCGGTGTTGAAGAAAATGGTTAAACCTTGGATTGGCCCGCTTCCTAAGGTATCTCGGGAACCTATTACATTGTCAGATTTTATTCCGGATTCTTGGACATTAGTCACTAGAAAAAAGAAAGGCAAGAAAGGGAAGCTATTGAGGTCGACGCCGCAGCGATCGCCGGTGGCGACCTCGGTGTGCGTGATTCAAGCGGCCAGGAAGGCGCGTTTGAACTCGCTTCTGGGTCTCGATGTGGACGATGCACCGACAGCGGTCGTGGACTCTCTGGAAGTGTGGCATGCGG
This sequence comes from Aegilops bicornis, assembly GCA_021605145.1. Lineage (NCBI taxonomy): Eukaryota > Viridiplantae > Streptophyta > Magnoliopsida > Poales > Poaceae > Aegilops > Aegilops bicornis. Next base: position 1,267,407 of record JAHIAL010000055.1, read on the forward strand.
CCCAGCCAGAGGCCCAAGCCTGTTAGAATAAATTCGAGGCATACCGTCGATCATCTGAGGACCAAGCAATCACACGAGGCACGACACCGAGATTTGTTAACGAGGTTCACCGATATGGCTACTTCCCCGGGGCTTGACTACGGGCGCTCCTCCCCGTGACACCATCACAATACCGCACCCGGTCGCCCTGGACACCGGCACATGCCGCCGGCTTCCCCTGCGTTCCGGTGCTATTATGTTGGCATAGGTTACATCTTGTGTCTACCCTCGCTATATAAGAGAGGCCTAGGATACAAGTGTCCTACTTGGACACGACTCATTATCCTATCTAAACACAATACAACTACAAGTCCAATTGTAACCTACCTTGTACACTATATTCGACACAACTCCAACAAAGCTGAGTCGGCCGTTCTGCCTTCGTGCATGCACCCGGGCCGATTCATGTCGTTTCGGCTAGGGTTTCTCGATCGCCTGGTTTTCCTTCGCTCGGGCCGGGCAGGGCGACTAGGATCTTCGTCGCCGGCACGATGGCCGGCCGCGGAGCCCCTCCTCCCGCCGCTGGGACTGGCCGAGGTGCCGTTCCTCCTCCCGCCGCTGGGGCTGGCCGTGGTGCCCCTCCTCCTCCCGCGAGGCAGCCGCCGCCCGCCAAGCATGCCGCGACGATCGCCGCTGGGACTGGCCGCGGCACTCCTTCCGTGGCGAGGCAGCCGCTTCCAGCAGCTCCACCACAAGCCGCGGTCGGTCGAGGTGTCCGCAGTGGCCGGAACCGGTCGTGGCACCGCGCGTGTTGTCGCTGCTGGTGGTGCAGGCCGTGGCTCCTTGACTGTTGGACACACCGGCCTGCCTGCTAGGGCGAATGCGCGTCAGCCGGAGGATCCGCTGCAGCAACCAGCAGCCAAGGCACCGGCCCTAGGAAGGGATCGCAGTGCGCAAGGGCGTGGTGGCTACAGTGGGTACAGCAGAGATGGGCAGAATTATAACCGTTATGGACAGTGGGGAGATGATGGATATGATGCTTACGGTGAGGGATGACACTGTGGATCTTCTTTCGGTGGTAGCCGTGGCTCTGATAGGTATAATGATGAGGACAACGGACGTTTTCAAGGTCCGCCCGGTAATTTTGTTGAAGGTGTTGCCGGACCCAGAAATCGGTTCCGAGGTGGATATCGTCACGGTGGGAGAGGGAGACGCCCACCACCGCCCCGACACTACCCACCGCCACCACCGCCTGCTATGGATTTGACTTCGGGGGAGGAGATCGACCATGTCGCGGCTGAGGTGGGAGAATCACCCACACTACCCACGGCGGCTGTGGATGCAGTTAGGGATTTGGCAGCAGTGCAGGTTCCGGTGACTTCTGGAGGGACCAAATCTAGAGAGGGCACGCCTGACAAAGGTCTAGAGAAACCGGAGGGAGAAAAACTCTCTAAGTGGGCGATTAAGAAGAAAAAATTGCCTTGCTATAGATGTGGTGAACCGGGTCATTTCGTGGCAGAGTGTACGAATGAGCTTTATGACTATTGCCTCCGCTCCCAGCATGTCACCGGGGACTGTCCTCTCCTTTCCGGTCCTATGTCTGGCATTAACATTTTTGGGGTCTGCTGTAAGGAGTTGATGTTCTTTGAGACACCGGAGGTGGACCTTTTACTGCAGATGGTTGAGAGTTCCTTCCCGGCAGTAATCAGAGTTACTAATGGACAGTTGACTGAGGCTCAGATCGTGAGACAGCTTCGTGAATTATTGCCAGGTAATTATCATTGGCATTTGGAGCAGTTAGAAGGTCAGACTTACAAGGTGGACTTTCCCACTAGGGAGGATCAGATGCATTTTCTTAAGTGGGGTTTATGCAGAGTTGCAAGCACAAACATTGTTATCGCTTTCGACGAGTGGAAGCAAGACGAACCTGAGGGTACACCTTTAGAGAAGGTGTGGGTACGTTTCTATGGCCTGCCACCTAAATTGGTAAAGCATTTTTTGATTGCTTGGAGTTTGGGTGCTATGATTGGTAAGACAGAAAAGGTTGACATGCCATTCACTCGTGCACATCGAGCGGCAAGGTTGTTGGTCAGTGTTGCGAGTATTGAGCATATACCAGATGTTGTCAGATGGACATATGCTGGAGTCACTTATGTCTTAGAGCTTGAGATCGAGGATACTGCAGTTTCCCAGGATGGGGATGAGCCACATGACATGGATACGAATGAGGGAGGCGGTGCGACCGGGGATCATGATAAGGGGGCCGATGATACACTGCCGGAGTCGGACAAGGGGCCTGCACGGCCAGATGGGGTAGATAGTTCTACCAAAGAGGCGCCCCCGTCCACTACTCCGATGAACTCGCTTCGTTTTGGCTCCTTTTCACCGGGATCTGCTCCTAGTCGGTTGTGGAGCACTAGGGTCGAGGCTGACGACCCGGCGGAACTTGAGCTACCACTAGTGCCGAGTCTTGCCGGAGAGGTGACGACCGCGGAGTCTACACCTAGTGCGAGGGTGGACCATGTTAGTTCGGCCGTGGGTATGGGGGGCCGTGGGCAGGAGGCCCATAGCATCCAGCTACCTGCGCCTGGCTTATCTTCGCTGGGAGGGGCGCCTGGACAGGAGCTCTATGGCGTTCCTCCCACTCCGGCGTCTTCGGTGGAGCTGGGGGTAGGGTGCGGGAAGGAGTCCCATGCTGTAATCCCTACACAGGATCACTCCATCCAAAATGGCGAGCTGGGGGTGAGATGCGAGAAGGAGTCCTGCGTCGTAACCCCACCGCAGGTTTGCACCGACCAGACTGGCCGTGGGACGACGCTTTCCGCGGAAGATAGGGGGCATGTGACCAGTGAGCAGGCATCACCACGGTCCCACCTCCCCCTGTCGTCTGCAGCGGAGGCCCACCCTTCTGCGCCCTACCCTTCTTCACCGACGATAAGGGAGGGGCGGGGGACTCCTGACTGTTTTCCTCGCGAGAGGACGATGGAGGAGCTCATCGCTTTTGGCGGGATAGCGGATCCGGTGTCGGCTGGCAGGCGTGTCAGCAACCGGATCCAGGGACAGCCTTATGCGGACGACTTACAGCTACAGCGTGCCAAGAGGGCAGCCATGCTTCGTCACACCGAGACTACTGCAGGTGAGTCTTTTGATAAAAGTTGTTCAATTTTACACTTCTCTGAAAATGAAATAGTTGATAAGGCAAACGACTTAGGTATTTCTTTGGGATCAAATGAAACCGAGGTCGTCAAATCCGTTAATGATCTCTTAGACTTAGAAGCGGAGAGGGTTTCTGAGATCATTCGTAATCTTTCCTCTATCCAGCCTATGAATGACAATGACATGAATAACTTAGGGATTACTGATCTAGCAAATATTTGTAATAATATGTTGCCCTCTTTAGCCGTGGCTGAGGATGAGGAGGATGTTGACAACACTTAAACGGCAGAGCCTCTATTGATGGTGGAGGTACTGCCTGACATTGATAATAATATCGTCCCACAGGGTGTTGCGGAGAAGCCCAAACGACCCTGGAAGCGGAAAATTTATCCTACTTCGCAAAGACGTATAAGTGCTAGAGTTAAGCTTAAGAAAAAAATTAATGATGACTTATGAAAGGACTCTTTTGGAATAGCAGAGGTCTAGCAGACTTGGCTAAACAAAGATTCTTAGCAAAGACAACGTTAGAGCATCACTTAGATTTTATAGCACTTTTGGAAACGGGACGAGATAATTTCACATCCCAATTCCTTCAAACCCTCTCCAGTGGTATTGATTTTGACTGGCACATTTTACCTCCTAGGGGAAGATCCGGCGGGATTTTACTAGGAGTACGGTGTGAAACGATAGAGGTGCTTAATGTGGTTCATGGAGATTTTTCGGTTAAATTCAGGGTAAGATCAAAATTGGATGGGTTCCGATGGTCGCTTGTTGCGGTATATGGGGCAGCACAACCTGAATTAAAACCTGATTTTCTGGCTGATCTAGTGCGGATTTGTGGAGATGAAAATTTGCCGATGCTAGTCGGGGTGATTTTAATATCATTAGGAGGAGAGAAGAAAAGAATAATGACAATTTCGATGGGCGTTGGTCTATGATGTTTAACATGATTATCGAGAGCCTCAACTTGAGAGAAATTGAGCTCACCGATAGACAGTTTACGTAATAACTCGCTACCTATCCCGACTTATGAAAAGTTGGATAGGGTACTTGCTAGTGTGGAGTGGGAACAAAAATATCCGTTGGTGTCGTTTCATGCGATGCAGAGAGCAATCTCGGATCATACACCACTCTTATTAGATTCGGGTGAGGCTACCCATGTGGCAAATAAAAATATCTTCTCCTTCGAGCAAAGCTGGTTTGAACGAGAAGGATTTATGGAAATGATTGCACGTGAGTGGGCTAAGCCGGTGACGGGAAGGACACATGTCGAGAGATGGCAGAATAAAATTAGACATCTACGACAATTTCTGAGAGGATGGGCCAGAAACGAGAGCGGGATTTATAAACAGGAAAAAGAACGTCTCAACTTATTGAGGCCCTGGACGTAAAGGCTGAAACCACTCTCCTTTCTGTTAATGAACATCGAACCAAGTCTGAGGCTGAGCAAGGCCTACGAGTTCTCATGAGAGAGGAGGAGCTCAAATGGGCGTTGCGTGCGAAAACTCTTAAGGTTGTCCAAGGGGACGACAACACACAGTTCTTCCATATGGTTGCAAATTGTAAACATAGGAAGAAGAAGATCATACAGCTTGATCAGGACGAAGGCACCATTGTGGGCCATGACAATCTGAAAGCGTATATTTCCAACTATTATAAAAACCTATTTGGACCGCCCAATACTTCCACGGTATCTCTTGATGAGTCTGTGATTGATGATATACCTCAATTGCAGGCAGCAGAACGATGTTCTCTCTCGCACCGCCATCGAAAAGGAAGTGCATCTGGCCATAACCCAAATGAAGCCGAATAAAGCACCGGGACCAGATGGGTTTCCAGCTGATTTCTATAAGAAATGTTGGCATATCATTAAAGATGATCTTATGCCTATGTTTCACGACTTTTTCGATGGCCATTTGGAGTTGTTTCACCTCAACTTTGGTACGATAACGTTGTTACCTAAGAAGAATGAGGCGGTTCGGATCGAACAATTCCGACCCATTTGCCTGCTGAATGTGAGTTTTAAAATTTTCACAAAGGTAGGGACCAATAGATTGACACAAATTGCTAACTCAGTGGTTCAACCTAATCAAACAGCTTTCATGCCGGGATGACACATACTAGAAGGTGTGGTCGTCTTGCATGAAACTCTTCATGAGATTCACTCGAAGAAACTAGACGGGGTTATCTTCAAAGTGGATTTCGAGAAGGCTTATGATAAAGTAAAATGGCCTTTTCTTCAACAGGCAATGCGTATGAAGGGTTTTAGTGAAACCTGGAGGAACCAAGTTGATACTCAAGTCCAGAAGGGTAGTGTCGGAATTAAGGTGAACGATGACATCGGTCACTATTTCCAGACGCATAAGGGGTTGAGACAAGGGGATTCCATGTCACCTCTTCTGTTCAATATTGTGGCTGATATGTTGGCCGTCATTATTGGCAGGGCTAAGCAGCATGGTCATGTAGAGGGTCTAGTTCCTCATCTAGTGTATGGAGGGGTGTCCATTCTACAATATGCTGATTACTATTCTTTTCATGGAACATGACTTGGCTAAGGCACGAAACATGAAACTTATCTTATGTCTATTCGAACAATTGTCTGGCTTAAAAATCAATTTTCATAAGAGCGAGGTGTTCTGCTTTGGGAAGGCCAAAGACGAGGAACATAACAGACAATTGTTTGGATGCGATTTAGGTGCTTTACCATTCAGTTATTTGGGTATTCCGATTCATCACCGTAAGCTGTCCAATAAAGAATGGAAATGTATTGAAGAACGAATTGAAAAAAAACTCAGCTGCTGGAAGGGCAAGCTGATGTCATATGGCGGTCGGCTAGTTCTGATTAACTCAGTTCTGACCAGCATGCCAATGTTTTTACTTTCGTTCTTCGAAATTCCGAAAGGGGTCCGGAAGCGACTTGATTTCTTCAGATCTCGTTTCTTTTGGCAGTCTGATGAGGCCAAGAGGAAATACCGCCTCGCGCGATGGGATATCCTGTGTAGACCAAAAGACCAAGGGGGCTTGGTATTGAGAACTTAGAAATTAAGAATAAATGTCTTATGAGCAAATGGTTATACAGGTTAGAGACAGAGCCGGAGGGCATGTGGTCTCAAATCTTGCGTAATAAGTATTTGCACACCTAAAACGCTTTGCCTAGGTTACCATCGCACCCACCGATTCGCCGTTCGAAGGGACTTATGAGAGCGAAGGACATGTTCTTTCAGAGGGTCAAATTCTTGGTTGGCAACGGGATGTCAACAAGATTTTGGGAGGATACGTGGCTAGGAGAGACGCCTCTGGCCTTACAATATCCTACCCTCTACAATATTGTCCAACGAAAGGAGGAGTACGTAGGTATAGTCCTTCAAACTATCCAGTTCAGACGTACGTTAGTGGGTGAGAGGTGGACAGCCTGGATGCACTTGGTTCGGAGGTTGATCGAAGTTCGACTCTCCGACATGCCGGACTCAACAAATTGGAAGTTAACTAAAAATGGGATATTTACTGTGAAATCTTTTTATACGGATTTAATTAATTTTGGCCCCCTCTCAAGGTCTTTGCATATATGGAAGGTTAGAGTTCATTTGCGGATTAAAATCTTTATGTGGTTTGTTCACAAGCAAGTTATTCTCACAAAGGACAACCTTCTTAAGAGGCGATGGGTAAGAAACTCGCGGTGTTGTTTTTGTGCTCAGGATGAGACAATACAACATTTATTTATTGATTGCTCACTTGCCAAGTTACTTTGGAGAACGATTCATATAGCCTTTAATATTACTGCTCCGGTAGATATTGCGTCTATGTTTGGGACGTGGTTAGCTGGGATTGAACAGAACATGGCAGCTTGTATTCGGATTGGAATATGCGCGCTATTATGGGCTATATGGAACTGCAGAAATGATATGATTTTTAATAGACGACACAACTTAAATTTTTTGCAGGTTATCTTCAGAGCTACAGCTTGGATCCATACATGGTCCTTACTCACTCCTATGGACTCCAGGAAGCCTTTGGTTACTGGGTGCAACCAATGGGAGATGGTGGCTCGGGGTATATTCAACTGGTTCGGATGGCGTTCGCATAATAAGATAGGAGTCTAGAGAGCTTATCCTTATTTTTACCGTTTCGGTTGTCTTTGCCAGCTTGTATTTTTCCAGTTTTTGTTTTTTGTTTTGCTCCGTTTGCGAGCTGTAAGACAATCATGACGCTACTTTTTGGATTTTTAATAAGAGGGCGTATGCATCATCATGATGCAGAGGCCGGGGGCAATGCCTCCATTTCCAATAAAAGCATCAGGAAGCAGATAACTATGACCCTCTCACAAGATCGTACATATCTGCTCCATGAAAATCGGCAGCTCGTTAGCTCGCCTACGCCTTACCCTCTGCCCATAAATGCTACTTCCTCCGTTCTAAAATAGATGACCCAACTTTGCATTAGAGCAGATTGATCAGCTGAGCGGGAGGGACGCGTCGAGGAGATGGACATCCAGCAGAAAAGAAGCCTCGATGCTATCTCCATGGTGTTGATGAGACTCTCGGTGGGAGCAACGTCAAGTATTTTGCATCAAGGCCGAATTATGCACGTTGATTCATCTCTCTCTATTCTTCTCTCTGTCTTCTTGATTATGCAGATTGGAGACGCAAAGTTTGTCAGCCCAACGTAGAGCATGCGTCCAAGGAGAGAGACGGAGAGGGGGCACCCGGCCAAGGGAGACGCGCCTGCGGTGGTAGCGTCGAGGACGGGACGACGCGTAAGCGGCAGCGCGCAAGCCGAGCAGGGCGACCACAAGTACGCATGGAGACCAACACATGTAAACATTTTGTAATTTTCAATGCATGTTTTCTCGAGTTTCACATATCTAGAGAAGAACACGACGACGGCTTCGATGTACGTTTCCACCACGATGGCAGCCGTTAGCTTGGCGCCAACTCCACCTTGGCGGCGACATCCGAGGGGCTGCCGGCGTGCAGCCCGGCACCATCTACACCACCACCACGACATCGGAGGGACAGCCTGCATGCAGCCCGGCGCCATCTACATCATACTGGCGGATAAACTAACGCCACTTCCACCTTGGCGACATTGTCGCCAGGGCTGCAGGCGTGCAGCCCAGCGCCATACCCCTTCCTCGAACCGTGGATGATGCCCCGAGCCGGACCACATCCACGCGGTGATCATGTGGAGTTGTCCACAAGCAAAGAGGAGAAGGACGAAGTCCAAACCTTCATCACCATCTACCTCAACTACATGAAGAGGCACTGAGCGAGTGGGCGATGCGCATCACGACAGAGGGAATATCGAAGCTGGCCCACGTGCAACTGGATGCTAGCTCTCCCCCACACTACATCAACAACTATGAAGATCATACGCCGGCGTCACCGGCGAGCGATCGGGCATCACCGCAGACCTCCCATCATAGTCTTCACATCTTCATCAACCTCGCCGGTGTCGTCATCACCAACCTCCGGCTCGACGAGGAAGCCTTCTACATCAACATCACTTCACCATCTTCATCAACTTCTCTCCCGGCGAGGACGTCGACTGCCACGACATGCCTCTCGAGTACATCATAGCGTCGCCAACCTCATCAACTCTTCATCTGGCGAGGAGATCGTCTACATCGGGGCAACCGGATGTCCACGTGGCGTCGCCATCTTCTTTTGACTCATCTCCTGGCGAGCATGCCGACTGCAACGACACGTTGTCATTCTTGTACACCAACTATCTACACTGAGCGGAGGTCGTCCCCGCAGCTGCAACGCCCCGAGGTCTACATCGACAAGTTCGCCATCTTCAAGTGATGCCTCCATGAGGTGATACTCATTGTCTACTCCGACTTCTACATCAACACACTTCCCTGTCATCATCCAAGCTCCAACAAGACGAAGCCACTTCACCAACATGTGTTTCTCCGATGAAGTTACCCATTGTCGGGCACCGACGAGGCGAAGGAAAGACACACACAGTCTGACACCAACGAGGCGGACACAACCAAGCCAGGCACCAACGAGGCGAAGGCCGCCCATCTGTTTGAGCTGATGAAGCCAGACATCTTCATCATCCGGCATTGACAAGCCGGAGGGATATGGCTAAGCATCGCCAGAGTGACGGATGTATTGCTCAACCCTTCTATCATCATCTCCACAATCTACACCGACCACTTGGAGAAGACAAGACTTGAAGACGACAACCATTCCAACAACTTAATCGGAGGTGGTCCGCGACTTCGGCTCGCGGACGTAATTAAGCGGGAGCCTTCCGAGGCCCCGTGAACCAGAACTTCACAATCGCCCAAGTCATATCGGCCGTGCTAGCAGGCCTCGGAGCACTTATGTAAAGGGATCATGTAATTTGTTTCTCCGATGATAGATTAATAAAATACAAGCTTCCCTAATTTTATTTGTGTACTTAGTACACTGGCACGCCCTCATATTTATTTCCCCTGGCGCGTAGAGAGATAATAACGCGACAACCATCGTTGTTTTTATTATTTTTCGTGTCAAACACATACATCGTCAACTCTTCGTCCTCTTTCTTGTGAGATCATGGCAATGTCAAATTTTGTACTTCTTAATCAAGTGTTTCGATACGAATTCGATAGAAGACTCTTGGAAAAACTCTGCATTCCATTCCTTCCATCAGTTGGTGCATTATATCGGTTGAACTCATGAATTCAACATGGGGGAATTCATCAAAACAAAATTCTAACTTGAATAGAGCAACCGAAATTTAACAAATTAAACTGTATATACGAGCACCTGGTCCAACTACTTTGGGGACACTTTCACAATCAGTTTAAGTACTGTCACAAATACACTAGACTTACTGTCATATCTCGATCTAGCTAGTTCTTCTCTGAATCATGAAACCTTAGAACTGCACACAGGTTTAATCAATACTTGTCTTTGCATGATATACTACAACATAGATTTAGCCTTTGGCTGGCTCCATTGCCATCAAGGGCCTTCCACCTGCACACATCAAGGTTTAAAGTGGATGAGATAACATGTAGGACTATGCATGCACACAAGATCTATACAATAGCTAACATGTAGGACTATCATCAAGTATACAGTAGCTAAGAGCTGCTAACTTATTTGACTAAATCATTCATATATGATATCTGATGAATGGACAGCCAAAGCAATAATTAAATAAGAGCTAGTTAATCAATAGCTAATATCAGCACATTGCTAATAGATGTATCGATCAGCTCAGTTTCTTTACAACTAATTTTTACACACTACCAAAGGATCAAATGATTTCTAATGATCAACATCAGATGTACCAGATAGTAGGATATAACTAGCTTGGAGGTTCCAAACATGTGTAATGATGTAACCATTTGTCATTTGTTTTTCCACAGTTACTAATTTTAAATTTGATAACATATACTAAACATTACGGCTATAATCGTTTATCTTGCAAAGGTATTTAAGCATCCACGAACGGGACATGACAAAATTAGGTCACTCCTATTATATGATGACTAGGGAGAGCAATCACCTGGCGCATAGAAACTCTTGAAAGAATGATAATATGTAGCATTACAAGTTTCAAAAAGATTTCTAGCTTGCATCGACTTAAGTTGAACCAGATAGACACTCTTCTTCAAATATAAAAATATCCCATCGGTCCCCTCAACATATCCTAGTATAAATTCCCCCCATGCCTTCTCTCCTTCGACTAGACGAGGGAGGCCAAAAATGTTATCCGTTTCAACTGTCTTCCTTAGCACCCATGTGGGAACACCATGGTGATGGACCTTCCTTTCCCAAATTTGAATGGTCCGGTAATGGTTTATCAACATGACGAGACCAACTGCGCCATCCTCTACCTAGATGATCTGATGGCCGGTAGAACGATTCATATCTGGAGGCCCCCTGAGAACATCAAGGCTCTGCCTATCCAAATCAAATTCAAGCATACTGTCTTTCGCGTACGTAAGCGTCCAGTAAAGGAAATTATCAACAAGGGTGCTAAGATGACCACTAGAACAGCTCGGACATGGAGCCTTTGTTGAGATGAGATCGCCCCATGTGTCTGTCTCAGAAGAATAAACAGCCATCTCCCTTGCATCCAGGTGATCTTCAACTCACAAAATAATCTCTGTACTTCTTCACCAAATATAAGGCTATATCACCGGCGGTGCTTAAACTTGACACGTGTGCTTGCTTTATATATGCCTCTATGACCAGCGGGTCGCACATGTCAGCACAAAGGGAAAAATCCTAGTTAAAGATTGTAGTTCCTAGGATTCAAACTAGTGCTAGTGAACCAGCTACGCTAGCCACTCCACAAATTATGATCTCTTGTTTTTTATAGATAAAATCCCTATCTATTGTAAAAAAAAGCATGCCGGTGTGGTTTAAGTGGGCTGGAGTCAGTGCAACCCATGTTAGCTCTCTTTCATATTCCTCGGATTTGTAAAACATACGTAAATTATAATTGTAGTAATAAAAATAAAGTTCAAAAATTATAGTGTTATAAATATTAGAAAAACAAACAACCACTTATTTGGCAAAAAAAATACATAATTTTAAATAGTATTGACGTGTTATTTTTGAAAAAAAAATACGAACTCAATTTTATTTCTAATTATAAAAATGTTTGTCTAATTTAGAGTAAGACAAATATTTGTTACATTATAATTCATAAATATTACTTTACTGATACATACATTCTATTATTTATAAGCGCATTTTAATAATTTATAATTTTGTCGTTTAAGAATTATTTGTATAATCAAAAATATTTATACTTATGCAAAATGTAAAATCATCTGACTAAATTTCAATTATATAGAAATTTATGAATATTAACAAAAACTGAGAATATTTTGAAACAATCACATGAACATTTTAAAATAAGTCAGTTTATTTCTATGTATAATATTTAGAACTCATGTATATTTGAGAAAATAAAATTACTATGATTATACTCGATTAACTTTTTACCAATTTCTAAAAAGAAGGTAACGTGCGCAAAATGGGCTACACTGATTGCAAGAGCATCTACAACAGGACTTGACAAATCTATTCCCGCAGACGTGACGGGGCGCGTCCGCGGACAATGACCGGGTACGCCTCAAATTAGCTACTCTGCATCCGAGTCTCTCATATTTCAACCCCTAGATCCATACAAAGCATGGAACAGAAAATCCTATGTACTACATACTGCGTATTACCCTAGCCAATCTTCGTCGTCGGAGATGTCAACGAGGTCGGAGCCGGGAGTCGGGTGGACGGGCACGTAGGATGGCTCCGGCTCCTCCTCCTCCTGCTTGACCTCATCCACGTAGGCGAACATCTCCTCCTCCGCGGCATGCTGCGCCTCTATCTCCTGCCGGCGAAGGCGTCTCGCCTCCGCATCCGACTTCGAGTGGAGGAAATCGAGGATGGCATGCTGCTCCGCCTCTAGATCCACGTCCCCGGTGTCCCCCACATCCTCCTCCAGTCCTCCGGCTCCTCCTCCTCAACCTCCTCTGAATCCACTTCATCCAGAGTAGCCCCACAAGCGATCCGAGCCAAGGCGTGCCCGGATCTTCTCAAGGAGCTACAGCCGGCGCTCCGGCGTTAGAAATGTACTAGTGCAGAACCGGGCAATAGCACCGGTTCGTAAGGCCCTTTAGTGCCGGTTCCATAACCGGCACTAAAGTGTGGGCACTAAAGGCCCCCCCCCCCTTTAGTACCGGGTCCAGCACAAACCGGTGCTAAAGGGCAACCACGTGGCACGAGCCAGCTCCGGGGCACTGGAGCCCTTTAGTACCGTTGGTAAGACCAACCGGTACTATAAGGTTTGGGGGGTTTTTAGTTTTATGATTTCTTTTCATTTAATTTTGTGTTTCCATTTTAATTCTTTTTGTTTCCTGGTATTTTACGATAGTACACATTGTACATGTTATGCATATATATATATATATATATATATATATATATATATATATATAATATCTAGTAGAACCAAACATCATGCAAATATATATCATCAATGTCTCACAAACCACCATATTAATTAATTCACACATACACACATGTATAGCTATATACAATTTCTCCTACATATGCATGTTGCCTTCGGAGCCAGTGGGATTAGCCTAATTGGTGCCTTCGGAGCACGATGACAGTTGGAAGTGGTTTTCATGGGGCGGTAGCGGGTAATAGTATTCTCCCTTCGGATTTATGACCTGGTCGAGCAAAAATCCCGCTATTTCCTCTTGAAGTGCTTCTACGCGCTCCGTTTCTATGAGCTTCTCTCGCACCTCTTTGAACTGTTAAGAAGGAGATCAATATGCATGTGTATTAGTTGTGTGACTAGATATCGATAATGGTGTAAAAATTGTGAATAGTGTTCTGACAAGCGTACCCATTCCTGTCTTTGAGATCTGCTCCTTTCGGACGTCATCATGCGAATGTTCTCGCAAACGCAGAATGCACACAGATCAGTCCCTGCGCTACCGCTTCAGGGCCTTTACGAGAATGGAATTTGATCAGATAATAATTAATCAAGCATGACAATTAAAGAGATGGCAGCTAGCTAGCTAGCTAGTACTACTTAATTACTTACCTTGGGTCGAAACCATTTAAGCTTTTTTTTCCATTCGCCTTCCGTGACGCTGATGAACCTTGCCCAAGCCCTGCCCGCCGACAAAGAAAATGAATAAAGGGGTTATTAAATAGTTCATATCATGAAATGACGAACTAAATAGGCCGAGATATATAGTTAATAATGATTGAAATTACCTGTTGACTATCCCAAACAAGATGTTGTAGTCAGTATTTTCTTTGAGTAGTGAGTCCAAGTATTTCAACTGTTCAAGGCCAACTTTAATGATACACAAGACCTAGTGAAATCTGCATGCACACACGTTTGCATGTCTTAATTAAGCGGGCATATGTAAGCAAAAACATGTAGCTAGCTAGTAGGCAAAAACAGAGAATTTGTAGTACAAGACAGTGTGACTCACTGGAAGTTGTAAGGAAGTAGTATATCTTCATTGTATTTGAGGCGCTTCAAGAACTCTAGCATGTTGTCCTCTACGGCCTTTTGATGATGTGGATTTATTAGCCATGTGTATTCATTAACGGTGTTTGGGTCAATGAACCCAATGCCAAAGCGTCCACCTTTTCTCATTTCATACATCTTCATCCTGCATAATATACCACATAAAAGAATATAGTGAGGATAATTACAGGTAATGATTGATCAAAAGGATCACTACAGCTAGCTTGAGACTTAAATTACAGAAAGAAATCACTTACTGCATAATAGCAACTCGATTTATAGATTTGTCGAAAAGTGCGTCTTGATTGTATAACTGAAACAGTTCAGAATACTCAACGGACAGAGCTTTCTCATGGAAGTAATGCTCCTCCTTGACATTCACCATGAGGGACAATCGATTGGAAATCTTGGTAATGTTCATGTACCATTGATGCAATTCATACATTCTCATTGGGAGGTTATTGACCTTGTCTGGCTTGACCAAAGGTTGGCCCCGGACATATTTCCGTTTTATTTCATCCTCTCTAAGCACAGGCATGGGCTCGATCTCGAGGAGTTGTCCAATAGTGATGTTGAGAACTTCAGCCTGCATTATATGGTCCTTGGTTATTACCACATTGCCCACCTCGGGAACGTAAACTGTTTGCCCACAATAATATTGGGCGCGCGTACTGTCACATGTTGTTGGCACAACAAGCGAGGGGATCGATTGCGCCGCCTGTTCTCCCAGCTGGGGAATGGTTTTCCCGCATTTTTTGACAGCTGCTTGTTGTTTGCTCGATCCCGAGCTCGCCTCCTTCTGTAGACGTGCTCGATTTAACTTCCTGATGTGGCGCTCATAGTCTGTGTCAACAGGCTTGGGAGCTGGTGGTTGAGCCATACGAATGAAGTGGTCAATCGCTTCCTCGTGCACTTTCTCCCTTGGCGGCGGTGGCGGTTTCGGTGCAAAATGGGCTTCCACCTCGGCCTTCGATATGCCTGCGTTTTCCTCCTCGGACATGTCATAAGGCCTCTCAAGGAAGAGGCGTGAGGCTTGGACCATATTTATATCGCTTGCCTTCACCAGATTTCTCCTCAGTAATACCTCGACTGCGTCGCCACGCACTATAGCTGCGGGTGTCTCTTCTGCGATTGCTTAGGCGGCGGAGACGGCTGACGGGGCTGAGTTGGACGAGGAGGAGTGGCTCAAGCTGTGCGGACTTGGAGGAGGAGTGGCTCGAGGTTGTGCCGGACTTGGAGGAGGAGTGGCCCGAGGTTGTGCCGGACTTGGAGGAGGAGTGGACGTCGACGCCAGGCCGGACTTGGAGGAGGAGGTGGCTCGATACTTTGCCGGACTTGGAGGAGGAGTGGCACGACACTTTGCCGGACTTGGTGGACTTGCAGGAGCGGGAGTCTGCTGACTCGGCGGCGGACTTCGACGAGGAGTCGGCTGACGCGGTGTCGGTGGCCTTCGAAAGATGATGCAATCCTTTTTCCATGGGATGATACGATGTTTGGCCTCTCTGAGAAAGTGCTTGTCGTCACCTCCAGGAATGTCAAGCTGTAGCTCCGAATATGGGTCCACCACCTCATCAACCAAGACACGAGCATAGCCCACTGGAATCGGGTTGCAATGGAAGGTTGCCTTGGGGATTTGTAAAAGCAACGGCGTCCGCCACCTTCATGGATATGTTCTTCATTTTGACGTGTAGCTCAGATTAGTGTTCTCCATGATGTCATCCACGGGTATCTATCCAGCATTGCGTCGTCGGCGGAACCCACGCTGCTTCTCGGCATGGATGGGGCGGTCCTATCCAATGCTCGGATCATTCGCTAGCTGCTGCATTCGAGACCCCTTTGGTGGGTAAGTGAGTCGATCTGCTCGCCGCTACCGGAATTTTACGGCCAATTCCGCTTGACTAGCTTCTAGGCCTTGAAGGCGTTCAGAGTCCTGATTCCTCTACTCCTCCTCCATCTTCCTCTTCTTCTCCTCCGCAATCTTCTTTCTCGCACGGGTTACGTAGTCGGTGTTCCAACAAAACCCCTCATACCATGGAATAGCGCCCTTGCCTCGTGTTCTTCCCAGTGCTCAGGATTTCCCAGACGCAGCGTAAGCTCGTCGTTCTCTCTGTTGGGCTGGAACACCCCCGATCGTGCCTCTTCTATTGCAACAAGTATCGCATCGTCGGCTCCCTTCAGACTTGCCCTCGTCGAAACATTGCCTGTCTTCGGGTCCAACTCCCCCCCATGCGCATAGAACCAAGTCCTGCACGAGTGACACCTGCATCCTCCATCTCTTTCTCAGACTTATCCCACTTAGGCATTGCCACCGCATAGCCACCGGCCCCTTTTATGGAACTTATCCTTTTTTCGGCATTCTTCTTGTTTATTCTCGACCGTTCCTTAGCTAATTCCGAATCCTTGAATTTCACGAAATCGTCCCAATGAGCACGTTGGTTCTCTAGTGTTCCCTCGAATCGGAGTCTTCCTTCCTCCCTTGACGTACTTGTCCCATTCCACGATTCTTGTGGTTCTTGAATGCAACCGCCATCTTCCTAAGAGCAGCGTCCTTGACTTTCTGCACATCTGCTTCGTGAAATGATCTCGTAGGGTGAAATGTTCCATGAGAGTATCCCAAAGCAGATCTTTTGTCTTTTGTCGACAAAAGTAACATCCGGACGTGGAGCAGCGTCATTTTTGTCTTTTGTCTTTTGTCTTTTGGTCGGCTCTCTCCATTCTTGAAGGGAGATCGAGTTGGTCCTTCACAACAACTCCGCACTGACGAACGAACTTGTCCGCAATCTTCTTAGGCGCTAATGGTTCGCCATTAGGTCTGATTGCCTCGATATTGTACTTTACGCCCTCCTTCAACTTTTTGTTCGGGCCTCGTTTCGTCCTTTTGCCTGAAGATTTGCTCGATCCGGATGGCTGAAAAAACAAAGATCGAGTCGTTAATATATCTTCAAGTCATTTAAAACATGTGATGATCACCGGATGCCTGCTTATATAAATATATATACCTCGCGGTCTTTGTTGTTTCAAGATCAACATTTTCCTCGTCATCATCATAATCATAGTTCATGACTTTATCAATTCGGTCGTCATGATCGAATATCATATCACCCTCTCCGGTGTTGTTTAGAAATTCGAGCCGTCATAATCTTCTTCATTCTGATCATCATCTGGCCTGTGAGGATGGCGTATCATATCGAACATGGCCTGTTCTCCCTCTCTGCCGGTATTGTCCGCCATAGCTTTTATTTAACTAATCCAAAAGAAATATAAAACAATTTAGTATTCAAATTACATCGTCTCGAATAATAATAGATAGAATCTAGAATACATCGCCTCGAATAATAGATATAATCTCAATACATCGTCTCGAATAATAGATATAATCTCAATACATCGTCTCGAATAATAGATATAATCTCGAAAACATCGTCTCGAATAATAGATATAATCTCGAATACATCGTCTCGAATAATAGATATGATCTCGAATACATCACTGGCTAGGTAGCTAATAAAGATCGAATACTATAGAAGAATCTACGACACTCGCGGTTCCTGCGGCGCGGGCGGTGGACACCCAAAGAGAAGGAACCCTCACAGGATCATAGCTGAAGTGAGATCCCTGAAGAAACTGCCAGGTATTGGAGAACCTGCCGCCCTCTAACGCAACCATGTAGCGATGGACGTGCTCGTCCTCCTCCCCGACACGGCGACGTACCACCTCCGGCTGGGCCGGCTCCCTCCGCGCCGAAACTGGCCCACGCGAACGCCACCAAACGAGATCATGGTCGACGACGGGACCCGGCCGGTTCCTCATCAAGCGGGCGCGCCTTCGTGCAGCACCTCCCGATTGCCAGCCAGCGGAGCCCAGTCCGGACATGGGTCAGCCGGACGTCGTCGCCAGACGTGTCGGCAGCGAGGATGCGGGTCGGGCATAGTCGAGAACAAATACTAGCTATATGCCCGCAAAAAGTAACATTTTTTAATGATTGGATTTTGATAACTAAAATTTCTAACATTTCTATATAACTAACATTTCTACAACATTTCTAACAATGCTATATATAACTAACATTTCTATAACATTTCTAATATTTCTATAACTAAAAAACAGAAAAAATTATAACATTTCTATATATATAACTAACATTTTTATAACTATTTCTATAACTAAAAACAGAAAAATTTCTAACAATTCTAACATTTCTAACTATTCTAACAATTCTAACTATTCTAACAATTCTAACATTTCTAACTATTCTAACAATTCTAACATTTCTAACTATTCTAACATTTCTAACTATTTGTATAACTAAAAACAAAAAATGTATGTGTGTACGTGTGTGTATGTGCGCTCACCGGGCGTAGGCGAGGGCAGCGGCGACGGGGGGCCGGGCGCAGCGACGGGACGGCGACGGCGCCATGTGATGACGACGACGGGGATGACGGACGGGCGGCGGGACGGGACGGGACGGACGACGGGCGGGCGGCGGCAGCACGAGGATGTATGGCGGCGCGCCGACGACGGGACGACGCAGGACGGGCCGGACGGGCGGCGGTGACGACGGGACGGGACGACGGGCGGCGACGACGGGGGCACGGGTGGCGGCGCGGCGGCAGCGGGACGGGCGTCTGAGAGGAGAAGAAGCCAGATGAGAAACTGAAATTTTCGTAAGTGTTGTTTATATAGGAGGGGCCTTTAGTACCGGTTTGTGCCACCAACCGTACTAAAGGCCAGTTTTGGCCAGCCAAGCGGCGGAAGCGACCCCTTTAGTACCGGTGGTGGCACAAACCGGTACTAAAGGTCTCTTTAGTACCGGGTTTGTGCCACGACCGGTACTAAGGGTGTCTTGGCTAAGCAGGTGCGGTGCGGCATGTTTAGTCCCACCTCGCTAGCCGAGGGGCGACCGCACTGGTTTATAAACCCCCGTGCGGTCGCTCTCTCGAGCTCCTCTCCAATGCAAGCCTACTGGGCCTATGTGTTCTTTGGTGCCCTGTGGGCCCACTTGGCCTTTGCGGGCCTGCATCCTGGCCCAACAACAGGTTGGGTTTCTAGTCGTATGCAGGCCGCTCTGGCCTAGTAGGCGGGCTTTTTTTTGCTTTATTTATTTTTGTGTTGTTTTTTTGTGTATTGAGAGTTTCTTTGTGAATATTTTTGCTTTAGGTACAAAATATTACAAACTTTCTGTTAGTGCCCGTAGTTTTCAAATTTGAATAGTTTAAATTTTGAATTATTTGAAATTAGTGTGAATCACTAGTTTGTGAATAACTTAACTTTAAAAATCAGTGAAGGCATGAAAGAATTTGTTTGCACATAAAATTTCTTCGCTTCAAATGCCAAAACACATAACTACCCTAACTATTACAGAGATTCCTCCGGGTGTGAAACATGTAAGAAAGTGATGATAGTGAAGCCGATCACATCCCAGATCTTTGGGTGTGAAACTTTTTCTTCAAGGTGTGTCCCTTTGGCGCCGTAACCATGGAAAATCTTCATCATTTAACGGGATGCTCGGGTCAATATTCACTGTGAATGGAGCAATTTCATCAAACTTTTCATAATCTTCTGACTTGTCTGTCTTGTCATCCACTCCCACGATGTTTCTCTTCCCGTAAAGAACTATGTGCCGCTTTGGCTCATCGTGACGATGCATTTGCTTCCTTATCTTTTCTTTTCTTGGCTTGGTAGACATGTCCTTCACATAGAAAACCTGTGCCACATCATTGGCTAGGACGAATGGTTCGTCTGCATACGCAAGATTGTTGAGATCCACCGTTGTCATTCCGTCATCGCTGGTCTTCCGTTACCCCGCCTCGTGTCATATTGACCCATTTGCACCAAACAAAGGGACCTTTAAACCACGCCGATAGTCAAGTTCCCATATGTCCTGTATATAACCATAATATGTTTCCTTTCCCGCCTTGGTTTCTGCATCAAAGTGGACACCACTGTTTTGGTTGGTGCTCTTCTTATCTTGGGCGATCGTGTAAAATGTATTACCATTTATCTCGCATCTTTGAAAGTCATTATATTCAAGATGGTAACTGGACAGCAAGTAGAGGTCATCTTCAATAGAGGTGTCATGCATGGTACGCGTCCGCAACCAAATTGGCGAAACTCCTGGTTTGTTCACGTGTAATCTAGTCATCGACCGCTCCCGGTGTTTGGAGCGTAGCAAATTCTTGTGTTCATCCATATACGGAGCCACCAAGGCGGAATTCTGTAGAACTGTGTAGTGTGTTCGGTGAGAGAATGTCCGTCCATACATATTATTTGTTCCCTTCCTATCGTGCCTTCTCCATCCAGATGCCCTTATGCCGCGATTCAGGAACACCAATCGGCTTAAGGTCAGGAATAAAGTCAATACAAAACTCAATGACCTCCTCATTTTGATGGCCCTTGGAGATGCTTCCTTCGCCTAGCACGGTTATGAACATATTTCTTTAAGACTCCATGAACCTCTCAAAGGGGAACATATTGTGTAGAAATACAGACCCAAAACGTTAATCTCTTCGCATAGCTGAACTAGGACGTGTGTCATGATGTTGAAGAAGGATGGTGGGAACACCAACTCAAACCGACAAGACATTGCACCAAATCATTACGTAACGTTGGTATGATTTCTGGATCGATTACCTTCTGAGAGATTTCATTGAGAAATGCACATAGCTTCACAATGGCTAATCGAACGTTTTCCGGTAGAAGCCCCCTCAATGCAACCGGAAGCAGTTGCTTCATAATCACGTGGCAGTCATGAGACTTTAGGTTCTGGAACTTTTTCTCTGCCATGTTTATTATTCCCTTTATATTCGACAAGAAGCCAGACGGTACCTTAATACTGAGCAGGCATTCAAAGAAGATTTCCTTCTCTTCTTTGGTAAGAGCATAGTTGGCATGACCCTGATGTATGTCGTCTTTTCCGTGCATACGTTGCTGGTCCTCCCGTGCCTCGTGTATCTTTTGTCTTCCCATACACGCCCAAGAAGCCAAGCAGGGTCACGCAAAGATTCTTCGTCACGTGCATCACGCGTCGATTATTGAACGGACCTCTAGGTCTTTCCAATATGGCAGGTCCCAAAATATAGATTTCTTCTTCTACATGGGTGCGCGTCGTCGGCGTCCTTCGAACAGGTTGTTCGCCAGACCCTTTCCAAATATCACCTTCAAATCCTTGACCATATCATGTACATCAGCACCAGACGGTGGCGAGGCTTCGTCCGGTGATCCGCCTCACCTTTGAAATGCTTGCCTTTCTTTCTTACGGATGCCTGCTCGGAAGAAATCGACGATGTCCTGTGTACACATTCTTCTTACAACTATTCAAATATATATCGTCGGTATCATCCAAACAAGGCGTGCATCCGCGGTATCCCTTGTTTGTCTGTCACGAAGGTTACCGAGAGCAGGCCAATCATTGATGGTCACGAACAGCAACGCCTTTAGGTCAAATTCTTCCCCATGTGCTCATCCCACGACGCACACCTGTTCCATTCCACAGTTGTAAGAGTTCTTCAACTAATGGCCTTAGGTACACATCAATGTCGTTGCCGGGTTGCTTAGGGCCTTGGATGAGCACCGCATCATAATGAACTTCGCTTCATGCACAACCAAGGAGGAAGGTTATACAAATATAGAGTCACAGGCGGTGCTATGGTTGCTGCTCTGCTTCCCCAAAAGGATTAATGCCATCTGCGCTTAGACCAAACCATACGCTCCTTGCGTCATCCGCAAACTCCTTCCCGTACTTTCTTTCGATTTTTCTCCACTGCGACCCGCCGCCGGGTACTCTCAACTTTCCGCCTTTCTTACGGTCTTCTTCGTGCCATCGCGACGCCTTGGCATGCTCTTTGTTTTGGAACAAACGTTTCAACCGTGGTATTATAGGAGAATACCACATCACCTTGGCAGGAGTCTTCTTCCTGGGGCGCTCGCCCTCGACATCACCAGGTCATCGCGGCTGATCTTATAGCGCAATGCACCACATACCGGGCAAGCGTTCAAATCCTCCTACTCACCGCGGTAGAGGATGCAATCATTAGGGCATGCATGTATCTTCTGCACCTCTAACCCTAGAGGGCGTACAGCCTTCTTTTGCTTCAGACGTACTCTCGGGCAATTCGTTCTCCTTTGGAAGCATATCCTTTATCATTACCAGCAACTTTCCAAATCCCTTGTCGATACACTATTCTCTGCCTTCCATTGCAGCAATTCCAGTGGTGCCCAGCTTTTTCTTGTCACCCACGCACTGGTACAACATTTTTTTGTGATCCTCTAACATGCGCTGCAACTTCTTCTTCTCCAAATCACTTGCGCAGTTTCTCTTTGCATCGGCAATGGCCCGACCTAGATCATCAACGGGCTCATCCGATGCCTCTTCTTCAGCTTCTTCCCGCATTGCCGGCTCAGCTTCTTCCGCATTACCGGCTCAGCTTCTTCCCCATTGTTGTATCATCGTATTCAGGGAACCCATGGCCGGGATAGCTGTCAAATGCGTCCTCTTCTTCTTCATTGTCTTCCATCATAACCCCTCTTTCTCCGTGCTTGGTCCAAACATTATAGTGGGGCATGAAATCGGACTCAAACAGGTGAACGTGAATGGTTCTTGACGTAGAGTAATTGCGACCATTCTTACAACCAGCACATGGACAAGGCATAAAACCATCCGCCCGCTTGTTTGCCTCAGCCATAGCAGCGTAAAAGTATGCACGCCTCAACGATATGGGGAGAGCATCGGTCATCGTGACATCCATTGCCGGCTCATCTTCATTACACAACACCGAATAGACCAAATTAATACAAGTTCATACATAAAGTTCATACAACACTTAAATGCAACAAACAAATAACTCTCTAGCTAAAGCATTTAAATGCAACAACAAATGCGATCAAGATCGCAACTAAGGTAACAATTGATCCAACAGCATAATGATACCAAGCCTCACTATCGATGGCATATTTTCTAATCTTTCTAATCTTCAAGCGCATTTTCTCCATCTTGATCTTGTGATCATCGACGACATCGGCAACATGCAACTCCAATACCATCTTCTCCCCCTCAATTCTTTTCAATTTTTCTTTCAAGTACTCGCTTTCTCTTTCAACTAAATTTAACCTCTCGACAATAGGGTCGGTTGGAATTTCCGGTTCACATACCTCCTAGATAAAAATATCTATGTCAACTTGATGGGCATAATTTGTCATAAACACAAAATGCAACAAATAGTTTTAAAAGAGAATATACCACATCCGAATCATAACAAGGACGAGGGCCGACGGGGACGGATATCAAAACCATGGCACTATGTATAACAAACAACGAACGGGTAAGATAATTATACGAGTAACTGTATATACAAATCACACAAACATCAGTTTTTATATAAAATTTCATGAACAAGAGGCTCACCACAAGGTGGTGCCGGGACGACGGGATTTGCAGGCGATCGGACGGTGGTTACGACGAGATTTATAAGGCACTAAGTAAAACACACCTACATATGCAAACTAAGTGTTATTTTGACCTCAAATTGCATATAAATCAAATAATACCACATATAATTCCTCCCAAATTACTAAAACCCACAATTAATCACTATATAAACCAATGCAAGAGCTAATCTAGCAATGAGAGATGAAAGGACAAAGTTGCTAACCTTGGTGATCATTTGAATGGATGGGGTCTGCAAATCTTGACAAATTTGGGGCAAATTTTGTGATGAACTCGAGAGGAAGAAGGGAAGAACAGAGGAGAGGGAGAGGGGAAAGGGGAAGAACAGAGTGCGGGTGGACGAAGGGTTTATATAGAGAGATTTATTTTAGTACCGGTTCGTGCCACAAACCGTACTAAAAGGTGCTGGAAGGGCCCCACTCTGACAACATCCTGCCACCACTTTCTTTAGTACCGGTTCATGGCACGAACCGGTGCTAAAGGTTCGCCACGAACCGGTACTAAAGAGCTCCTCCCGCCTAGCCGTTGGAACCGGCACTAATGGACACATTAGTGCCGGTTCTGTTACAAACCGGGACTAATGTGTCTCACATTTGACCCTTTTTCTACTAGTGATGGGAGGCCCCTTATCCGGCGGCATGGGGGTATGGCTACTACCGGTGGCGGACGGGGGGTGGAAAGTGGCAGCGGCGACGGATGGGCGGATGAAAATGTGGAGGGCTAGGGTTTGGTGCTGACGGTCGGCTTAAATAGACGGGTTAGGTACTACGCAGCCCGCCGGAGCGGCGCCACGCGGCGACATCGTTCCGATGGAGGAGCCGAGCTTCGGACCACCGGGTTTCCAGGCGATTCCATGTGGGACCACAACGTCACTCCGACGTGGCGGGCGTGCCCGGGCGCCCCATATCCGCCCCATATTTGGGCTTGATATGAGGCGTGCCGATCAGTCCGGGCATTTGAGGCCCGTTGAGGCACCCGACTGGGTCGAAATTTCGTGATCGGTCAGTGACCAGGCGGCCGACCCGGGCGTTTGAGGCAGGTTTGGGGTGTCCGGATGTAGATGCTCTGAGTGGGTCCCATGCCACATGTGCATGTTGATCAAATTACGGTGCCTCTTCAGCGCATTATATGACTTTGTTTTTTTACTTTTTTCCTCGCCTACGCATAGCTTTGGTATTATATGACTTAACTTGTTGTCGGCGAAGTTTTCGGGTAGGTGTGTGTTGGTGTTGGCTCATGTGTTATGTATCTTGTTGATGCTTCATTTTAAGTCAATAAAATACACCCTTTATTGAAAAAACCTAGTGTCAGGGCATTCATCTCTGAAGCACTTGATGATAGTGATGGATGTTGATATTTCTCATCTTCAAACCATTGAAGGTGCTCTAGAAAGAGAGGGGGATGAAGTATTTGTAAAAGAGGATATCATCAAGGCATGGATATGTTGGCATGAGGAGAGGGTAGTAAGACTCATTTGTAAAAGGAACATGGGCCTGCCACTGGTTCCACCAGCAGGGCTTTGTCGGCTTGACCTTTCTTCCTGTCACATGGGCCTGTCAAGTTCCTAACATTTTTTGATTGTGAGATCAGTTCCTTGCCAGGAAATCTGAAGTGCTTTTCATGTCTGACTGTCTGAGGGCACTCCAAATTGATCACCAAATTTCCGCAACCTTTTGATCTTTCAAGTATCTTATGTATTCAAAAGTTCCCTTCATAAAAATTCAAAAAGAAAAGTTCCCTTCATTGATTTTAGAAGTTTTACTTATTCATTATTTCAAACAGCAGACCTCCAGGGGCCACACCTCGTCACTTTGGTGGAGCGAGTCTCTGAAGCTCGTCATGCAACAGGGTTCAGATTACAGAGCAGAGGCGAGTTAGTCATGAGCTTGCTAATCTCACCTCGCTGAATTAATTAACAGTTGTGGTTGCAGGAGCAGTGAACCGTTAGATTAATCAGCACTTGTCTTCCCTCTAAACTTAATCCCTGCCTGATTTTGCCAAGAACATGCCAGCTATTTTTCTGAACGACGCCGTCGTCTGTGGCACCATAACATAGTTGAGGCCTGAGGGACGAGAATTCTTTTATTCTGAAGCCACACCAGTTCCGTGGGTGTAAACTGAACATTCATTCAGCCCAAACATATATACGTTCTTCTGAATCCAGCTCCATGGGTGTAAGGTAAACTGAACCAGAGCTAGCTAGCAACAGGCGACTTGTAGTAGAAACTGCCCAAGTGCATGGTTTCTCACCTACAGTAGAATACATCATTTCTATCTATGAAATAAAAGATGCTGTTCAGAATTTCCCACAAAAGAGAGGAAAATATGTTGATCCACTGTCACGAAACACTCTGCGATTGTCACCTCTGTTGTATTCTACATTGCCACAGCCCATATATAGATTGCATCCAGGTGAAGCCCAAATCTCGGTTGATCATCTCTCTTCTACTGTAAAAAATTGCGATAGCAGATACATTACTAGTGTTACATATCCATGATGCGCTTAACACTAGCAGCTGAAACAACTGGAATGAATCATGCTCAACTCAAACACCCTACATGTCCATTATGTTTGCGCATTCTTCAGGTTGCAGAACCTGAAAGGGATGTTCCCGTGCAGCTACACTATTACTTGTTCTCTCGACGCATGAAATTAAGCATACCGTCGATAATATAAGATATAAAACCCTTGCCATTGCCAAAGACATGCCAACTAAAAGAAAAGCAGAATGAATAGTTTGTTGATCCAACTTTAGATTCATGCATGTTGCAGCATCAGTTCAGCTTTTGGCTCCATTACTGCGTTCATATCTCCAAGGCATCAGTTCAGCTACCTAGTTTCGTCTTCCACCTGCTCCTACCAAGATTTAAAGTAGATGAGATCAGCTTAGTTTCTTCCCAAGTACGTTTAACCTATCATCGAGGTATATAATAATGCTTCCAACATACAATAAATTAATTTAACTGACACTAAATTAATATGGAAACAAAGAAGAGGACTGCCATTGATAACAGAGGAAACAAAAAGAATAGTACCAAATTGATTCAGTGGAGAAGGCGGTCCGATCTCATCTCCTTAGCTAGCTACCATGCACTTTCTCCTTTCCTCGATCCGCTGGTTGCGGTCGGTGCACTTCCTGTTCCCTGTTTTTGTCTCCTGAACTGGATGTAGCTACCACTGCTTCTTCTTCCTTGTTTTTGCCTACTAAGCTAGATGCAACTACCACTGCTTCTTGTTCCTCCTCTGCAGCCATTGTGTGGGCTAACCAAACAGATGAAATTAACATGGAATCAACAGCAGGGAATTACAAAAAAAATTAAAAAAAAAAGACAAAGCTAACATACGAACAAACACATTGAGAATTTACCTCCAGATTCAATCAAGTGCTGGGACAGTATATCCCTCGCCCTGACACCCTCCTCCTCATCTGCTACATGCCACACTTGCTTGATGCGATTATAATCCTCATCGCTCGGCATGCCTACACCGTCCTCCTCCATGTCTATCACTATGTTATCCAACAGGCAGCACGAGGTGACTGTCCAGTACACCTCAACTTCATTAGTTGGACGCCACCCTTCTCCCTGCAGGCACTTCCACGTGTCTTTTAACCTTATTAGCGCCTTAAGCACGTCGGCTCTAGCTGCAGAATGTCTCCTGTTGAACTCAACTTCTGCGCCTGAGAGTGAGAGGCCATTCTCCAACTGGTAAGGTGTGAGGAGCCAAGGAAGAAGAGGGTATGCTGTACTACCAATTATGTATTCCCTGACTGCCGATCCACCACCTGATGATATCTTCAGCTTGCTACCATTCAGCCAAGTACCCTTCTCGCATTGCTTGAAGATAACAGAGTTGCGCAAACCTGCCATGCTTGACAAATGCCATTGTGACGGCCACATGTTAATGAGTCTGAACTCATATCGGGATCAAGGACGGCTTGCATGAGTATGCCTTCATTCTCCTCATGGTCACGGTTCTGTGATACAAACGGGATGTGATCTGTATGTACAACACCACAGCAGTTCGGCAGGCCGTGGATCTTGTCAAACTTGCGCTTGATCTTCTCCATTTTTGGGGAAGGGTATGACCAGTACAAATGGGGCAATGCTCGCTTCACCATAGCCTTAACAAAACTCTGAGTTACTAGTGAGGCAGTTGACTCGTTCACACCAATACAGGATCCTATGGTAACAGGTGAATCACCAGAGTTCAGGATTCTCAGAGCGATGGCTACTCCATCCTGCAAAGACAGCACTCTCCCGTCAACAAAGGTGTGATCCCTTGTCATCATATCTTGCAAAAATGGGGTCTTCACCAAGCTGCAGATATAACTGAAAGTGCTTCTTCTCATTTTGTACACAGATTCAAACCCTTGTGCATCCACAATAGAAGATGATAAGGTTCCTGCATTGAAAAAACATCGGTTACATAATCTCTAATTTACAAGGCAAGAGGTCATACTCAAGGTAAAAGTAGCAGAATACGTACAGAAAAAAATCACTTTGCAGCATATATAGATGTGGAAATTAAAGCGATGGTGTGCGTTACTGTACCTCCACATTCGATCAAGTGTTCGGACAGTGCATCCCTCACCCTGATGGCGTCCTCATCTGCTAACTGCCGCACTTGCTTGCTGTAATTCTCCCCCTCCTCTTCCTCCTCTTGATCCTCCTCCATGTCTATCACTATGTTATGCAATATGCAGCACGTGTCGACTGTCCAGTACGCCTCAAGTTGGTTATTTGGATGCCACCCTTCTCCCTGCAGGCACTTCCATGTGTCCTTTAACCTTTCTATCGCCCTCGCAGCAACGGCTGTAGCTGCAGAATGTCTCCTGTTGAACATAGCTTTGGCACCTGAGAGAGAGGGGCCATTCTCCAACTGGTAAGGAGTGAGGAGCCAAGGACGAAGAGGGTATCCTGCATCACCAATTATGTATTCCTTGAATTCCGATCCTCCACCTGATGGTACCTTCAGCTTGCTACCATTCAGCCAAGCACCCCTCTCGCAACACTTGAAGAGATAAGAGTTGTGCAACATGCTTGACTGGTTCATGTTTCGTTGCGATCCCAACCAAATGTTTGTGAACCTCATATCTGGATCTACCATGGCTTGCATTAGCACGCCATCATTTTCCTCATTCTCATGGCTTTGCGATCCAAATTTGATGTGAGTTGTATGTACAACATGCAGCAGTTTGGGAGGCCATGGATCTTGTCAAATTTGCGCTTGATCTTCTCCACTTGAGCGGAGCCAGGCAAGCTGATGTGGTGCCTTGCTCGTCCTTCCATAGCATTAACAAACCTCTGAGTTAACAGCGAAACCGTTGATCCGTCCACACCAAATGATGATCCCACAACCTCCGGTGACTCACAGGAGCTCAACATTCTCAGAGCAATGGCTACTCCATCATGGAAAGACATCACTCTCTCATCAACAAAGGTGTGACCTCCTACCATCATATCTTCAGAAAGTGGCACCTTCACCAAGCTGCAGATGTAACTAAAGGTACTTCTTCTCATTTTGTACAAAGACTCGAATCCTTGCATGCCCATCATAGAAGATGATAATGTTTCTGCATGGCAAGAGAAGTACAAAACTGGTTATACAGTCTCTAATTTTCAATGCAAGAGGTAACACAATAATCTAAATTTTTCATACTCGGGGTAACCTAGCATAACAAGAAAGGCAAAGGGGTGCAACCAAATCAGAAAGTAGCTGTGCATAAAACAACCCACACATACATCCAGCGTTGTGGATAAAATTTATGTCATCTGAAACAACTCGTAATCGTTGAAACAAAAAAATTATGGAATATATTCAGTGATCAAGCAGCATATATAAATGGATGAAAGGCAGGAGAAAATGAAACAAAAAGTATAATAAGATAAAGCGACTAGTATTTGAATCTAACACTTCTTGTGTATAACACATACCATTTTCTTGGGCTGTCAATTTGTTGTTTCTGTATAATTTCCCACGATCTGTTGTTTGTAGTTGGTATGCTTCTTGTTGCACCTCTGCAGAAAATGTGTGGACTAACCAAGTAGGTGAAAGATGGAACCAACGGGAGGGAAAGAAAAATAAAATGAACAAATAAGTGTTGTGTTATTTTACCTCTAGATTCGACCAAGTACTGGGACAGTACATCCCTCACCTTGACAGCATCCTCGTCCAATAACTGGCTCACTTGCTCGATGCAATTCTCCTCCTGATTGCTCATCATGCCTGCACCCTCCTCCTCCATGTCTATCACTATGTTCTGCAACCTACAACACGTGTTGATTGTCCACCACAAATCATTTTGATTATTCGGATGCCAGCCTTCTCCCTGTAGACACTTCCACGTGTCTTTCAACCTTTCCAGTGCCCTCAGTGCCATGGCTGTAGCTGCAGAGTGTCTCCTGTTGAACTCCACTTTTGAGTCTGAGATGTCATCCTCCAACCGGTAAGGTGTGAGGAGCCATGGACGAGGAGGGTATCCTGCATCACCAATGATGTATTCCCCAATGTCGGATCCATCTGATGCCTTCAGCTTGCTACCATCCAATAAAGTACCTTTCTCGCAGGACTTGCAGAGCCAAGAGTCGTGCAAAAGACTTGACTGATTCGTGCTAGTTGATGCTCCAAACCAAATATTTGTGAACCTCATATCTGGATCAACGACGGCTTGCATTAGTGTGTCAGCGTTCTCCTCGTGGTCAAGGTTTGGTGATCCAAATTTAAAGTAAGCTCTATGTACAACACCACAACAATTTGGCAAGCCATGGATCTTGTCAAACCTGCACTTGATCTTCTCCATTGCTTGGAAATAGTATGGCCACTCCAAATGGCGCAACGCTCGCTCCCGAATAGCCTCAATAAACCTCTGAGTTACCACCAAGACAGTGGACCCGTTGATACTAAGAGAGGATCCTACAACCACCGGTGGTTCACCAGAACTCAACGTTCTCAGAGCAGTGGCTACTCGATCTTGTAAAGACATCACTCTCCCATCAACAAAGGTGTGATCCCTCACCATCATATCTTCCAAAAATGGCAACCTCACCAAGCTGCAAATGTAACTGAAGGTGCTTCTTCTCATTTTGTATACTGACTCAAATCCTTGTGGGTCCACCATACAAGATGATAAGGTTCCTGCATGGCAAGAAAATTACAATATGGTTACATGATACTCTAGATATGTTAAACTCGAGAAAACGTGCATTGGGAAGCAGTAAAAAGACAAAATACTTAGCAACATGCACTAGGAAGGTACAAAATTAATCTGGTCATCATGCAGTATATATGGCCGAAAAGCAAGAGATAAAATCAAATAAACTTATAAACTGGCAGAAAGAGTGCTCAAATAAATTAATTTGTATGTTTGATTTTCTGTACCTTCAAATATGGTAGCACTGCTAATATTTGAATCCAACTTGCAGTTGTCTCCTCTCGTGTACAAAACGTACCATTTTCTTCGGTTGTCTCCATCACGTGCATATGCCTTGACATGCTCCACTTGGCTGAACTTGTCCCACTCAGTGCCAGATTGTCCCGCAGCAACCGCACAGAGCAACCATAGCCTACAGAATAACTGCAACTGCCTTAGCTTTATGTCTCGCATGTATTCTGGTAATTTTTCCAGGGTGTAATCCTCCATGACCAGCTGCTCGAGTGAAGCGATATGCTCCAGCACCTTCAACTTTGGGCAGTTTTTTATGGTAAGCTTCTGCAGATTGGGGAGATTGGTGATCCTCTCCATGTCAGGGCATCCATTCACTTCAAGCTCAACAACAGAAGGAAAACTCTCAATGTAGCTGAGCTGCTTGACATGCTCTAGAACTAATATTTTCAAAGAGCCTGCATTGGAGGCAAGGCCTGGAGGAACATGCCTCAGTCTACATTTCTTGAGCACAAGCTCCTCCAGACAGTGGATGGCTTGTACTTGCTCCTCCCACTCCCAGTCCTCCCATTCCACCATGTTGAACAACCTCAATTCGTTTAACCTTGGAAATGAAGCTGCCGCCGCCTGCAAGAATCCAGTCCCAACATGTTTGATGCATGGAGCACGAGAGACCTCTAGAAACTTCAGATTGGGTAGCTGACACAACCCATTGGGAAGTTGTGTGCAACAAGCCAGATCATGAAAAAATATAGTATTCAAGTTGTTGAGGAGAACCATTGATGTGGACATCATCCAGCTCGGGAGTTGCCGGCCAAAATACCCACTAATTCCAAGATATTCTACACCACGTGGAGGGCAGAGCTCATCGAGAACCTTCTCAATTCGTTGCTGCTCTTCCTCAGAGACACCTTCCTTTTCTTTGACCAACCCATCATCTCCCAGTTTACTGGTGCAGTCCAGTAATAGCTTGATAAGATGCATCTTCTCGCTGAGCCTAGCATTAGCAGCAAACGAGGCAGCAGATACATTCTCTAATTCAATTAATCCAAGAACTCTGAGTTGGGAAAGAGGCCCTAACTCACTCAAACTGCACCAGTCACCATCCATGTGGGCTCGAAACATACTTAGTCTCCTCATATTTCTCAGACCACTAAACCCTCTAGGTACCATACTTTCTTTGGGAAGTGAAAGTAACCTCATCTGGCCAAGCTTAACAATGCTATCAGGAAGATTCACCAATCTTCTACATCCATGAAGGAACTAACGAATCGGTGCGAAATCAACATTAAGGAACATGGTCAGGCCAGGTCAGGCAACACTAAACAGATTGCATCCGTGATAACATCCAAGACTTGAGCTGATGTACACTTAATATTATCAGGCGTCACAGCAAACTAATCTTATAAAAACCGACGCATTAAATTAACTTCAACTGATGGTAATAACCAGGGTGCAGGGGTGGTGGTAGAACTCAACTAAGGCAGAATAAATGTGGTCAAGAGGATTCAGTCAGAAAAGTAGATCGGTGGTAGAAGCTAATCAAGATGGAAGATATGAGTATCAACGGGGTGGATCTAGGTGCACCGTCACACCCAAAAATTCAGAGGACATACCTCTTTAACTTTGTGAACATTTTCTTTTGAAATTTTTAGAAAACGATATAGAATAAAAAACTGGACCGAATCACCCCGCAAGGTTTCTGCGAGTGTCGCTTAAGCAATTGTTGGGTGCATTAGTAGACAGACCATGTGATTCATCCGAGACGACAAAGACAACCTGTGGCATGGATTAACTAATGATACAGTAATTAGGCAAGGCAGATAGTTTAGTACCTTGGGCAGGCAAGAAAAGTAGGAAAAGTGCCCCATCGGAACATGCCGGGAGAGAGCAGAGGCGTGTTTGGTTGGTGAGGTAAGTATGAATTATAGATCTGGTTGACAGCACCACGCTCTGTCCATGATGAAGACGATGGACATTAGTAATCTGCTTCAGTAATTATTATTATTATTTTTCTGCGAGGGCTGCTTGCTAACTGTTGTTGGGTGCATTAGTAGCTTGGTTAACTAGCGCCAAAGCGTGCTATTAATCCGAGACAAGAAAGCCGAGGCTGTGGCATGGGCTAACTAAACCAATACAGTGAGTAATTAGGCAGGGATGTATTAGTATACTAGTGAGAAATGCAATGCAATTTCCTTGAGATCTGGTGGCTAGAACCCAACGAAACTAGTGTTCAATGGTATAGAGGTATATGGTGGGAGCAGGCAATTTGGGAGCACTCATGTGTGTGTCCATGGATCGAAATGAGGACAAGAAAATTCCAGACCCCAAAATGATGGTGTGTGTCTGTCGATACCATCGAAATTAACACATGAGGCAAGAAAGGTGAAGAATTTAACCCTAAACCACCTGTGAATGTGGAAGGGGAAATGGCGACTCACCGTGCGTGCTTCGCCGGCGCCGCCATGCCATGCCACGCGCGCTCATTCGCCGTGAAGAATTGGGTGCGTGGGAGGGGAGGCTAGGCTAGAACGGCCGGAGCCTCCCCTGGCTCCGCCGCACTTCCGCCGACAACTCCGAGGCCGATGCGCGTGCCCCCTCTCCTCCTCCTCTGCCAGGTCGCTGGGGCTCCATGAGAGTGCTCCCCCGGGCGGTCAGTGCGCGGTGGCGGGCCGGGGACCAATCTTGCGGCGGCGGCGGGGCACCGGATCTGCTCTCGGCCAAGGAAATATATTGTTCGTGTAATTTTTTCCTTTTTGTTTTTTGTTTTCCTTTGAGAGACAAGGAAAACTTAGCTACAGCTACGGCCCATGTGCCTCACCAGTCCAGGCCCATGAAATAGAGGCCCTGATGCATCTATGCCACGACTGCTACTGCATTCATGGCTGAACTTTTGATAAATGATGATCAATTTTGTTGGTTTTACTTTCAACATCTATGCCGCGAATATGCTGGCTGGTAGGAATCGGAATCATCCATCCCATGCTCGCTCACCAGGTTTAAGATGTGACATTGATTGCGCAACGTGAATGGGAAATGCATTTTCGCCATATTTGTCGCACCCTTGTATTTCTGTAGTTATTGTAAAATATGATTTATATTTGCAACTATGTAACACCTGTTTTTCAGCTTGAAATTCATATATCTACTCTGTTTAGAGTTTATACAAGGCTTCCATGATTCTTTCCTGGGGCAGAGTTTTGACAACTCAGATTGACGAAATAAAGTAAGGCCGACCTGGATGGTGTTGAGGTCAAACTGACAATTTTCTATGGCCGCGATATGCTACATGGATCACACACACATCCATCCTCGTCGGCTCACACAAAACTAAGCTGCAAGAATGGATGCTTTTTATCACACATGACTTTGAACAAAAGAAAATATGTTTGCAAGAACAGGCAAAAGAATATATATGTATGTTGTATGTCTGCATTGTATCCAACTCACAAAATGTTTACAAGACGTATGTTTAAAGTTGAAAAAGTTTGCCAGTTCCTCTGATCTAATGAGTAAGAAAATGAAAGTGACTCATCCAGTATGAAATTATTTATTTTCTTGTTCTTATTACTATTTTAAGTAATCCATCCCTCTCCACCACCTCTACCCACCCTGTCGCCGAGCATTACCCTCCCGCTACTCCCGCCACGCATGCTAGGTGGAGGTATTGCGAATAGGTTCTAATGTTTGGGCAATTCAGTCACTATCTCTGCCAGCCTAATTGCAACAATATGATTCTCGCAGACGTCCGTGGCATATCGAAAGAACCAACTCAAGAGAGTGGAAAAACGAACAATTACTTAACATTATGGCGTACAGAGCAGGATGCAGGGAACCGGCATGAGGAAATTTACAAAACCTGTTGCTAGCTGGACCTGGCCTGAACAAATTTAAACATAGCCTTCAGAGGAAATGAGCAGTTTACCTTCAGAGGAATCAACACGAGGAAATTTATAAAGCAATACTACTTGCACAAATTAAACTGTACTCTCTCCGATCCAAAATAAGTGCCGCAGTTTTGAACAGTGGTTAGTTCAAAACTACAAATCTTATTATAGAGCGGAGGTGGTAGTATGTAGGCAACCTAGTACTCGGGTCAGCAAGTGCTTGGGACAACACTCAAAATGCAAAATGCAGCACAAGACAGCTCCCCAATCCCCACTCTGCTCTTCTCTTCTCCTATAAATATCAACACAGTGAGATATCCTAACAATCGACTGCATGAATCCACTCTGCCCAAACACCCGACCATATCACATATATATTCTTCCCAAAGGTTACAACATGCAGATATAGTCACAAATAGTCTCCTAGTCTCCATGCAGCTACAATACTAATTGTTTCCTCGATCACAAAAGCTTACTACTACCACAGTATAAGATACACTGATTTTAGCCTTTGGTTGGCCCTTTCATTGCCATGAAGGACCTGCGTTGCATCCACGTGCAGGCACACAATTTGGTGTTACCAAGCTGATCAGCCCTATGCCGACGGGGGCCGTCGGCATAGCCCTATGCCGACGGGAATGGGGGCTATGCCGACGGCCTGGGCCGTCGGCATAGGGGCTCAGTGTGGTAGTCTGAGCAGCAGCGTGAAGACCTATCAACAGGGCCGGGCCGGCCGGCTAGCTAGTCTTCCTCGCATCTGCACACATCAAGATTTAAACTGGATGAGATACTATATGACCATGCATGCATGCATCCAGTTGAGTTGGGTTTAAGCCTCGTATCAAGGTTTTCCACTATCATCAACCATATGTATATCACAGCTAATGGAGTGAATTGCAGAAAATCACCACATTGACGAATAGGTTTGCAGAAAACACCGATTTACGAATTTATGGCAGAAACAACTTATTCTCAGCTTAATCAACTTATTCCGGGGGGGTGGGCGCGCCCCCCACCCTCTTGGGCAGCCCGTATCTCCCCTGACGTGCACTCCAAGTTCCCTGGGTTGCTTTCCTTCCAAAAATAACTTCTCCAGTTGATTTCGTTCCGTTTGACTCCGTCTGATATTCCTTTTCCTCGAAACACTGAAATAGGCATAAAACAGCAAATCTGGGCTGGGCCTCCGGTTAATAGGGCAGTCCCAAAAATAATATAAAAGTGGAAAATAAAGCCCAATATTGCATAAAACAGTAGATAATATAGCATGGATCAATCAAAAATTATAGATACGTTGGAGACGTATCACTCCTTTATATATGGGGGCAGGGGGCACCCCAAAGCACATCAATTGTTCTCTTAGCCGTGTGCAGTGCCCCCCTCCACAGTTTACTCCTTCGGTCATATTGTCATACTGCTTAGGCGAAGTCCTGCGCGGATCACATCACCATCACCGTCACCACGCCATCGTGCTGACGAAACTCTCCCTTGACACTTTGCTGGATCAAGAGTTCGAGGGACGTTATCGAGCTGAACATGTGCAGAACTTGGAGGTGCCGTACGTTCAGTACTTGATCAGTTGGATCGCGAAGACGTTCGACACACTCTTCCCCTCTCGCTGCTATGTAGCTCCTAGATAGATCTTGCGTGATCATAGGAATTTTTTTTTAAATTGTATGCTACGTTCCCCATCACTAGTTGCACACCTAACTGGTAAATTTGTTCATAGCCTACAAAAACCGTTAGAACAAAAAATAATTCAAACCTCAAAACAAAGCACAAACGTGATCACCCCTCCCCTACGATGGTGCCAGAAAGTTTGATGGCCTGCAAGTGCATATGATTTAATTGTAGCATTTTCGAAGTAAAAGTATCGATGCCACAGGGTGTTCATGAATCAGACTTTTGCCTCTTGTAACGAATAATGTATATTTTATGCCTGCAGATAATTGTAGACTTCAAGCAATGTGTGGGCGGAAATAAATTGTAATTGAGTAGTGAAACACATTTTAAAGTAAATAACATAAAAGTAAATAGAGAATAGTAGCTAAACTGACTGATGCAACAATAGAGGAGTAAGGCGTTCTTAGGGAGACCGGGATCCCCATTGGTACATTTCTAGCGCATCGATGTGATGGCATAGTATGGGATGGATACTTGAGCCACTCCTGAAGATTATGCTGGCCGGAGCTAGGTACAGAACACATTCTACTCGAGGTAGACTCTGTACCACGCACACCACCATCATAGTCTCCACCATAGGGTTACATCTCATGATAATTAAGGGTTTACCCCCATGGAGGCACCTTCTTTAAGGGTTCTCTATAACTCCCCTATCAATTGCAATGGTTTGTAGGCCGAAAGATGAAGGTGGCCTTGGAATTCATGACCTGCAGGGTTAAAATGAGGCTCTACTTAGTAATCCCTCCATCCCAAAATAAGTGACTCAACTTTGTACTAGCTTTGTACTAAAGCTAGTACAAAGTTGAGTCACGTATTTTGAGATGGAGGGAGTGGTTGTTCAAACTTCTTACCGAAGATGGTGTTTAGCAAACCATGTTACGCAACAAGTATCTAGGCCAAAAGGCGGTGTCCCAAACATATTGAAAACCTGGCGGCTCACACTTTTCTGGCCTAATGGCGGAAAAGAAACAACTCTTTCTATTTGGGTCTTTCGCAATAAAGGATGGGTCGAAGATTTGTTCCTGGGGAGACATCTGGCTAGGCAATGCCAGTCTCTGAGAACAATATCCAGCCTTGTACAACATTGCTTGCGATAAAAACAATACTATTGCGCAAGTGCTCAGCTCATCCCCGCCAAATATTTCGTTCAGGCGGGATTTCATTAGCACCTGACTTATGTCATGGCATAATCCCTCATCCCGTTTCGAACTGATTAACCTAACACAAGGCCGTGGTGTGTTTCACTGGAACCTTACTACATCTGGGTCTTTCACTGTAGACTCTACATATCGTGCGCTCACGTATTCTGCGGTACAGGTGAGCAAGAACAAGAAAATCTGGAAGGCAAAGATTCCACTAAAAGTTAAAATCTTCATGTGGTATCTTCGTAAATGAGTTCTACTAACCAAAGACAACCTCGCATGACATAACTGGCCAGGAAGTAAGAAGTATTATTTTTTTACGCATGACGAGACAATCAAATATCTCTTTTTTCAATGCAAATTTGGGCGTTTTACGTGGTCAGACATTCAAATATATAGCATTGAATTTGTATCAGCCCACAAGTGTTGCCAATATTTTTTTATCATTGGTTGGACGATATTTAAAATAGGTTCAAAATGCTGATAAGGGTGGGAAAGTACGCCTTACCATGGTCACTTTGCTATGTAGAAACGATTTGGCTTTTAATGAAAAAATAGCTTCTCCTTTGCGGGGTGTTTTCCGTTGTACGCAGTCGCTTCGTACATGGTCTATGCTACAACCAACGGAGTACCAACCGCTATCCAAGGCGGTGTGTACACGATTGGAGCAGGTGGCTACGAAGGTTTTTACCCAACATGGGTGGCAGCATATTCTCCGGATCGGGTCCACTAGACCTTTCGACATAGGCATAGTGTCGGTCTAAAGGACTATACTGTTGCTTAATTGTGAGTTTTTTCCTTCTTTTTTGTCAGATTTCTTTGTGATTAGTTGTGTGCATCCTAGTTATGCAGAGGCCGGGTGAATGATTTGTATTGGCTTGATGCTACATTTTGAGATAATAAAAGCGCCCTTTATCGGAAAATTGAGGATTGCGGATGGAGCTTCAGCCAGCCTAACAAATGATGCTACTTATATCACAATTACTTGAAGGGAGTTTCAACAAACAAGTGTTGTTTTTGTGTTTATCATGATGCCTTATATACATGCTGATAAGGTTTAACAAGTGTTGGAATGTATAATTCAATAATGGACGGAAGGTCTGCCACCGTTTATTTTCTAGTGATCCTTGTATTGTTCGGAAGCACAACATATGCAGGTGTGTTGGGAATATTCGTTTCTGAGCTCGGGCTCAGATGCTCCTGAAATCAACACCGCAAGCTCGATCGCGTCGGGATCTGTGCTATTAGCTGTATTTCTTTTTCGTATATCCAACAAATTCGAGCTGCTCTGTGGCGCAATGAATGCGACGGCAGCGCTCACTGTGTTCGCTGAACAGGTTGCATGTTGACGAACGGCTCGGCGGATTTTCTGTGCCTGTGTGACAAAAACCGCCGTACCAGGCTACGCCATCATAAATGGATCTCCAATGCTCGATCTCCAACGAAGTGAAGTCCGTTTTAAACCTTGAACTGGTAGAGCTCGTCAGAATTGAACCTCAACCTTCAAATCGCTGAAATTGGCACCCTGTACTCACTGATCCTGGCGATTTTGCAATCACAAAAGCTACAACCGGCGATCACAAAAGCTACAACCGACGATCGATTTGCAACAATGGCGATGGGGTGGCGACAACCACTACACCACAGCACTACATCCCCAACAGCCAGGTCGGTCGGGAATACAAGTTTTGCCAACAGACAGTCGGTCGAAAAAGACTATTGCCGACCGACATTGTCTGTTGGGGAAAGTCCAGACGGGAAAACCCTTTCCCGACCGACATGTCTTTCCCGACCGACTACTTGTCGGCTGTGGTGTACCTTTCCCAACCAACATTCTGCTGGGCCTACCATGGGCCTTTCCCGACCAACTGTCTGTTTGGGCTGCCATGGGCCTTTCCCAACTGACTATGGGACAGCGTATTGTTTCCCGACCAACAATCCATTGGGGTTGCCGTGGACCTTTCCCAACCAACGTCAGATGGGAGTTTGTTTTGCCGACCAACAGCTTGACAGCATTTTGTTTAGGCAATCAACATTTAATACCCACCAATTATTTGGCATTTGCCTCACCAAAACAATGTCAGTCTAGTAATATATCTCATTACAGCACAGTATCAATCAATTATAGTAACATGCATGTACTCCAATAATATTAAACCAAAACCAAACAAAAATAGCACATTAATTACTTCTCACAAACAGGAGGTAGCCAATTAAGAGGAAACATTTATGATACATTGACCGAGAGACCGGATAGGTTTACAAAATGATAGCCAATAGATATGTGTCCTACAAATCATGTGTCTTCCATTACAGAGAATATCCACTTGACCGAGACACCATATATGTTTACACAATGATAGCTAATAGACGCATGTCCAATGATTCATAGTCTGCTCCATTACAGTTAACGCAAACTGCGAGCTTCATGGTTCCTGGTCATCTTGTATGTCTTTCCTACAAAGAATCAAGGCAATGGGAAATTTTCAGCTTATATTCCTAACGAGGGAAATCTCCTGGTTCAACAATTAGTGGCCAATCTTAAACCCACATACACCTGAATATAGCAACAACAACAGAATAGGAAAATTGATTCACCTCATACATTTCCCTGCGCTCTGGAAAGAATAGCAAAATTTATATAAAACATAGCTTTGCACAATTAAGGTCATTACAGCAGTCCACTTATGGAAACATGACATCAGTGATTACTCCACAAGGCAACTGATTTGCAGCATATATAAGAACTTTATTACTCTACAGTAGACTAACTCGAAATTTCTTCCTCTCTAATTCGAGAGTACTATGGTTCAGTTCATCTTCACACAGCAGTTTTAAGTTATTAGGAACACCACAACAGCTAAAAAATTCCAATATAGCCTTTATGTCAACCATACATTCTGTTCCAGTATAGTAATTAGCAGTAGCACACTTTTATTTTGTCTCAGTGGGATTTGAAACAACTTGTTGAAAAAGAAGTCCGCCTGTTTAATGTTTGTAACGGGTAAATCTTCTGGTATGCATATACAATTCTAAAAAGCTAAGTGCTCTTAATTATATTTCATCAATTGTGATAGCTTGCAAGAATGTGTCAGTTGGAGAAGAGGATATTAACAGTCGGCGAATCATCATGGAAAAAGTACAGCATAAAGGTCGAATGTTAACATATCCCTATTGTTGTTCTACAAGATAACATCGCCATATGACAAATAGGTACTTTCTTCTAGAGAATGGTTGAATTAAGTTCATTTCATATCATATCTAACACTGCTTTCACTTAATCTGCTAATATACATCGTTGAAATTGGTAAATCGTATCATTTAAAGTTCCACTGGCAGATTGTAAACCATCATATGGATAAGACTTACCTATGTGCATTTGTCCAACTTTTATCCAATACTAGGTGAACTAAGCTGAAAAAATAAAGTCAAAATCGAATCATTTATATACCTCGCACTGGATCAGAGGAACAATGTACAATCTTATAGCGACACCTATCAACCATGAATACCACCTTCCAGCGTGGTTTGCATATATCTGAATATTAACGACCTTATTTATGATAGCATAGAATAAATGTATGTGCTGCTCTGAATATGAGTGCTTTGTTTGTTGCTTCTCTTGAATAAGAGAAATAGAGACATGATAATGATAGGATCCAGGAGGTATGCACATGAATTAATTTTCAAATAGATATCAGTGTTTTAAATGCAATATCTTGAAGCTT
Organism: Aegilops bicornis; assembly: GCA_021605145.1. NCBI lineage: Eukaryota > Viridiplantae > Streptophyta > Magnoliopsida > Poales > Poaceae > Aegilops > Aegilops bicornis. The sequence goes on from JAHIAL010000055.1 coordinate 1,308,813, forward strand.
TCCCTTCCCCACTTAAAAACTGAGCGAGATTTATTTGTATAATGTTTCAGTTATGATAAAAGAGAAACTATCGGTGCATACAAGTGTTTCAAAAGCTACAGTATAGTAGTGGCAAGTCAGGATATTGGTTCCATTTATTTAATCCATCACTATACATTTAAATTTCCATGGATTGGCAGTAGTGACCACAATGCGCAGGCAATGCACTGGAAAACACTAACACAAGTACTCTGTTCGCTTGGTAAGTTTACCTTCTATTATAATAATCTCCATTATATGATTTGTCCAAATGTCAAATGTCGAAACCTAAACAGTAAGGAACGAGCATGTAACCTGTCAGTCATAAATTCTGCAAGGCGTAAAATTCAAAATTGGGCTCCAACAGAAGCAACAAAATTCTAGAATGACATATAAACATGTCAATTATAGTAAAAAAAAGAGTGTCATCAACGTCCAGGTCAAGGACAGCAAACATATATGTTGGCAATATTAGATTAGTCATTCTCTCCCAAATATTACAAAGAGTAGAGGTGTACCGGCTTTTTCCTCATCACCCTTCTTTGCAGCTTCATCTCTCTGTTGCCGGATCAATCTGCTGATGCAAAAAGGATAGGTAAAGACTGATTGCTTGCCAATAATCAAACAACTATGACATAGTAAGAAAACTAATTTAATGGAAGTCTAGGAAAGATGTGTATAGTTCTACTGCAAACTGAGTAACTGACGAAAAGGGATCTGAGGGAATTCAAGATAAACAGAGACATGCCTATAGTTGCACATCAAAATAAAAGGAGGAAGGACTCACTGATCAGAGGTAGGGATGGAAGGGCGCAGCCGCTAGGAGAAAGGCAACACAGCAGGCAGAGCGCCACCACCGGGAGGAACGTGTAGTCACCACCACAAAGAGCGAGCCTCTGCCTGGAGCGCGAGGACAGGGGCGGCGGTCTGGCTGCACAAAAACGGCATGGTAGCGTGGGCCGTCGCATGCCGTAGGGGGGGGAGGAACGGAATAGTGCGGCAGCCACCTACGACCGGCGTGAGGCGGACGCAGGAATAGTGGATCTACGCCGTGTGGGCTGCTAGCGCTCCGTGTGGAGGAGGCGCGCGAGAGGGGCGAGCCCTCCATGGCTAGACGCGCACAGATCGACGGCCGCATACCCTTCGGGGTGGATCTGGCTTGTGAGACCTTCCTCCACATCGGGGCGGCGAAACCATCCTCCACTTCTAGGCGGAGCTCAATCTGAGGGAGAAGAGCATGAGAGCCGCCGCCGCCGCCGGTCAGATTGGGAGAGAAAGAGATAAGGGAGAGAGGTCAGAGAGACAGGGGGGAATTAGAGTGGGCTGTGGGGATGAGGGGCCGAAAATTTGGATGGGCTCTGCGCGCTAAGTTTCCCGCGCGCGCGCGGATATTTTAGACGGCCCAATTGGCGACCCACGGTCGGTCGGCATTATTTGCCGACCAACAGTCAGACAGTAGTGCACCTTTTACCGACCGACGGTTTGATGCTATATGCTTCAGCATTCCCGACCGACTGTTGGGCGGCACACGAGAGTATTACCAACCGATAGTTTGATAGAAGTTTTCCTGACCTGTAGTCGGACGGCGAAAGTGACTTTTGCCAACACACGTCGGTAGGGAATGCAGTGTCGTGGTGTAGTGAACGACGAGGTATTTTCTGCTCGAACCAGGAAACTTTTTTGCTACCACTGGCGGACATTTTTATTGCTACCAGCAACCCGAAGGAGATTCTTTCTGGCGAGCACATCGCAGGGGTGCTGTGACCGGTGACCGACGTTGCAGGAGCCGCGACCATCACCAGGTGAGGGAGCTGCAACCAACAGGGTGAAAGCTTGCTGCATGCGTGGATCCAAAGAGAAACTCGGGAGACGGCGGCGGCAGGGACGGCGCCCGGCGGCGAGGGCGGCGGCGGGGACGACGAGTGCTGTGACCAGTGGCGAGGGAGGCGACGGGTGAGCGCACGGGGTACTCTTAAGTCGTTCGTAAGATGATGCCTCAAGCAAAGGGAACGAGCCTCAGTTAGTGTATCTAGGGAGGTCAGGATCCTTTGTTCGGCTAACATTCTTGCAAGAGCAAGAGGCTCGCCGCTGTTGGTTGTTAGTACTATTGCTTATAATTCTTTACTTCAGTTTATAATGCAATGGAGTAATGCTTGATGCACGACATGGATACCTTCAAGGATAGGCTGTCTGAAAAGTTTCTACCTGATCAGCGACGTAGTTGCCATAATACTACCTGATCATTAGACTCACTTTTACTTTTATTCTCTTTCCTTTTACATGATTATTTAACATTGACACGGGGGAATTGCATAGTGTATTCTCTCCAGTGGAGTCTACATAGCCATATACCATTCTTCAGAGAATGGAACAGGTGGGTAGAACAAAACTATAGGTGCAAAGCATGCATGATATATTCCGATGTATTGAATACATTTCATGCAGTGAAGTAAAAGAACAAATGTATCCGAGAAGTTCTTTACTATCTTGCATGTAGAGAACGATTATTGTGGTTATACCTCGCTGACCAGTGATAAAAGATATTGAACATTGCAATATGGTATTTTTATCCTCCCTTTTATTAGGTTATAATATGTTCATGGACATAATTTTGAAGATTACAAGATGGTATTTTTTTCATAAGCCCGTGACAACGCACGGGCATTCTACTAGTGATAGTTTACAGCTGAGTGAGTCTTGTTTCTGGTTTATGCATGATAGGTGTTTGGGCATGATTCATTCATTCGGATTTGGTTGCAGCAGCTGTTAGGAATGAAATTTGGAGAAGAGCAGAGCAGAGTGGGGGAGATGACACTAGTATCGTGTAGTAGTGTTTTGTGACAGTAGCACTGCATGATGCAAACTACTACATTCCAATTCTCCAAAGTTATTTATGGAATAAAAAGGTGAAGAAAATTTGAAGCTCCTAAGTTTCCAAAGCATGATAATTTTAAGAAATTGAACATTTCTTTGTTATTTATGTACAAAATTTTAAAATATGAATATATTATGGAATAAAAATGAACAATTTTTAAATTTCAAATGTTTTTTACCAAACAGGACCACAAAAATTCCAAAAAATTGGATAAAGATACAAACTTTTAATATTTGAAAATTGACATGTTTTTAAAAATAAAAAGAAACATAAATGTAAAAAAAGAAAAACGTAAAAAGAGGAAACGAAAAAACAAAATAAACCGAGAAAACCCGTAAAAGAATCTAGATTTTTCTTTTGAGGGGTAAAAGACTGACTTTATTCATCAAAAACTACAACATGTGGTAGAGAGTTCTCATCATGTGGTTGGCCAAACCAAACATGACGCCCAAGAACTATATAAATAGCAAATCTAGCTAAACTATGCGCTTCATAGTTACTAGCACGACTCTCAAAAATGAAATTACAATTGAAAGGTAATGTTCGAAACAAAATCTTGTTTATAATCGCTCCATATCTGCCTTGTGTCCCCTGTTTATTGTCACGTATCACCTGTCTTGAACCAGAGGCTCCAATGAATTCTAGCACCTGTAGGTCCTCAGCTAGGCATGGTGCTTCCAGGCATGGCATCGCTCCACTATAGCAGGATCATCGACGCCATCAATGATAAGCGCCTTTCTTCCAAGATATATGCCATTATGGTCAGGACACACTGCTACCGCCGTACCGCCTCTTCCTTCTAGATGGTTCCCAAAACCGGACAGGAATCTCTAAGGTTCTTAAAACCGGAAAGAAGGAATATGCGCTCTGGCTATCCAGACTTGTGCCTTTGGTCGATAGTTTGTCGAAAATTCTCAAAAAAAAAAATTAAAGATTTGCGACAGACAGGAAATCCCTGTATAGATATACTAGTCAGTTGACCCATTTGGCAACTCTGAACTCTACTAAACATGGAAAGTGAATAATCTGTTATACATGACAGGTGTTTGGGTATGATTCGTTCATTCGTATTTGGTTGCAGCAGCTGTTAGGAATGAAATTTGGAGAAGAGCAGAGCAGAGTGGGGGAGATGACAGTAGTAACGTGTAGTAGGTGAAGACACATATGTGGGACCGAGGGAGTACTACATTCCAATTCTCCAAAGTTCGTCCTAATTTTGTGCTTGATCGATGTTACTTTCACCATTGAGCTAGCGTCCGGTCCATATTATTTGACTCTTTCTAGCCACAAGAACTTGAGAGCAAAAGTATGCACGGCGAGACACTAGGATATGTCAGCGATGTGTTGGTTGTTCCTTGCCCCGGCAGTGGAGCAGCAGGATGAATATCCATCTACAAGCTAGTCTCCCTTCCGCCTGCTCACATCAACATTTAAACTGGATGAGATACTACTAGTATAAATATATGACTCTGCAGGCATACTCAACACTCAAAATTCGTTATACAGCCGGTCAGTTACTATGCAATGTGTTTTGCTTAGCATATTGCTAACCAGGTGTACTGATAAGCGTAATTTCTTTGCCAACATGTGTGTTATCAGCTCACTACTCTCTTTCCGAGCAATTAATTAACTAGCGCCAGATTTCCACTCAAGTTAACTAGCGCCAGGGCAGAAGAATGAACTAAAAACAGAACTGTGACTTGAAGCACGATTAACTAATAGCAGAGAAAAAAAAAATACTCTCCTAGTACCTCACCACCTCTGGTTATCCGCATTGTTATGAGGACTACCTCACCACCTCTCTGGTTATCCGCATTGTTATGAGGACTACCTCACCACCTCTCTGGTTATCCGCATTGTTATGAGGACTACCTCACCACCTCTCTGGTTATCCGCATTGTTATGAGGACTACCTCACCACCTCTCTGGTTATCCGCATTGTTATGAGGACTACCTCACCACCTCTCTGGTTATCCGCATTGTTATGAGGACTACCTCACCACCTCTCTGGTTATCCGCATTGTTATGAGGACTACCTCACCACCTCTCTGGTTATCCGCATTGTTATGAGGACTACCTCACCACCTCTCTGGTTATCCGCATTGTTATGAGGACTACCTCACCACCTCTCTGGTTATCCGCATTGTTATGAGGACTACCTCACCACCTCTCTGGTTATCCGCATTGTTATGAGGACTACCTCACCACCTCTCTGGTTATCCGCATTGTTATGAGGACTACCTCACCACCATGTTTTGTTCGGCTGTGTACTTTGTTCGTTTGTTGCTTTTAAGTAGTAGAAGAAACTGCCAGGTACTGAAGCTGAAATTGAACATGTGTGCAGTAGGAACCTAGTTGCTCGTCTATACAAAAAAAAATTTGAGCAGAGCAACCCCTAAAATATTTAGCAGAGCATGCTGACTAACGAAATTGAACTGTGTTTTTTGGGTCCATTTCTGCCTCCAGGCAGTTGGGGAAAAAAATCAACACTTCCCTTTATCGCGAAAATAAAATAAAAAATCAACACTTCTCTTGCCTGTGAATTGAATCCCCGATTGATTTTGCAAAGAATAACAAGATTGGTGTAGCTGCAAACAAACAGGCAGCGTCGACTATGCTCTCTTCTTTCTTGTGAGATCATGACAATGTCAGTTCTTCTTCTTCTTCTTCTGAAGGATGCGAATTCTTTCGATAGAAGACTGTTGGCAAAGGGAGGGTGACACTTCATGCCAGCGAGTGTGCTTAATGCAGAGTCAAATCGATGAGCATCAGTTGAGCCTCAAGGACGAGCCTCAAGACATCCTAACAACAGCTACAAACAAGAATTGACTGCAAGAATCCACTCTGCCCAAACACCTGACCGTACACGACTCACTCTGTCCCTCATTGTGATTATGTTCACATATGTATATTCTTCCTTCAGGTTACAACACGCAGATATAAATCACAAATAGTCTCCTAGTCTCCATGCAGCTACAATATTAATTGTTTCCTCGATCACAAAAGCTTACTACTGCCAACAATATAAGATACACTGATATATGACAACACATATTTTCGCCTTTGGTTGGCTCTTTCATTGCCATACAGGACCTGCATTGCATCCAAGTGCACGCACGCAATTTGGTGTTACCAAGCTGAGCAGTAGGGTGAAGACCATCAACAGGGCCGGCTAGCTAGACTTCCTCGCACCTGCACACATCAAGATTTAAACTGCATGAGATACTGTATATGAATATATATATATATATATATATATATATATATATATATATATATATATATATATATATATATATCACAGTTGAGTTGGGTTTAAGCCACGTATCAAGGTTCCACTACCATCAATCATATATATATCACAGCCAGTGAGTCAGTAGGCAATACCAACACATTTTTAAATAGGTTTATCAATCAGCTTAGTTTCTTTCCAAATAATCTAACACATTCACCGAGAGATTAAATTATTTCCGAGTAGTATCATTAAAAGTAAGAATGAGTTAACCATTCAACATTTGTTTTTATATCTCTCTAGGATTGAGATAACCACATTACATGTAAACACATGCAAAGAAACGATGAACTGGTGATGACATTCCTCAGAAAGAAAGTAGTGATGACTTATGCTTGTCTATCTAGCTATATTAAATGAGAACATATACTAAACAGCATGCCTATGATTGTCTATCTAGCATTGATATTCGAGCATCCACGGGCGAAACATAAAAATATTAGGTAACTACTGCACAGTATACTACCTGGCGCACAGAAACTGTTGAAAGGATGACATGAACTAAAACTACGGACTTCACAATGTTTCCTTGATTGCATCGAGTTAAGTTGAACCATGTAAACAATGTCCTTCATGCTTAAAAATATTTCATCTGTATCCTCGACATATCCGCGTATAAATTTCACCCATACAGTCTCTCCTTCAACCAGAGGAGGTAACCCAAGAATATACTCCGTTTCAATGGTCTTCCACAACTCCCAGGTGGCAACACCATGACAATTGATCTTCCTCTGCCACATTTCAATGTTATCGTGATGATGAGACATCATGGCGACACCAACTGTGCCATCCTTTGTCTGGATGACCTGATGACTGTAGGAATGATTCATATTGGGAGGCCCCTCAAGCACATTAAGGCTCTGCGTCTCCAAATCAAACGCAAGTATACCCTCCTTCACATACTTAAATGACCAATAAACAACATTATCAATTAGGGTACTAATATAACTGCCAAAACAATCTCGATAGTGAACCTCTGCTTCGATGAGATTGGTCCATGTGTCAGTCTCGGAAGAATAAACAAAGGCAAGGGCTCGACCATCCTTAGTGGACACAAGCAGCAAGACCACCTTGAAGAGGGCGGAGTGGCAACCACTGTGCATGTGGCCCCGGTCACGGGAAGCGCAGAGCACCGCTCCATAGACGTAGACGCACTTGAACTCGGGTGGAATTGGCACACGGTGCTGACTGCCGGCGATGGGGTCGCACACGAAGACCTCCATGTGCGACGGGTGTAAGATGAGGACAAGGCCGTGGCGGCACCCGAGCAGCCGGCCCCATGAGTCGCCGAGTGGCAGGGATGTGGTCTGGAGCGGGTAGGACAGAAGTGAATTTGATCTTATCGCCGTCTTGGAAGAAGACACCAAGGAGTGGCGGGTTCCGGTGATGTGCGTAGAAGCAGCGGAGGAATCTAGAGTCGGTGACGAGGCCTCGCCAGCGCTTGCAGATGGTGGAGACGCGCGGGAGGGAGGACGGCTGGGGCGGAAGACGGAGGAGGATCTCCCCGAGCATGTCGTCGTCTTCCAGCGCCGCCGGCGGGGAATTGCCGTGGCGGCAGATCATGGTGGCGCTCTCCTCACTGGCGCCGATCTGGTCTTGGAGACGGAGGGATCGATATGGGGTTGGAGGCGGTTCATCGTCACGATGTATTGGGTAAGTTTTTTGTGCGTGCAATCTCTGGACTCCACAAATCAATGTTTTTTTTATCTGACATATCAATCCCACAGCTAATCTCAAAGCACACTTCCACATTAATCCCATCATTAGGCGGCAAATCCTTATTCCCAGTTTTGCACGTCTCATGGTTCTTGATTAATATTTTTCCATTAGTACCTAGAAACATGATTGTTATGTGGTGGCCCAACCCAGGAAGACGGCCCAAGGCCTCTCGACGCAGTCGCCAACTGGAGAGGGCCTGGCGTGCCCAGCAAGGAGTCCAGCGAGGAGAAACCATCGACACGGATGGGGATAAGTAGGGGGAAAGAACAGAGGAGAGGGGGTGGAAGAACAGAACACTTTTCCCCTTTGACTGTCTCCTTCATTCCTTCTTTTGTATTTCAATCTTGTATCAGTAATCAAGGAAGAAACATAGCGTGGGCGTAACAATTTGGTATCAGAGGTCGTCGATCCTCCTCGGTTCCGGCTCGATCCGTCAGTCCGATCGCGGTTGGTGGTGGGTTCGCGCCGCCGCCGTAATCCCCATCCTTCGGCAGGAACGCCCGATCCGGGCGTCGATCTGGCGCCCAAGAGAAGACCGCCTACCGCTGTCCAGGCACAGATCTCGGCCGCAATGGAGGGAATCGAGCAGCACAACGCGGAGACGCACACCAAGCTGGACGAGATCGCGGAGCAACTCAAGGGCATCACTGCGTGGATGCAGTCAATGGAGGCGACGACGCAAACTCTCAGCACATCGGCGTCGCTTCTTCAGCTGCATGCCGAGGATGCGTCCACGCGTCTCAGCGCGCTGGAATCGCCTCCGCAGCGGCCTCCTATTCCTCCGGGCCTGGCCTCTGCTTCGACGGCGCCCCCGACGATCGAAGTGCGCTCGATCGGCGTGGATCGGCCCTATGGGCACGGCGGTCAACACCAGCAACGGGGGCCAGTGTTGGGGGATCCTCAATTCCCTACTCTGCCTCCGGCTCATGGTACGTTTCCGCACAACCGTCATCTGCATGATCTGGAGTCTGTCCATGGCGGCGTCAGGCGGTCGGTCCTCCTTCGTAGTATTAATCAAGATGGATTTCCCAAATTTGATGGGGAAGACTACCAAGTCTGGATCGACAACCGCGAGCTGTATTTTGACATATATGGAGTGTCCGAACACATGAAAGTCAAGTTCGCGGCGCTGAATGTAGTGAGCAATGCAGCTCTACGGCTAAAAATGGCACAAAACGCATAAACAGTTTCAGCATCGGGACGACGATTTGCGTGCCGCAGTTGCAGAGAAGTGGGGCAAGGATAAACACAACTTTTACATGCGTCAGTTGTTGTTGCTGAGTCAGATAGGATCAGTTCAGGAATACACAACAAAATTCGATACTCTTCAGCACCAAATTCTCTTAGCTGACCCCAATACTCATGAGGTCCTTTTTGTTGAACGATACATTGCTGGGCTGCGTTCTGATATTCGTTCTGCCGTTGTTTTACACCGTCCTGAGGATGTGGATACTGCTAGCTGCTTGGCTTTGTTGCAGGAAGCGGAGTTGGAGCATGATGGTGGCAAATGTCAAATCAGGCCATCGATCATATCACAAGGCATCCTCCTCCATAGAGAAGCACAAGTCACCAGCAGTTCCCGAGGACTCGCGCAAGTGGTCTGAAAAGCTGGAAGCACTACGTGCCTACCGCAAGTCGAAGAATCTTTGCTTCACTTGTGGTGATCCGTGGGCACGTGGCCACAAATGTCCTGATAAGGTGCCCATTCATGTCATGGAAGAATTACTGGAGGTGTTGCAGTTAGATGATCCTCCCGATCCTCAACATCTATCAGATTCCAGCTCGGATGAAGAGGTAATGCTTTTGGCCGGTGACAGTGGCTCGACTCCGCCAGTCAAGCGACGCACCATGCGTCTCCATGGTCGAATTGGCAGCCGAGAAGTGCTGATTTTGGTGGACTCTGGCGCCAATTGCTCGTTTGTGGATACGGCGATAGTGGACGAGTTACAGCTTCCCGTGCAACAAATAAAACCAGCTTCATATGTAATTGCAGGAGGAGGAACACTGATGAGCTCCCAAACGGTGAACCAGCTCACCTGGTGGACTCAAGGCCATACCTTCTGCCAAGACATGAAAGTGCTTCCCCTCGGCTGTTATGATATCATCATTGGCGCAGATTGGCTCGAGCAACACATCTCTATGTGGGTTCATTGGCACAAGAAGTGGATGAAGTTCACTCACGAAGGGCGCCGCATCTCCTTGCGAGGCATTCAAGACAGAAATCAGCCTCTTAAACCCGTATCGGTAAGGAAATTGAAAGGACTGCTGCGCCGAGGGGCAATCCAGCATGCAGTTCAGATCAAGCGTCTGCACCAAGAGAAGGAATTATGCTCGGTGGCTAATACTGTGCCAACTCCTAACCAACTTCCTCCGGAGGTGGTCACGGTTCTGCACGAATATAAGGATGTGTTCACGGAGCCATCCACCCTGCCACCCCGCCGTTTGGCTGATCATAAAATTCCCCTTATCCCGGGTGCTCAACCGGTCAGTGTACGCCCTTATCGCTACACCCCGCAACAAAAAAATGAAATAGAGAGACAGGTCAAGGAGATGTTGCGCAAAGGCATAATCCGTCCAAGCTCCAGTCCCTTTGCATCACCCGTTCTGCTTGTTCGCAAGAAGGACGGGTCGTGGCGGTTTTGTGTGGACTACGGCAGCTAAACCGCATAACCGTCAAAAATAAGCATCCAATGCCTATAGTAGAAGAACTGCTTGACGAGCTGGCCGGGGCAGCTTGGTTCACCAAATTGGATTTGCTGGCGGGTTATCATCAGGTCCGGGTGGCGGAAGGGGATGAATACAAAACAGCGTTCCGGACACATCATGGGCTATACGAGTTCCTAGTAGTTCCCTTTGGCTTGTTAGAAGCTCCCGCAACATTTCAAGGTGTAATGAATACGGCTCTAGCACCGACATTTCGGGAAGGAGTTGTCGTGTTCATGGACGATATCTTGGTGTTCAAGAAGACCCTTCAAGAACACATTGCAAAGCTGGAGGTCCGTTCTACGGCTCTGCCTGACGATAACCACCTGGTGCTTAAGCAGTCCAAGTGTGAATTTGCCAAGCCTCAAATTGAATATCTTGGTCATGTAATCAGTGTAGCAGGGGTGTCCACCGATCAAACAAAGGTAGCAGCTGTCAAGCAGTGGCCTGTGCCAACCACAGTGCGCGCATTGCGGGGATTCTTGGGCCTTACCGGCTATTATCGAAGATTTATTCAGCACTACGGGGTAATCAGCAGGCCTCTGACCGATTTACTCAAAAAGGGAGTTACCTTTCAATGGACTCCGGTCACTGACAAGGCATTCCAACTGCTTAAAACAGCCATGATTCAAGCACCAGTTTTGGCTGTCCCTGATTTCAATCAAACCTTTGTCTTGGAAACAGATGCCTGCAAGGATGGGGTGGGTGCAGTCCTAATGCAACAAGGGCATCCCATAGCTTACCTCAGCAAAGCTCTCTCTCACAAGAACAAGGCTCTCAGCACGGAATGTCTCGCAATCTTGATGGCGGTAGATAAGTGGAGACCCTACTTACAACATCAACACTTTGTCATTCAGATGCGGATCAACAGGCCCTCTTGCACCTGACAGAGCAACGTTTGAGTACAGGGATTCAGCACAAAGCGTTCGTCAAGCTCATGGGTCTCAACTATACCATTCAGTATAAACTATAAAAAAGGAATTACTAATGCTGCAGCTGATGCACTCTCGCGCCGCGAGCATGATGCTCCTCTGCTTGCCATCTCAACGGCCATTCCTTCTTGGTTGGAGACACTAGTGGACAGTTATGCTGAGGACCCGGCAGCTCAACAGTTGCTGCAAGAATTGTCGTTGACCACACCCAATGATCGAGGGTACTCGCTGGATAATGGGGTGATCCGTTACAAGAATCGCATTTGGGTGGGTCACAATATTCTGGCTCAACAACACATATTGCAGTCTTTGCATGCTAGCGCACTGGGAGGGCACTCCGGGATACTGGCCACGTACCAGCGAGTGAAGAAGCTATTTGCTTGGCCAAAACTGAAACAGTCAGTCACTGAATTTGTGCAAAGCTGTGACACATGTCAGCGCGCTAAGACTGAACACTGTCGCAAGCCAGGCCTTCTTCAGCCGCATGAGATACCTCCTCACCCTTGGCACACGATCAGTTGGGATTTCGTTGAAGGCCTGCCATCTTCCCAAGGCTATCAAGTCATACTCGTGGTAATTGACAAGTTTACAAAGTTTGCGCATTTCCTACCCCTCAAACACCCATATACAGCACTGCAAGTTGCTCAAATGTTCTTCGATCAAGTCTATCGCCTCCACGGTATGCCTGCTCGCATCATCTCAGATCGTGATCCAGTGTTTACTAGCTTGTTCTGGCAAGAACTATTCAGACTGTCAGACACAATTCTAAATATGAGCTCTGCCCGACACCCGGAAACTGATGGCCAGACCGAGCGATTGAACCAATGCTTGGAGGCTTTCCTACGCTGCTCCACGCATGACACCCCAACCAAGTGGGCGAAATGGCTCTCGCTAGCTGAGCATTGGTATAATACCACATATCACACTGCGGCGGGCATCACCCCATTTGAAGCCTTGTACGGGTATCAACCTCGTCCGTTTGGCATCACTGCGCCGGCCACCAGTGGCAATCTGCAGGAACTGATGAATGAGCGTGCCGCCATGACTGAGCTTCTCCGTCAACACTTGCAACGGGCTCAACAACGCATGAAGAAACAAGCTGACAAAAGCCGAAGTGAGCGCTCCTTCATGGTGGGCGACCAGGTTTTTCTCAAAATCCAACCTTACCTGCAAAATTCCCTCACTGCTCGTCGCAATCAGAAACTGTCCTTGAAGTTCTACGGGCCCTATACAGTACTAAGCAGGATTGGGGAGGTTGCATACAAACTTGATCTACCATCTAGCTCCAGGATTCACAATGTAGTCCATGTCTCGCAATTGAAGAAGCAAGTGCCTCCCAAAGTAACGGTCGAACCAGATATCAGTTTAGCGACCCCGAAGCCACTATGTCTTCTTCAACCAGCGGCGGTAGTGCAAACAAGACTCATTCAGCGTGGAGGGAAGATCATACCTCGTATCAAGGTACGTTGGGCAGACCGTTCTACAGATCATGACTCGTGGGAGGAAGCCTTTCTGTTGCATCAGCGATTTCCTACTCTGCTGGCTTGGGGTCAAGCCGCGCCGCAAGGGGTGGGGAATGTTATGTGGTGGCCCAACCCAGGAAGACGGCCCAAGGCCTCTCGACGCAGTCGCCAGCTGGACAGGGCCTGGCGTGCCCAGCAAGGAGTCCAGCGAGGAGAAACCATCGACACGGATGGGGATAAGTAGGGGGAAAGAACAGAGGAGAGGGGTGTGGAAGAACAGAACACTTTTCCCCTTTGACTGTCTCCTTCATTCCTTTCAATCTTGTATCAGTAATCAAGGAAGAAACATAGCATGGGCGTAACAATGATATACGTACCCGGCCGGATATGCTATTGTTCATCGTCGAGATTCGTTTAGTGGAGACATGGCATGCAGTGACTCAAAGGAGTAAAGTTTGCACACTGACAAGGGAAACAAGCGATGGAATTCTGACAGTATATCACAATTAGCGACCCAGATCCAGATGATGGCATGCATGTTCCTAGCGGAATGTCACCTAGTCTGAATCGTTGCATTCATCTTTAATTGCAGGGCGCTGTCTACAGCAAGAAGCTACCTGAATCTGTTGGTGATTTGAAGCACCTTCCAAGAACTTCAATCTCTAAATTGCCTGGATCATTGTTGCAAATTTCCAATTCCTTCGGTTCAGTTCCTAGGTTGAAACATTTCCTGAAAGTGCTCTAGAAAGGGAGCTGGATGAAGTATTGGTAAAAGAGGATATCATCAAAGCATGGATATGTTGCCACGAGGATAGGATAAGATTCATTTGTACAAGGAACATCTGCACGCATGCCTCTGGTTCCACCATCAGGGCTTTCTCGGCTTGATCATTCTTCATGCATCATTACAAATGGGGCATCAGCGGTTTGTCTTGATGGTCTCACTTCGCTAAGACATTTGTCACTACAAGAGATTATGACTTTAACTACACTTCTGTCACAAGATGTCCTCCAACTGGTGACAAAGCTTCAGTACTTGCGCATTGACTACTCATGTTAGATCATTAGGGGGGTTGCAAGCTGCCACCGGTCTTTCTGAAATTTCATTATACGACTGCCCTTCCTTAAACTTGGCACGTGGATCAGATTTTATGCCATTGTCCCTTGAGACGCTGGACATACAATACTGTGTGGCTGCAGCTGATTCCTTCATGAGTGACTTGCCGCACCTGAAACATCTTTTCATGCTCCGCTGCAGAAGCTCTGCATCATTGTCGATTGGTCATTTAACCTCCCTTGAAACATTATCACTACACAATTTACACGACTTGTGCTTTCTTAAAGGCTTGTCTTTGCTGCAACTTGTCAGAGCAACTTTTGTAGATGTCCCGAACCTCAATATAAAGTGCATCTCACAATTGCAGGTCGCGACTTCACTCAGTGCTAGCTGCCCCATAATGCTCAACCACATGCTCTCAGACTCAGCTGAAGGTTTTACAGTTGCACGAAATATCTCTCTTGAGCTGTGCAAGGAGGGATACTTTTCATTTGAAGAGTCAGCGGATTTCCCATCTGTTGACAACCTGCTATTTAATTGTTGTGGAATCAGTTCCTTGCCGGGAAATCTGAACTCTGAAGTGCTTTTCATGTCTGACCTTACTCCAAATTTGTGGATGCCCCAATATATCATCTTTACCAGATTTGCCATCCACTCTCCAAAACATAGTGATCGAGGATTCTCACCTATTCAGGGAGAGCTGCGGATCACCTGCTGGAGAAAGGTGGCCAAAGATTGAGCATATCAGCAGAAAAGATTTTCGTTAATTTCATCCAAATTTGCAACTCACCTGCTCACGCTCAAAGAGATAACATTTGAGCTACCATATCTTCCTAACAAGTGGATCCCCTCCCCTCGCTGCCGCTTCCCTGCTGAAAGCCGAGGGATAACCCTAGCTGCCGGGCTGAACCTCCCTCCCCTCCTCCCTACGCCGCCCGGGCAAAGCCCAGCAGCAGTGCAGCCGGCGGCGGCCCTTCTCTCCCGCTCGTGGAGGCTGGCGCGGTGGGCTCTCCCGGCGGCGGTGCGGGGCTGCGCTCGGCGGCAGTGGTCGGAGCGGCAGGCCTGGCGCGGAGGGCTGGATGCGAGCGGGTGGCGCGGTGTGCCCGCGACGGCGGCGTTTCTCTGCGCGGCCAGCTCGGCTCAAGGCAGGCGCGGGTGGCGTGGGCTCTTTGAGTGGCCACCTCACATCGTGGACCAGCGGCAGGTGGTGGTGGCTTCGCGGCAGGTGGTGGTGGTGGTGCGGGCCGGAGGTTGGAGACGACGGCCGCGTCGGCTCGTTCGGATCTGACCTCGCGGCGGCGCGGGACGCGAAGGCTGGGGCTGCGGCCGGCGGCCCTGACCGAGGCCCCCTCGGCTGGTCGGGGTGGCAGTGCAGTGACGGTGGCTGTGGGGGTGCGTGGCCGACGACTGCTGTGGTGGTGGCAGGTTGGTTGCGGCGGCGGCTAGTTTGTCCTGGCATCGGCCCGTCTGTAGGCTGCCTGTATCGGCCCTCGACCTCTCTCCTTGCCGTCCGTTCGCGTCTCTCGCCGGAGGGCTGGCCTTCTCCCGGCTGCGGTCCATCATCCGTCTCGCACCCGGTGCAGTAGGACCGAGCTAGTCTCGCGCCTGGCAGCAGGACCGGCCCGTCTCATGTCCGGCAGCAGGACCGGCCCGTCTCGCTCCTGGCGGCTGGACTGCGCTGGTCTCGCGCCCGGTGTAGCAGGATGGCTCGATGGAGGCTTGTTGTGGCCGGCCTATTGGGTCTCGGCGTTGGGACCGGCCTGGGGTGTGAAAGGCGGATCCTTTCCGCCCGTCTCTGCGGTGGGGGTAGCGGTGGGGCTCGGGGGACTTGGTGTCAGGGTCTTGGATTTCGGGGCGGCGGCCCTGGTGGTGGTGGCGCGGTGCTCATGGGCAGAGCTCGTGCCTCGGTGCTGCCCGGCTGCCACGGCCGTGTGGGCGGCGTGGTAGCCGGGGTGTGGCGTTCGGTGGCGGTGAATGTTGGCCGGGGTGAAAACCTACTCTATCTTCGGACGGACTGGCGACGGCGAAGATCGCTCCCTTCTTGAAGGCGTCGTCGCGGCTATCATTGCCCGTCGTGGTGCTCCAGGGGAAACTCTGATCCTCGGATCGGGCGGTGGCGACGCTCCGGTGCGTATCCTTCCTGAAGGCACCGTCTTGGAGCCCACGGGTCGTCATATGCAGCTTCACTTCTTCGACTGAAGCCCCCGGCGGCTCTTGTAGTGCTAGAGTCTGTGTTGTTGCGCTCAGCGCTCAGCTCCTCAACAGCTCCACGGACCACACCTCGTCTCTCAAGCTCTTGCCATGCTGTTCAACTTTCCCAAGTCTCAG
The DNA here is from genome assembly GCA_021605145.1 of Aegilops bicornis. NCBI lineage: Eukaryota > Viridiplantae > Streptophyta > Magnoliopsida > Poales > Poaceae > Aegilops > Aegilops bicornis. The sequence goes on from JAHIAL010000055.1 coordinate 1,325,200, forward strand.
TCGGTGTACCCCGTCAGTTCACTTTCATCGCCAACTTCTCCCATCCTCGCCCTCGACAGCTCCACCTACTTAGCCACCGACTTCTGCAATAAATCGTGTATTCTTAGTGGTCTTTTGCCATCCTCATCTCTACCTTTTGTGTGCTTCGATGCACCACTTCTGAATTGCTGATCTCCTCCATTTACCATCGTATTCGTACCTGCACTTTTGCAATTTCTTCTGGATCGTTCCTTTGTCCTTGGATGTCTAGTCTGCTCTGCAGTCTCTACAACACTAATTGTTTTCAGATCCACACGTTAATTGTGACTAACAAAAAGTCCAGGACAGTAAGCTTTATCTCTGGCAAATATGAGTGTTTTGTATAGTACTCCCTCTGTAAATTAATATAAGAGCGTTTAGATCATTATTTTAGTATTCTAAACACTCTTATATTAGTTTACAGCGGGAGTAGTAGTATATTGGCAACAAGATTTTATGTGTCGAGAGAACAATTAGTAATATAGCCGCATGGAGAATAAAGACTATTTGTGTTGTAGAGAATGAATGAGTGAAGTGTTTCGATGCGAATTCTATCGCAGGACCTTGGGACCTTGGGTAAAGTTAGATTGCAAGGAAGAAGCACAAGCCCAGAATCGATTGGACCGAGCGATGCCAACTGCTCCTGTACGGACAGGCGCCGAGGGCGACCACGCCGCTGCGGGCGGCGATTCCTTGCCTGCCCCCGTCTACGGTGACCTTGCCGCGCGTTCCCTAGTCGCGGGGGGCATGCGGGCCGCGTGTCGTGCGAAGGCGGGCAGGAAGCAGGGCTCCCGGCCCAATCTCCGGCGCGCGGGGTGGGTCGGGGAGCCGGTTTTGGGCGTTAGCCGATGAGGATTCTGAAGACGAAGAGGAGGAGTTGTCGTGCGGCGATGTGGGGGCCACGGCGTGCGGCCGGGCGACGTGCTCCGTCGGCGACTTTGTCGTGCGCGCGGAGGAGCTCGGAGGCTCTTTCAAGGACGGTCGCCGACGTGCTTTCGCGCCGGGCGGCCGGGGTCCCGGGCGGATGGCTGCGGCTACCCGCAAGGGGTCCGTGTGGCGCCGGCGAGGGAGGGCCGAGGCGGCGAGTCCCCGACGCTGGCCTGCTTCTCCTGCTGGCCAGGATCCGCCACGGCAGCGTTTGTCGCCCGTGCAGCCCGGTGGCGCAGTGGAACCGCGGCTTCCTCGCCCCTAGGGTTGGGGGCGTCGTCTGCCTTCACCAGCGAGACAGCCGGGCCGGGCTGCGGCCCATCTTAGGGGCCCGCGGGGCGTGCGGCCCAGTCGGGGGCGCTGGACGAGGGACAGGTGGATCCGCCTAGCTCGAAGGCCCAGCTCACTCTGCTGGACGAGGCCCAGCCCACCCGAGCACAGCACCCAAGCCATAAGTGGCTCTGGCTACCCGGGGGAACCCTAGACGCCTCACTAGGGTTTCCTGCCTCCAGATCGGAGGTGCGCCGCTTCGGTCACTCCGCCCGCTTTCTCACTCACTAGTAGAAAAAGGGCCTATTGTCCCGGTTGGTGAGGGCCTTTAGTCCCGGTTCAATCCAGAACCGGGACTAAAGGCCGCGGCCACGTGGAGCTCCACCTTTAGTCCCGGTTGGTAACACCAACCGGGACTAAAGGAAATTTTATGATTTTTTTTCCGAAATTTTTTTTTGGAATTTTTTTTGAATTTTTTTTGAATTTTTTTATTTTCAAATTTCTAAATTATTTTATCCTCTAATCTCTAATCACCACCCCTCATCACTGCTCAATTTATCCTCTAATCTCCAATCACCCCTCATCATTCCTAATCATCTAACTTCCCGAACGGTCACCCATCCTCCCACTCCCCATTTGAGCACGCTTAACTGCGGGTTCTATTCTCCCTCGCTTCCAAGTCTCAGCACTTGTTGTTTTCACGACAATAGTCTGATGTCAATCCTATTAACCCTCGTGAATTCTGCTTGAGCATGAAGTGACACATTTCACTGTTTGAGTTTGAAACTATTGTTTTAAAAAACAATAATTATTTAAAAAACAATAGTTATTTTGAATAATTAGTTTGACCATTGTTTGACCACAGTTTGACCAGATTTGACCAAAATTCAAAATAACTGAAATAATTATTTAGTAACACTAATATTCTAGAATAATTAGTTTGACCATTTTTTTACCATCATTTGACCATAGTTTGAAATTTTTTTGATTTTTTCCACTCTAGATCTTAAAAGCCCCATAACTTTTTTTCTGTTAGGTTTTTGAGGATTTTGAAAATGTTTAACGGGGTTGGATGTAACTTTTCGAGTAGATGATTTTTCATATAAAAAACTTTTTCATCCGAGTTAGTATGCAAAAGTTATGCCCATTTTTACAAATTCTCGAGAGATTTTGCAAATAAAGTCAAAATTCATATTTGCAAATTTTCCCAACAACTAGACCACATATCACATGGGAAACTTATTTTCTTTTATTTTTTGACATTTTCATCATTTTCTTTTATTTTTTAAAACTGAAAAGGCGATCGGGGGTAGAGTTTGAAAATGGGACCTTTAGTACCGGTTCGTGCCATGAACCGCACGAATGCCTCAAACTCAGTAGTCCCGGTTGGTGGCACGAACCGACTAAAGGTTCTAACCTTTAGTCCCGGTTGGTGCCACCAACCGACTAATGGGCATCGCATTTTAGTCCCGGTTCGTGGCACCAACCGACTAAAAGGTCCAGACGAACCGGGACAAATGGCCCACGTGGGCCCTGGGTGCACGCAATCGATTAATGTTTCATTAGTCCCGGTTCTAGACTGAACCGAGACTAATGGGCTAAACCGGGGTGGACGAAAGCCCTCTTTTCTACTAGTGACTCCCACTGCCCCTCCTCCTCCTGTGGTGCGCTCCTTTGCTGCGGTGGTGGCGATGGGCTCCAAGCAAGACCGCAGGGCGGAGAAGCCGCCCATGGAGCCGCCGCGGGACCACGACCGCGCGCGGCGCCAGGGCCCCTCGTCTCAGGAGGTGGGTCGCGCTGAGATCGACGGCGGTTGGGGGCCGCCACCCGCATGGTGGCTCAAGGAACGGGAAATGAAAAAGAAGAAAAAGGAGGAGTACAAGAAGCGCGGCCTCGAGCTCAAGCGCAAGGGGCTGCACGCATCTCAGGGCGGCGACTGCGTCGGCGGCCCCTTCGCCAAGAAGCAAAAGTCCAAGCCTGCAGGGGCGGCGGCCTCTAAGCCGCCCCTCCCGCCCGGATCTGAGATGTCATCCTCATCCAAGGGCACGGAGGCGGAGCCGATCCCCATCGAAGAAGCGGATGGCCCGGAGTGCTTCAAGTGTGGGCGCTCCGGCAATTACCAAAATCTGTGCACCTTCAAGCCCCTCGGTGTCGTCTGCTCCCAAGAAGGCCACACCTCAGCCCAATGCCGGACCCGCGGCAAGCCCCTGCTCCTCCAAACTATGGGGCATGCCATCGCCGGCGAGGGTTTCTTCTGCTTGCAATTCCATGAAGTTGCACGGGACGCGCCGCAGATCCTGATGGGGCCCAACGTGGTCGTGCTATCGGCGGCGCCGGGCGTGCTCTCGAAGGAGATCCTGGAAGTCGAGCTGTCGCACCTGTTTGAGGGCTCCTGGGATTGGCAGATAACCCCCCTCAACGGCGGCGTGTTCTTGGTGGTGTTCCCTGACCCGACCATGCTCCGGATGGCCACGCGCAGCGGCAAGCTCTTTCTCTCGCTCAACAATCTCATGGCTGACATTCGTGATGTTGTCCTTGACGCGCCAAAGGGGTTGGAGATGCCTGAGGCCTGGGTCAAGCTGGGTGGGGTGCTGCCCAAGCAGCGGCGTGCGGACAGGACCATGGCGGCCACCATGATGCTTGGCAGGCCTCTTCGACGGGCTACTGGCGCTCTTTCCAAACTCTCAGATTTCTTGTAGCTTTGGCGGCCGCTTAGCTGCCCCCCGGATCGCGACGCCATCTCAGCCTTCATCGCCGACCTCCGCTCGATGGCCGTCCGCCTGTCGCCGCCGCCTCCGCCGGAACCAGACTAGACGCTTTCTTCGTCCGGCGTGTTCTGTTTTTTATTTTCTGGGCTTGTTGAGCTGTCCCCTCAGCAGAACCTATGTACTTTGTCGTGAGACTTGGGTGTGTGTGGACTTGACTCTGTATGTGTGCTCTGTGGCGGTTTGCTTTATATATAAAGCGGGGCGAAAGCCTTTTTCGGTAACATAATCTACAAATGCAACCTCTTCCTGCAGCAATGGAGTCCGTTGACGAGGCGCAAGGATTCTGAGAAGATGAAGCAAGCTCAAGACCGCCTGCGCCAGGTGTTCGTTTTGGCTGGGGAGCCAACCGCCACTTTCTCGTCTTGAAGTGGCCCTTTTGGTGTGTATGCGAGCCTGCGTGCTCAATGATCTGGCCTCGTGCCACGTATTTTCCTGCGCTCACGATCTTTTGGCCGCAAAACTTTAACTCTCCGTGACCGCTATGGCCTGAGCCTCCATGCTCGTGTAAGTTCAGACCTCTGTGGTACACTGCCTATGATGTGGGCTTTATTAATTTAAAGCCGGACGTCTCTAACGTCTTCGTTCTAAAAAAAAAGAATGACAGAACAAACTTTGATATTGCATGCTAGTGGTACAACTGAAATTACCCAGTCAGAAAAGCACAAAGTAAAGCAGAGCACATAAGGTTCAGTGCGGCATATCTCATAAGAACCCTGCTGGTGTCGGAGAAACTTCCAGCAAGTCAAACAGCAGAAAAATATAAAGCTCGCTAACTGTACAGTCCGCGAATGTGGCAAGAAAAAAAAAACAATTACTACTCTGCTAATCAGGTAGGAGTAGAATAGAAGCAGAGGTGAGACTTACCAGTACCATAAAAGGCCAACGCTGACCACACAAAGTAACCTGATGTCGCACAAGTTCTCCAAACCATATCATACTCCCTCCGTCCCAAAATAAGTGTCTTAACCTTAGTACAATTTTAATGTCCATGCAGCTGCATTATTAATTTCTTCTCAACCGCATAAAAGCTTACTTACAACAATATAAAATGCTACACAACAATATGACAAAACCTAAGTATTTTTTTTCCAATCCAGATTTTAGTTCGCGTTGCAGAATCATATTATCTCCATTGGCAGGCCTGCACACAAAGGAAAAATGCATGAGAGCCTGTCTTGGTAATTAATGTTCTGCATAGCACATTGCTATAATATATAATTGATGCAACTATCGACCAACTTAGTTTCTTTCTAGCTAATTTTAGGAACGTATCACCAAAGAGATTAAATGGTTCCAACTGACATTAATTTTGTAGTGCTACACAGAGCAACTAGGAAGAAAACTGTGACTTGAAGCACACTTTTAATATATAGCATACCAAATTGAGTCATTGGTCAGGACGTTCTGGTCTCATCTTTCCAGCTAGCTATCTATCATGCACTTTGTCCTTTCCTCGATATGCTTTTTGTTGTCGACGTGCCTCCTCTTCCTTGTTTACATCTCTTGAAGTACACTGGATTCGATCTTCACAGGATGTTGAGCGGAAGTTCAGTCCTGTTTCATGTTCGTACCTACCTTGCAGGCCACCTCAACTCTGCCTTCTTCCTTCTTGTGAATTCGATCGCAGGACCATCAGCGAAGCAAGGAGGATGCTTCATGCATGCCACTGAGTTTGCTTCATGCATCAGTCTCAGGGAGCATTACATAGTTAAGGCCTCATGGACGAGTGTTCTTTTTCTTGAGAATCCAGTTCCCCGTGTGTGTAAACTGAACATACATTCAGTCTCCATCCGTGTGATCAAACAGCATGTATGTACAAACCTAAGACTTGCAGAGACGCAAGATGCCAACTTTCACAGCATTACACAAGTTCATTTAAAACCAAATATCATCCGTGCGTATATATATATAGTGGTGAAACAGGCATATGCCGTAACCTAACCAAGGCCAAGGCCGACCAGAGAAAGTAACACCCCAATCATATACGTATACATCTGCTGCAAAATTATATGGAAACCAGATAAATTAGTTTTGCACGCTTTATATAGATTATAAAGCAACGTCCAACCGATACAACCAGCTTGCTGGGGCCGCAGCACAAACAAGCCCAAAAGAAAAAAGGAGAGAAAGAAAAAAGAAACAAATAAACAAATGAAACAAATGCCGACTCCGGCAGCTCAACTAAGCAAAGATGACCGACACCCGCTGCACCCACCGGAGAAGAACCACCGCCCGCCAAAGCAATCTAAAGCCTCGCGTACCAAGCAACATCTTCAGGAAGAAATGCGACGACGACGCCGCTGCTGCCCGGACAAATCCTAGGGTTTCCCCTGTTACGCGAATGGCAGTGGGGAAGGGGGTATCACCGACGCCCCTCAGGAGGGTCCGGCAACGCCCACGGGCGCAGCCGCGCCGGTGGCGAACGAGCCGCCAAAGATTTCTCCCGCCCCGAAACCACCACCGCCACCTCAGACAATCGGAAGCGCACCGCCCAACATGCCGCCCACCAGCCTGTGCCACCACGGATACCGCACCATCTTCACCGTTTCACTGAGGCCACCAACACGAGACCTGGAGGTAGAACGAGAAGACACCGGGCTAGGAGGCAACCGCACCGCAGCCGGCAGGAAGGAACAACCTCCACCGCCGCGCGGAGCCGACCGGACATGGCGACAGGGACTTGCCAGGCTACCACCGGCCCAATCGGACCCCAACGGGTCTAGACAGTCCCTGCAACCATGCTGCAGCATGCCGGCCGCCAGAGCCACCACCACCGCAGCCACGGCCCCCTCGTCTCACCACCAGGGAGCCACGCCGTCGCGCACCGGACCGCAGGCCCGCCCCAGCCCAGATGGGGCCCGAAAGGGCCCAGATCTGGGCCGAGCGAGCGCCGCCGGCCAGCCGCCCACCGCGCCGCCCCGCAGCCAACGGCCACGCCACCCGAGGCCCGCAGAACGCCGCCGCCGAGCCTCACCGCAGCCGGGCAGGAGGGAGCCCCTGACTCCCTCCCGGCGAAGCGGGAAGGATCGCCCGCCACCGCTGGGCGCCACCCTGGCACGCTGGAGAAGTCGCTGCCAGGCGGGCGGAAGCCGAGATGAAGGAGGAGGAGGGCCAAGACGGGAAGGAGGGCAGGGGGCGCTCCGCCGCCTCGGGAGGCGGCAAGAGCGTCGGGGGAGGGGGAGGAGGAGGGGCAGGGGGGGACCGGGGGGCATGCGCGAGGCGGCCGGCGCCGGCGGGAGGGGGCGAGGGCTGCCGACGGGGAGGAACCGTAGCGCGGGTCGCGGGAGCCCCTAGCTCGTGGATCCCGTTAACTTCGCTTGTGCCGTCCCCTTCTCTCTTCTCCCCTACAAATAATATCCTTCATTCCAACTGAAAGAATGTACAGAAATCACAGTCGATAGGCCTTCGTTCGGAATTAGTTGTCGCTCAGACGGATGTATCTAACACTAAAATACGTCTAGGTACATCGTTTTTAGCGGTAACTACTTCTGGACGAAGGAAGTAGATGCATTGCAATCACCACCAGCTGCAGGGAAACTTGTAGCAGCACAACTATAGACGTAGTATGTACTGTCATCTCTCCAGTCCTTGCTTGCACAGAAATGATGTTGTGCTTACCACCTTGTTAATATAAGTAGTAGGTGTTTGAGCTTAACTACTGTGTGAACAAATAACAGTATGGTTCTTACCATAGCCATATATCAAAAGAAATGCTGAGCAGCCTGGTTGGAGCTAGCAAATTTGAAATCGAGTTGCCCTCCTCTCCCTCCCGTGTCGCCCCCGTGCGGCGGCCGGGAGGAAACCCTATCCCGCCACCGCCGCCCCGACCTCCCTCCTCCCGCCGGGCCGCCAGGCTCGGCCGAGCAAAGCCCGCTGGAGCCGGCGGCGGCGAAATCTCGATCCCTCGCGGTGGGAGCCCGGTTGCTTCTTCCTGCCACAGGCAGCCAGGCGATGGGCGGTGCAGCGTGGTGGCCCTCTGCTGCGGTGGCGGGCACTGCAGGGCATCGGGCGATGCGATGGGTGGTGGTGCGTGTGGAGGTGGCGATGGCGGCGGCCGGGGGGGAGGGGGCATCAGCAAGATCCGTCAGGCGTTCTCCTGTCGCGGGCGCGGGCCAAGGGTGGTGTGGGTCCGTCCTCCCGGATGGTGGTGGTGGTGCGCACGGGTCTAGGTGGTGCGGCCTGCTGCTTCGGGGCTGGCTCAGATCCGCCCGGACCGGCAATGGCGCGGGGCTGATCTGGTGGTGCCGTGCCCGGCTGCTCCGTCGCTTGGAGCTCACCTGACGGCCTTGGGTAGAGGCGCTGGGCGTAGCCTGCACCCGGCCCGTGTGTGGCGGCATGGGGAGGTCCGGCGGTGGTGGCCTCCCGGTGTCGTGGCGGCTTCACGGTGGCTCAACGGATCTGCCGGCGGCAGCGGCCGGCTTCTCCAGCATCGGCTCGTCTGCGTTCGGACCGTTTCGGCCTTCGCCCCATATCCTCACCACCTGGGCGCTACTCCCATCAAAGGGCTGGTCCTCTCCCAGTTGCGGTCCATCGCTCGTCTCGCGCCCGGTGTAGCAGGACTGTGCTCGTCTCGCGCACGGTGCAGCAGGACTAACCTCGTCCCCCTCTCGGTGCTGCAGGACCGAGCTCGTCTCGCGCTCGGGGCAGCAGGACGGGTCGGTGGATGCCAGTTCTGGCCGGCCTATTGGGTCTCGAGGCTGGGTGCCGCCCAGGGGTGCGAAAGGTGGGACCTTTCAACTCGTCTCTTTCGTTCGGGTTGCGGCGGGTCTCGGGTGAGGTGGTGGCAAGGTCTTGGATGTCGGGGCGGTGGCCCTGGTGATGGTAGCGCGGTGCTCTTGGGCAGAGCCCGTGCCTTGGCGCTGCCCTGTCACCATGGCCGTGTGGGTGGCGTGGTTGCCGGGGTGTGGCGTTGGGTGGCGTGAGTGTTGGCCGAGGTGAAAACATGTTCTATCCTCGGACGGACCGGCGGCGGCGAAGATCGTTCCCTTCTTGAAGGCGTCGTCGCGGCTCACATTGCCTGTCATGCGGCTACAGGGGAAACTCTGATCCTTGGCTCGGGCGGTGGCGGTGCTCCGGTGTCATACCCTTCCTGAAGGCGCCGCCTTGGAGCACATGGTTCGTCATATGTAGCTTCATTTCTTCGTGGTGGTGTGCTAGGGGTGGTGTTGCTGCGCTCAGCACCTATGTATCCTGTCCTGGGTGTGTGCGTGTGTTGCGGTGGCGTGCGTTTATACCGGGTGCTTGTTGATAGGTGCTTTATATATAAAGCGGGGCGAAAGCCTTTTTCGGCATATATCAAAAGAAGAAACTTTTCCTTTTGAGAATGGAGGAACGAAGTTTGATATGCAGGGAAATTCAGGGAATCAAAACTCTATGAACATCTTGGCAGTAGCAGTCAGTAGAAACTGCCGACAGTGAAACTGAACAAGTATGTGGTAGAAAAAGGGGGGATACCAGATTCAGTTTCACTCAAGCAGTACGAAAATGTGAGATGGAATCTACTACTACTTGAACAAACAGATCAAGCTGATCAGTAGAACTGAACATACGTTGGTTGATGGATCCAGAGTCTCGTGTGCTGAATGTTGCATTTGCATATCATTCCGCATCTTGCAAAATGCTCTTAAAGGTTGATTCTGAAGCTCTTGCATATCCCACATATCAAAGTTTGTTCGGTCATTCCTCATGCCAGCGAATTTGCTTAAGGCAGAGTCAGATCGAGGAGCATCAGTTGAGGTCTCATGGAATGCAGCTCCATGGGCCAGGTGTAAACTGAAGATACGTTCAGTCCACATCCATCATATGATCAGAAGACTTTATAATTGAAAGTTACCAGGTGTAAACTAACCTTAGTGGAGGAGAAGCAAAGCAACGGCCAGCCGAGGAAGATATCCATCCACAATGCACATGAATCATGCCCAAACGGTACATAAACACGAAGACAAGACTAACCTGCGAATTCTTCAGTTTAAAAGTTCTTCCTTGAGATTACAGCAACCAACAAACAAAACAAACTACGTACTCTGTCTAATTGCAGCTACAACATTCACTGTTTTCTCATGAAAACACACTATATATATGGACGACAAAGAAATAATTTGCTTGTAGCCTTTCAATTGATGCTGTAGCCGCGTCCCTTCCGCTTGTCGGCGATTTGATTTACTTGTAACCAAGCAGCAAGATGATGATCCATCTAGTACAAGCTAGTCCCCCTTCCGCCTGCTCACATCAACATTTAAAGTGGATGAGATACTACTAGTATAAATATATTACTGTGCAGTGCATCTGTGCATGCATACTCAACACTCAAAAGTTATTACAGCCGGTCAGTTATAATGCAATGTGTTTTGCTTAGCACATTGCTTTTTTTTTCGAAAAGGGAGGATTCCCCGGCCTCTGCATCAGGAAGATGCATACGGCCAGCTTAGCACATTGCTAACCAGGTGTATTATCAGCTCACTACTATCTTTCCGAGCAAGTAACTTAACAAATCACCAAGGGAAATAGCAAAACAATGAACTGAGAACACAACTGTGACTTGTACCAAATCTCACCTAGCTAGCTATCTATTAATTATGCAGTTTCACCTCTAGATTCAAAGAGACGCAAAGCTAGAGTGCGAACAAATACATTAACAGCTGTGCTGATTTACCTCTAGATTCAATCAAGTGCTTGGCCAGTACGTCCCTCACCCTTATGGCGTCCTTGTCCACTAACTGTCGCACCTCCTCCTCCTCCTCCTCCTCCAGCGCTGCAATTTCCTCCTCATCCTCCTCCCCCTCCTCCATGTCTATCACTATATTATGCAGTATGCAGCACGCATAGATTGTTTTCAAAGGTGGACATGAACCGAGCGCTCTGTCCAGGATCTTCCATGTGTTTTTCAACCTCCCGAGTGCTACATGCATGAGGGTTGATGCTGAAGAATGTCTCCTGTTGAACTCGGCTTGCCAAGGAGGAAGATCTGCAGAGAGCGGGTCCTTGTCTTCCAGGTGGTAAGGTGTGAGGAGCCAGGGGAGAAGAGGGTATCCTGCATCACCAATTATGTATTCTCCAACATACGAGCCTTCTGATAACTTCAGGTTACTGCCATTCAGCTGAGTACCCTCCTCGCATGATCTGAAGAGCCAAGACTCGTGCAAAATACTTGATTGGTTCATACCTGGCCACTCCACCCAAATTTCGTTGAATCTCAGATTTGAATCGACGACAATTTGCATTGGCCGGCTGTCACTCTCCAAACTTGATCCGAAGGCGATGTGGGTTGTATGTACAACACCGCAGCAGTTTGGCAGGCCGTGGATCTTGTCAAACTTACGCTTGATATTCTTCATTTTAGTGGAGCCAGGCCAACTGATGTGGTAATATGCTCGCTCCCACATAGCCTCAACAAACCTTTGAGTTACCAGCGAGACAGTTGACTCATTGACACCAAGAGAGGATCCTACGATCTGTGATGGCTCACCAGAGTTCAGTACCCTCAGTGCAATGGCTACTCCATCTTGTAAAGACATCATTTTTCCATCAAAAAAGGTGTGATCCCTTGTCATCATATCTTCAAAAAATGAGATCCTCACCAAGCTGCAGATATAACTGAAGGTGCTTCTTCTCATTCTGTACAGAGACTCAAATCCTTGTTGGTTCACCATACAAGATGATAAGGTTTCTGCAGGGCAACAAAAATACAATCTTTTTTAGAAAAGGGGGAGATCCCCGGCCTCTGCATCAGAACGATGCATACGGCCAACAAAAATACAAAATGGTTACATGATACTTAGCAATATGCACTAGCAGGTACAGAATAGATCCGGTCATCATGCTGTATATATAGAAGGGCAGAATCAGAGTGTTCAAACAAATTAAGACAAAGCATGTGCGTATGTTTGATTATCTGTACCTTCAAATATGGTAGAGCTGCAAATATTTGAATCCAGCTTGCAGCTCTCTGCTCTCGTGTACAAAACGTACCATTTTCTTTGGTTGTCTCCATCACCGGCATATGCCTTGACATGCTCCATATGGCTGAACTTGTCCCACTCCGTGCCAGATTGTCCAGTGGCTACCGCAGAGAGCAACCATAGCCTGCAGAATAACTGCAAATGCCATCCCTTTATGTCTCGCATGTATTCTGGGAGTTTTTCCATAGTGTAATCCTTCAGGACCAGCCTCTCGAGTGAAGCGATATGCTCCAGCACCTTCAACTTTGGGCAGTTATCAATGGTAAGCTTCTGCAGATTGGGGAGATTGGTGATCCTCTCCAGGTCAGGGCATCCATTCACTGTAAGCTCAACAACAGAAGGAAAGCTCTCAATGTAGCTGAGCTGCTTGACATGATCTAGAAACAATATTTCCAAAGACTTTGCATTGGAGGCAAAGCCTGGAGGAACATGCCTCAGTCTGCATTTACTGAGCTCAATCCTTCTCAAACGTGGCATGGATTGTACTTGCTCCTCCCACTCCCACTCCTCCCATTCCACCATGTCGTACAATTCCAATTCGTTTAACCTTGGAAATGAAGCTGTTGCCGCCTGCAAGAATCCAGTCCCAACATGTTTGATGCATGGAGCACGACGGACCTGTAGGAACTGGAGATTGGGGAGCTGGCACAACCCACTGGGAAGCTGTGTGCAACAAGCCAGATCATTGAAAAATATAGTATTCAAGTTGTTGAGGGGCACCATTGATGTGGACATCATCCAACTCGGGAGTTGCCGGCCAAAATACCCATTGATTTCAAGTTCTTCCACACCAAATGGAGGGCAAAGCATATCGAGAACCTTCTCAATTCGTTGTTGCTCTTCCTCTGAGAAATCTCCGAGTCTACTGGTGCAGTGCAGGAGTAGAATGATAAGATGCGTCTTCTTGTCGAGCCTAGCATTAGCAGCAAACGAGGCAGCAGATACATTCTCCAATTCAATTAATCCAAGACCTCTAAGTTGGGAAAGAGGCCCCAACTCGTCCAAACTGCACCGATCACCATCCATGTGGGCTCGAAACATATTTAGTCTCCTCATATTTGTCAGGCCATGAAACCCTCTAGGTATCATACTTGCTTGGGGAAGTGAAAGTAACCTCAGCTGGCCAAGCTTCACAATGCTGTCAGGAAGATTCACCAATTTTGTACATCCACCAAGGTCAAGGAATTGTAATAGTTTCATCTTGCCAATGTTTTCTGGAAGTACAGATATACCGGCATTTACTAGTGTTAGATATCTCAGGTGCTTGAGCTGATGCAACGATTCAACCAATGAAGCCATATCTGCAGATTCTATATGCAAAGTCCGCAAACTAGAAAAAGTAACAAATGAATCACCAGGCTTTGTCTTAATCTGGATAGTTGAGATCAATGTTCTCACTAATTGTTGCACCCGTAGAGATTCCCAATAAAGTTCACCTGACAACCGAAGAAACTTTTGTGAACCAAGTTTAGCAAGAATATTATTATCTCCATCTTGAGCTACGAGTGCTTCATCTTTAGTCATATACTGAGCAAATGAGCGAACAACATCATGCATGCTGCTAACCCATAATTGAACATACGATTTATCTGGCTCTATAAGGTTCCTAGATACTAATTCCTTGTAGTAATTTCTTCCCAATTCTTCTAAATCACCAGAGTTTCCATGAATGAAGCCTTCGCTTATCCACATTGCCACGACTTGGTCCATATGAAAACTTCTACTTTTAGGAAGCAAAGAATAGTATAAAAAGCACTGCTTCAGGTAAGAAGGCATGTATTCATAGCTTAAGTATACTGCATAGTTGAGCTCATCAGGCATTTTAGTTCTTGACCATTTTGAATCATCCAAAACATGCTGCCAGTCACGATGTAGCCCTCCTCTTTCACGCAAGAGTCCTCCCATTACTTTGACGGCAAGTGGTAAATAACCACATTTTTGAATAATTTTGAGTCCAATATCCTTTAGCGTAATGTGGTCTTCATTTATCTCACTTGGGAATACCTGCAACCATGAAATACAAGGGACCGCTACAGTTAATTAACTATGCATCAAGCTCCTTTACGACACTCAATTTGAGTACTAATTGATTTATCTGTCCATTTATCAAGGTAGGTTTGACAATGTAAATATTTGAATCACAGAATGGACATGTCAAAAAATGTCATAAATGCATCTACCTATCTTGTTCCTACATACGAATATCTATGATATGAATTCTACATATAAAATACATATTTTATACCATTCTTAGAAAAAGGCGCGCCAGGCTCTAAGCGATAGCAAAACGCCTAGCTCTTAATGTGCGCATAATTGCACTTAAGCATGTGGTTTGGCTGTAAAAAGAGTAAGAAGGTGGCCAGACACATAATCAACGCCTGGCTCTTTTAAAACTTCTCCATACCTAGACAACAATATATTGCGAGAAATAGATTTTTGCAGTACTCTCGTCATTGTGATAGAAACTTGCACTCAGATTTAGTAAAATCATATAATATTTATTATCTTCCTTATTTTACAGTCGCATGAAGTTATCCATCTCCCCGTCACCTAAAATGCATAGTTAACAAAATTGTGTAGTGATATATTTCCTTGTCTAGCATAATGCTTTGTTGGCACTAGCAAAGTAACATTAGCCATGTGAAGTTATTGACAGCCACTTAAGGTAGTAGTACATATAAGCCATTGAAATCACACCTGATTAATTTGGAAGCATCCTAACATTTCTCTAAAAGAACTACTTTATACTATTAATAAGTAAATGTAGATAGATTATTTGCTTGATAAAGATACTGATGTTTAATTGCATACAGACCTGCGTCTTGAGCAATAACCAAGCATCATCAGGTGCTAATGTGTCGATGTGGTGGTATGGCCATATAGCTGACACCCCTCGGGCTACACCTTCATCTCTAGTGGTGATGAGGACGCGGCTGCCTGGAGCAGCAGCATTGACTAATGGTGTTTTGAGCACATCCTCCCATGCTCTATAGTTCCAAACATCATCCATTATCAAGAAGGTCTTGTGGCCAATCAAGGCTTCCTTGAGGGTTCGTTGAAGCGTGGCCTTTGCATTTCCAACTGGTTGAGTGTCTCCTCTGACTTCGATGATGGCTCTTCTCAGCAGCTCAACCTCACTAAAGTTTTGGTTGACGCTCAACCATATCTTTTTGCTAAAGTCACCTTGGATGGCCTCGTCATTGAAGACCTTCTGGACGAGGGTGGTCTTGCCAATCCCACCAACACCTACGATAGCTACCACCATAATGTTGATGCTGGCCTCATTTCCAGAGCGTGTGATCCGGGCCACCAGTGCTCTTGTGTCTTCTTCGATCTTATCCCCAACCACACCTGACCTGTCGAGCTCCCCTGACGTCTCATGGCTGGGATTACCATGACGAGAGCTGCTATGTTCCTCATAGGACCCGAGATTGATGAAGTTAAAAGCAGCACTCCGCTGCTTGATGGAATCAAGCCTCTGGTTAAGTGCCTTGATGCGAGTGCCGATCTCACGAGCATGGAAGGGATTCCTCATGCAGAAAAGCAATGGATTGCAACACCCTGCATCTGAGGAGGATGACCCACGCTCCATGGCCTTGAGCTTGCAGAGGTCGAGGATGTCAGCAGCTTCGTACATGGCGCGCTTGAGCTGCCCCACCCAGACTTTGACAGTCTCGTCGGTGATGTTCCTCCTATCGGCGTCGGCGAGGAAGTTCTTAAGGTCCAGGAGCTTGTCGCCCAACTTGTCGATCTCACCAGAGACGCCCAGCATCGTTCCGAGCTCATCCTGTACCACCTGCTTGAGGTAGTCCCCGATGTAGGACGCAAAAGCATCCAGCACCATCGCCATTGTTCACCTTGGTGTCCTTCTGCTTTGATAGAATCAGAGGCAATTACGGTGAATTTGAAGTAGCAGACAGAGACAAGGAAATAAAACTTGAACACTAACTACCTACCTCAAGGACAGCACAACGTCACCAGCCTTTGAGAATGATGGGATGCACTGCACGGCACAGCAGTCGGCGGCGACAAATACCAGCGGACGGCGGCGGCGGCGGGGGCGATGGCTGTGCTGGGGAAGACCTGGAGCCTGGAGGGATTGGGATTTGGGAAATAATGCCACCGGTACACCTTGGCTGCCGGAGCTGGGTAAAGCATCAGGTGGAGAGAAGCAAAGCAAAGCAAAGCAAAGCATCACATTCCCATCGATGGAGCAAGCAAAGCAAAGCAGCTTCTTTTCCTTTTCCATGGAGGAGTAGATTAATTGACAAAGAGCAGGGTATCGAATTAGATCTGGACTTGATTTTTCCTTGATGCCAAGATATGCATTTGCCTGATGCGCACGCCAAATGACAACGGCGCCTCCTTTCATACTTTACTCCCGGCCCAGTCCAGCACCATGTTTACTCCTCAAGCAATGCATCCCAATCACATTACCATCGAGCACCAGGCATGTTCTGGGATGAGGTGGTGGTCGGGAAAGGGAAACTGAGAATCTTATGGCACATGCATGCCACGTTATGTGGGATTTGTGCCACTCTTTGCCTAGCATTTGGGAGGGCTGGACCAAGCGTACCACCCAATACCGAAATGCTGTCAAGTAGAAACAGAGGCAGTCATAAATTTAACCGCCAGAGATCTATAGTCCAGTGAATACCGACCATTTAAGCCGCAAAGGAGGCCTCCACTCTTGTTGCAGATACTACAAGACAGACATCTTTTAATATATTTTTTAACCAGTCTCAAGTTAACTTGTGCAATAAAAGTTACCCTACACTTTCCTTCCGAAGAGTCGCTTATTCCAGTCTCAACAAGGACTAGACCCACCAAAACACAACCATGTACGTACAAGCATTAAACGTACACAGCAAGACATAACATCATAGAGCATAAATGTTCAGGGTTATGTATGCAGGATGTGGAGCACTTTTGTTGCTTATTCAGAGTAAAAAATTGTACCCTCCAAAAATTTTAAACATATTGAGCTGCCCATTTAACAAGAAGGGTACAGGAAGAAACCATGAGCTATCGGGTAGGTCTATCAGATTAATTGCCTTCTGAATAAGTGAACAATATTGATTACCATTGATATCAGTGGCATATCACAAACACTAGGTTTTTATTTCAAGGGTGAAAGAATGAACTTTGACATGCTAGATGCAAGTAAATTGGGAATCATGACACAACAAATCGTGCTAATCGTGAACTCTCCCGCACTTAACGACGCAGTACATCTGCTAATTGATTCCAACGCTATAGCGCATGGCGCAGATCTCCAGATGTAGCATGCATGTGGACGGCATACACCTTCTGCCAGGCCTACTCCTGCCAAACCTATTTCTGCATGCATGCTACACCTCCTCCCGTCGCTGTTTGTCTGCTTAAAAAAGTCTGACTAATCAAGCTGATCCTGCGAAACGTCTGCCTTTGTACAGTGGCTTGCACGAATCGTAATATAGCTGGACGGAGAAGATTAGAGGGTGCTGTGGCACCTTTTCGTAGTAAGAGAATAATTACTGCAGTGAGACCTAATGTGTACTCCCTCCGTTCGGAATTACTTGTCGCAAAAATGGATGTATCTAGACGTATTTTAGTTCTAGATACATCCATTTCCGAGACAAGTAATTCTGAACAGAGGGAGTAATAGGAAAAATGATACCAGACTATGCAGTGAGGATGGTCTAATCTACTCGCTCTGCTTTGTGTTCCTTACTTCCTTATCTTCTTCCTCTGAGACAGACGGAAGATGGAATCAACATGAGAACATTCATAAAACTACTAAGAGACTGAGAGCAGAGCAACCTGACTATAACAACAAATTAATCACTTGGCGGAATTTGCCTCCAGCTTCAGGTCCCAACAATCTGCAGGCTAACAAGTGCTTCGGTGGTATATCCCTCACCCTGACGTCGTCCTCATCTTCTAACTGGCGCACCCTGCTCCTCCCTATCAATCACTTTGTATGCGACATGCAGTACACCTTGATCATTTGAACTGTAAAAAACACTCTAGAGATACTGTCAATCACTCTGTTGTTCTCCAAATAGCGACAACAGACACATTATGATGACATATCCAGACACATTAGGGACGCAGGAGCGGGGCACCATCGCCATGGGCGGGCGTGGACGGGGAAAGGAGGAGGCGACATGGCAGCGACGCCATGGCCTGGAATGTGGCGACGTTGAGCGAAAGGAGGACTGCACAAGGCGCGGCGAAAGCAGTGGGAGAGGGTGGTGGCGACAATCCATCGGCCGCCGTGAGGTGAGGGAAGGATGGGAAAGGGGTCGCCATCTATTCTAGATGTATGGAGCGGTCGAGAGGAGGGGAAGCATGGCGGCTAGCTTTTCCATCGTGCGGGTATGGGCAAAGGGAGGCAGGACGCGGTCCGTTGGCAGGAAAAGGAACGCTACGCATTTTTAGGTAGTACAGATAGAGTCATAGAGATAGATATTGAAAATATAAAATAAGTAGAGATTGACGACGTGCCGGAGTGGGTTTAATTCCACATATAACTCGTCTCGCTCGCTCTGACTTTCAAATTCATTCATTCATTCATCCACGCACCTAGTTACACCCCCATCCTAGGTACAGCTCAAAGGATAAGGTACGCAATGCAAGTTGGGAATATTGCTGCCTTGTGCTGTATGTCTGTGTCTCACCTTCAATCCCCCTCGCTCATCCGACAAACATGACACATGCTGCTCATCACATCTGCTTCGTGTTTACAGTCTACTATTTCCAGAGCTTTATGAATCTATCGCTAGCGGACGCGATCAACCCCGTCGACCGGGAGTCCGCCAACAGCAGCCTATGAGCCCTCGCATGCCGGGATCACTTTCCTCTGCTGATCCGATATGCTCCACAGCTCCAGCGTCTGCATCACCCAGTCATCAAATACCAAAGAACTCTCATCAGATGGGATGTATAAACGTTATCTAACTGTTGGTGGTCCTTGTGTTGCAAAAGTAGGATAGCTAGAGGTCTTATGTGTAAAGTTGCAACTCTGTAAATATCCTATACAGGAGAGTGAATCGAGAGTGAGCTATTCCCGACCAAAACTTCCAGAGTACTCTTCCCCTCTTCTCCCCTCTTCTCCTCCAAACTCAAATCTCTAATCTTGGAGAGGATCCAGTGGGTGTGAATCAACATGGTATCAGAGCTTTGGCAAGATCCATCCCGGTGACGCTCGCGTGGACATTGCTGAGCGTTCGGGAGGTGAAGGCAGCGGGATTGAGACCCAGTACGGCGGTGGGGAGTCGAATCGGGGTTACCTGAAGTAGTTCTTGGGGCTCCTGGATCGAGGAGAAAAGAGGAGCAGGAGGTAAGAGGTTGTTGTTGTTTCGATTTGGAGAAATAGGGGACTCTTCTTTGCCAGATTTGGGGAGGAAGAAGAGAGATTGAGGGCTGCTTCTTTGTGTGGTCTCTGAAAAGGGATAAAGGGATAGTAGAGAGCAAGCAGAGAGCTTGTAAAGAAGAGAGATTGAGCACTGCTGCTGCTTTTGTCAGCCGAAAGTGTGGAGGAATTGAAGATATGGCGGGCAATGGTAGTGCTCCGAGGCGATCCTGGCCACAGAGGGGAGCTTGCTGTCTTGCGTGCCATGGATGAGAAATATTAGTTGTTGTTTGATGCGATTAGCAAGCAAGCGTGGAACTCAAGATCGTAAGTGGAGGCAAAGAGGAGATACATCCTTTGCAAATGCCCCATGTAAAATTAGAAGGACCCGAGAAAGAATTATGTGAGCTGGGCGAGCATGCGGAGACCATCTTGGTTTCCGTGAAGCTTGAAGCTTACATTCTAGGCACGATGGAGAAGCCTATGGATGAGAGTTCCAAAGAAGGTCGAAGTGGAAGATGACAAATGCACTAGTGAGGCGTGGTTATTGAGCTCTCTATCACCTCAGATTGCCAAACAAGTTGAAAGGATTAAAGAAGCTTCTGAAATTTGGAGGTTATTGAAAGGGACATTCTCAGGAGTAGGAAACAAAATGCTTGCTTGCAAGATTCAAAAGGAGTTACAAGATTTGTGCCAAGGCGAGAAGACGGTGGTTGACTATGTTTCTGAACTAAAGCGACTTTGAAGCGATTTGGATTATTATGATCCAATTGAGATGGAGTGTGGCAAATGTATTGAAAAATACAATAAATGGACAGAGAGAAGGCGTGTTAGGGATTTTCTGAATAGACTTAAACCCAAATTTGAGAATAGGAGGGCAGCACTTTATGGCAGTGGCAAGTTACCTCCTTTGGAGCAAGCGATATCTGCGATCATTAGCGAGGAGACACGCCTGAAATTGGAGGTTGGAGGACTATCTATGCAGGGCATAGCACAGAGGCATTCAGCCCTTCTTGTCACAGAAAATGCAAATAACCAGCGGTTTGGGTTGAACACATCCGAACGAAATTGCTTTTGAGTGTGGCGGCCAGGCATATAAGATCATCTTGTCCTCAATTATTTGGGAGTGGACGTGGAAGAGGTCAAAAGCTGGCCTTGGCGAGGTCGTGGGCCGGGCTTGATGGGCGTGGTATTGGTCGTGGTCGATGCAGCGAGGCAGGGCAAATGCCTCAGTTATGGTAGATGAACACTCTCAAAATGTGAACGTGGAAATGAGCGCGGGTGACTGGGAGAAGTGGCAGCAATTTAAAGGGTTAAGGTTAGGTGATAAGCAAACTACTGAAGCGCCCACAACACCATCCTCTCGCCAGATTCTGCAAATTTTAGTGGTAACATTCCTAATGCTCATACTTCTAATTTTCGTGATGCGCCATGGTTAATAGATTACAGTGCATCTAGACATATGGTCGGGTTCACAAGAAATTTACTAATTATGTCCGCGACCTTCAACATCTTGGTCAAGCATAGGATCCCGCGTGGTCTCCTGGAGGGAGCGGACACCTTATCAACTTTGCCTTGGCTATCCACCTCCTGTTCAAGAAATGGCTCCCTTAAAGGGCATATATATGATAAATGAATGAACAGCCTGTCCGTTACGGTGACTACTTACTTGAGTATCTGGTCGATTGCAGCTTAGTCCTGCGTCCTCAATCAAGTCCGGACACTTCTCTTGTGATCCGAAGAACAGTTTATACATCTCCACGGGCGTCGCGCCCATAAAATGTTGGAGAGCTCGTGGTCCCTCCGGATTAAACTCCCATGCATTTTAGGGGCGACGTTTGCAGGGCGTATAGGCGCCAATTAGCATAACCTGCGCGCCATGCGACCAGATTGATCTCTCTTTCCGAAGGTCTCGAATACGGCCCTCGCAATGTGAGGAACGCCCTTGGACGGCCCCCACGAGCCCTTGCTAACCCATGATGCCGGCCAGGTGGACACGAGCGGAAGGCGGGTGGCGCCACCCATTTGGTGCCCCCCGAGCGGTGATATAAAACCACTCCCGTTGCCACAAACCAAACTCCTCCTGAAATGAGCCCTCGGGCCACGGAGCATCAACGCACTTGCTTATGACCGCCCCACCGCACTCTACTTGTTGCCCCTCGATCATCTTCGGCTCCACCTTGAAGGTCTTGAGCCACAATCCAAAGTGAGGGGTAATATGGAGGAAGGCTTCACATACGACAATGAATGACGTGATGTGGAGGATGGACTCCGGATTCAAGTCATGGAATTCCAGCCCATAATAAAACATGAGCCCCCGCACAAAGGGATCCGTCGGGAAACCTATGTTGGGGAACGTTGCAGAAAATTAAAATTTTCCTACAGTTTCACCAAGATCCATCTATGAGTTCATCTAAGCAACGAGTCATGGGAGAGAGATTGCATCTACATACCACTTGTAGATCGAAAAGTGAAGCTTTCAAGGATGGTGATGAGGGAGTCGTTCTCGCGTGATTCGGATCACCGACGACCAAGCCGCTGAAAGGACAGCACCTCCGCGTTCAACACACGTGCAGGGGCGACGACGTCTCCTCCGTCTTGATCCAGCAAGGAGGAAGGAGAGGTTGAGGAAGACAACTCCAATGGCAGCACGACGGTGTGGTGCAATTGGTGCAGCAGTTCTCCGTCAGGGCTTCGCCAAGCTCGTAGGGAGAAGGAGAGGTGTTGGGGAGGGGAGGGGCTGCGCCTTCAATTGTGTGTTGCAGCCCTCCCCTCACCCCTCTATATATAGGAGGAGAGGGCAGGGGGCCGCCCTCTAGGGAAACCCTACAGGCGGCGGCCAAAGGGGAGAGGGAAAGGGTGGCTTGCCCCTGCTGAGGCGCCCCTTTAGGGTTTCCTCCCCATGCCCTAGCCGCATGGGCCTAAGTGGGGAGGCGCGCCCAGCCCACTAGGGGTTGGCTCCCTCTCCCACACAGCCCATGTGGCCCCCCGGTACGGGTGGCCCCTCCCGGTGGACCCCCGGAACCCTTCCGGTGGCCCCGGTACAATACCGGTATGCCCCCGAAACTTTCCGGAGTCCGTTTTACCACTTTCCATATATAAATCTTTACCTCCGGACCATTCCGAACTCCCAGACGTCAGGGATCTCATCCAGGACTCGAACAACATTCGGTAATCACATACAAGTCTTCCTAACAACCCTAGCGCCACCGAACCTTAAGTGTGTAGACCCTCACGGGTTAAAGGAGACATGCAGACATGACCGAGACGACCTCGTGTCAATAACCAACAGCGGGATCTGGATACCCATGTTGGCTCCCACATGCTCCTCGATGTTGTCATCGGATGAACCACGATGTCAAGGGTTCAAGCAACCCCGTATTCTATTCCCTTTGTCGACGGGTATGTTACTTGCCCGAGACTCGATCGTCGATATCTCAATACCTCGTTTAGTCTTCACACCGGCAAGTCACTTTACTCGCATCAGTAATGCATGATCCCGTGACCGCATTAATTTGGTCACTTTGAGCTCAATATGATGATGCACTACCGAGTGGGCCCAAAGGATACCTCTCTCGTAACACGGAGTGACAAATCCCAGTCTCGATCCGTGTCAACCCAATGTACACTTTCGGAGATACCGTAGTGCACCTTTATAGCCACCCAGCCACGTTGTGGACGTTTGGTACACCCAAAGCACTCCTACGGTATCCGGGAGTTACACGATCTCATGGTCTAAGGAAGAGATATTTGACATTGGAAAAGCTCTAGCAAAACGAACTACGATCTTGTGCCAAGCTTAGGATTGGGTCTTGTCCATCACGTCATTCTCCTAATGACGTGATCCCGTTGTCAATGACATCTGATGTCCATAGTCAGGAAACCCCGAAGGAAGTGAGACACGAACACCACGCTCTCGCCGGGCTCGGGAGTGGGAATGACCTGCCCCGAGCGAGGCAGTCTATGCGAAATCTAGCGGTTAGATACACAGCGTCTCGCAGCTTTAGCACATCTTCTTCCGTGACGGAAGAAGACATCCATCGGCCGAGCTGGTCGGAGCCGGACATCATCGAAGGTCCGAAGCGCCTAAATCTGAAGCTTTGGGTGTTAGAACTCGAAGCGCGAGGCGGATTCGATGGAGGGGGGAAAAAGAAGAGGGCCTTGGTCTCATTACAAAGAGGTTGAATACCAAGAGCCCTCCCCGTTGTTGGGGAACGTTGCAGAAAATTAAAATTTTCCTACGGTTTCACCAAGATCTATCTATGAGTTCATCTAAGCAACGAGTCAAGAGAGAGAGTTTGCATCTACATACCACTTGTAGATCGAATACGGAAGCGTTCGAGGGAGTGGTGATGATGAAGACGTTCCCCAACGTGATTCCGATCACTGATAACCAAAGTGCCGAAAGGACAGCACTCTCCGCTGCTCAACACACGTGCGGGGACGATGGCGTCTCCTCCGTCTTTGATCCAGCAAGGGAGAAGGAGAGGTTGAGGAAGACAACTCCAATGGCAGCACGACGGCGTGGTGCAATTGGTGCGTGTTCTCCGGCTGTGGCTTCGCCAAGCACACACGGAGAAAGAGAGGAGTTGGGGAGGGGAGGGGCTGCGCCTTCAATGGTGTATGGAGCCCTCCCCCCCACCCCTCTATTTATAGGAGGAGAGGGCAAAGGGGGGCCGGCCATCTAGGGGAACCCTAGATGGGGGGCGGCGGCCAAAGGGGAGGAGGGGAGGGTGGCTTGCCCCCCAAGCTAGGGGGCGCCCCCCCCCTTTTTTTTCTCTTAGGGTTTCCCTCCCTTGCTCCTAGCCGCATGGGGCCTAAGGGGGAGGTGCGCCCAGCCCACCAGGATGGCCCCTCTCCCACTTAGCCCATGTGGCTCCCCGAGGAAGGTGGCCCTCCCAGTGGACCTCAAAACCTCCGGTGGCCCCGGATTTTACTCTAAGCATGCCCTCAAACTTTCCTGAGTCCGCTTAACCACTTTCCATATATAAATCTTTACCTCCGGACCATTCCGGAACTCCTCGTGACGTCCGGGATCTCATCCGGACTCCAACAACATTCGGTAATCACATACTTGTCTTCCTATTAACCCTAAGCGTCCACCGAACCTTATGTGTAGAGACCCTACGGGTTCGGGAGACATCTTGCGACATGACCGAGACTGCCTCAAGTCAATAACCAACAGCGGGATCTGATACCCATGTTGGCTCCTACATGCTCCTCGATGTTGTCATCGGATGAACCCACGATGTCAAGGGTTCAAGCAACCCCGTATTCTATTCCCTTTGTCGACGGTATGTTACTTGCCCGAGACTTCGATCGTCGGTATCCCAATACCTCGCTTAGTCTCGTTACCCGGCAAGTCACTTTACTCGTACCCGCAATGCATGATCCCGTGACCGGACACTTGATCACATTGAGCTCATTATGATGATGCATTACCGAAAGTGGGCCCGGTGATACCTCTCCGTAATACGGAGTGACAAATCCCAGCCTCGACCGTGTCAACCCAATGGACACTTTCGGAGATACCTGAGTGCACCTTTATAGTCACCCAGCGATTACGCCAGACGCTTTGATACACCCAAAGCACTCCTACGGTATCCGGGAGTTACACGATCTCATGGTCTAAGGAAGAGATACTTGACATTGGAAAAGCTCTAGCAAAACGAACTACACGATCTTGTGCTATGCTTAGGATTGGGTCTTGTCCATCACGTCATTCTCCTAATGACGTGATCCCGCTTGTCAATGACATCCGATGTCCATAGTCGAGGAAACCATGACTATCCTGTCAATTACCAACGAGCTAGTCAACTAGAGGCTCACTAGGGACGTATTGTAGTCTATGTATTCACACGTGTATTACGATTTCCGGATAATACAGCTTATAGCATGAACAAAAGACAATTATCATGAACAAGGAAATATAATAATAATGCTTTTATTATTGCCTCTAGGGCATATTTCCAACAGTCTCCCACTTGCACTAGAGTCAATAATCTAGTTACATTGTGATGAATCGAACACCCATAGAGTTCTGGTGTTGATCATGTTTTGCTAGCGAGAGAGGTTTTGTCAGTGGATATGCGACATTCAGATCCGTATGCAATTTACAAATTTCTATGTCTCCATCTTGAACATTTTCACGGATGGAGTTGAGCGGCAGCTTGATGTGCACAGTCTTCTTGTGAAACCTGGGCTCCTTGGCAAGTGCAATAGCTCCAGTGTTGTCACAGAAGAGTTTGATCGGCCCCGACGCATTGGGTATGACTCCTAGGTCGGTGATGAACCCCTTCACCCAAATTGCTTCATGTGCTGCCTCCGAGGCTGCCATGTACTCCGCTTCACATGTAGATCCCGCCACGACGCTCTGCTTGGTACCGCACCAGCTCACCGCTTCCACTATTCAACATAAACACGATCCGGGTTTGTGACTTTGAGTCATCGGATCTGTGTCGAAGCTAAGCGCCGACGTAACCCTTCTGACGAGCTCTTCGTCACCTCCATAAACGAGAAACATGTCCTTTGTCCTTTTCAGGTACTTTTAGGATATTCTTGACCGGCTGTCCAAAGTGTTCCTTGCCGGGATTACTTTGGTACCTTCCTACCAAACTTACGGCAAGGTTTACATCAGTGTCCGGTACACAAGATGGCATACATAATAGATCCTATGGCTGAAGCATAGGGGATGACACTCATCTCTTCTTTATCTTTTGCCGTGGTCGGGCATTGAGCTGAGCTCAATCTCACACCTTGCAATACTGGCAAGAACCCTTTCTTGACTGATCCATTTTGAACTTCTTCAAAATCTTATCAAGGTATGTGCTTTGTGAAAGACCTATGAGGCGTCTCGATCTATCTCTATAGATCTTGATGCCTAATATATAAGCAGCTTCTCCAAGATCCTTCATTGAAAACTTTTATTCAAGTAGGCCTTAATGCTGTCCAAGAGTTCTATATCATTTCCCATCAAAAGTATGTCATCTACATATAATATGAGAAATGCTACAGAGCTCCCACTCTCACTTTCTTATAAACGCAGTGCTTCTCCATAAAAGTCTCATAAACCCAAACGCTTTGATCATCTCATCAAAGCGAATGTTCTAACTCCGAGATGCTTGCACCAGCCCATAAATTGAACGCCGGAGCTTGCATACTTTGTCAAGATTCTTAGGATCGACAAAACCTTCAGTTGCATCATATACAGCTCTTCCTTAAGATATCCGTTAAGGAACGCTGTTTTGACGTCCATCCGCCATATCTCATAATCATAGTATGCGGCAATTGCTAACATGATTCGGACGGACTTAAGCTTCGCTACGGTGAGAAAGTCTCATCGTAGTCAATTCCTTGAACTTGCCAATAACCCTTAGCGACAAGTCGAGCTTTATAGATGGTGACATTACCATCCGCCCCGTCTTCCTCTTAAAGATCCATTTATTTTCTATCGTCACGATCATCGGGCAAGTCTGTCCAAAGTCCATACTTTGTTTTCATACATGGATCCTATCTCGGATTTCATGGCTTCGAGCCATTTATTGGAATCTGGCCCGCCATCGCTTCTTCATAGTTCAAGGTTCACCGTTGTCTAACAACATGATTTCCGTGATGTGGTTGCCGTACCACTGCAGTGCGGAACGTGTCCTAGTGGACCCACGATTCAAGAGCAACTTGATCCGAAGTACCTTGATCATCATCATTAATTTCCTCTTGATTGGTGTGGGCATTACAGAACATTTTCACGAGCTGCACCATCGTCCCGTTCAAGAGGTAGTACTTCATCGAAGTTCTACTTTCCTCCCACTTACTCCTTTCGAGAGAAACTCTTTTTCCGAAGGTTCCGTTCCTGGCAACAAAGATCTTGCCTTCGGATCTAAGGTAGAAGGTATACCCAAGGGTTTCCTTAGGGTATCCTATGAAGACGCATTTTCCGACTTGGGTTCGAGCTTTTCAAAGTTGAAGTTTCTTGACATAAGCATCGTGCATCCCCAAACTTTTAGAAACAGCTGACAGGTTTCTTCCCAAACCATAATTCATACGGTGTCGTCTCAACGGATTTAGCCGGTGCCCTATTTAAAGTGAATGTAGCTGTCTCTAGAGCGTATCCCCAAAAAGATAGCGGTAAATCGGTAAGAGACATCATAGATCGTACCATATCCAATAGAGTGCGACACGACGTTCGGACACACCGTTACTGTTGAGGTGTTCCAGCGGCGTGAGTTGTGAAAACGATTCCACATTTTCTTAAGTGTGTGCCAAATTCGTGACTTAAATATTCTCCTCCACGATCTGATCGTAAGAATTTTATCTTTCGGTCACGTTGATTCTCTACCTCATTCTGAAATTCTTTGAACTTTTCAAAGGTCTCCGACTTGTGTTTCATCAAGTAGACATACCCATATCTACTCAAGTCATCTGTGAGAGTGAGAACATAACGATATCCTCCATGAGCTTCAACACTCATTGGACCACACACATCGGTATGTATGATTTCCAATAAGTTGGTTGCTCGCTCCATTGTTCCGGAGAACGGAGTCTTGGTCATCTTGCCCATGAGGCATGGTTCGCATGTGTCAAATGATTCATAATCTAGAGACTCCGTAAGTCCATCAAGATGGAGCTTCTTCATGCGCTTGACACCAATGTGACCAAAGGCGGCGATTGCCACAAGTATGTGGGACTATCGTTATCAACTTTACATCTTTTTGGTATTCACACTGTGAACATGTGTAACATTACGCTCGAGATTCATTAAGAATAAACCATTGACTATCTGAGCATGACCATAAAACATTTCTCTCATATAACCGTAACAACCATTATTCTCGGATTTAAATGAGTAGCCATCTCGTATTAAACGAGATCCGGATACAATGTTCATGCTCAAACTTGGCACCAAATAGCAATTATTAAGGTTTATAACTAATCCCGTAGGTAAATGTAGAGGTAGCGTGCCGTGGCGATCACATCGACTGAACCATTCCCGGCAGCGCATCGTCACCTCGTCCTTCGCCAGCCTCCGTTTATTCCGCAGCTCCCGCCGTGAGTTACATATATGAGCAACGGCACCAGATCAAATACCCGTGAGTTACTACGAAAGTAATCGGTAAGGTACACATCAATTACATGTATATCAAATATACCTTTAGTGTTGCCGCCTTCTTATCCGCTAAGTATTTGGGGCAGTTCCGCTTCCGATGACCCTTCCTTGCAATAAAAAGCACTCAGGTCTCGTGCTTGGGTCCATTCTTTGACTTCTTCTTCTTCCCTAAGCAACTTGCTTATCGCAAGGCGCGGCAACCTCTTTGCCGTCCTTCTTGAAGTTCTTCCTGCCCTTGCCCTTTTTGAACTTAGTGGTCTTATTGACCATCAACACTTGATGTTCTTTCTTGATTTCAACCTCTCACGACTTCAAAGATTGAGAATACTTCGGAATGGTCTTCTCCATCCCCTGCATATTGTAGTTCATCACAAAGCTCTTGTAGCTTGGTGGGGAGCGACCCGAAGGATTCTCAATGACCGCCTCGTCCAGGAGGTTTATGTCCATTTGGGACAAAGCGGTGATGCAACCCGGACATTTTGAGTATGTGCTCACCTTGTGACTGTTTTCCTCCATCTTACAACTATAGAACTTGTCGGAGACTTCATATCTCTCGACCCGGGCATGCGCTTGAAAAACCAGTTTCAGCTCCTCGAACATCTCATATGCTCCGTGTTGCTCAAAACGCTTTTGGAGCCCCGGTTCTAGGCTGTAAAGCATGCCGCATTGAACGAGGGAGTAATCATCAAGATTTAGACCGCCAAGCGTTCATAACGCCTTGGTTCTCTCGATGGGTGCTTCACCTAAGCGGTCCTTCTAGGACATATTGTTTCTTGGCAGCTATGAGGATGATCTCGGGTTCCGGACCCAAATTCAGTATAGTTGCTGCCATCATCTTTCAAATTTTGGTTTTCTAGGAATGCGTTGAAGTTCATGGTGACATGAGCGTTGGCCATTTGATCTACAAGACATATTATAAAGATTTTAGACTATTGTTCATGATAATAAAGTTCATCTAATCAAATTATTAATGAACTCCCACTTAGATTAGACATCCTCTAGTCATCTAAGTGTTACATGATCCGAGTCGACTAGGCCGTGGTCCGATCAACACGTGAGACGGACTGAGTCTGCGTCGGTGAACATTCTCATGTTGATCGTATCTTCCATACGACTCGTGTTCGACCTTTCGGTCTCCGTGTTCCGAGGCCATGTCTGTACATGCTAGGCTCGCTCAAGTTAACCCTAAGTGTTTCAAGGTGTAAATCTGTCTTACACCCGTTGTATGTGAACGTAAGAATCCATCACACCCGATCAACACGTGGTGCTTAGAAGCGACTTAACCGTAGCAACGGTGCAATGCTTAGGGAGAACACTTCTTGAAATTGTTTTAAGGGATCATCTTATTTACTACCGTCACGATCTAAGTAAACAAGATGCATAATCATAATAAACATCACATGCAATTATAAAGTAGTGACATGATATGGCCAATATCATATAGCTCCTTGATCTTCATCTTCGGGCTCCATGATCATCCTGTCACCGGCATGACACCATGATCTCCATCATCATGATCTCCATCATCGTGTCTTCATGAAGTTGTCACGCCAACGACTACTTCTACTTCTATGGCTAACGCGTTTAGCAATAAAGTAAAGTGAGTTACATGGCGTTCTTCAATGACACGCAGGTCATACAAAAATAAAGACAACTCCTATGGCTCCTGCCGGTTGTCATACTCATCGACATGCAAGTCGTGATTCCTATTACAAGAACATGATCTCATACATCACAATATATCATCATTCATCACAACTTGGCCATATCACGTCACATGACAATTGCTGCAAAAACAAGTTAGACGCCCTCTAATTGTTGTTGCATCTTTTACGTGGCTGCAATTGGGTTCTAGCAAGAACGTTTTCTTACCTACGAATAACCACAACGTGATCTTGTCAACTTCTATTTACCCTTCATAAGGACCCTGTTCATCGAATCCGCTCCAACTAAAGTGGGAGAGACAGACACCCGCCAGCCACCTTATGCAACTAGTGCATGTTAGTCGGTGGAACCGGTCTCACGTAAGAGCGTGTAAGGTTGGTCCGCCGCTTCATCCCACAATACCGCCGGACGCAAGATACGACTAGTAACGGCAAGTAAGTTGACAAGATCCACGCCCACAACAAAATTGTGTTCTACTCGTGCAAAGAGAACTACGATAGACCTAGCTCGATACCCTTTGTTGGGGAACGCTGCAGAAAAATTAAAATTTTCCTACGGTTTCACCAAGATCTATCTATGAGTTCATCTAAGCAACGAGTCAAGAGAGAGAGTTTGCATCTACATACCACTTGTAGATCGAATACGGAAGCGTTCGAGGGAGTGGTGATGATGAAGACGTTCCAACGTGATTCCGATCACCGATGACCAAAGTCTTTGAAAGGACAGCACCTCCGCGTTCAACACACGACGTGCGGGACGATGGGCGTCTCCTCCGCCTTGATCCAAAGCAAGGGAGAAGGAGAGGTTGAGGAAGACAACTCCAATGGCGGACGACGGCGTGGTGCAATTGGTGCGTGTTCTCCGGCTGTGGCTTCGCCAAGCACACACGGAGAAAGAGAGGAGTTGGGGAGGGAGGCTCCGCCTTCAATGGTGTATGGAGCCCTCCCCCACCCTCTATTTATAGGAGGAGAGGGCAAGGGGGCGGCCATCTAGGGAAACCCTAGATGGGGCGGCGGCCAAAGGGGAGGAGGGAGGGTGGCTTGCCCCAAGCCAGGGGGCGCCCTTTTTTTCTCTTAGGGTTTCCCTCCTTGCCCTAGCCGCATGGGCCTAAGGGGAGGTGCGCCCAGCCCACCAGGCTGGCTCCCTCCCACTTAGCCCATAGGCCCCCCGAGGGGTGGCCCCTCCCGTGGACCTCCTGAAACCTCCCGTGGCCCCGGTTTTACGGGCATGCCCTCAAACTTTCCGAGTCCGCTTAACCACTTTCCATATATAAATCTTTACCTCCCACCATTCCTAACTCCTCGTGACGTCCGGGATCTCATCCGGGACTCAACAACATTCGGTAATCACATACTTGTCTTCCTATTAACCCTAGCGCCACCGAACCTTAAGTGTGTAGACCTACGGGTTCGGGAGACATGCGCAGACATGACCGAGACTGCCTCAAGTCAATAACCAACAGCGGGATCTGGATACCCATGTTGGCTCCTACATGCTCCTCGATGTTGTCATCGGATGAACCACGATGTCAAGGGTTCAAGCAACCTCGTATTCTATTCCCTTTGTCAGACGGTATGTTACTTGCCCGAGACTTCGATCGTCGGTATCCCAATACCTCGTTTAGTCTCAAGTACCGCAAGTCACTTTACTCGTACCGCAATGCATGATCCCGTGACTGCACACTTGATCACATTGAGCTCATTATGATGATGCATTACCGAGTGGGCCCAAGTGATACCTCTCCGTGTCTGGAGTGACAAATCCCGCCTCGATCCGTGTCAACCCAATGGACACTTTCGGAGATACCGTAGTGCACCTTTATAGTCACCCAGTTACGTTGTGACGTTTGATACACCCAAAGCACTCCTACGGTATCCGGAGTTACACGATCTCAAGGTCTAAGAAAGAGATACTTGACATTGGAAAAGCTCTAGCAAAAATGAACTACACGATCATGTGCTATGCTTAGGATTGGGTCTTGTCCATCACGTCATTCTCCTAATGACGTGATCCCGTTGTCAATGACATCCGATGTCCATAGTCGAAACCATGACTATCTCAATTGACCAACGAGCTAGTCAACTAGAGGCTCACTAGGGACGTATTGTAGTCTATGTATTCACACGTGTATTACGATTTCCGGATAATACAATTATAGCATGAACAAAAGACAATTATCATGAACAAGGAAATATAATAATAATGCTTTTATTATTGCCTCTAGGGCATATTTCCAACAGTCTCCCACTTGCACTAGAGTCAATAATCTAGTTACATTGTGATGAATCGAACACCCATAGAGTTCTCGTGTTGATCATGTTTTGCCCATGAGAGGTTTAGTCAATCGGATCTGCGACATTCGTGATCCGTATGCACTTTACAAATTTCTATGTCTCCATCTTGAACATTTTCACGGATGGAGTTGAAGCGACGCTTGATGTGCTCGGGTCTTCTTGTGAAACACGGGCTCCTTGGCAAGGGCAATAGCTCCGGTGTTGTCACGAGAAGAGTTTGATCGGCCCCGACGCATTGGGTATGACTCCTAGGTCGGTGATGAACTCCTTCACCCAAATTGCTTCATGTGCTGCCTCCGAGGCTGCCATGTACTCCGCTTCACATGTAGATCCCGCCACGACGCTTCGCTTTGCGGTACCGCATCCAGCTCACCGCCTCCACTATTCAACATAAACACGTATCCGGTTTGTGACTTTGAGTCATCGAGACTGTGGTCGAAGCTAAGCGTCGACGTAACCCTTCTGACGAGCTCTTCGTCACCTCCATAAACGAAACATGTCCTTTGTCCTTTTCAGTACTTTAGGATATTCTTGATCGCTGTCCGGTGTTCCTTGTCGGGATTACTTTGGTACCTTCCTACCAAACTTACGGCAAGAAGGTTTACATCAGTCGGTACACAAGATGGCATACATAATAGATCCTATGGTCAAGCATAGGGATGACACTCATCTCTTCTTTATCTTTTGCCGTGGTCGGGCATTGAGCCGAGCTCAATCTCACACCTTGCAACATGTGCAAGAACCCTTTCTTGGACTGATCCATTTTGAACTTCTTCAAAATCTTATCAAGGTATGTGCTTTGTGAAAGACCTATGAGGCGCCTCGATCTATCTCTATAGATCTTGATGCCTAATATATAAGCAGCTTCTCCAAGATCCTTCATTGAAAAACTTTTATTCAAGTAGGCCTTAATGCTTTGTCCAAGAGTTCTATATCATTTCCCATCAAAAGTATGTCATCTACATATAATATGAGAAATGCTACTGAGCTCCCACTCACTTTCTTGTAAACGCAGCTTCTCCATAAGTCTCAAGATAAACCCAAACGCTTTGATCATCTCATCAAAGCGAATGTTCCAACTCCGAGATGCTTGCACCAGCCCATAAATTGAACGCCGGAGCTTGCATACTTTGTCAAGATTCTTAGGATCGACAAAACCTTCAGGCTGCATCATATACAACTCTTCCTTAAGATATCCGTTAAGGAACGCTGTTTTGACGTCCATCTCGCCATATCTCATAATCATAGTATGCGGCAATTGCTAACATGATTCGGACGGACTTAAGCTTCGCCACGGGTGAGAAAGTCTCATCGTAGTCAATTCCTTGAACTTGCCAATAACCCTTAGCGACAAGTCGAGCTTTATAGATGGTGACATTACCATCCGCGTCCGCCTTCCTCTTAAAGATCCATTTATTTTCTATCGTCACGATCATCGGGCAAGTCTGTCAAAGTCCATACTTTGTTTTCATACATGGATCCTATCTCGGATTTCATGGCTTCGAGCCATTTATTGGAATCCGGGCCCGCCATCGCTTCTTCATAGTTCGAAGGTTCACCGTTGTCTAACAACATGATTTCCGGATGTACGGGGTTGCTGCATTACCACTGCAGTGCGGAAGCGGTCCTAGTGGACCCTGATTCGGTAGCAACTTGATCCAAGTACCTTGATCATCATCATTAATTTCCTCTTCGGTTGGTGTGGGCATTACAGAACATTTTCTGAGCTGCACCACTTGTCCCGTTCAAGAGGTAGTACTTCATCGAGTTCTACTTTCCTCCCACTTACTCCTTTCGAGAGAAACTCTTTTTCCGGAAAGGTTCCGTTCACAGCAACAAAGATCTTGCCTTCGGATCTAAGGTAGAAGGTATACCCAAGGGTTTCCTTAGGGTATCCTATGAAGACGCATTTTTCCGACTTGGGTTCGAGCTTTTCAGGTTGAAGTTTCTTGACATAAGCATCGCATCCCCAAACTTTTAGAAACGACGACTTAGGTTTCTTCCCAAACCATAATTCATACGGTGTCGTCTCAACGGATTTAGACGGTGCCCTATTTAAAGTGAATGTAGCTGTCTCTAGAGCGTATCCCCAAAAGATAGCGGTAAATCGGTAAGAGACATCATAGATCGCGTACCATATCCAATAGAGTGCGACACGACGTTCGGACACACCGTTACCGAGGTGTTCCAGCGGCGTGAGTTGTGAAACGATTCCACATTTTCTTAAGTGTGTGCCAAATTCGTGACTTAAATATTCTCCTCCACGATCTCGATCGTAAGAATTTTATCTTTCGGTCACGTTGATTCTCTACCTCATTCTGAAATTCTTTGAACTTTTCAAAGGTCTCAGACTTGTGTTTCATCAAGTAGACATACCCATATCTACTCAAGTCATCTGTGAGAGTGAGAACATAACGATATCCTCCATGAAGCTTCAACACTCATTGGACCACACACATCGGTATGTATGATTTCCAATAAGTTGGTTGCTCGCTCCATTGTTCCGGAGAACGGAGTCTTGGTCATCTTGCCCATGAGGCATGGTTACGACATGTGTCAAATGATTCATAATCTAGAGACTCCAGTCCATCAAGATGGAGCTTCTTCATGCGCTTGACACCAATGTGACCAAAGGCGGCGATGCCACAAGTATGTGGGACTATCGTTATCAACTTTACATCTTTTGGTATTCACACTGTGAACATGTGTAACATTACGTTCGAGATTCATTAAGAATAAACCATTGACTATCGAGCATGACCATAAAACATTTCTCTCATATAACCGGAACAACCATTATTCTCGGATTTAAATGAGTAGCCATCTCAGATTAAACGAGATCCTTATACAATTTTAATGCTCAAACTGGGCACCAAATCGCATTTATTAAGGTTTATAACTAATCCCGTTGGTAATTGTTGTGGTAGCGTGCCGACGGCGATCACATCGACTCTGGAACCATTCCCGACGCGCATCGTCACCTGCGTCCCTTCGCCAGCCTCGTTTATTCCGCATGCCTCGCTACTGTGAGTTACATATATGAGCAACGGCACCGGTATCAAATACCCGGAGTTACTACGAGTAATCGGTAAGGTACACATCAATTACATGTATATCAAATATACCTTTAGTGTTGCCGGCCTTCTTATCCGCTAAGTATTTGGGGCAGTTCCGCTTCGATGACCCTTCCCTTGCAATAAAAGCACTTTCGGTCTCGGGCTTGGGTCCATTCTTTGACTTCTTCTTCTTCCCGGCAACTTGCTTTACCGGGCGCGGCAACCTCTTTGCCGTCCTTCTTGAAGTTCTTCTCGCCCTTGCCCTTTTGAACTTAGTGGTCTTATTGACCATCAACACTTGATGTTCTTTCTTGATTTCAACCTCACGACTTCAAAGATTGAGAATACTTCGGAATGGTCTTCTCCATCCCCGCATATTGTAGTTCATCACAAAGCTCTTGTAGCTTGGTGGGAGCGATCAAGGATTCTGTCAATGACCGCCTCGTCCAGGAGGTTTATGTCCACCGACAAAGGTGATGCAACCTGCACATTTTGAGTATGTGCTCACCGATGTAACTGTTTTCCTCCATCTTACAACTATAGAACTTGTCGGAGACTTCATATCTCTCGACCGGGCATGAGCTTGAAAAACCGGTTTCAGCTCCTCGAACATCTCATATGCTCCGTGTTGCTCAAACGCTTTTGGAGCCCCGGTTCTAGGTCATAAAGCATGCCGCATTGAGCGAGGGAGTAATCATCGACGAGGCGCCAAGCGTTCATAACGTCTTGGTTCTGCAGGATGGGTGCTTCACCTAGCGGTCCTTCTAGGACATATTGTTTCTTGGCAGCTATGAGGATGATCCTCGTGTTCCGGACCCGATCCGTATAGTTGCCGCCATCATCTTTCAAATTTTGGTTTCTCTAGGAATGCGTTGAAGTTCATGGTGACATGAGCGTTGGCCATTTGATCTACAAGACATATTATAAAGATTTTAGACTATTGTTCATGATAATAAAGTTCATCTAATCAAATTATTAATGAACTCCCACTTAGATTAGACATCCCTCTAGTCATCTAAGTGTTACATGATCCGAGTCGACTAGGCCGTGTCCGATCAACACGTGAGACGGACTAGTCTGTGTCGGTGAACATTCTCATGTTGATCGTATCTTCCATACGACTCGTGTTCGACCTTTCGGTCTCCGTGTTCGAGGCCATGTCCGTACATGCTAGGCTCGTCAAGTTAACCCTAAGTGTTTCAAGCGTGTAAATCTGTCTTACACCCGTTGTATGTGAACGTAAGAATCCATCACACCCGATCAACACGTGGTGCTTAGAAGCGACACTTAACCCGTAGCAACGGTGCAGCGATTAGGGGAGAACACTTCTTGAAATTGTTTTAAGGATCATCTTATTTACTACCGCCGATCTAAGTAAACAAGATGCATAATCATAATAAACATCACATGCAATTATAAAGTAGTGACATGATATGGCCAATATCATATAGCTCCTTGATCTTCATCTTCGGGGCTCCATGATCATCCTCACACCGCATGACACCATGATCTCCATCATCATGATCTCCATCATCGTGTCTTCATGAAGTTGTCACGCCAACGACTACTTCTACTTCTATGGCTAACGCGTTTAGCAATAAAGTAAAGTGAGTTACATGGCGTTCTTCAATGACACGCAGGTCATACAAAATAAAGACAACTCCTATGGCTCTCGCCGTTGTCATACTCATCGACATGCAAGTCGTGATTCCTATTACAAGAACATGATCTCATACATCACAATATATCATCATTCATCACAACTTGGCCATATCCGTCACATGACAATTGCTGCAAAAACAAGTTAGACGTCCTCTAATTGTTGTTGCATCTTTTACGTGGCTGCAATTGGGTTCTAGCAAGAACGTTTTCTTACCTAATACGAATAACCACAACGTGATCTTGTCAACTTCTATTTACCCTTCATAAGGACCACATTCATCGAATCCGCTCCAACTAAAGTGGAGAGACAGACACCCGCCAGACCACCTTATGCAACTAGTGCATGTTAGTCGGTGGAACCGGTCTCACGTAAGAGTACGTGTAAGGTTGGTCCGGGCCGCTTCATCCCACAATACCGCGGAAGCAAGATACGACTAGTAACGGCAAGTAAGTTGACAAGATCCACGCCCACAACAAACTACTCGTGCAAAGAGAACTACGCATAGACCTAGCTACGATACCACTTTGTTGGGGAACGTTGCGTAAAATTAAAATTTTCCTACGGTTTCACCAAGATCTATCTATGAGTTCATCTAAGCAACGAGTCAAGAGAGAGAGTTTGCATCTACATACCACTTGTAGATCGAATACGGAAGCGTTCGAGGGAGTGGTGATGATGAAGACGTTCCCAACGTGATTCCGATCACCGATGACCAAAGTGCTGAAAAGGACAAGACCTCCAGCGTTCAACACACGTGCGGGACGATGGCGTCTCCTCCGCCTTGATCCAGCAAGGGAGAAGGAGAGGTTGAGGAAGACAACTCCAATGGCAACGACGGCGTGGTGCAATTGGTGCAGTGTGTTCTCCGGCTGTGGCTTCGCCAAGCACACACGGAGAAAGAGAGGAGTTGGGGAGGGAGGGCTGCGCCTTCAATGGTGTATGGAGCCCTCCCCCACCCCTCTATTTATAGGAGGAGAGGGCAAGGGGCCGCCATCTAGGGAAACCCTAGATGGGGGCGCGGCCAAAGGGGAGGAGGGAGGGTGGCTTGCCCCCCAAGCTGAGGCGCCCCCCTTTTTCTCTTAGGGTTTCCCTCCCTTGCCCTAGCCGCATGGGCCTAAGGGAGAGGTGCCCAGCCCACCGTGGGCTGGCTCCTCTCCCACTTAGCCCATGTGGCCCCAGGGGTGGCCCCTCGGTGGACCTCCGAAACCTCCCGGTGGCCCCGTGCATTTTACTTCCGGCATGCCCTCAAACTTTCCGGAGTCCGCTTAACCACTTTCCATATATAAATCTTTACCTCCGGGACCATTCCGGAACTCCTCGTGACGTCCGGGATCTCATCCGGACTCGAACAACATTCGGTAATCACATACTTGTCTTCCTATTAACCCTAAGCGTCACCGAACCTTAAGTGTGTAGACCCTACGGGTTCGGAGACATCTTGAACATGACCGAGACTGCCTCAAGTCAATAACCAACAGCGGGATCTGGATACCCATGTTGGCTCCTACATGCTCCTCGATGTTGTCATCGGATGAACCCACGATGTCAAGGGTTCAAGCAACCCCGTATTCTATTCCCTTTGTCGACGGTATGTTACTTGCCCGAGACTCGATCGTCGGTATCCCAATACCTCGTTTAGTCTCGCACTGCAAGTCACTTTACTGCATCGCAATGCATGATCCCGTGACCGGACACTTGATCACATTGAGCTCATTATGATGATGCATTACCGAGTGGGCCCAGTGATACCTCTCCGTGTCTGGAGGACAAATCCAGTCTCGATCCGTGTCAACCCAATGGACACTTTCGGAGATACCGTAGTGCACCTTTATAGTCACCCGATTCACGCCAGGACGCTTTGATACACCCAAAGCACTCCTACGGTATCCGGGAGTTACACGATCTCATGGTCTAAGGAAGAGATACTTGACATTGGAAAAGCTCTAGCAAAACGAACTACACGATCTTGTGCTATGCTTAGGATTGGGTCTTGTCCATCACGTCATTCTCCTAATGACGTGATCCCGCTTGTCAATGACATCCGATGTCCATAGTCGTGAAACCATGACTATCTGTTGACCAACGAGCTAGTCAACTAGAGGCTCACTAGGGACGTCTTGTAGTCTATGTATTCACACGTGTATTACGATTTCCGGATAATACAGTTATAGCATGAACAAAAGACAATTATCATGAACAAGGAAATATAATAATAATGCTTTTATTATTGCCTCTAGGGCATATTTCCAACACCCGTGGCCGATTGGGACTCGCCTTCGATAGAGGAGGCGTGCCGTCGGGCACGGTTGGGTTACCCACGTCCGTATTGATGAGAATCCCGGAATAAGGGGGCACGATCTACGCTTTTATAAGACGTGCCAAGGAAACCGCCTCGCTAAACGCTAGCGAGGTGGGACAAGAAAACCATTCGGATAAAGGCTTGGCCGTGGTGTGATGTCCCGCCCGCGAAATACGTCGGCAGATCTGTGCAAAATTATTCTCTCTACGGTGGTATGTGGAACTTGTTTTGCGAGCGGACACTATCCTTGTGTTCAAAATCTTCTATGAAGTATTCGGAGGAGGAACCCGCCTTTGCAATGCCGAAGACAATGTGCCCGGACTCATCGTCATTGAAGCTTTGGTTCGAGGCTACCGAGGAGTCCTGGACTAGGGGTGTCCGGATAGTGAACTATCATCTTTGGCGGACTCACGGACTATGAAGATACAAGATTGAAGACTCCGTCCCGTGTCGGGATAGGACTTTCCTTGGCGTGGAAGGCAAGCTTGGCGTCACGGATATGTAGATTTCCTACCATTGTAACCGACTCTGTGTAACCCTAACACTATTCGATTGTCTATATAAACCGAAGGGTTTTAGTCCGTGGGGACGAACAACAATCATACCATAGGCTAGCTTCTAGGGTTTAGCCTCTCCGATCTCGTGGTAGATCTACTCTTGTACTACCCATATCATCAATATTAATCAAGCGAGGAGTAGGGTATTACCTCCATCAAGAGGGCCCGAACTGGTAAAACATCGTGTCCCTTGTCTCCTGTTACCATCCGCCTAGATGCACAGTTCGGGACCCCCTACCCGAGATCCGCCGGTTTTGACACCGACAAGGGCCCTCTTCAATTCTGCATCCGTTGCGGCCGCCGCAGCTTCCACCTCCAGAAGAGCACCTGCTCCTTGTGCGGTTACCCGGCGCTTTGCATCCGCAAGTGTAAGCTCCCTCCTCCGTCCTAGATCTCTAGGTGCATTCGTCATGCGCCATGTTCTTGATGTTGCGGCGTCCTCATGTGGATGCCACGAGCGGTATTTGCTCCTGCGTGCAGATTTGATTCACCGCATTAGTATGCGGTTGTTGTCTCGCCGTGGTTGTTCAAATTGAGATGCACCCAGTTGATTCGTCATCTCGGGTCAAAATTTTTCCGCATTCCCTGTTGCTGTAGCTTGTTGGATGCATAGTTTGATCTCCCAATGGGAATTATTAGTGAATGGTGATGTTTGTGGTCACGAGAATGGTGTTGTAGTAGCTGGTATGCTTGATGCGTGTATGTCCATCTCTTTACTGTTTTGCTAGAACCATAAATCCTGATGCATGATGATCATGGTGCAGTTTGTTAGATCTATTCTCATTGGTGCTTAAAATTTGACATGCCTGGATTCTAAAACCCGTTCTTACAGTTTTCATTTCTATGATCAATTTAGAGAGTTGCACATGTCAATATATTATATACCAAAAAAATTCCTAGCTAGTGAGAACATTTTAGTCACTCCATAAACGCATACTGGTTAGTGTTAGTCATACTATTTATGTACATGGCATTTGCTGTCAATTCTTGATTATAAGTTATTGGATCCCTCATTGGCTACTGTTTGATGTTACGTACCTATTCTTATTCTTATATGTTCATTCTTATTTTTGCACAAGTGAAGTGCGAATCCATGTCCGAAGTCGTGAAGCATATCAGCAAAGAGTAGCATATTATGTGTTGTAGTTGTAGGCAGTAGTAGGCATATCTGGGTTGTAATATTCTGTAACTATTGTAATAGATTAATGTAGTATTGTTTTGGACCAATTTCATTTGCTCTCTCGTCTGTTTGAAACAATGATTGTGTATGTGATTTGAATACCCGTGAAATGGAAACCTGACAAGTTGGGTCCAAGTTATAATGGTTGTTTAACAAATTTCAAAGTTTCTAATGTGTGGGACCAATTTTGAGCTAAGCATGACAAGTGGGACCCGCTGCAAAATAAAATGGCTGAAAATAGAAAATCAGTAGACTATAAAAGGCTGCATTCTAGAATATAAAAGGCCAAATTGTTGGGCCAGGCCCATGTAGCTAGCGAAAATTAATAGAAAAAATATACAATAAAAAGGCCGAATTGTTGGGCTAGGCCCATGTAGAAAACCGAATTGGACCGGGCTGAATCTTGTGCCACATCAGCTTGCCACACTGGATGCCTACGTGGCCTGGGGAGGTTGCTAGTGACCAAAAATTTGGTCGTGGAACCGACGACCTTTTACATATCACAAAGAAGGTCACTAATTTTAGTTTACGACCGCCATCTTTTGACCTTCTGTCTTTGGTCATAAAAAGATCGCAAATGAAAAACTATGACCTTTCAGTGCCCAATAGTGAGGGTCACAAGTTGACATATTTCTTGTAGTGATCATATTGTAACAAGCATAAAGAATAAAAATGTGGAGACATGTAGGGGGTAAAGCAAGTGCGCAAAGAACTATAACAAGAGACACATTACCTAACAATAATCGCATTTGGAGCTTTTTATTATGATGCACATTGGCAACACACTATGGAATCAATACACTCAACAAATTTAAATGCATCAATGAATATCCACATGTCATCTCTGATTATAACGTAAATCTAAGTTATCAATCAACTATTGGTAATGTTTATGAGCTTCACTTGAAATATTTAGTTTGCACATTAGAGCACAATGAACCAACCAATTCCTAGTACAAACTAATAGAAGCTACATGAACCACACATCTTAAAGAAAAAACATTTATATTCTTCTCAGCTAATTGCAGCAAGCAACTCAAAGAACACTCGTATAAAGCTCATTACTAGCACTCAAAGAACATTCATTCCTGATTTTTTTTCCAGGAAATCATAAAATGTCCGTGAATTCAAACAATATTCATGATTTAGAAAAAACTTTGGTAAATCATAAAACGTTCATCACTTTGAACAATTAAATTCAAAAAATGTCTATGAAAAAAAGTTTATCAAATTCAAAAAATGTTGCAAAATTTAAAATGTTTCCAAAATTTTCAAAAAGTTCATCACTTTGAAAAATGTTTGCTCATTGAAATAATGTTCATGAATTCAAAAATATTCATGCATTTCAAAAAATGTTTGTGAAAGCAATAAAAACATGAATTTCAATTTTTGTTCCCAAATTTCAAAAAAATTGCCAATTCAATAAAATGTTCAAGAGTTTGGAAAAATGTTCACGGATTCATAAAAAAAATCATGATTTAAAAAATGTTCATGAATTTCTAAAAATTGATCGCGACTTTGGAAAATGTTCACAATTTCGTAAAAGTTCATGATTTTGAGAAAAATGTTCATGATTTTAAAATATGTTTAGGATTTCATAAATTATTCACGAATCTGAAAGATGTTCGCAAAAAAAGTCAAAGCGAAATGGGCCGGCCCATTTGGGATTAGCTTCAGCGAAGCCTCTCCTAGTTGATGCACATTTTCCCCTCAAAAAAAAGTTGATGCACATTTTGGACAACACTGAACCGGATGCACGGCGTTGGATCTTCACCCTGATGGAGTCACTACCACATGGCATCTTTGTAACGGTCATAATCACTTTGTGGGCTATATGGCATGCGAGAAGGAAAGCTACCCATGGGCATGAGTTTCAAAGCACACAGACAACTCATCAGTTCACAAGAAAATACACGATTGTCTCAAAAAGAAAAAAAACCAGAAAATACACGAGGGAACTTGAAGAAAGCAAGCCAATGCCGATGGCTCGCGCAGCACAGCCGACACCAGAGCACCACGCCCGCTGGATTGCACCACCTGTCGGTATGATCAAGTTTCGAGTCGATGGAGAAGTTGCTAGGTTCTCTCAGGAAGGATGCTCGTCAAATCGCCAGGGACTCGACAGGAACTTACCTGGGATCGTCAGCTAACAAAACTTCTAGAATTGTTGACCCCACAGCCTTAGAAGCAATTGCTTGCCGAGAAGCTCTTGCCCTGGTGGCAGATCTGAATCTTATGCGTATACTTATTTGCCACGGAATGCAAACAGGTGGCGGAGGACATAAACAACAAATCCGGAAGTTTGCATGGAGGTATTATCAAGGAGATCGGCGCTGCATCGGCGCTTTTTGAAGCTTGCTCTTTTTTCTATGAAGGCAGAGAGACGGACATCGAGGCATATAGCTGGCCATGCTAAACTCGCTCTAGGACTCACTGTAGGACGTCATTTGTGGCTCCTACACCTCCTTGATTTACGTCGTATTCCCGTTAACATTTTGAGCAATAAATAAAGTAAGTGTGTTTAGACTCAAAAATAGAAAGTTGAAGCACATTTAGCTCAAAAAAAGTTGATGCACATGAGTGTCAACTAGGAGCACACTTGTAAGAGATCACGCACTCTAGCTTGCTACGAGCGACATAAGGAGGCTCCCCGAAAGTTTGTCACCAAGTTTGCTCTCAAAATAATCCGTGTTATTGTTGGGTGTGATGACCTTACTAGGTAAGGATCATGAATCACTAGATAAACCACTCTGAATTCGAATTCGATTACAGACATTGGGAATGGGAAATAGAATGAGCGACTATTCTATTACAGATTTGCTACCTCTCACAGAGAGCTACAGCCTATATAAGGCTTCTCTCGTGAAAGAGTATGGTGCCCCCATGTTTGGTTTTGGTAATTGATGATAATCCCTATGGATTAATGATTGTCGTGAGCTATATTTGAAGGGTTTGTTCATAAGCATTTCTTGAAGTCCATTTGTTGATTTCAAGGAGAATATGTGATGACCAAGGTGCTATTCAAGGAATTATCCAAAGATTAGTCATAGAGAAGACATGATACAAGGTTGATCAAGACTAAGTCAAAGAGTGAATCAAGTTGATCAACAAACAAAGCGACAAGATGTACCGAGAGGGATCAAATGATCCCATGGTATGGTAAGCATTGTCCATTACGCTTTGTATATTAACCCATGGTTTATGTGAGAGTTCTATGTGGCGTTAGGTATTTTTTTCATGGGCTTGCGTCAAGAGGAAGATCTCATACAACCCATGGAGGATGACATCAAGTGGTGATCGTCATCAAGATTGCGGTGTGCAAGTTCAAGTGGAGCATCACAAAGAGATCATGCTTGAAACTTGTCATCCATTGTGGTGACAATGGACTTGGGAAGATGTGTCGAAGAGTGGCTCACCCATAGTGGAGTATGGGGAGCAATCAAATAGTCTTCATCGAGCCAACGCAATCAAGAAAGGTGGTCCAACTTGAGAAAGTCAAGATCGTCATCATCTAGCTCAAGTGGACTATGTGCAAGGCAAAGGTTTGCCCTTGATAGGTTTTCTATTTTACCGGTCTCTATTTGCCCGGATGGCATCCTCTCTTTCGTCTACCAACCATCGGTAAAATTACTTGGAGCTATATTTTTATTCATCACATGATATGAATTTTGCTTGGAGCGTCATGTATTATATGAGTCTTTGCTTTATTTTCTTTTTAGTTTGCCACAATCATCTTTGCTAGACACACCTTTTAAGAGGGGCACACACTCATTCGTGATTTATTAGAATACTCTTTGTGCTTCACTTATATCTTTTGAGCTAGGCAGTTGCTCTGGTGCTTCACTTATATTTTTTAGAGCACGGCGATGGTTATATTTTAAAGAAATAATTG
This sequence comes from Aegilops bicornis, assembly GCA_021605145.1. Classification (NCBI taxonomy): domain Eukaryota; kingdom Viridiplantae; phylum Streptophyta; class Magnoliopsida; order Poales; family Poaceae; genus Aegilops; species Aegilops bicornis. The sequence continues at coordinate 1,370,186 of JAHIAL010000055.1, forward strand.
CACTCTCATGCTTCACATATATCATTTTGAGAGTTTGATAAATAGCGATGGCAATATGCATGGGTTATGAAATTGGTCCTAATATGATAGGTATTCAAGAGGGATATAATAAAAACTTTCATGTAGATCACTGAGTATGATAAATTTGATTCCTTGCAACCGTTTTGATATATTAAGATGGTAATATGTGGGAGGTACTAGTGAATGATTATGGTTTAGTAAGAATACTGGTGTTAAGCTTTGTGATTCCTGAAGCATGCATGTATGGTCTCTCATTGTGCTAAGAAGTTGGAGCATGATTTATTATTGATTGTCTTCCTTATGAGTGGCGGTCGGAGGTGAACGATGGTCTTTTCTTACCACTAGTAGAAAACAAGGCATCTGTCCCGGTTCCAGAGGACCTTTAGTCCCGGTTCTGCAACCGGGACAAGACGGTCAGGACTAATGCCCATTACTTTTAGTCCCCGTTGGCTTACAAACTGGGACTAAAGGGGCTCCACGTGGCTTGTTGTGGAGGCGTCCAGCAGGAGGACCTTTAGTCCCGGGTTAGTAACACCGACCAGGACTAAAAAGGCAGACCATCGTCAATGACCCCAAGTATTTGGGGGTTTTAAATTTTTGAAAGGGTGGGGGGTTAGGGGTTTTGGAGGGTTTATGGGGTTTCATATTGTGTTAGCTAGCAACTACATATAGAGAGAAGTGACCTCTCTTTCTCTATGCTTGGTCGATGGTAGCTACTACATATAGAGAGAACTCGACGCTAGCTAGTAAGCAAAAGAAGGAAACCACTAATTACACAAGATCGTCATGAACATATATAGAGAGAAGTGACCTCTCTGTCTCCGTGCTTGGTCGAACAACAAATTTTCGTATATCAATCCGACGCTACTACATATATACAATAGAACATCCCTGACATCATCAAGCACCAAACTCCCATTGAATTTCCGTATGGTATTCTCCCTTTTCATGTATGACGTGATCAAGAAAGAATCCTGTCAATTCCTCTTGAATTGCTCGTATGCGATCATGTGGTAGGAGTTCTTCCCGCTTCTCTCAGATCTAATTTAAAGAAGGGGGGTCAATACATATATATATGAATGAAACTCAACACAATTGATGGTAATAAAATAAAATTATGAATATTATTTATGTACTTAGAATTGTTTGTCAGAGAAGCCCCACTCAGAGGTCGAGTAGCGAATGAACTCGCAAACGTAGCATCCACATAAATTATCCCCGTCTGCCTGCCACAAGCACGAGAATAGAGTTCAATCAAACTGATAATCAAACATGATAATGGTATTGATGAAACTATAATCAATGAGAGATGCACGGAACTAGCTAGTACTACTTACTTTGGGTTGTTAGTGTGCTTGTCATATAGGTTGTCCATCTAGTTGCATATCTAGACAACCTACTTTCTTCTTTAGCCTAATTTGTTAAAAGAAGTTAAAAATTGTTAGTCACCTATTCAACCCCCTCTAGTCAACCATGCCGATCCTTTCAATGTTTGAGACGTAACATAGGCAGAGACCCTTTCAATGTTTGAGACGTATTACAGGCAGAGACTAGTTCATCAACCAGGGCAAGCATCTTTGAGAATTATTCGCTGGTGGACAATCTGCCTTTTAATGTTTGTCATCGTCATTCACGCCGATAAATGGAATAATGCTTGAAGGACTATATGACTAGCACTTATATGAGTTCCTGGTAAACTCTTTATGAAAAATCAATTACACTAGAGCGTTAGGGCGAATCCAGTTTATTTAATAAATGTATTGCTTGTGTGTTGATCACCCTTCGCGAGCCTATGACAAAAAGATATTGGATACCATGGTTTATACTTCCACTTCACTTGTGGATAATCCCGGATATTTCAAGAAAATCACTCATATTCTTTCACTAACGACTAATAAGTGCAAAAGATTGTAAATCCCAAATGGTCCATTTGATGGAAGAAATAGAGAAGTCACTAGAAGCTAGATATTCCCACAACGGCTAAGAACCACCAGAAAGCCATTTCAAGGACAAAACCCTAGCCACAACCATCTTCATAACCATTCTCCCCATAGTTTGTCATGCTTGTAATGGACACATCGCATATGTTGACATTGTAAGACCTTTATTAATCCTCCATCTATCAATTCGACCTATAATGTTTTCATCCGTGATCTGATTGCGATGTATGAGTAATCTCCTCATGCCATGGGTCGAGGCATAGCTTTGCAGCCCTATGTACTTGTGCATATGATTTTTGTTATTGACTTTACATAATTGAACGTTATTCATATGTGTTTTTGCCATAAATTTGTGTTTTGTCTCTTTCTCTAAGTCCCCGCAAGTACTCAGAATCCCGTACACTGACGTGAGGGCATTCCGCATCGCGTCGGGCCCCGCTGGCCTTGACATCGCCACTAAGGCATCTGTTTAGTCTAGACTGGACGCCTTATGGGTACTGTTCTCAGCCTCACCCCTCTAGCATGACATCTACCACCCCGGCCTAGGCAGTTCGTCTCACGCTAGCTCTTGTTCATGCTCATCGACGAGACCTCGGTGGTGCGGGCCAGATCCTTGTGCACCTGTGCTCTTCGATCCTCTAATGGCAGAATTCCAGGAAGTTCATCAGGCTACACAATGAATGATGAGCAGAACCTCAATGGCTACGTTTTTTCTGCCACTACTTTTTTTTTACCATGGTGGGGGTTGCACAAGAGGGATCCAGTTCTTTCCCGTGGCAGGGATTGTATGAGAGGGATGACGTAAGAGGGAGTGGAGGACCTAAGTGATGTACAACAATCGACTCCACATTTTGGTTAAAAAGGGGAAAAGATTTGAAGACCACATTGATCTGAAAACTTCAGCACCGAACCATGATATGTTAACATTGTTTTGCTTTTGATGCATTGGTTGAAACCTCTAAATATCGACACGAATAACACATAGGGTGAGCCTCACCCTCTTCCTTCTCCTCCCGCTCTCCAAGTATTTGCCCCGCCACGTACCCCAAACATCTCTAACCCTCTAACGCTCAGCTCCTACAGGCTCGACAATGCCGGAGTGATCGAACCTCACACGGAGTCACGGCGGGGGAGCCCACATGGCCGAAACCCCGCCTCATACATTTGCAGAACCCGCTTCATTTGACGCAATGCCAGTGAAAACCATTTGAAAAAATCATCCGACCGCCAAGAAAAAAACCCGTAAACGGTTTCGATATTGTTTTTCAAGGGAAGAAGAATGGTTTTTCAAAGTTTTAGGACCAAATTTGGAGCTGGGCCAGAGTTGAGAGGACAGAAGTGGCCTTCTTCCATCAGGCCCAGCATCGCATCCCAACTTCTTCAGGAAAAAAACACACCCCACCCCACCCCACCCCGCACCGCAATTCCCCACCCATCTCGCCGAAACCCTAGCTCCGATGGGGAAGGGCCGCCCCCTGCCGGCCACCACCACCTCCGCCGCCGGCTGCGCCGCCGCCGCCCCGGACACGGGATACGCCCCCGTCCCGGAGGCCCCCGTCTTCCGCCCGACGGAGGGGGGGTTCGCGGGCCCGCTGGCGTACGTCGCGCGGATCCGCCCCGCCGCCGAGCCCTACGGGGTCTGCCGCATCGTGCCGCCGCCGTCCTGGTCGCCGCCGGGGGCGCTCGACGCCTCCGCCCTCAACTTCCCCGCCAAGCGGCAGCCCATCCACCGCCTCCTGGCCCGCCCGGCCCCTGCCGACCGGGACACCTTCCTCCTCGACTACACCCGGTTCCTCCGCGCCAGGGCCGACGCCGGGCCGCCGCGCCGGGGCCGCAAGCGGACCGCGCCCCCTGCCGCCCGCCCTCTCCGACGGCCGCCCCTCGACCTCTGCCGCCTCTTCCACGCCGTCAAGCGCTTCGGCGGCTACGACGGCGCCTGCGAGGGCCGCCGCTGGGACGACGTCGTCCGGCTCGTCGACGACAAGGCGCCGCCCGGCACGTGCCCGAGTGCGCCAAGCACGTGCTCGCGCAGCTATACTATGAGCATCTCTACGACTATGAGAAGTTCACCAACGGCAGATCTGCGTCCGCGCAGGGCGGGAAGCAGGCGGATGCAAAGGTCGAGCTTGACAACCAGCCGTCGGTTTCTGGTTCTGGAGGAGAGATGGATGAGGAGGAGGCTTCCGGCGTTAGCAGCAGCAGCGGCCGGAAGAGGAGAAATCAGAAGGCCGCCGGACCGGCTTCTAACGAGCGCCATGGCAACACCGACGGCACTCCCGGGAAAAATGCAGGGTCTCCTGGATCTCGCAAGCCCAAGAAGAGAAAGCTTGATGCAGAGGTCGGCCAAGACGATCAGGTCTGCGAGAGGTGCGACAGTGGGTTGCATGGGGACGCCATGCTGCTGTGCGACCGCTGTGATAAAGGCTGGCATATGTACTGTTTATCACCGCCGCTCGAGAGTGTGCCTCCGGGGAACTGGTACTGCTCGGACTGCAAGAACCCTGACAGTGATTGTTTCGGATTCGTCGAAAGGAGGAACACCTGCCAGCTTGATGCTTTCAAGCGGTTTGATGACAAGGTGAGAAGGAAGTGGTTTGGGCCAAGGCCTCCTAGCCGTGTTCAGGTCGAGAAGCTCTTCTGGGAGATTGTGGAGGGCAAGGCAGGGGAGCTGGAGGTTATGTATGGGAGTGACATTGACACTTCGGATTACGGAAGTGGGTTTCCTCGCCTTGGCGATCCGGTGCCTGCATCAGTGGATCCAGAGACATGGCACAAGTACTGCTCCAGCCCTTGGAATCTCAACAATTTTCCCAACCTGCCAGGTTCAGTTCTTCGGACCGTCAAGGATAAAATTCCTGGTGTAATGGTCCCATGGCTCTACATGGGGATGCTGTTTTCATCATTTTGTTGGCATGTTGAGGACCATTGCTTTTATTCAATTAATTATTTACATTGGTAAGCAAATCCTGCCTGAATAGCGTGTTGGACATGTTATCTTCTTATCTTTGCTATCCCACATTGTTTTTCTTACTTTTGTTTTATTGATTGCTGATTAGTGGGTCGAAAATTTTCTTTTGTTGTTATGTGAAGGATGCTAGCAATTTTGTTATGTTCTGCATTCTTTTTTTGTTAAGTTTTGGGCCTAGAGTTGTTTATCTCCAAGTAAATTGTGGTTATCTGACATGTGTTTCAGGGGCGAGCCAAAATGTTGGTATGGGGTACCTGGAGCGGAGGCAAATGCTTTTGAGCGGGTATGTTATGTTTTTCTAAACAAAATAATATGATATTAGTATCTCCAGTTCATACAAATGTGATATTGAGTAGTGTGCAAATACTGATTGCACTTGTATTAACACAGTGGCTTCTTTTCTTTACACCTCGATAAACATTTTTTATTCTGTACTGGGAACTGGAAAGTAAAGTTATTCTCTTATTACTACTACCTGTAGCAACTGTTGTTGTACTTTTTGAGCTACAGCGGAATTACAATAGATCTTTTTGTATTTGTTATTCTCTTATCTGTAGCAACTGTCTAGAAAACAAAGCAAAATGCTCCTTAGCAACAATTTCTGTTTAGCAGTGCTATTCTGGTTTGGTAACATTTGAGCCTTTTATGTGTAACTTAAGTGTTTAACATTTTAAACTCCTACAGGTTATGCGCAAGGCTTTACCTGATCTATTTGATGCACAACCTGACCTACTATTTCACCTCGTCACGATGCTGAATCCGTCGGTTTTACAAGCAAATGGTGTTCCTGTTTACAGTGTCATGCAGGTTAGTACAGACTTCTTTTGCAAACAGACAAGGATTCTACCATATGTACTGATGTTCTTTACAACATCTTAGTAGATAAAACTTGTTTGTTGCTATCTTTCTCTAGGAGCCTGGCAACTTCGTGATTACTTTTCCAAGGTCTTACCATGGTGGTTTCAATTTAGGTAATACATGCCATACTCCATAGTCATTTTTCTTTCAGCTATGATGTTATTTCAAATTTGAGACGCACCATTCAATTCAGGTTTAAATTGCGCCGAGGCTGTTAATTTTGCTCCTGCTGACTGGCTGCCTCATGGTGGAATTGGAGCTGAACTGTACCGTATGTACCGAAAGGCACCTGTTTTGTCCCATGAAGAGCTTTTGTATGTGGTTGCAAAGGTTAGAGAATAACTATTGGTTATTTGCTGCTTATCTTCTGTATTAGTTTTGAGCCATGTTATGCTAGCTTAGCTCTTTTAGTTGTGGTCAGCAAACCTCCTTTTTGTAAATTTATCGGCTGTTATACTGGTTTGCTTATTGAATTTCAACATCAGTTTTTTGTTTGTGTACTAGTTAGCTTTAAGAGTTCAGTATTTTGTTGTCGTAAGTTTCAAGTATTAGCAATCTCACATACATTTATTTTAAATGCAATTTTATTTTCTTGTTTATGTTTGCCCCAAAAAGTAACCTGTAGAGTCAGATGGTCTATTGTAGTAAAACTATAATCTGTACACAGTGCTGGCAAATATTTACATTCCCTAATCCTTTTATTTGCAGAACGGTGTGGACAATAAATCAGTTTCCTACTTAAAAGAAGAAGTTGAGAGGGTATTTGTTAAAGAGAAAAAATGTCGAGAGGAGCTATGGATTAATGGGATTATCAAATCCAGTCCAATGCAACCAAGGAGTAACCCAAACTTTATTGGAAATGAAGAGGTATTTCTATTAATATACCTTTATCCCCTGTCATGGTAATTTTCTCTCTGTATAATGTGTTACTATAACCATTTCGAAATTTCACTATGCAGGATAAGAAGTGCATCATATGCCAACAGTACCTGTATCTATCAGCAGTTTCCTGTAGCTGTAGGACTTCTCATGTTTGCCTTGAGGTTCGTCTTCGTTATGGCATTATTTTTCTTAGTCAGTTGTTAACTCCATGTCATCTTTATGTCTTGTTCCATTTATTGCCAAACATGGGTATGAACATCATATTTTAGCTGCTCTACGGTAGCAAAAGATCTTTCGATGAGGATGTTCATCTTATGCAGTGGCACTGAATAGCGCTTTCGTAAAAAAAGATTTAACAAGTTTGTTAAAAACAATTCCTTTCTTTCCCAGCACTGGAAGCACCTTTGTGAATGCAGTCCAGAGAAGCGTCGCTTACTTTACCGCCACACCCTTGCAGAGTTGGGTGATTTAGCTTCCGAGGTCAAGGCTAGTCTCTCAGGGGAGAATGTTAAGCAGAGCCCCTTGTTGCTTAATGACATCCCCACGCCATCTAAAAAGGTTTGATATGGACTACAATGCACCAGTCTGTCAATTGAGTTCTCTATTTTGAATATTTGCATTTAATTGTTCATTAAACAAGAGTATGCATAGAGTGATTTGCTTGCTTTTTTACGATGGTATTGTCAATCTCTCGGTGGTTCCTCTTCTCATGATTCCATGACATCTGGTACAGTGAATAAGAAATTATGCTGCACCATGTACCATAATTTTGTGCTATGGAAGACCACCTCGATTATGTTTGTTTCGTTTTTTTTCTTACTTTTGGTGGGTCCTTATCGACCTGTCTGCAGGGCAAAGATCAGCATATGTCATATGCACAACTTGCTAAGGACTGGCTTTCAAAATCCGATCATATTCTCCATATGCCATTCTTGGATACTGCATATTCCACTGCCTTGGAAGCTGCTGAACAATTTCTGTGGGGTGACCATGACATGGACTCTGTACGTCTTTTTCTACTGAACATGCTATGGTTTGTGTAGAATTCTTACAACAATTGAGTGACTTGTATTTACTGTAATGCTATCGATTTCTTAGGTCCGAAACATGGCACTAAAATTAACCGAGGCTAAAAAATGGGGTCTGAGTGTTAGAAATTGCCTTTCCAAAATCGATGAAATTTTGCTTCGTAAAGACAAGTGTTCTGAGAAAGTAAAGTATGTGGATATCGAAGAATTAATTGCTGTGAGATGTGAAGCATCCAGTGAACCTGGTCTTGCACAGCTGCAGGTATGTAAAATCAGGTACTATAGTATAGTTCTTATCACAAGTCCCTATAATTTACTCAGTTGTTATAATTTCCCCCTGTTGCAGGACTATGCAGAGAGAGGAAAAATGCTGATTAGTGAAATAAACATTGCATTATCATCCTGCTCAACGGTAATCATGAATCAACTTTTGTGGGACACAAAATAGATTCACATTGCATCCTTGAATTCTTCCACCTACCGTTTCGTAGATTGTGGTGACAATGTTTTCTCATTGTCATGTTTTCTTAGGTTGACCACTTGGAAGCGCTGTACTCTCGGGCTTCTGAATTCCCTGTCGAGCTAACTGAAACATCAATGTTGTCTTGTGAGATTTCTTCTGCAAAGGTATGCACTTTATTAGTGTAATTCTTTAATTTGATAATTTGATATGCTAGTGGTAGTTTCTTTTCCCATGCACTGTTTCTTAACTTATTGAGTTTCTTAACTTCTGGAATGTTTGCATTTCACTTGTGCTGTAGTCTTGGTTGAAGAAAGCACGTGATTTACTTGAAGAGGATAAACTGGGCGTCATTGACATAGATTGCCTGAATACTCTGAAATTAGAGGTGTGTCTAAATCTTTTGGCTGTCAGCTTCTCCTTCAAAGTTAATTCTGATTCATGTGCTGTTCATATGTTTCTCTGCATTGTTCTGAATTGTCAGGCATTTGACAATGTCTAAACCTTGATAGATGGTACAACTTCGAGCTCTAGTTCCAGAAGTTGATCTTGTTTCAAAACTGTGGAACGAAGCTGAATCATTGAGAATGCAGTGTCAATCATATGTCCAAGACTCGCCTGGTCTAAAGGTTAGCAATCATCCTATTCCTCTATTCCTTTTCTCAACCATTCAAATTTGAAGGAATGCAGATTTGTTACTCTTTTGTTGTAAATACTCCAGGAACTGGAGAGTTTCCTCCTTGCGTTGGATGGTACCAAGTTCAACATTCCCGAGCTGAACCTTCTTAAGCAACGGTATTCAGGTGCTTGCTCCTGGGCAAGTCATGCTAATAGCATGCTCGCAAAACTTTTTGAAAGGAACGACTACCACAACATTGTTGAGGAGTTGACAGCCATTCTAAAGGATGGCAAATCACTGAGAGTAAAAGGTACATTTTTAATACTTCTATCCATGGCGATTGTTGTATGTGAAATGCTTTATTATCTAACTCACAAGAGATATTGTTCTACTCAGTGGACGAACTGCCGTTTGTTGAAAAAGAATTAAAGAGGTCCTTCTGCAGGAAGCAAGCATCTGAGGTATTTTTCTAGACCGTGTAACCGAGAGTAAGAGCGCATGTAATGTGAATGTGTTCCCTAGTTTCACTTTGGCAGACACCCACTTATTGCACTATTAAACCAATTGACTCCTACAAAATTTGGATCATGTAGCTCTTGCTGATAAAATGAGTGGACACTACATTTTTTTTCACTCTAGCAAATGAAAAATAGATGTTGATTAAAACTTCATGATGAAATTATAATTGAACCCAACATATATCTTTTTACCTGAGTTGAAACTTGAATCCAGTTAATTTCTTATTATTTTTAACATTGTTTGTGATTGCTGGTAACTGTTTACTTTGTCATAAATCAGTCTCTGGATCCTAGTCAGAGTCTGAGTCTCCGATAACATCTTTATATTCCTGCCACAGAAAGCATGAACTTCTTCAGCACTAGTTGATTGTGCTATTTGATTCTAAACAAGTGTTATATATAATTCATCCCTTATTCAAAGTCAGAGTCTAGTTGAGTTAACTTTGCCTCCATACACCGTTGTATGGCAGTTTCAAGTGTTGACACCATTGTTTAAGGTGGATATTATTTAATTAATGCTTAAGTGGATTGATTACATTAACATTCAAGTATGTAACAGGCTCTTGCAACACAAATGTCCCTGGAGTTTATTAAAGAAATTCTGATACAAGCCTCCATGTAAGTAATCAATTCACCAGTTTTTAATCTTGTATAGGATAATTCTTTTGCTCTGCCTCACTATTATTACCTGTCTGCAAGATTAACTATTGAAGAGGAGCAACCATTCGTTGGTCTGTCGGAGGTGCTAAAAAATGCCACTGCTTGGGAAGAGAAGGCTCGACGTATGCTTGAGCTGTCAGCTTCTCTCTCTGAGTTTGAGGATCATATCCGGTACTAGTCATCATAGAGATCTATATTCTTCTTATGCTACAGACTATTTTTTATGCTGACTATCCTATTTCAGGTGGTCAGAGGATATAAAAGCTATACTTCCATCTGAACAAGTTATGAAAGCAGAGATTATTGCTGCTAGGCTGTGGATGGACAAATGTCAGGCCTATCTGAGACCTAGATGTGATAAACTTGGATTTGGAGTTTGCCTTAAAGTTGATGACTTGAAGGTTCATTCAATATGGCTTTCATGATAATTATTTTCAGAAAGTATACTTATTTATAATTTTTTTGATAACCATGGTTCTTCATATCACAGGATTTAGTCTGTCAGCCTGCAACTATGAAAGTCATTCTCGACACTTCTGCACTTAATTCTGTTCTCAGTAATATTGAGGAGTGGGAACAGAATTCACAAAGTCTGCTAAGCAGTTTAAGAACCCTACTGCATTTGAATGTGATCGGCTCTACAGTTGACCCACTTGAAAGAGATTTGGAGGAGCTGCAAAGTAAAATTAGTGCAGAAATAGAAAGTGGATTATCTCTTGGTTTTGAGTTAAAGGTTCTTAATGAAATGAAAGATTCTTTGGTGACACTTGGATGGATGTTGACAGCACTGTCTTTCTGCTGCAGGATTCCCTTGTTAGAGGTAACATGTTCACTGTCATAACTGTTACTCGCTGCATCTGTCATTTTGATTGGTTCATGTATAGAAAGCAAGGCTGTTTAGTATGCTCTCTATCTTAGATATTTGCTTTTATTGTTTTAGTGACACTCCTAAATCCAATTTCTGACCTAATATTTTTCACCTGCATTTTTGGTTCCATTAATGAATGATGATAATTATGCTTCTAGTACTATCAAGTATTGTTGTGTGCTATTTGTTTTCGGAATACTATGGAACAGTAATAGATTAACAGTCACATCGCTCCAGCACCTAAAAAAGGGTCCACCATCCGTCTTCTTGTAGCAGGACGATTGCATCTTCACTGCAGGTCTCACCACGTGCACTTTTCCTCATTCACCTCTGTTTTTCGATCTTCTAGATCCAAACACTGTGCCCCTCAAACTTGCCAAAGCTAAAATTCTTAAAATCAAATTCACTTGCATTGTATGAGAGAGCATGTCTGTGAGGTAGGGGTGTGCAGCAAATAGTAGAGGCCATCATGGTCCATCTTAAGGCCACTGGTCCACCCTTGTTGCTGTAGTACCCAGGTCACCATGGTGCACTGCCACCATTTCCAAAAAAATAAAAATTCTTTGATATAGCCCGTGCACGTGGTGTGACATCCAACTTATCATGACTCACGTGGGACATATGTGATTTGTGTGGGGGTCATCTTCATTTTAGGACTGCCACTGATAGTATACCAACGCACCATAGTAGTAAGTTAGTTGTCTTTTCATATGCATGTCCTTGCTGATCCAAACTGAATCATACTACCTCCGTCCCAAAATAAGTGTCTCAAGTTTAGTACAACTTTGTACTAAAGTTAGTACAAAGCTAAGACACTTATTTTGGGACGGAGGGAGTATTATTTAGCTGAAGAGTGAAACTTGTTTGTTACTGTCTAAAGATAGTTATCCGTTGCACTACATATGTCTTAATTGTGTAGCTGAAGTTGCTAGAGCCATGTAAATTTAACCTTGCAGGCTGTTGATCGAGCAATTGAAGAAGCTGTCCACCTTCCTGCATCATTGTCAAGCTGCCCTTTAGCTACATTGTTGATGAGCGGATTATCTTGGCTAAGGAAAGCACTTGTTTTGCTTCCTGGTTCTGAAAACTCTGTAAAATATAGACTGGAAGATGTCGAAAATGTTTTGGCAGAACATCAGGCAAGTTTTCAGAACTGACGTACTTTTCACATTTTCCATTCACTTCTTCAGCTGTTCTTGGGTTTCAGCTGCATTATATTTTTGCTTGTCACAGGAAATTGCTGTTCCTTATTCTATGATGACTGCCAAGCTCGAGGATGCTATAAACAAACATAAGTAAGTCACATGTAAGAATCTCAGTGTTGTTCATGGGATTAGTGTGGACGAGCAGACCCTCCAAAAAGGAAAGCACCAGATATGGAATCACCTGGTCCCCCACCCTTGGTCCCATCCGTGCGATTTCTTACTGTAACACACATTAGGAAACCCCATGTAAAAGGGAATGTTTTACCGCTTTTTAATAGCTACAACTTCTGAACCGAATTTAGATCTGTTCTTACCGTTGTGTTTATTGTGACAACCATGTAAAAGGGAATGTTTTTACCGTTTTTTAAAAAGCTACAACTTCTGAACCGAATTAAGATCTGTTTTTACCGTTGTGTTTCTCGTGACAACCATGAAAAAGGGAATGTTTTTACCGTCTTCTAAAAAAGCTACAACTTCTGAACCGAATTAAGATCTGTTCTTACCGTTGTGTTTATCGTGACAACCATGTAAAAGGGAATGTTTTTACCGTTTTTAAAAAAGCTACAACTTCTGAACCAAATTAAGATCTGTTTATACCGCTGTGTTTCTCGTGACAACCATGTAAAAGGGAATGTTTTTACCGTTTTTTTAAAAAGCTACAACTTCTGAACCGAATTAAGATCTGTTTTTACCGTTGGGTTTCTCGTGTCAAGTTCTTCAAAACCAGATCCTATGTGGGTATGTTTCAACAAACTTTTTTCATGAGCAATTTTGGTACTACTTGGGGAAACTTCGGTGCTACAGGAAGCAACTTTCCGGGCAGGGTGCATACTATGACTACATATCTACCCAAGCTCTTATAAGTTGGCTACCATGACTATCAAGTTGTTTAATATCACCTTTAAAGTTTCCTACCATAACTGCCTATCAACCCAATGCCCGCTTTAGTTGACTACCATGTTTGCCAAGGTGCATAACATCATCTCTAAATTGTCTACCATGATTGGCGAGTATTCTAACATTATTCCAAGTTACCCCACAAAAACATTCTGGCGTCATAGGCAACTTAGCAACCATGATAGGCAACTTCCATGGTATTTTAGGCAAGCAATTGAGCATCACCCATCGGCAACTTCGTAGTGATGTAGACAACTTAGGAACCATGGTTGTACTATGAAAGTTGCCTATCATGGTTTCTAAATTTTTTTCAGATCATGGGTTAGACAGCCCATGACGTTTCATTAAGGTGAAAGGTGAGTACACGCCGAGAATGAGAGTAGGGGTACTCGAACTCGGGCGGGTGGGCAGGTTTCGGCACTTGCTCACCACCGGGCTAAGCCACGGTTCTCCCTGTCATGGTTTCTAGTTTGCATACGACACCGGAAAATTTTGCAGGACAACTTAGGATAGTGTTAAGATTCTCGATTGTCAGAGAAGGCAACTTGCGACAGTGATAAGCAATTTGGCCGTCATGGTAGGACAAGTATAGTAGCCAAGCAGACTAAGGCATGGCCTAGTGGTGGAAAGGGGCTGAGGCCTTCCCACCCACCCAGGTTCAAGGCACGGTACTTGCAATTTGGCTTTGTTCCGCCAATTATATTGTATGGGCCTCCTTTACAGTCTTTCTGTTAAAAAAAAACTATACTAGCCAACTTAGGAGAGCATCAGACTAATTGGCAGTTATGGTAAGGTACATAATAGGCAGTTGTCAAATGTAGCACTAAAAGTTGCCTCATCTAATACCAAAGTTGCTTTTTTTGAAAAAAAAAAAATCGTAGAACATATGCAAATGGGATCTACATAATAGTTTCTAAGAGGTCGTCGCAAAGAACCTGACGGTGAAAACAGATCGTAATTTTGAAAGATATAACTTTCCTGAAATTTTGTGAAACAAAATTTAATGCGCAAAGACACATAAATTTGCCCACGACCTTGTGTGAACGCATTAATTGTCTTATGGCCCAGAACCTGTGATTAAAGTTGATAACCGCCGCTTGTTATGGACTACATACTCTACTCGGCGCATAACGCCAAAAAACGCATCAGAAGGTGGATGGACGGTGCGCTTGATCGCTCCAGATAGTGCAGCTGCACTAGGAAGCAATTTGGTAGATATGAATAACCAGATCTCGCTTCCGTACTGAAGTTGGAATATACTAGTGCATTTATCTTTGAAGTATTTAACAGAACATACTAGAGTACCACTGTACCAGACTATCTCCTTTTTCGGCCTTGTGCACTTTTTTCGAAAGCTGCGCTGTGCCCTCCCAGTCCTTTTAGTTTACTTTACTGCACTCAAGTGATAGTTCAAGCCATCAAGTTGCGTTTGGAGCCATCATTTTATCATTCAATAATTCTTCCTTCCTCTCAGGTCATGGACAGAGCAATGTAATGCCTTCTTTACATCGCGTGATCACCAATCTTGGACTGAACTACTAAGGCTCAGAGTAAGTCATTCGTATTATCAATATCTAGGAGCTGAATTTCTTATTCATTTTGTTTCTGTTAATTTTGTAACATTTGTACGAGAACATTGTAAATATTTTTGCAGTATAGCTATTTCTTGTCTTAATGTTTATTTGTGTAGTTCTTGCTAAAATTTAGATTCACGAGATATGCACCATAGCAAGCTTTTAACTTGCTTCATCGCTCTTCATTACATGTTCATGAAAAATATTGAGTAGTGATTGTATTCTGTTGTGTTGAGTATCTTCTGCTAACATTCATGATATGTGAACCTTTACAGGACAGTGGCCGGTCTGTTGCACTTGATTGTTGTGAAATGGATAGGGTTGTTCTCGATATTAAAAAGATTGATGGGTGGTTCAATAAGTGCTGCTGTACTCTTTCTCCTGATGTCACTGATAGTGGATCTGTGCTCTCCATGCTTCTAAAGGTTGGTTTCTGTTTGAAATGAGCATGGTTTGTTGTTTTCTTTTATTTATTTATTGGCAAACGCTTTGAGCTTTTCACTTCCTATTTTCAGATCCGAGGATCATTGGACAATGCTTCTATGTTTTATGCTGAGGATTGTAAGAGGAAAGGGTTCTGTGTCATCTGTTCATGTGACGCGGGAGATGATGTAGCCTCCATATGTTTAATATGTCAAGACTGGTAAACTACATGTGCTTGGATTGGTTTTTCATGTTCGTCGAGGTGTCAATCAAATAGTAATATTATGCTTCTGCTAGAATGCTATGCTTGTTTGTATGCACATAGATCAGTAGTGTACATGAGATGGGATTCTCTGAATCCAACACAAGAACACGCTATTTTTCTGCTCAAGTAAATACATTAAACATCGATTTTTTTTTCTGCAAGTATTGAGTGAAGGGAACTAGCTAGTTCGGTCAAACTATGCCTTCTCGATACTGTCTGTCATGTTTTGTTTCTCTGTGCATTTTCTCTCAGTCTTTTGATTGAATGATCTATTATGCAGGTACCACAGCTCTTGTGTGGAACCACTGCTTGCTTCTAAACGAACAACCACTGAATATATTTGTCCATTTTGCTTCTGTTTAGAAAGCGGGGATCCATTAGAGAAAGGAATACAAGAGAAGGTAATTATCAGTTTGATAAATCTGATTTAAGTCTGTGTTTGATGTTATAGTCTGATACCGATGCAAATGTTACAGATCTCTAAAGGGAACCGTCCTGCTCTTAGTGCACTTAGTGAACTCCTCAGTTGTACAAAGGGTTTCTACACAGGGTAATTTTAAAAACAACTATTTAATTTAAACTTAGCTTCCTCATTTGGGCTTACAACTATTTAATTTAAACTTAATTTAAACTTACTATAGAATTGAGGAGTTGCATTTATTGGAAGAAATTATCAAGAAGGGTTGTGACTTTAAGTCCTCTTTGGTGCAAATTTTGCATGACGCGGATTCTTGCAATGGAAATGACCTTAGTGTGATGTGCAAACCTCTTCTGGTTGCTCTAAAGGTGATCCTTGGCAATCTTGTCCCTTATTTTTAACAAATTTTGATGAACTTTATATGCTATTGACTCTTTCAATGATGGATGTGTTAGAAGAAATAAACAAGTATGCCATTGCTGTTTATTGGTCATTTTTGTAGGCAACATCAGCTGCTGGCTTATATGATCAGAAAATCATCAGTAACATTGAGTTGGTATTGAGCAGATATATATGGAAGAAACAAATTCATAAAATCTTGTATGGTGGAAAAAAGACATCGATCCAACACGTGATGCGCCTTGATAAAGAGGTAATATGATTGATTTAAACTGTAATTTTTCTTCCAAATATAAGCGCTTCGGCAATCATAGTGACTTAGGATATCAATGTGGGAAACTGAGACACGGATAGAATGGACAGTTTAAAAGAGGTCTATTACAGTTGTGTTATGGAGTTCAATATTGCCCCCTTACCTGATGTGGTGTGATGAACCATTCTCATTCTGATTCTATTAATGGAACATAATCTCCTTAGTCCTTTGATGATTTTGTTACTGAAAGCAAATGTGGAAGTTCTGTATGATGTTGAACTGTATAAAATAATAATTACTCGAATTTATTTCTCAACTATCATTTATATTGTGGCAATAGTTACAATTCTTTTTGACCACTTAATAGTTACAATTTCTGTTCAGTGGTGTGCCCATAATATTGTTGCCAGTTATGCTCTTCATTTATATGCCTCTTTGCAGTGCTCATGTAGTTCTATATCCTTATTTTTTCTTCAGTGGTAATCAAATTTTAAATTCTCTATGCCTGATGTATTCTTTAATGCACTGATTCTATTAGGGTTCAAATTTAGAGATATCTGGTGAAGATTTCTTCAAGTCGCAGATTTGTGAAATAAAGGAAACCAGCCAGCAGTGGCTAGCCAAAGCAGGAAAGGTGAGATGCCAGTTTCTTTTGCTATTTGCTCTGTAAGATGGGAATGAAACGCCGCAAACCTTAAGACCATGCATGCTGTGCTGCAGGCTGCTTTTGATTGTGGCGAGCTTCCACTTGATCTTGTATACGAGCTTATTGTTCAAGGGGAGAATCTATCTGTACACGTGGAGAAGGAACTGAAGGTGCATACCGAATTCTAGATCTCATTAATTATTCATTGAGCTGTTTGTTGGTTATTCTCTCACCAGCCTAGTTCCATTGCAGTTACTCAGAGATCGGAGCATTCTTTATTGCATTTGCCGCAAACCATATGATAACAGGGCCATGATAGCATGCGATCAGTGTGACGAGTGGTATCATTTTGATTGCATCAACTTGTGTGGCCCCCCTCCAAAAACATTCTATTGTCCTGCTTGCAGTCCTAATAATGGCGAAGGGTTTATATCGCTCCCCCGGTCAGCAGCCAGGGAGGAGGATAGGTATGTATACTCGGTTTAACCATTTCCTTGGAGCTGTTAGCTTTCTTGGAGTAACATATTGATGATAACTTTATATGCTAAGGATAGCATGAACCAAGGATGTTGGCAATCATTGATTGGTGGAATCAAGACTGTCAATAACTCAATATGACATTATTTATTCATTTATGATTCATTCTGGGGATGATCCGTAAAAACAGTCCATTAGCATGTCAAGGCGCTGGTAGTGTTGTTTTAATTTCTTGTGCTGACTCTGTGCATTTAATTGCACGTTCTTTCATATAACTCTTTTTCCCCATGTCTCAGATCAAGCGCCGAAGCAGGACCTCACACCCCTCCAGCATCTGGTGACGAACCAGAAACTGTGGAGGATGATAATAAGTGTAGCAGCAACACGCGGGAGAAATCCCAGGTTAGGCTAGATTTGGTAAAGCTTCTGCGACAAGATAGCGAAACAGACAACATGTGGAAGGACAGCAAAAGGATTCCCCACAGAACAGCCAGAAGACGCAGCGATTTCATGGGATATTCCCAAGACATTTCTTCCCCTTTTAAAGGCCCTAATTTGTAGCATGTACAAATTCTTCTTCAGGCTAGTTTTTTCTCCCCCTTTCCAATTCTTTCATGTGCTTATGGCTGATCAACCTCTGAAAACGGCGGGTTTGCGCTGCCAGTTTTGATCTTGCCATCAGTTGTAGCTTGCCAGAAATAGTCTGTGCTGGTTAGTGGTAGCGTGACTAGCGTCGCACTGGCTTTTTTTACCCCCAGTAACCAATACATGATTCCTGTTAGGGCTCGACGGCACATCCATTGTATATGATGTGTAAAGGTTCGAGCTGTAGGACATTTGTTGTTAGCATTCCTGTAAAAGCAACAATGTGTTACCTTGGAAGAAAAGTTCATTTCATAATATAAGATGAAGTTCGTTTGCATTCGGCGTCTATACTGAGGATGTGATGTTGTTGTAAGTCAGGATGACTGTACACTCTGACCGAGGACTTCTCCACAGATATTATTTAGTAGTGTAGTTTTTATTTCTGCACAAATTATGGAAAAAGAAAATGTTAC
Source organism: Aegilops bicornis (assembly GCA_021605145.1). Lineage (NCBI taxonomy): Eukaryota > Viridiplantae > Streptophyta > Magnoliopsida > Poales > Poaceae > Aegilops > Aegilops bicornis. The sequence goes on from JAHIAL010000055.1 coordinate 1,388,623, forward strand.
TTGGTTGTGAGGTTGTAAATCAAGAGAGCATTCTGGTGTCCATGGAAGACATGTTGACCTATGTTCTGTATCTCAGCTATATTGGCATACAATTCTCTCACATGTTGGAAAAGAGAGCTTGTTCTTTGCGAATAATTGTTGTGTCTTTCTTTCTGTAAGTATAAACTATATCGGGAATGCAGTTAAGTTTTTGGGCAGAATCAACTAATTCCAGGCGCATTTGTAATTTATTGAACATGCTTGCTTTACATTGAAGGGTACATTTACCGGCATCGCTTGTATAAGCAACATAACAAATATTTTTGGTTTGTGTACACTTGCTGTTTATAAGAAATTGGATTCAAGGAAAACTCAAAGATGTGCCGAAGCGCACATTTTTTGTTTCTCAAAATTCTAAGCATGCACATTTACTTGTAAAACTTCCATCTTGGATTTCTTGCTCTTTTAGAGCGTCAAAGTTTATTGTTCTCTCTTGAGACCAAACAACCCCCTCCACCCCCGTTTTCCTATGAAAATTTTGCAAGCATGGGTAAATATGGGCATTTATGTATGCCATTTTTTCCACAATTGTTTCTCATGGTTAAGTAGTAGCTGTAATGAATTAAGTGTTCGTGAGAGGAGGACATCCCACATTGCTTCTCTCTCGGATTCCATCACATTGATATACCTGAATTAAGCGTTAGTGGTAGCATGACTGTCGTCGCACATCGATATGCTCGCACGCCTAGCGGGGAACCAACTTGTCATGAACACACAGGAGGGCCCGGCGAGAGAACCGAGATTTGTCCCAAGATAGGCACACATGCCGATCATCCGTGGACCAAGTAACAGGTAACGCCCGTGCCATGCAATACAATAATACAAGAACGACCCTCACATAATAAGCCTTGTATGGCACCCCCCACGCGTCCCATAATGTAAGACATTTTTTGACACTGCATTATGCGTTCCAACGCTCTTGGCCATGGCGTGATTAACGGCCTTGATTCACCTGATGGGTGCATCCAATGGTGATAGAGGATTGTTCCTGCCTGGCTTCACACTGCTGCAGGGTGGCTCAGAGGTTATCTGCACATCAAAGTCAAAAAACGTCTTACGACCGAGAGAGCAGTAGAAACCGCAGAAACGACAACTTCCTCTTTGGAGAGGCGACACTTGCGCGTGCGTGCGCGCGTGTGAGAGAGAGAGGGGGAGGGGAGGGGAGGGGGTGTGAAACACCAAACATGTGTTTGAGGTTGTGGTGAGTCATGCATGAATGTGTTGGTTAGAGAAAAGCAAGCAAAACCAACCCCACTCTCTTTCTAGGGTTTTAGCCAAGTAGCGTTTCGGCCGGTTCCCCTCACCCACACTCGTCTCTCGCCGGAATCCATGCAGCGCCGGCGAATCTAGATAGGGGTTCCGCCGCCGTCGGATGAATGGACTCCACCGACGACTCCTCCTCCCTGGCGGCCTCCTCCGGCGCCGCCTCCTCCTCCCCTACTACGTCCACCACCGCCCCTCCCCGTCCCCTCCACCGCCACCCAAGCCCCCGCCTTTCCCTCCCCTCCCCGCCCCGCCTGACGCCTACCCCGCCACCACCACCCTCACCCGCTCGACGTCTTCTCCTTCCCCATGGGCCCCGACCCCACCCCCACCCCGGCATTCCCCACCCCCAGATGGGCCCCTCCGTCTCCGCCGCCGCCGCGCAGGACGACCTCGGCCGGAAGAAGCGCGGCCGCCCCCGCAAGTACAAGCCCGACGGCTCCGCGCTCGCCCCCTCGCCGGCGCCGGCCCCCTCCCCCTGCACCGCCATCGTCCCCGTCACGCCCGGCTCTGGCGGCGGGCCCTCCTCCGAGAAGCGCCGCGGCCCGCCCCCCGGCTCCGGCAAGATGCAGCAGCTCGCCTCCCTCGGTAACCAACCAATCTTCCCCCACTCACATGGAAAGCAAAAAAAAAAAGAAAAAAAAACAGAGCATTTGCCAGTTCCCCTGTATCTTCTGCTTCCAGATTGATTGACTGACGGTTTCGTTGTGTTCTTCTTTCTCAGGGAAATCGTTCCTCGGCACCGTCGGCACCGGGTTCACCCCCCATGTCATCATCATCCCATCAGGAGAGGTCCGTGCCCGATATCCCCCATACACACACACATATATATGTACAGATGATGTGATTGCTTGCCAACAGAATTGGATTGATTGCTCCGCTAATAATGGAACATTCCAGTTTCATGCCAAAGTTCAATGCAGTTTCTTCTTTATGTGCTTGCATTAAGTTGCTCTGCACTTTTGCAAAAAGCGCGTCGCCTTTCTCGCAAAAATCGCTAGATTTGGACCCCGTGGATCAAAAAGACACGGGTTTGTAAAGTTCCTGCCTGAAATAAACCGATAAATAATAGATACAGATCTTTCTGAGGAGGATGCCCTTTTTGTTTGCGCTGACAAGGCAGATTTTTCATTTATTGTGAATCTGTGATGTGACAATGATGCTTACAGCCAATTATGTTTACTTTCTATGCTTTAGAATGGGTCTTGCTTTCCCCTTGTTCTGCACAACAAAGCTCGCTTTTGATGCTGGCACATGTTAAGCGCGGCAGCTTTCGGGTTTGGTCACTTGAGTAATCTTGAGGGAGTTGATCTTCAGTTGTGTTACGAGAGGCCGTGCCGCACGCTCTGAATTACTCCTGTTAGAAAGGAAAAAGAAACACCACATGCTGATGGTGACCATCTTTAACTGGAAGGAAACTGATGTGATCTCTTGCTCTGTTTTCCAAGCTGTTCCTATCTCCATGTTTCACTTCCTATAAATAAGATCCTCGCCTTTTTATTCAATTGGATGCCGTTAGGTACTTCGGATGTGTTGTGCTACAAAACCACATGCCACAGGGTGTGTGAAAGCAGTAACTCCACCCATGACTTGGGCCAGGGCCTGGTTCTGTGAATTCACGTCTAAGCATGTTATCCCTGGTTTCTAAAGTTTTTTGTTGCCACACCAGATGTATGGGTATTGTTGCTTAAACAAATGATTAGCAATGCTCTTTCTTATTACTGTTGAAGCAGGTGGTCACTGGCCTGGTCTCATGCCAGGAACTATTGAAACTATTGTCCCTCAGCCATTATATATGGTAACCCTTGAATCTGATCCCACATGGTCCATGCTGGCTTAAATGTACTAGAATATCATTATCTGTGCATTGTAGGTCCGTAGGTTCCTTTCCCCCCCTTGCTATGTGGTTACCAGATGTTAACTATTCTTTGATTGCCTTGTTCTCATTATAGTCCAAGAAAGCATAGAGCGAAACATTCAGTTGTCTTTCTAAAGTATAGCCAAGTGATAAATAATTTAGTTTTCTATGCATTATGCATATTCTGTTGCGTGACTTACAGTTATAGTGTGTTTGTGCCTATTTTTGCAGGATGTCGCAGCCAGGATAATGTCCTTCTCGCAACAGGGCCCAAGGGCGGTCTGCATCATGTCAGCATCAGGGGCTGTCTCCACTGCAACCCTTCATCAGGATGCGGGTTCTGGCAGTGTAGTTAAATATGAGGTATGTTCTCATGGTTGTTAGTACCAGTGGCCCAGTGACTGATATCTGTGCCTTATATTCTATTCTTGCTTAAAAAAAGCCGTGCTCAAAATATTCCAAGTTATCAGTTTTCCTACTAGCAAACTTTTACCAGTTACTTGCAGAATTTGGTTTAACAGTAATCACTAGAACCGGAATGTTTTTATCAGAGCCCATCAGGTTTAAAACCTAACATATACGGTGGTATGCTTTGTTATAATGGAACCAGTAATAAGCTACAAAAAGAACTGCAATTACATCCTGACTTCTCCTAGAAGCCTTATATCTGTCTGTTGGTAAAATTGGATACAAGATGTCTTCTCATTTTTTTTTGAACATGAGCAGAATGGCATGTATTCAACATCCTACATCAAAGAACCAGCCTTTGTTTTTACTTGTCCTGTCATAGATTCATCCTATGAGATCTGGAAGATGAAAGCCTTAAGGCAGCTGGGTTGGGTCCTGGGAATGCCTGTGAACCTATTACCCATATATGTGGCATGGCCCATTATGCTTTGTTTCTGGCAGTCTTTGATGTTTACGCTGTCATCTTAGTGCCCTGCTTCCGGTTACTGGCAGTAATGTCAGTTTTTCTTTTACTTGTCATCTTAATGCTCTCCTTCTAGTTATTTCATACTCCTTCCGTCCCATAATATAAGTAGTGTCAAAAAAGCTCTTATATTATGGGACGGAGGGAGTATTTAGGAGCTGCATCTTTGATGTGTATGTTGTTCGATCTGTTGTCTTGCTAGAAGTAAACCTGCCTGCTTCTGTCGTTTGTCGTCAAATGAAGTCATGATATGTTGTTAGCAACCTAAGACAGGTGGTATTTTTTCAAGTTTGCAGTTCCTAGATCCATTGCTGATGAATATGGAATCATTAATATTTCTATTTTGCCAAGAAATGCTTCACTTATAAGTTATAACACCAGTCACGGACAACAGTGTAACAATTTTTGCATGTCCCGTATTTACCTTTGACAGGGTCGATTCGAAATCCTGTGCCTCTCTGGATCATACCTGGTTATAGATGACGGTGTTACGCGCACACGAAACGGAGGGCTGTGCATAGCGCTGTGTGGTGCTGATCACAGGGTTATTGGAGGAAGCGTTGGTGGAGTCCTGACAGCAGCCGGGACAGTTCAGGTGATCACTCGTTTTTTTTTACTGAAACATCAGCATTTCATTAATTCGTCCTTGGTCTGTTGTGTTCCAGAAATGAATGATTAGGTGATTGTGTGTGCTGGTGCAGGTGATTGTGGGGAGCTTCATGTACGCGGGGTCGAAGAAGAGCAGGAAGGGCAAGGCCGGGCAGGAGTCTGCTGCAGCGGAGGAAGAACAGACCGGCGATGCCAACGGGGGCAGGGGTGGAGACGGAGTCGGAGGCGAGGCGGAGGAAGAGGGCCCTTCGCCGCTGATGCCGATGCCCCGCGGAGAGGAGGAGCTGCCGTCGGACGCGATGATGAGCGGGTGGACGGGCATGATGCGGCAGATGGAGTCGCGGTCCTGCGGCATCGACATCAACTCGATCCGGGAGTGAAGGATGTAGACTGTTTAATTAGTTTGGTACGGCGGAAGTTGAGCCTAGGCTAGCTTAGCTAGTGGATGATGGATGGATGATTCTAGGGTTTGGTTGGGCTGGTTGTGTTCCTCTCCTGCGTGGGTTTAAAAAGAAGTCTAGTTAGTATAATGAATGTCGTCGTCGAGTATGATCAGTTTAACCGATGATGTTGGCGCCGGTCGGTCGGGCGGATCTATGATGGAAATAGTGGATTCGGTTGTTGGTTGATGGTGTGGTCTGGTATGGTATGGTATGGTATGATGTAGTTATAGGCAGCAGCAATGAGCAACTTGTTTGTAGCTAGTCTCTTTCTTGGTTGCAGACAGACAGATAGACTTTGACAGTTTTGTTTTCCTTTCTCTTCTTGTGTTTGCATCCCCGTTGCCTGTTTCTTTTCCTTCTTACTAGCAAATATGCTTGTGCGTTGCAACGGGAAAATGCAGGGCGTGAAATTAGGTTCAGATACTTAAATATTCTAGTGGTGCGATATCAATCATGTCCAACATGTACCTTCATGATCCTAGCTAGCTACTCCATCTGTTCCGATTTACTCGTCGTGGTTTTAGTTCAAATTTGAACTAAAACCATGACGAGAAAGTAAATCGGAACGGAGGGAGTAGATAGCGTTGGCACCTTTTTTTTACCGTTAAATTATTTTTTTCTTTATCCGCAAAAAAATATTCCTTTTCTTTCTCCACCCATTATCTCAACCTCAATTCAAACCCGCCATCGAATAAATGGAAGCAATAGTCTTCGGTCACCTTTCCTGGCACCTGGTGTCTTTGCCTATTAGTTCTGAATATGCAATAAAGATTTTCCATACTACAAGAATTTGTCATCAAGCTTGATGCATAAAGAATTTGTCACCTAGAGTTAACAAAATCTTTTGGTCTCTGACGCCATGAACCAGAGGAGAGAGCCTTGTGCATGCTGGTGTCGGAAGCAATGAGCGTCTTCTTGCGTAACATGCGGGGTGCTTTCACGTCATCGCTGTCCTCTTTGTTGGGGCGGGGTGCTTCAATAGTGTCAGTCCCAAATTTCCTCGTTGTTCCCTTCTAGTCCTACACTCCTACTTCAAGCATCCACCTTATTGTAACCATTAGCAGCACATACTCCCTCTGTTCCGATTTACTCGTCGTGGTTTTAGATCAAATTTGAACTAAAACGGCGACGAGTAAATCGGAACGGAGGGAGTACTTTTGATGATTCAACTGACATTAACCGCATCCACCTTCCTGTAACCATTACCAGCGCATATCTTTGATGATTCAACTGACATTAACCATGTCAAATTCACATTAGTGCGCCAATCCCAACCACCCCGCCCCAACCACCAGCGACCCTTTTGTGTTTGGGCAAATCACTGCCTCTTCTCTCCTATCGGGTTTGGGATTGTTTTCACAAGAGTAATGCACTGAGGATAATACCATCAGGTAGGTAGTATCCTTTGTTATAGTGGTGACCATTGATCTTAATATTGAACTCTGGGCAGTTGCCTTCTGCAAGCCTTTCAAACACCAGAGAACGCTGAAGCACATTGATATCATTGTGAGAGCCGGCCGTGCCAAAAAAAAGAGTACCAAATTCAAAGATCTTGTGAAGCACGGCCTCAAGTATGACATTGCAAATTTTCACATGACCTCTAGACTGCCCCTGCCAAGCAGATGTGCAGTTCTTCCACTTGCAGTGCTTACAATCTGTGTGCAACCAAGCATCCTCGGAAAGACCCTATCTGCATTGATCGCCAACAACCTGGTGCAACAGTTGGCTCTCTCAAGTACTCCCGGCCAAACACCACTAGCACAATCTTGCAGAACCTGTACATGGATTCTAGGCACGTGGCCTCACTCATGCGGACATACCCATCAATCAGATCACATGGTATTTTGTATGCAAGCACCGAATAGCTGCAGTGCGTTTACGCTAAGAGTAGAAGCCAACCTCTCCTGTATGCGTCCTCCTTGCATATGAAATAATCATCGTATGCCACAACCCTTCGCGAATACGAGAACACATGTCTAGCCATCCGAAGCGGCGCGAAATAGCTTGTGTTTGAAGAGTGGGGAAGAGGACTTGAAGTAGTCTTCCGCTCTCTCTATTGCGATTCAATGCCGGAGCATGGCCCGAGATTGAGCCCCTAAATGTGGTCATTCTCGACCAAAGTAGCAACCACAAACTCCTCATCGTCCAACGATGAATCATCCGAATCGCAAATGAAGTTGTCGAAAAAGTATTCGTCTCCACTATCCATTTGTACCTTACGGGCGAAACGTCGAACACCTCACGGGCGTGGTTGAAGAAGCCGGCCGGCGAAGAGCCCCGCGCCTCTTCCAGACCAGGCAGCAGGCCTGTCGGCGTGGTGGCGGCCGTGGAGGAGAACGTCGATTGAGGAAGCCGGGATTGGAGCGTTGCCAACGGCGCCAGAGGTGAGGGTGGTGGCATGGTCGTGGGGGGTGGGGGTGGGGGTGCTACGATGGCGGTGAAACTAGGCTTGACTTGCCGGCAAGGGTACCTGTCGAGAGCGGCGTGTTGTCGGGGGAGGTTTTTTGGAGTGCGGCGGCTGGGCAATGTCCAACCCGGCCGAATCGGGCGACAACGGTGAAGGCAGGTGCCCGGGTGTCTTAGTTTTGGACGGGAGAGGAGGGTAATTGCCAATGTGCCACCGATTGACAGGCTAGGGGGAGGACAAGGACGGGCGTCGCGTGCGTCCACGTCATGTCCGTGCTGATGCAAACCCGACTCAAATCTTGTCCTGAAATGATTCGCGAGCAGACAAAAAGCGGACACTCGCCCGTTTGCGTCGGCACATTGGGCCGCAGTTTGTGTTCATTTCGACCCAAACCGACGTGCACGGACAGAACGCGTTGGCGCATTGGAGTTGGTCTTAGACACCACCCTCATTGCAAGAAATGTGCACGCAGTGGCAAAGAAAAGGTGCCAGACCAGGGGCACCCCACGCTCATAGGGGTGGGGAACGACCCAACATGGTTGGACGGTGGAGTGGCAGGCAGAAGGGGGCGTCAAGAGTACTCCAGCATCCTTTATAAGAGTAATTCGATGATGGTCGATGTATCAACATGTAATATCCACAAATTTCCTACGGCTCGAAGCAGCCGCAAAAACAATATATGTGTACAAATTAAATATGTACCCCGTGAGCTAGCAGAAAGTACCCAACGAATCTTGCATCGTTCATCGGGGTGAAGGTATATGCGTATGTACTATGTTCTGCTCGGTGACTCCTACGTCTCAAACTTACCTATAATTTTTGATTGATTCATGCTATTATAATACCATCCATAGCAATTTATATTGTTTTTCTCAACAAAATATAAATTCAATGCCTAGAGCCAGTTACTGTTTTCTGCATATTTTTGATTTGACAGAAAATCATTCGGCATGCGTTAAGCCTGTCGATTCGCAAAACAATAAATAGAAGTTAAACCTTCGCCATGTGGGCCAACTTATAAGGAGAGCCCACATCCTGGGAAGGTGGTAAAGTTGTTCCAACCGAAGATACCGATGTTGTCCTCATCAAATTGGAAAATATGAATTTTCTAGTTTGACCCCTTTGAACTAAATAAAAAATTGGTTTGATTTCATCTTGTTTTGTATTATTTGGCTTCGTTTCTTTCTAAGGCCCGTAAGCTACATATCTACCCATCCAAACGTTGCTCAATTGGCCCAAAATAAATTCCCCAAAAGCCCAATCAACCCTGCAACAAAACACCCCATCTTTCCTCCTTTCTTCCGGCCCCGCTAGAGTTTCCTGTTCTAGTTAGGGTTTCCTCGATCCCCAATTTTCCCACCCCAACCCTAGCTCCGATCCACCCGATGGCGGCTACAGAGGGTAAGAAGAAGATCATCAAGCTCAAGAGTTCAGACGGTAAGGAGTTTGAGGTGGAGCAGGCGGTGGCCATGGAGTCGCAAATGATCCGGCACATGATCGAGGACGACTATACTGACGACGGCTTGTTGCTCCGCAATGTCAACTCAAAGATCCTCTCCAAGGTCATTGAGTACTGCAACAAACACGTCCAAGCAAAGGCCGCCGACACATCTGATTTTGGAGGAGGAGCTAGGCGTTAGGTGCTACATCGGTACGTACTGCGCGCCGCAGAGGACCTCAAAACTGGGACGCCAATTTCGTCAAGGTCGACCACGGCCACCATATTCGACCTACGCCTTTGGTGTGATTACTTTCCATCCTTTGATTTGTTCCTTGACATTCTCTAGATCTATTTTTTTACTATCCCCCATTGATGGAATCAAGATTGTTTTTGTTTAGTGTGGCTTGTTACTTGTGTCTGATTGAGATTTGGATAGATTGGAATATGTCCTGGTACCTTCATCAAGGTAGATTTGACTCGATTGGATTAGGTTAGGTTACACAATGGATTAGGTTTAGGTCATAAAGAGTTGTTATTGGCGATGTAGAAAGCGGCCGACCATACATACTAACCCTAATAGCTAGGTTCGGGCATTATCTGGGGAGCTATATTAATTTACAGTTCCATGTTCATCTGGTCTAATATGCTTCACTATATATGAATAACCTAGAAACATTTTAAATTATTAGATTCACTATCATTTTGTTTGTAAATTACATATATGGGATGATGATTGAGTGGTTTCTCTTTCAATAACTTGGAAACATCGGACCACACGAGCAATATATGGTCTCGATGTTTCTATATTTGTCAATGTTGTTTCTAGATTTGAACCATGCATGAATGTCCATATCTAGTGTGAAATTATGATCTTGTATGCTAGACTTTAGTAGATCTGCTCTGAATTTGTTTAGTTATGTTGGTTTATCATAGATAGGGTGGTATGTCGCATGTGTCATCCTTAGTTATAATACATAAATCCAATATCATACATTACTACTTTGATATTTGTAATTATGCATTGTAGATCACACACTTCTTTCTAATTTTGCTATCTATGTCTTTATTATCTTATAGGTTTCACTACTGGTACATATGTCAACAATGAATGCCTTTTTCTTCTATCTAGCATTGAGTTACTATTTATTTTGCTGTATACATAGTGATAGCTAAATCACATGATCATGCTAATGTTTCTAACTTTGTATCAAATATTTATGATCTCAACTAATCTTTTAGATACCACTATTGATCCATGTCATCTACGAATGCCTTCTTCTATCTAGCATTGGTAGAGTATTGATTGTGGTTCTATTAACATTACATCCTTGTTGCTAAATCACGAGATGACACATTGTGCCTGTCCATGTTAGAAGTGATGATGCTTTCCATCGTTTGAAGTGAAACCACACATGACTTCCCATGGCCACTATAAAATCCTGATCTTGTTTGCAAGAGTTTAGCACTATTTACTTTTAGTTTCTTTTCTTATAGTTATCTTATTTTATCATAGATAAGATTTGTATCTCACATGTGGCATCTTCACTTGCAATACATATTCCAGTTTCATATATTACTGACCCCTAAACACATGTTTTGTGTTGTGGTTTGATTTTACTATGATAGATAACTATGTTTCTAACTTTATTGTTATCGCTGCCTTTATCTTCTGAGCAAATCTTTTAAATGCCACTATATTGATCCATATTGGCTATGAATGTGTTCATCTACGTATCATTGCTTGACTGATGATTGTGGTGTACTAGCCATACATGTTGATATCCAAATTATTGGATGATGAATGCAATTGCCAATGCATTTTGAGAAGTGGTGCTTGTCATCTGAACCCATGTAGCTTATGCACTTACAAAATTATCATTTATCATGTAGGAATGTATGTAGCTGTGTCTGATCTCACTCTATTTTGTTATAGTTATGTTAACTTTTCTTGACTATCGATCCATTTATGTTAACCCATGTTATGGTCTTTGAATGAATATCTTTTGATTATTGCACACCTTGTTTTGTGTTTTAATTTGTCGCAAAAACATCTATCTAGGTGGTATATGTAATTATCCATGTTTTTGTAAACCAATGCTTCCCTCTGACACACCATTTTTCCTTTTGCTCTTTTGCCCCCTCTCAGGCTGCGAACCACCTCAACATCAGGGGGCTCCTAGACCTGACTTGCCAGACCGTCGCCGACATGATCACGGGAAAGACGCCAGAGGAGATCCGCAAGATCTTCAACATCAATGAGAAATTAAGACCCGAGGAGGAGGAGAAGATCCGCAGGGAAAACCAGTGGGCCTTTGAGTAGAGGAACATCTAGGCCGCACTGAAGTAATGAACACTTAGTATTACCCATGTCAACATTTTAGTGTGCTTGTTTATGTCATAATGGTTGTAATGAACCAAGAGTCTATAAGGTGGTGTTGGTGAACTTATTCAGTGGTTATGTTTGCAAAAAAAATATGGTGGTCATTAATTATCATTTGTCAAATGAATCGTTATTGTCAAGTTGATGTTTTGCTTGCTTATCATTATTTTTTCACTGATTTCCACCATGTGATTTGGGCTTCTTCGTTGGTTATTCATGTGTGTTTTGTTCATCGATCAAGATGCATGGATGCTCTTGTTACTTAAGAGATGGTCCTTGTTCTTCCCCTCTCTCTTTACAATCCTAATAAAATAAAAATAAAAGTTGTTGCTTAAATTATTTGAGGGATCAAACTAATTTCAGAAGACCTGAAATTTTTATGGTAACCACTTACTACCATGGCAAGGCCACACTAAAACATATAGGGTTTTAGGATTATATTTACAATTTCTTTACAAAAATCCATTTAAATGAATAAAGCGAGTGATGTTATTCTCTCTTGTTGTAGAACCACGCCGCACCACAATCAGTTAACCCTCGTACACCTCTCCGTCTGTGAATCCACTGCCGTGTATTCCCATCACCGGCTCGTTGCCGTCCAGGGCCTCGCCGTCGTCCACCGCCTTGGTGCGCTCGGCGCGGCGTGGTCAACGTGGTCAACAAACGAGAGTCATCGGAAGAGGATTATACATGGAGAGGCTGACAGTGGGGACGGACCAGGTCCATGGACGCACACTGCAACCGCCTCCTTGTTACGCGAAAATAAAAATTATTCCTCCCCATGAAAGCTGGGACCCACCACGTATATCTTTGGAAGGAAGGAAGTGCCTCCCTATGCCTGCCTTGATAGCTGGGACCCACCAACAAGGAAGTGACTCCTTATTATGGGAAAAAATATATGATTCCGCCCCTGACCGCTGGGACCCGCCACCTATATATTCACACACAAGGAAATGCCTCCTTGCCCCCCGACAGCTGGAACCCACCTGGTCGAAGCATACGTAGCGTTGTCTGTGTACATACCGGTCGATCGGTCTGTTTGCCACGATGAACCATGTCCGAGTAAGGAGCGGTAGCAGTTGAGGCAGTCCAGTCAAAACAGCGTACACGTACGTACAACCAGATGCCAAAAAATACATCCACCTACGTACATACTGGTGGGGTCTAGAACGCGTACTCGCGCATACGTACGGCCAGGGCTCGTATACATGGAGAGGCAATGGACGGCAGCAACGACGTCCTGTTCATCAGAAGCCAACCGGCTGGGCCGAAACGGAGAAACTGTGTCGTGTTCATCGGGAGGCAACATAATGCGTCGTGTTCATTGGGAGGCAATGGAATATGTTGTGTTCATTAGGAGCCAACCGGCTTAGATGGAACGGTCAAACGAGGTCTGGCGTACCACAGAACGGAGGAAACGGGCCTTCTGTTCGACCACGTACGGTCGAAATGGGTCCTGTTCATCGGGAAGGGTCTGGCCTACCGCAAAATGGAGGAAACAGACTTGTATTCGAGTGCCTACGGTCGAAACGGGGTCCTGTTGATAGGGAGGGGTGTGGCGTACCGCAAAACGAAGGAAACGAACTTGTGTTGGAGCGCTTACGGTCGAAAAGAGGTCCTGTTCATCCACCATCTACTGCTGTGCCCCAGCCTCCACGAGCCATCGCTCATCCACCATCGACCTCCTCCGGCCTCCACCGACCATCGTTCATCCACGGCTACTATTCATAGAGGCTCCAGAGGGTCCTGTTCATCCACCCCCAACCGGCTAGGATGCGATGGCCTCCTTGGGGTCCTGTTCATCCATGCAGCGGCCTACTACCACGGGTCCTGTTCATCAAACCCCACCGAACTATTCATCCACAACCAACCAACCGGCTCGACTCACCACGTCTTGACTCGTTCTACGTACCATGTGCACGGTAGCAACTGTCACTGTTCATCGAGAGTCAACCCAACACTGGCTGGCTACGTCTCGCACGGGGGCTCGATCGGCTTCAGTAAGCAGCAGATACGATCAATCGCTCGGGTTCAGTTAGCAGCAACAACGAAGGAATCGCTCGGGTTTAGTCAGCAGCGAATGAATCACTCGAGTTCTGTTAATAGCCAAGGGATCAATCGCTCGGCTTCAGTAACGTAGCTAGCAGTGCGATCGCTCGGTTTAGTTAGAGCCCAACGCCTCGCACACACGCATGTACACGAGAGAAACGCACAAACCACAATGCATTGCCCAGCCCCGACCACCCACCGTAACCTGGAACTCCCCGATATTTTCCTCGCCCTTGCTTCTACCATGATTTTTCCTGTCATGGACGGCCCAAAGAATGTCATGCAACTGCGTCTCTGGCCTGCCCAGGAAGAAAAACCCATTTTCATGGACCTATCATCTCATTTTCATCCTGTGAAATCTGTGATCCTATTCTCTATATATGCAGCATGGTCTATTATGTAGCAATAGCACGGTCTATTATGCTCTGTTACGGCAGTAATGTCGGTTGTTCTCTAGTATTTGTCATCGTAGTGCTCTCCTTCCTGTTGTTCCATATTTTGTAGCTGCATCTTTGATGTGTATCGTTGTTGATGTGTTGTCTTGGTATAAGTAAACCTGATTACTTCTGTCCTTTGTCATCAAATGAAGTCATGATATGTTGTTAGCAACCCTAGGACAGGAGGTATTTGTTCAAGTTTGCAGTTCAAGATCCATTCTTGATGAATATGGAGTCATTAATATTTATTCTATTTTTCCAAGAAATGCTTCACTTATAAGTTATAACACCGATCCACGGACAACACACTTAACAATTTTCGCGTGTCCCCTATTACATTTGGCGAGTCGATTCAAATCCTGTGCCTCTGGATCATACACAGTGATAGATGATGGCGTTTCACGCCGCTGAATGGAGGTCTATGCATAGCGCCAGTGTGGCGCTGATCACCGGGTGATTGGCGGAAGCGTTGGTGGAGTCCTGACTGCTGCCGGGACAGTTCAGGTGATCACGCGCTTCTTTTTTTTTCACTGAAACATTAGCATTTCATTAATTCATCCTTTGGTCTGTTGTGTTCGTAAATGAATGATCGGTGATTGTGCGTGTTGGTGCAGGTGATTGTGGGGAGCTTCATGTCAGCGGGGTCGAAGAAGAGCAGGAAGGGCAAGGCCGGGCAGGAGTCTGCTGCGGCGGAGGAAGAACAGACCGGCGATGCCAACGGGGGAAGGGGCAGGGGCGGAGACGGAGTGGGAGGCGAGGCGGAGGAAGAGGGGCCTTCGCCGCTGATCCATGCTGTGCTGCAGTTGGCTCTCTCAAGTACTCCCGGCCAAATACCACTAGCACAATCTTGCAGAACCTGTACATGGATTCTAGGCACGTGGCCTCACTCATGCGGACATACCCATCAATCAGATCACATGGTATTTTGTATGCAAGCACCGAATAGCTGCGGTCGCGTTTACGCTAAGAGTAGAAGCCAACCTCTCCTGTAGGCGTCCTCCTTGCATATGAAATAATCATCGTATGCCACAACCCTTCGCGAATACGAGAACACATGTCTAGCCATCTGGAAGCGGCGCCGAAATAGCTTGTGTTTGAAGAGTGGGGAAGAGGACTTGAAGTAGTCTTCCGCTCTCTCTATTGCGATTCAACGTCGGAGCATGGCCCGAGATTGAGCCCCTAAATGTGGTCATTCTCGACCAAAGTAGCAACCACAAACTCCTCATCGTCCAACGATGAATCATCCGAATCGCAAATGAAGTTGTCGAAAAAGTATTCGTCTCCACTATCCATTTGTACCTTACGGGTGAAACGTCCAACACCTCACGGGTGTGGTTGAAGAAGCCGGCCGGCGAAGAGCCCCGCGCCTCTTCCAGACCAGGCAGCAGGCCTGTCGGCGTGGTGGCGACCGTGGAGGAGAACGTCAATCAAGGAAGCCGGGATTGGAGCGTTGCCAGCGGCGCCAGAGGTGAGGGTGGTGGCATGGTCGTGGGGGGTGGGGGTGGGGGTGCTACGACGGCGGTGAAACTAGGCTTGACTTGCCGGCAAGGGTACCTGTCGAGAGCGGCGTGTTGTCGGGGGAGGTTTTTGGGTGCGGGCGGCGGCCTGGGCAATGTCCAACCGGCCGGAACTGGGCGACAACGGTGAAGGCAGGGTGCCCGGGTGTCTTAGTTTTGGACGGGAGAGGAGGGTAATTGCCAATGTGCCACCGATTGATGAGCTAGGGGAGGACAAGGGCCAGGCGTCGCGTGCGTCCACGTCATGTCCGTCTTGATGCAAACCGACTCAAATCTTGTCCTGAAATGATTCGCGGCGGACAAAAAGCGGACACTCGCCCGTTATGCGTCGGCACATTGGGCATGATTTGTGTTCATTTCGACCCAAACCGGCGTGCACGGACAGAAGCAGCGTTGGCGCGCATTGGAGTTGGTCTTAGACACCACCCTCATTGCAAGAAATGTACGCGATGGCAAAGAAAAGGTGCCGGACAGGGGCACCCCACGCTCATAGGGGTGGGGAACGACCCAACATGGTTGGACGGTGGAGTGGCGGAAGAAGGCGTCAAGAGTACTCCAGCATCCTTTATAAGAGTAATTCGATGATGGTCGATGTATCAACATGTAATATCCACAAATTTCCTACGGCTCGAAGCAGCCGCAAAAACAATATATGTGTACAAATTAAATATGTACCCCGTGAGCTAGCAGAAAGTACCCAACGAATCTTGCATCGTTCATAGGGGTGAAGGTATATCGTATGTACTATGTTCTGCTCGGTGACTCCTCGTCTCAAACTTACCTATAATTTTGATTGATTCATGCTATTATAATACCATCCATAGCAATTTATATTGTTTTTCTCAACAAAATATAAATTCAATGCCTAGAGCCGATTCTTGTTTACGCATATTTTTGATTTGACAGAAAATCATTACGGCATCGTTAAGCACAATGCATTCATAAAACAATAAATAGAAGTTAAACCTTCGCCATGTGGGCCAACTTATAAGGAGAGCCCACATCCTGGGAAGGTGGTAAAGTTGTTCCAACCGAAGATACCGATGTTGTCCTCATCAAATTGGAAAATATGAATTTTCTAGTTTGACCCCTTTGAACTCGTAAAAAAATTGGTTTGATTTCATCTTGTTTTGTATTATTTGGCTTCGTTTCTTTCTAAGGCCCGTAAGCTACATATCTACCCATCCAAACGTTGCTCAATTGGCCCAAAATAAATTCCCCAAAAGCCCAATCAACCCGCAACAAAACACCCCATCTTTCCTCCTTTCTTCCTTCCGCCGCTAGAGTTTCCTCTTCTAGTTAGGGTTTCCTCGATCCCCAATTTTCCCCCCCCAACCCTAGCTCCGATCCACCCGATGGCGGCCACAGAGGGCAAGACGAAGATCATCAAGCTCAAGAGTTCAGACGGGAAGGAGTTTGAGGTGGGCAAAGGTGGCCATGGAGTCGCAAATGATCCGGCACATGATCGAGGACGACTATACTGACGACGGCTTGTTGCTCCGCAATGTCAACTCAAAGATCCTCTCCAAGGTCATTGAGTACTGCAACAAACACGTCCAAGCAAAGGCCGCCGACACATCTGATTTTGGAGGAGGAGCTAGGCCGTTAGGTGCTACATCGGCTGTGCCTGCGGTGCCCGCAGAGGACCTCAAAAACTGGGACGCCAATTTCGTCAAGGTCGACACGGCCACCATATTCGACCTCGCACTGGTGTGATTACTTTCCATCCTTTGATTTGTTCCTTGACATTCTCTAGATCTATTTTTTTACTATCCCCCATTGATGGAATCAAGATTGTTTTTGTTTAGTGTGGCTTGTTACTTGTGTCTCGATTGAGATTTGGATAGATTGGAATATGTCCTGGTACCTTCATCAAGGTAGATTTGACTCGATTGGATTAGGTTAGGTTACACAATGGATTAGGTTTAGGTCATAAAGAGTTGTTATTGGCGATGTAGAAAGCGGCCGACCATACATACTAACCCTAATAGCTAGGTTCGGGCATTATCTCTGGGAGCTATATTAATTTCTGATTCCATGTTCATCTGGTCTAATATGCTTCACTATATATGAATAACCTAGAAACATTTTAAATTATTAGATTCACTATCATTTTGTTTGTAAATTACATATATGGGATGATGATTGAGTGGTTTCTCTTTCAATAACTTGCGGAAACATCAGACCACACAGAGCAATATATGGTCTGATGTTTCTATATTTGTCACTTTGTTGTTTCTAGATTTGAACCATGCATGAATGTCCATATCTAGTGTGAAATTATGATCTTGTATGCTAGACTTTAGTAGATCTGCTCTGAATTTGTTTAGTTATGTTGGTTTATCATAGATAGGGTGGTATGTCGCATGTGTCATCCTTAGTTATAATACATAAATCCAATATCATACATTACTACTTTGATATTTGTAATTATGCATTGTAGATCACACACTTCTTTCTAATTTTGCTATCTATGTCTTTATTATCTTATAGGTTTCACTACTGGTACATATGTCAACAATGAATGCCTTTTCTTCTATCTAGCATTGAGTTACTATTTATTTTGCTGTATACATAGTGATAGCTAAATCACATGATCATGCTAATGTTTCTAACTTTGTATCAAATATTTATGATCTCAACTAATCTTTTTAGATACCACTATTGATCCATGTCATCTACGAATGCCTTCTTCTATCTAGCATTGGTAGAGTATTGATTGTGGTTCTATTAACATTACATCCTTGTTGCTAAATCACGAGATGACACATTGTGCCTGTCCATGTTAGAAGTGATGATGCTTTCCATCGCTTGAAGTGAAACCACACATGACTTCCCATGGCCACTATAAAATCCTGATCTTGTTTGCAAGAGTTTAGCACTATTTACTTTTAGTTTCTTTTCTTATAGTTATCTTATTTTATCATAGATAAGATTTGTATCTCACATGTGGCATCTTCACTTGCAATACATATTCGATTTCATATATTACTGACCCCTAAACACATGTTTTGTGTTGTGGTTTGATTTTACTATGATAGATAACTATGTTTCTAACTTTATTGTTATCGCTGCCTTTATCTTCTGAGCAAATCTTTTAAATGCCACTATATTGATCCATATTGGCTATGAATGTGTTCATCTACGTATCATTGCTTGGTGATGATTGTGGTGTACTAGCCATACATGTTGATATCCAAATTATTGGATGATGAATGCAATTGCCAATGCATTTTGAGAAGTGGTGCTTGTCATCTGAACCCATGTAGCTTATGCACTTACAAAATTATCATTTATCATGTAGGAATGTATGTAGCTGTGTCTCGATCTCACTCTATTTTGTTATAGTTATGTTAACTTTTCTTGACTATCGATCCATTTATGTTAACCCATGTTATGGTCTTTGAATGAATATCTTTTGATTATTGCACACCTTGTTTTGTGTTTTAATTTGTCGCCAAAACATCTATCTAGGTGGTATATGTAATTATCCATGTTTTTGTAAACCAATGCTTCCTCTCGACACACCATTTTTCCTTTTGCTCTTTTGCCCCCTCTCGGGGCTGCGAACCACCTCAACATCGTGGGGCTCCTAGACCTGACTTGCCGGACTGTCGCCGACATGATCACGGGAAAGACGCCGAGAGGAGATCCATAAGATCTTCAACATCAATGAGAAATTAAGACCCGAGGAGGAGGAGAAGATCCAGGGAAAACCAGTGGGCCTTTGAGTAGAGGAACATCTAGGCCGCATCAAGTAATGAACACTTAGTATTACCCATGTCAACATTTTAGTGTGCTTGTTTATGTCATAATGGTTGTAATGAACCAAGAGTCTATAAGGTGGTGTTGGTGAACTTATTCAGTGGTTATGTTTGCAAAAAAATATGGTGGTCATTAATTATCATTTGTCAAATGAATCGTTATTGTCAAGTTGATGTTTTGCTTGCTTATCATTATTTTTTCACTGATTTCCACCATGTGATTTGGGCTTCTTCGTTGGTTATTCATGTGTGTTTTGTTCATCGATCAAGATGCATGGATGCTCTTGTTACTTAAGAGATGGTCCTTGTTCTTCCCCTCTCTCTTTACAATCCTAATAAAATAAAAATAAAAGTTGTTGCTTAAATTATTTGAGGGATCAAACTAATTTCAGAAGACCTGAAATTTTTATGGTAACCACTTACTACCATGGCAAGGCCACACTAAAACATATAGGGTTTTAGGATTATATTTACAATTTCTTTACAAAAAATCCATTTAAATGAATAAACGAGTGATGTTATTCTCTACTGACTGTAGAACCACACCGCACCAGAATCAGTTAACCCTCGTACACCTCTCCGTCTGCGAATCCACTGCCGTGTATTCCCATCACCGGCTCGTTGCCGTCCAGGGCCTCGCCGTCGTCCACCGCCTTTGGTAGTGCGCTCGGCGTGGCGTGGTCAACGTGGTCAACAAACGAGAGTCATCGGAAGAGGATTATACATGGAGAGGCTGGCAGTGGGGACGGACCAGGTCCATGGACGCTTTACCGCAACCGCCTCCTTGTTACACGAAAATAAAAATTATTCCTCCCCATGAAAGCTGGGACCCACCACGTATATCTTCGCAAGGAAGGAAGTGCCTCCTTATGCCTGCTCCTGACAGCTGGGACCCACCAACAACATCTTTGCTCCCAAGGAAGTGACTCCTTATTATGGGCAAAAAATATATGATTCTGCCTCTGACCGCTGGGACCCACCACCTATATATTCACACACAAGGAAATGCCTCCTTGCCCCCCGACAGCTGGAACCCACCTGGTCGAACCATACATAGCGTTGTTTGTGTACATACCGTTCGATCGGTCTGTTTGCCACGATGAACCATGTCCGAGTAAGGAGCGGTAGCAGTTGAGGCAGTCCAGTCAAAACAGCGTACACATACGTACAGCCAGATGCCAAAAAATACATCCACCTACGTACATACTGGTGGGGTCTAGAACGCGATACTTTCAGCGCATACGTCTGACGTGGCTCGTATACATGGAGAGGCAATGGACGGAAGCAACGACGTCCTGTTCATCAGAAGCCAACCGGCTGGGCCAAAACGGAGAAATTGTGTCGTTTTCATCGGGAGGCAACATAATGCGTCGTGTTAATTGGGAGGCAATGGAATATGTTGTGTTCATTAGGAGCCAACCGGCTTAGATGGAACGGCCGAAACGAGGTCTGGCGTACCATAGAACGGAGGAAACGGGCCTTCTGTTCGACCACGTACGGTCGAAATGGGTCCTGTTCATCGGGAAGGGTCTGGCCTACCGCAAAATGGAGGAAACAGACTTGTATTCGAGTGCCTACGGTCGAAACGGGGTCCTGTTGATAGGGAGGGGTGTGGCGTACCGCAAAACGAAGGAAACGAACTTGTGTTGGAGCGCTTACGGTCGAAAAGAGGTCCTGTTCATCCACCATCTACTGCTGTGCCCCAGCCTCCACGAGCTACTGTTCATCCACCATCGACCTCCTCCAGCCTCCACCAGCTACTGTTCATCCACCGGCTACTATTCATAGAGGCTCCAGAGGGTCCTGTTCATCCACCCCCAACCGGCTAGGATGCGATGGCCTCCTTGGGGTCCTGTTCATCCCGCGGCAACGGCCTACTACCACGGGGTCCTGTTCATCAAACCCCCACCGGGAACTATTCATCCACAACCAACCAACCGGCTCGACTCACCACGTCTTGACTCGTTCTACGTACCATGTGCACGGTAGCAACTGTCACTGTTCATCGAGAGTCAACCCAACTGGCTGGCTACGTCTCGCAGACGGGCTCGATCGGCTTGATGGCAGCGAATACGATCAATCGCTCGGGTTCAGTTAGCAGCAACAACGAAGGAATCGCTCGGGTTTAGTCAGCAGCGAATGAATCACTCGAGTTCTGTTAATAGCCAAGGGATCAATCGCTCGGCTTCATGGCGTAAGCTAGCGGTCACGATCGCTCGGTTTAGTTAGAGCCCAACGCCTCGCACACACGCATGTACCACGAGAAACGCACAAACCACAATGCATTGCCCAGCCCCGACCACCCACCGTAACCTGGAACTCCCCGATATTTTCCTCGCCCTTGCTTCTACCATGATTTTTCCCGTCATAGACGGCCCAAAGAATGTCATGCAGCTGCGTCTCCGGCCTGCCCAGGACGAAAAACCCATTTTCATGGACCTATCATCTCATTTTCATCCTGTGAAATCTGTGATCCTATTCTCTATATATGCAGCATGGTCTATTATGTAGCAATAGCACGGTCTATTATGCTCTGTTACCGGCAGTAATGTCAGTTGTTCTCTAGTATTTGTCATCGTAGTGCTCTCCTTCCTGTTGTTCCATATTTTGTAGCTGCATCTTTGATGTGTATACGTTGTTGATGTGTTGTCTTGGTATAAGTAAACCTGATTACTTCTGTCCTTTGTCATCAAATGAAGTCATGATATGTTGTTAGCAACCTAGGACAGGAGGTATTTGTTCAAGTTTGCAGTTCCAAGATCCATTGCTGATGAATATGGAGTCATTAATATTTATTCTATTTTTCCAAGAAATGCTTCACTTATAAGTTATAACACCAGTCACGGACAACACACTTAACAATTTTCGCGTGTCCCCTATTACATTTGACAGGGTCGATTCGAAATCCTGTGCCTCTCTGGATCATACCTGGTGATAGATGATGGCGTTTCACGCACGCGGAATGGAGGTCTATGCATAGCGCTGTGTGGCGCTGATCACAGGGTGATTGGCGGAAGCGTTGGTGGAGTCCTGACAGCAGCCGGGACAGTTCAGGTGATCACTCGCTTCTTTTTTTTTCACTGAAACATTAGCATTTCATTAATTCATCCTTTGGTCTGTTGTGTTCCAGAAATGAATGATCAGGTGATTGTGCGTGTTGGTGCAGGTGATTGTGGGGAGCTTCATGTACGCGGGGTCGAAGAAGAGCAGGAAGGGCAAGGCCGGGCAGGAGTCTGCTGCGGCGGAGGAAGAACAGACCGGCGATGCCAACGGGGGAAGGGGCAGGGGCGGAGACGGAGTTGGAGGCGAGGCGGAGGAAGAGGGGCCTTCACCACTGATGCCGATGCCCCACGGAGAGGAGGAGCTGCCGTCGGACGCGATGATAAGCGGGTGGACGGGCATGATGCGGCAGATGGAGTCGCGGTCCTGCGGCATCGACATCAACTCGATCCGGGAGTGAAGGATGTAGACTGTTTAATTAGTTTGGTACGGTGGAAGTTGAGCCTAGGCTAGCTTAGCTAGTGGATGATGGATGATTCTAGGGTTTGGTTGGGCTGGTTGTGTTCCTCTCCTGCGTTGGTTTAAAAAGAAGTCTAGTTAGTATAATGAATGTCGTCGTCGAGTATGATCAGTTTAACCGATGATGTTGGCGCCGGTTGGTCGGTCGGATCTATGATGGAAATAGTGGATTCGGTTGTTGGTTGATGGTCTGGTCTGGTATGGTATGGTATGGTATGATGTAGTTATAGGCAGCAGCAATGAGCAACTTGTTTGTAGCTAGTCTCTTTCTTGGTTGCAGACAGACATGATAGACTTTGACAGTTTTGTTTTCCTTTCTCTTCTTGTGTTTGCATCCCGTTACTGTTTCTTTTCCTTCTTACTAGCAAATATGCTTGTGCGTTGTAACGGGAAAATGCAGGGCGTGAAATTAGGTTCGAGATACATAAATATTCTAGTGGTGCGATATCAATCATGTCCAACATGTACCTTCATGATCCTAGCTAGCTACTCCATCCATTCCGATTTACTCGTCGTGGTTTTAGTTAAAATTTTAACTAAAACAACCACGAGAAACTAAAACGGACAGGAGGGAGTAGATAGCATTGGCACCTTTTTTTTACCGTTAAATTATTTTTTTCTTTATCCGCAAAAAAATATTCTTTTTCTTTCTCCACCCATTATCTCAACCTCAATTCAAACCCGCCATCGAATAAATGGAAGCAATAGTCTTCGGTCACCTTTCACGGCACAGTGTCTTTGCCTATTAGTTCTGAATATGCAATAAAGATTTTCCATACTACAAGAATTTGTCATCAAGCTTGATGCATAAAGAATTTGTCACCTAGAGTTAACAAAATCTTTTGGTCTCGGCGCCATGAACCAGAGGAGAGAGCCTTGTGCATGCTGGTGTCGGAAGCAATGAGCGTCTTGCAGAACATGCGGGTGCTTTCACGTCATCGCTGTCCTCTTTGTTGGGGCGGGGTGCTTCAATAGTGTCAGTCCCAAATTTCCTCGTTGTTCCCTTCTAGTCCTACACTCCTACTTCAATCATCCACCTTATTGTAACCACTAGCAGCACATACTCCCTCTGTTCCGATTTACTCGTCGTGGTTTTAGTTCAAATTTGAACTAAAACGACGATGAGTAAATCGGAACGAGGGAGTAGTTTTGATGATTCAACTGACATTAACCGCATCCGCCTTCCTGTAACCATGACCAGCGCATATCTTTGATGATTCAACTGACATTAACCATGTCAAATTCAGATTAGTGCGCCAATTCCTCCCTCCCCGCCCCAACCACTAGCTACCCTTTTGTGTTTGGGCAAATCACTGCCTCTTCTCTCCTATCAGGTTTGGGATTGTTTTCACAAGAGTAATGCACTGAGGATAAATACCATCAGGTAGGTAGTATCCTTTGTTATAGTGGTGACCATTGATCTTAATATTGAACTCTGGGCAGTTGCCTTCTGCAAGCCTTTCAAACACTAGAGAACGCTGAAGCACGTTGATGTCATTGTGAGAGCCGGCCGTGCCAGAAAAGAGAGTACCAAATTCAAAGATCTTGTGAAGCACGGCCTCAAGTATGACATTGCAAACTTTCACATGACCTCTAGACTGCCCCTGCCAAGCAGATGTGCAGTTCTTCCACTTGCAGTGCTTACAATCTGTGTGCGACCAAGCATCCTCGGAAAGACCCTATCTGCATTGATCGCCAACAACCTGGTGCAGCAGTTGGCTCTCTCAAGTACTCCCGGCCAAACACCACTAGCACAATCTTGCAGAACCTGTACATGGATTCTAGGCACGTGGCCTCACTCATGCGGACATACCCATCAATCAGATCACATGGTATTTTGTATGCAAGCACCGAATAGCTGCAGTGCATTTCTGCTAAGAGTAGAAGCCAACCTCTCCCAGGGCGTCCTCCTTGCATATGAAATAATCATCGTATGCCACAACCCTTCGCGAATACGAGAACACATGTCTAGCCATCTGGAAGCGGCGCCGAAATAGCTTGTGTTTGAAGAGTGGGGAAGAGGACTTGAAGTAGTCTTCCGCTCTCTCTATTGCGATTCAATGCCGGAGCATGGCCCGAGATTGAGCCCCTAAATGTGGTCATTCTCGACCAAAGTAGCAACCACAAACTCCTCATCATCCAACGATGAATCATCCGAATCGCAAATGAAGTTGTCGAAAAAGTATTCGTCTCCACTATCCATTTGTACCTTACGGGTGAAACGTCCAACACCTCACGGGTGTGGTTGAAGAAGCCCGGCCGGCGAAGAGCCCGCGCCTCTTCCGGACCAAGCAGCAGGCCTGTTGGCGTGGTGGCGGCCGTGGAGGAGAACGTCGATTGAGGAAGCCGTGATTGGAGCGTTGCCAACGGCGCCAGAGGTGAGGGTGGTGGCATGGCCGTGGGGGGTGGGGGGGGGGGGTGCTACGACGGCGGTGAAACTAGGCTTGACTTGCCGGCAAGGGTACCTGTCGAGAGCGGCGTGTTGTCGGGGGAGGTTTTTGGGTGCGGGCGGCGGCCTGGGCAATGTCCAACCGGCCGGAACTGGGTGACAACGGTGAAGGCAGGGTGCCCGGGTGTCTTAGTTTTGGACGGGAGAGGAGGGTAATTGCCAATGTGCCACCGAATGACAGGCTAGGGGGAGGACAAGGACGGGCGTCGCGTGCGTCCACGTCATGTCCGTGCATACCCGACTCAAATCTTGTCCTGAAATGAGTCACGAGCAGACAAAAAGCGGACACTCGCCCGTTTGCGTCGGCACATTGGGCCGCAGTTTGTGTTCATTTCGACCCAAACCGACGTGCACGGATAGAACGCGTCGGCGCATTCGAGTTGGTCTTAGACACCACCCTCATTGCAAGAAATGTGCACGCAGTGGCAAAGAAAAGGTGCTAGACCAGGGGCACCCCACGCTCATAGGGGTGGGGAACGACCCAACATGGTTGGACGGTGGAGTGGCAGGCGTATAAAGGCGTCAAGAGTACTCCAGCATCCTTTATAAGAGTAATTCGATGATGGTCGATGTATCAACATGTAATATCCTCAAATTTCCTACGGCTCAAGCAGCCACAAAAACAATATATGTGTACAAATTAAATATGTACCCGTGAGCTAGCGAAAGTACCCTTGAATCTTGCATCGTTCATAGGGGTGAAGGTATATGCGTATGTACTATGTTCTGCTCGGTGACTCATACGTCTCAAGCTTACCTATAATTTTTGATTGATTCTTGCTATTATAATACCATCCATAGAAATTTATATTGTTTTTCTAAACTAAATATAAATTCAATGCCTAGAGCCAGTTACTGTTTTCTGCATGTTTTTGATTTGACAGAAAATCATTCGGCATGCGTTAAGCCTGTCGATTCGCAAAACAATAAATAGAAGTTAAACCTTCGCCATGTGGGCCAACTTATAAGGCGAGCCCACATCCTGGGAAGGTGGTAAAGTTGTTCCAACCGAAGATACCAATGTTGTCCTCATCAAATTGGAAAATATGAATTTTCTAGTTTGACCCCTTTGAACTCGTAAAAAAATTGGTTTGATTTCATCTTGTTTTGTATTATTTGGCTTCGTTTCTTTCTAAGGCCCGTAAGCTACATATCTACCCATCCAAACGTTGCTCAATCGGCCCAAAATAAATTCCCCAAAAGCCCAATCAACCCTGCAACAAAACACCCCATCTTTCCTCCTTTCTTCTGCCGCCGCTAGAGTTTCCTCTTCTAGTTAGGGTTTCCTCGATCCCCAATTTTCCCACCCCAACCCTAGCTCCAATCCACCCGATGGCGGCCACAGAGGGCAAGAAGAAGATAATCAAGCTCAAGAGTTCAGACGGTAAGGAGTTTGAGGTGGAGCAGGCGGTGGCCATGGAGTCATAAATGATCCGCACATGATCGAGGACGACTATACTGACGACGGCTTGTTGCTCCGCAATGTCAACTCAAAGATCCTCTCCAAGGTCATTGAGTACTGCAACAAACACGTCCAAGCAAAGGCCGCCGACACATCTGATTTTGGAGGAGGAGCTAGGCCGTTATGCGCTACATCGGCTGTGCCTGCAGCGCCTGCAGAGGACCTCAAAAACTGGGACGCCAATTTCGTCAAGGTCGACACGGCCACCATATTCGACCTCGCACTGGTGTGATTACTTTCCATCCTTTGATTTGTTCCTTGACATTCTCTAGATCTATTTTTTTACTATCCCCCATTGATGGAATCAAGATTGTTTTTGTTTAGTGTGGCTTGTTACTTGTGTCTCGATTGAGATTTGGACAGATTGGAATATGTCCTCGCATTACCTTCATCAAGGTAGATTTGACTCGATTGGATTAGGTTAGGTTACACAATGGATTAGGTTTAGGTCATAAAGAGTTGTTATTGGCGATGTAGAAAGCGGCCGACCATACATACTAACCCTAATAGCTAGGTTCGGGCATTATCTGGGGAGCTATATTAATTTACAGTTCCATGTTCATCTGGTCTAATATGCTTCACTATATATGAATAACCTAGAAACATTTTAAATTATTAGATTCACTATCATTTTGTTTGTACATTACATATATGGGATGATGATCGAGTGGTTTCTCTTTCAATAACTTGCGGAAACATCAGACCACACAGAGCAATATATGGTCTGATGTTTCTATATTTGTCATCGTTGTTTCTAGTTTTGAACCATGCATGAATGTCCATATCTAGTGTGAAATTATGATCTTGTATGCTAGACTTTAGTAGATCTGCTCTGAATTTGTTTAGTTATGTTGGTTTATCATAGATAGGGTGGTATGTCTCATGTGTCATCCTTACTTATAATACATAAATCCAATATCATACATTACTACTTTGATATTTGTAATTATGCATTGTAGATCACTCACTTCTTTCTAATTTTGCTATCTATGTCTTTATTATCTTATAGGTTTCACTACTGGTCCATATGTCAACAATGAATGCCTTTTTCTTCTATCTAGCATTGAGTTACTATTTATTTTGCTGTATACATAGTGATAGCTAAATCACACGATCATGCTAATGTTTCTAACTTTGTATCAAATATTTATGATCTCAACTAATCTTTTAGATACCACTATTGATCCATGTCATCTACGAATGCCTTCTTCTATCTAGCATTGTTAGAGTATTGATTGTGCTTCTATTAACATTACATCCTTGTAGCAAAATCACGAGATGATACATTGTGCCTGTCCATGTTAGAAGTGATGATGCTTTCCATCGTTTGAAGTGAAACCACACATGACTTCCCATGGCCACTATAAAATCCTGATCTTGTTTGCAAGAGTTTAGCACTATTTACTTTTAGTTTCTTTTCTTATAGTTATCTTATTTTATCATAGATAAGATTTGTATCTCACATGTGGCATCTTCACTTGCAATACATATTCCAGCTTTCATATATTCTTGACCCCTAAACACATGTTTTGTGTTGTGGTTTGATTTTACTATGATAGATAACTATGTTTCTAACTTTATTGTTATCGCTGCCTTTATCTTCTGAGCAAATCTTTTAAATGCCACTATATTGATCCATATTGGCTATGAATGTGTTCATCTACGTATCATTGCTTGACTGATGATTGTGGTGCACTAGCCATACATGTTGATATCCAAATTATTGGATGATGAATGCAATTGCCAATGCATTTTGAGAAGTGGTGCTTGTCATCTGAACCCATGTAGCTTATGCACTTACAAAATTATCATTTATCATGTAGGAATGTATGTAGCTGTGTCTCGATCTCACTCTATTTTGTTATAGTTATGTTAACTTTTCTTGACTATCGATCCATTTATGTTAACCCATGTTATGGTCTTTGAATGAATATCTTTTGATTATTGCACACCTTGTTTTGTGTTTTAATTTGTCGCAAAACATCTATCTAGGTGGTATATGTAATTATCCATGTTTTTGTAAACCAATGCTTCCTCTCGACACACCATTTTCCTTTTGCTCTTTTGCCCCCTCTCAGGCTGCGAACCACCTCAACATCAGGGGGCTCCTAGACCTGACTTTCCAGACCGTCGCCGACATGATCACGGAAAGACGCCAGAGGAGATCCATAAGATCTTCAACATCAATGAGAAATTAAGACCCGAGGAGGAGGAGAAGATCCATGAGAAAACCAGTGGGCCTTTGAGTAGAGGAACATCTAGGCAGCAATGAAGTAATGAACACTTAGTATTACCCATGTCAACATTTCAGTGTGCTTGTTTATGTCATAATGGTTGTAATGAACCAAGAGTCTATAAGGTGGTGTTGGTGAACTTATTCAGTGGTTATGTTTGCAAAAAAAATATGGTGGTCATTAATTATCATTTGTCAAATGAATCGTTATTGTCAAGTTGATGTTTTGCTTGCTTATCATTATTTTTCACTGATTTCCACCATGTGATTTGGGCTTCTTCGTTGGTTATTCATGTGTGTTTTGTTCATCGATCAAGATGCATGGATGCTCTTGTTACTTAAGAGACGGTCCTTGTTCTTCCCCTCTCTCTTTACAATCCTAATAAAATAAAAATAAAAGTTGTTGCTTAAATTATTTGAGGATCAAACTAATTTCAGAAGACCTGAAATTTTTATGGTAACCACTTACTACCATGGCAAGGCCACACTAAAACATATAGGGTTTTAGGATTATATTTACAATTTCTTTACAAAAAATCCATTTAAATGAATAAACGAGTGATGTTATTCTCTACTGACTGCAGAACCGCACCGCACCAGAATCAGTTAACCCTCGTACACCTCTCCTTCTGCGAATCCACTGCCGTGTATTCCCATCACCGGCTCGTTGCCGTCCAGGGCCTCGCCGCCGTCCACCGCCTTGGTGCGCTCGGCGCGGCGTGGTCAACGTGGTCAACAAACGAGAGTCATCGGAAGAGGATTATACGTGGAGAGGCTGACAGTGGGGACGCACCAGGTCCATGGACGCACACTACAACCGCCTCCTTGTTACACGAAAATAAAAATTATTCCTCCCCATGAAAGCTGGGACCCACCACGTATATCTTCGCAAGGAAGGAAGTGCCTCCTTATGCCTGCTCCTGACAGCTGGGACCCACCAACAACATATTTGCTCCCAAGGAAGTGACTCCTTATTATGGGCAAAAAATATATGATTCCGCCTCTGACCACTGGGACCCACCACCTATATATTCACACACAAGGAAATGCCTCCTTGCCCCCCGACAGCTGGAACCCACCTGGTCGAAGCATATGTAGCGTTGTCTGTGTACATACCGGTCGATCGGTCTGTTTGCCACGATGAACCATGTCCGAGTAAGGAGCGGTAGCAGTTGAGGCAGTCCAGTCAAAACAGCGTACACATACGTACAGCCAGATGCCAAAAAATACATCCACCTACGCACATACTGGTGGGGTCTCGAACGCGTACTCGCGCATACGTACGGCCAGGGCTCGTGTACATGGAGAGGCAATGGACGGCAGCAACGACGTCCTTTTCATCAGAAGCCAACCGGCTGGGCCGAAACGGAGAAACTGTGTCGTGTTCATCGGGAGGCAACATAATGCGTCGTGTTCATTGGGAGGCAATGGAATATGTCGTGTTCATTAGGAGCCAACCGGCTTAGATGGAACGGCCGAAACGAGGTCTGGCGTACCACAGAACGGAGGAAACGGGCCTTCTGTTCGACCACGTACGGTCGAAATGGGTCCTGTTCATCGGGAAGGGTCTGGCCTACCGCAAAACGGAGGAAACAGACTTGTATTCGAGTGCCTACGGTCGAAACGGGGTCCTGTTGATAGGGAAGGGTGTGGCGTACCGCAAAACGGAGGAAACAGACTTGTGTTGGAGCGCTTCCGGTCGAAAAGAGGTCCTGTTCATCTACCATCTACTGCTGCGCCCCAGCCTCCACGAGCTACTGTTCATCCACCATCGACCTCCTCCAGCCTCCACCAGCTACTGTTCATCCACAGGCTACTATTCATAGAGGCTCCAGAGGGTCCTGTTCATGCACCCCCAACCGGCTAGGATGCGATGGCCTCCTTGGGGTCCTGTTCATCCCGCAGCAACGGCCTACTACCACGGGGTCCTGTTCATCAAACCCCCACCGGGAACTGTTCATCCACAACCAACCAACCGGCTCGACTCACCACGTCTTGACTCGTTCTACGTACCATGTGCACGGTAGCAACGTCACTGTTCACCGAGAGTCAACCCAACACTAGCTGGCTACGTCTCGCACGGGGGCTCGATCGGCTTCAGTAAGCAGCAGATGCAATCAATCGCTCGGGTTCAGTTAGCAGCAACAGCGAAGGAATCGCTCGGATTTAGTTAGCAGCGAATGAATCACTCGAGTTCAGTTAATAGCCAAGGGATCAATCACTCGGCTTCAGTAACGTAGCTAGCAGTGCGATCGCTCGGTTTAGTTAGAGCCGAACGCCTCGCACACACGCATGTACACGAGAGAAACGCACAAACCACAATGCATTGCCCAGCCTCGACCACCCACCGTAACCTGGAACTCCCCGATATTTTCCTTCCCTCGCTTCTACCATGATTTTTCCCGTCATGGACGGCCCAAAGAATGTCATGCAGCCGCGTCTCCGGCCTGCCCAGGACGAAAAACCCATTTTCATGGACCTATCATCTCATTTTCATCCTGTGAAATCTGTGATCCTATTATCTATATATGCAGCATGGTCTATTATGTAGCAATAGCACGGTCTATTATGCTCTGTTACCGGCAGTAATCTCAGTTGTTCTCTAGTATTTGTCATCGTAGTGCTCTCCTTCCTGTTGTTCCATATTTTGTAGCTGCATCTTTGATGTGTATACGTTGTTGATGTGTCGTCTTGGTATAAGTAAACCTGACTACTTCTGTCCTTTGTCGTCAAATGAAGTCATGATATGTTGTTAGCAACCTAGGACAGGGGGTATTTGTTCAAGTTTGCAGTTCCTAGATCCATTGCTGATGAATATGGAGTCATTAATATTTATTCTATTTTTCCAAGAAATGTCACTTGTAAGTTATAACACCAGTCACGGACAACACACTTAACAATTTTTGCTTGTCCCCTATTACATTTGATAGGGTCGATTCGAAATCCTGTGCCTCTCTGGATCATACCTGGTGATAGATGACGGCGTTTCACGCACGCGGAATGGAGGTCTATGCATAGCGCTGTGTGGCGCTGATCACAGGGTGATTGGAGGAAGCGTTGGTGGAGTCGTGATAGCAGCCGGGACAGTTCAGGTGATCACTCGCTTCTTTTTTTGTCACTGAAACATTAGCATTTCATTAATTCATCCTTTGGTCTGTTGTGTTCCAGAAATGAATGATCAGGTGATTGTGGGGAGTTTCATATACGCGGGGTCAAAGAAGAGCAGGAAGGGCAAGGCCTGGCAGGAGTCTGCTGCGGCGGAGGAAGAACAGACCGGCGATGCCAACGGGGGCAGGGGCAGGGGCGGAGACGGAGTTGGAGGCGAGGCGGAGGAAGAGGGGCCTTCTCCGCTGATGACGATGCCCCGCGGAGAGGAGGAGTTGCCGCCGGACGCGATGATGAGCGGGTGGACGGGCATGATGCGGCAGATGGAGTCGCAGTCCTGCGGCATCGACATCAACTCGATCCGGGAGTGAAGGATGTAGACTGTTTAATTAGTTTGGCATGGCGGAAGTTGAGCCTAGGCTAGCTTAGCTAGTGGATGATGGATGATTCTAGGGTTTGGTTGGGTTGGTTGTGTTCCTCTCCTGCGTGGGATTAAAAAGAAGTCTAGTTAGTATAATGAATGTCGTCTTTGAGTATGATCAGTTTAACCGAAGATGTTGGCGCCGGTCGGGCGTATCTATGATGGAAATAGCGGATTCGGTTGTTGGTTGATGGTATGGTCTGGTCTAGTATGGTATGATGTGGTTATAGGCAGCAGCAATGAGTTCTTGGTTGCAGACAGACATACTTTTTGACAGTTTTGTTTTTCCTTTCTCTTCTTGTGTTTGCGCCCCCGTTGCTTCTTTCTGTTCCTTCTTATTATGTTTGTCTCTTCCTCCTCGTTGTCTTCTTATTCTTTTTCTTCTCTTTGAGTTGCTTGCGGAGAAGTTGATTCACTGATATCGGTTGTGATTTGGGTTCTTACATAGTGTCAGATGCCAATCACGTATTTCATGGTAAAATTGAGTGAACTATTTTCATGATAAGTTAAGTGAACTATGCAAATGTTGCTGTTCCTCCATGCTCATGCACAACATTTTCACCTTATATTGAAACCCATGGCCGAAGATTTCATCCTCTATAATCATGTTGTGCATGATCACACTAGCACTCATCGCCTCCCACAACTTGGTGCTCCATCGAGAATGAAGAACATGAAAAGTATGCTCAACATCCTTCCTAGCACTCTCTTGTGTTTGGGCAAATCACTGCCTCTTCTCTCCTATCTGGTTGGGGATTGTTTTCACAAGAGTAATGCATTGAGGATATATGCCATCAGCTAGGTAGTATCCTTTGTAATAGTGGTGACCATTGATCTCAATATTGACCTCTACGCAGTTGCCTTCCAAACACAGGAGAACGCTGAAGCACGTTGATGTCATTGTGAGAGCCGACCGTGCCGAAAAAAGAGTACCAAATCCAAAGATCTTGTGAAGCACGGCGTCAAGTATGACATTGCAAACCTCTGCAAACTTTCACATGACCTCTATACTGCCCCTGCCAAGGAGATGGACAGTTCTCGCACTTGCAGTGCTTACAATATGTGTGCTACCAAGCATCCCCGGAAAGCCCCTATCTGCATTGATCGCCAACAGCCTGGTGCAATAGTTGGCTCTCTCAAGTACTCCCGGCCAAACACTACTAGCACAATCTTGCAGAACCCGTACATGGATTCTAGGCACGTAGACTCACTCATGGGGACA
The DNA here is from genome assembly GCA_021605145.1 of Aegilops bicornis. Classification (NCBI taxonomy): domain Eukaryota; kingdom Viridiplantae; phylum Streptophyta; class Magnoliopsida; order Poales; family Poaceae; genus Aegilops; species Aegilops bicornis. The sequence continues at coordinate 1,422,172 of JAHIAL010000055.1, forward strand.
TACTCATCAATCAGGTCACATGGTATTTTGTATGCAAGCACCCGAATAGCTGCAGTGCATTTCTGATAAGAGGAGAAGCCAACCTCTCCCATGGGCATTCTCCTTGCATTTGAAATAATCATCGTATACCACAACCCCCTCACGAATACGAGAACACATGTCTAGCCATCCGGAAGCGGCGCCGGAATAGCTTGTGTTTGAAGAGTGGGGAAGAGGACTTGAAGTAGTCTTCCCAGAGTAGGCAAAGGCCGCTCTCTCTATTGCGATTCAATGCCGGAGCATGGCCCGAGATCGAGCCCCTAAACATCGGCCACTGCCTAGCAATGTGGTCATTGAAGACCAAAGTAGCAACCACAAACTCCTCATCATCCAACGATGAATCATCCGAATCGCAAATGAAGTTGTCAAAAAAGTATTCGTCTCCACCATCCATTTGTACCTTACGGGCGAAACGTCGAACACCTCGTGGGCGTTGTTGAAGAAGCCGGCGGCAAGAGCCCCAGCGCCTCTTCCGGACCAGGCGGCGGGCACAGTCGGCGTGGTGGCGACCGTGGAGGAGAACGTCAATCAAGGAAGCCGGGATTGGAGCGTTGCCAGCGGCGCCAGAGGTGAGGGTGGTGGCATGGTCGTGGGGGTGCTACGACGGCGGTGAAAGTAGGCCTGGCTTGCCGGCAAGGGTACCTATCGAGAGCGGCATGTTGTCGGGGGAGATTTTTGGGTGCGGGCGGCGGCCTGGGCAATGTCCAACCGGCCGGAACTGGGCAATAACGATGAAGGCAGGGTGCCCGGGTGTCTTAGCTTTGGACGGGAGAGGAGGGTAATTGCCAATGTGCCACCGAATGACGTGTTAGGGGGAGGACAAGGGCGGGCGTCGCGTGCGTCCGCGTCATGTCTGTGCTGATGCAAACCTGACTCAAATCTGGGCCTGAAATGAGTCGCGGGCAGACAAAAAGCGGACACTCACCCGTTTGCTACGGCACATTGGGCCGCGGTTTATGTTCATTTCGACCCAAACGAACGTGCACGGACATAACGAGTGGGGGCGCATTGGAGTTGGTCTTAGACACCGCCGTCATTGCAAGAAATGTGCACGTAGTGGCGAAGAAAAGGTGCAAGACCAGGGGCTCCCCATGCTCATAGGGGTGAGGAACGACCCAACATGGTTGGATGGTGGAGTGGCCGTGAGGCAGGCAGAAGGGGGCGTCACTATTCCATTGGACGACGTGGAGGGCACATGAGGCGGCGGAGGCGGTACTCCATCATCCTTTATAAGAGTAATTTGGTGATGGTCTATGTATCAACATGTAATATCCACAAATTTCCCGCGGCTCGAAGCAGCCGCAAAAACAATATATGTGTACAAATCCCCGTGAGCTGGTAGAAAGTACCCAACGAATCTTGCATCGTTCATAGGGGTGAAGGTATATGCATATGTACTATGTTATGCTTGGTGACTCATACATCTCAAACTTGCCTATAATTTTTGATTGGTTCATGCTATTATAATACCATCTATAGCAATTTATATTATTTTTCTGAACTAAACTATAAATTCAATGCCTAGAGCCAGTTACAGTTTTCTGCATGTTTTTGGTTTGACAGAGATTCATTTGGCATGCGTTAAACCTGTCGATTCGCAAAACAATATATAAAAATTAAACTTTAGTCATGTGGGCCAACTTATAAGGTGAGCCCACGTCCTGGGGAGGTGGTAAAGTAGTTCCAACCGAAGATACCAACGTTGTCCTCATCTAATTGGAAAATATGAATTTTCTAGTTTGACCCCTTTGAACTCGTAACGAATTTGGTTTGATTTCGTCTTGTTTTGTATTATTTGGCTTCATTTCTTTCTAAGGCCCGTAAGCTACATATCTACCCATCCAAACATTGCTCAATCGGCCCAAAATAAATTCCCTAAAAGCCCAATCCACCTTGCAACAAAACACCCCATCTTTCCTCCTTTCTTTCGCTGCCGCTAGAGTTTCCTCTTCTAGTTAGGGTTTCCTCGATCCCCAATTTTCCCACGCCAACCCTAGCTCCGATCCACCCGATGGCAGCCACAGAGGGCAAGAAGAAGATCATCAAGCTCAAGAGTTCGGACGGTAAGGAGTTTGAGGTGGAGCAGGCGGCGGCCATGGAGTCGCAAATGATTCTGCACATGATCGAGGACGATTATACTGACAATGGCTTGTTGCTCCGCAATGTCAACTCAAAGATCCTCTCCAAGGTCATTGAGTACTGCAACAAACACGTCCAAGGAAAGGCCGCTGAGGGAGTCCCGGACTAGGGGGTGTCCGGATAGTCGGACTATCATCACGGCCGGACTCCAAGACCATGAAGATACAAGATTGAAGACTTCGTCCCGTGTCCGGATGGGACTTTCCTTGGCGTGGAAGGCAAGCTTGGCGATACGGATATGTAGATCTCCTACCATTGTAACCGACTCTGTGTAACCCTAACCTATCTGGTGTCTATATAAACCGGAGGGTTTTAGTCCGTAGGAACTTTATCATCAACAATCATACCATAGGCTAGCTTCTAGGGTTTAGCCTCCTTGATCTCGTGGTAGATCTACTCTTGTACTACCCATATCATCAATATTAATCAAGCAGGAGTAGGGTTTTACCTCCATCGAGAGGGCCCAACCTGGGTAAAAACATTGTGTCCCTTTGTCTCCTGTTACCATCCGCCTAGACGCATAGTTCGGGACCCCCTACCCGAGATCCGCGGTTTTGACACCGACATTGGTGCTTTCATTGAGAGTTCCTCTGTGGTCGTCACCGATAGGCCCGATGGCTCCTTCGATCATCAACATGACGCGGTCCAGGTGAGACTTTTCTCCCGGACAGACCTTCGTGTTCGGCTGACTGCCAGGGCAATTAATTCGCAGCCATCCGAGCAGATCGAAAGCTACGCCCCAGCCATCAGGTCGACTTGGAAGTTTAAACTATACGGCCGATATCCGCGGGGACTTGATCCTCGAAGGATTCGAGCCGCAATAGCGATGCCGCCTGTCTCGATGGGCATGATCTCGCTCTGCTGACGAGCGGTGCCACGGAGGCCGCACCGATATCCGCTCCGACCCTTAATCCGGAGCCGGATTCCCCGATCGAGGATGAGTGGTTGGACACCGCCTCGGGGGCTACAATCTCTACGGCGATCGAGCCGAACTCCATCCCTGTCCTTTGCGAAAACCTCGACTCCAGGGTGCCGGACTCCTCTCCGGACTCCGAACCCTCTGCGCCCCTGCCAATCGAATCCGATTGGGCGCCGGTCATGGAGTTCACTGCCATGACATCTTTCACTTTTCGCCCTTTGGCGACATCCCGAATTCACTAAAGTCTCTCTCTTTATCCGGAGAGCCCTGGCCGGACTACGGACAGGAAGGTTGGGATGCGGACGACGAAGAAATTCAACGCCCACCCACCACCCACTTTATAGCCACTATCGATGATTTAACCGACATGCTCGACTATGACTCCGAAGACATCGACGGCATGGACGACGACACCGGAGACAACCAAGACCCAGCGCCCACAGGGTACTGGAAGGCCACCTTGTCATATGACATATACATGGTGGACATCCCGAAAGATGGGAACGACGATGAAACAACGGAGGATGACCCCTCCAAGAAACAGCCGAAGCGCCGACGTCAGCGGCGCCGCTCTAAATCCCGTAACAATGAAAACGGTAATTCCGGCACGGGGGATAATAGCACTCTGGACAGTGCCGAAGAGAACCCCCTCCAGCAGGACTCAGCGCAGGAGGAGGGAGAAGCAAGTCCGCACAACAGTGCGGCAGAAAGAGAGGTCGAGGACGACAATTACGCGCCTCCCTCCAAAGATGAGGCAAGCCTCGACGACGACGAATTTGTCGTGCCTGAGGATCCCGCCGAACAGGAGCGTTTCAAACGCAGGCTTATAGCCACGGCAAACAGCCTCAAGAAAAAGCAGCAGCAGCTTAGAGCTGATCAAGACCTGCTAGCTGACAGATGGACTGAAGTCCTTGCAGCCGAAGAGTATGAACTCGAACGCCCCTCCAAAAGCTACCCCAAACGCAGGCCGTTGCCTCGACTAGAGGAGGAAGCACAAAAGTCGCCGATTACACGACATGGCAGACCGGCCACCTCGTGGCGCTGACGGAAGAAGCCTCTCGGCCCTCCGCTCAAGCCACACCCGACGCCCGCTCAAAAGTACAAAGGCAAGGGATAATGTGCGGACTTCATAGATATATTGGAGGATAAGGAAAAACATACAAGATCGATCTACGGATCGCGTGGGCACCCAGCAACATGGGATGATCACCGTCGCGCCGGATACAATAAAACCGGCTGGGCCGAACACAGTAGACAAAGCTCATATGAGCTACGTCGGGATATAGCCCAATACAGAGGCGCCGCACACCCACTATGCTTCACAGATGAAGTAATGGATCATCAAATCCCAGAGGGCTTCAAGCCCATAAACATCGAATCATACGATGGTACCACAAATCCTGCAGTCTGGATCGAGGATTATCTCCTCCATATCCACATGGCCCGCGGTGATGATCTATATGCCATCAAATACCTCCCCCTGAAGATTAAAGGACCAGCCAGGCATGGGCTCAACAGCTTGCCGGCCAGAATCAATTGGTTGTTGGGAGGACCTGGAAGCCGCATTCCTTGATAACTTCCAGGGCACATATGTTCGACCACCAGACGCCGATGACCTTAGCCACATAATTCAGCAGCCAGAAGAATCGGCCAGACAATTCTGGACTCGGTTCCTAACAAAGAAAAATCAAATCGTTGACTGTCCGGATGCAGAGGCACTTGCAGCCTTCAAACATAACATCCGTGACGAGTGGCTTGCCTGGCACCTCGGACAAGAAAAGCCGAAATCTATGGAAGCCCTCACAACCCTCATGACTCGCTTTTGTGCGGGAGAGGATAGCTGGCTAGCTCGAAGCAACAACTTGGCCAAACATCCTGATAGTCCGGATACCAAGGACAACAATGGCAGGTCGGCGTCAGCAAGAACAAGCGCCGCATTAACGGCGATAATACTGAAGACACGGCCGTCAATGCCGGATTCAGAGGCTCTAAACCCGGTCAGCGGAAGAAGCCATTCAAAAGAAATACCCAGGGCCCGTCCAACTTGGACCGAATACTCGACCGCTTGTGCCAGATACATGGCACCCGAAAACCAATAATCACACCAACAGGGACTGTTGGGCGTTCAAGCAAGCATGCAAGTTAGGTGCCGAACTCAATAAGAAGGGGCTGCATAGCGATGACGAGGAAGAGCCCCGGCCGCCGAGCAATAAAGGACAGAGGGGTTTTCCTACGCAAGTGCGGACGGTGAACATGATATACGCAACCCACATACCCAAAAGGGAGCGGAAGCGTGCACTAATGGACGTATATGCGACGGAGCCAGTCGCCCCAAAGTTCAACCCATGGTCTTCCTGCCCGATCACCTTCGATCGAAGGACCACCCCACTAGCATCCGTCCACGGCGGCTTCGCCGCATTGGTTCTCGACCCAATTATCGGATTTCACCTCACTAGAGTCCTGATGGGCCGGTGGCAAGCTGAACCTGCTTTACCGAGGATACAGTGTCGCCAAAATGGGCATTGACCCCTCAAGGATTAAACCTACAAAGACGACCTTTAAAGGCGTCATACCCGGTGTAGAGGCCAGTTGTACATGCTCGGTTACACTCGAAGTGGTCTTCGGATCTACGGATAACTTCTGAAGTGAAGAGTTAATCTTCGACATCGTCCCATTCCGCGATGGCTATCACGCCTTTGCTCGGACGAACCGCATTTGCCAAGTTCAATGCGGTGCCGCACTACGCATACCTCAAGCTCAAGATGCCAGGCCCTCGAGGAGTAATCACGGTCAATGGAAACACCGAACGCTCTCTCCGGACGGAGGAGCATACGGCGGCCCTCGCGGCGGAGGTGCAAAGCAGCCTCTCACGGCAATTCTCGAGTCCGGCCACTAAGTGTCCGGACACTGCCAAGCGCGCCCGGAGTAACCTGCAACAAGACCACCTGGCACGATTCAAGCACGAGTAGCAATCCGGCCCCAACCCCAGCCCTCACGATATTGCGAACCCAGTATTACGCGTACATAGTTACGCTCTGAGATACCATGGGCATATGGGGAGGGCAAGACAACAACGCGCCAAGAGTGCAGCTCGACCACCCCAGGGGCTGCCGTCTGTGTCATTTCTTTTTGTCCTTTTCTCTCTTTTCTTTCTCCTTTTTTTTTACTTTCAGGACTCCGTCTTCGAACAGTCCTGTCCGGCACTTGAATCGCCGAACTCACGATGCAACAGCCAGGGAAGCGGAAGGCCACGTCAAGTGCTCAGGTGGTCTCTGTTATGAGCATTATGCCTGTTTTACATACCATCCCGCAGTTTACCCCTGGAGGGGGACATGTTAGATAGTCCCATCCCTTGCTTACCGCACTATTTGTATCGCTCTGCTTCCATTGCAGTACCTTTTTGAATAAACAATACATAGCTCTTGCTTATTATTGCTTTAATTCCTTTATATATATACATATGTTCATTTCACGACATGCTGCAACCGTACACTTTGGTACGGCCAATACACCAGGGGCTCAAGTATCCCAAAATTATGGTGTGATAAAGTCCGAACACTTTCACAAGTGCGGCACCCCGAACTTATAGCATTATATGAATTGGCTCCGAATCATGTCTTGGGTCAATAGTTGGGTTTGCCCGGCTCCCGTGTTTTGGTACCTTACGTTCCGCTATATCGGCTAAGGTAGCACCGGGAGAACCACTGCGATTGTGCCCCAGTTATTCTGGGTCGAGCACCTCAGTGGAGAAAGCCAAAACTGACCGTCATGATAAGGCGAGAGCCGGTCGCTGTTCGAGAGGTTTTTGGGTCCCTAAAGACTTATGCCGCTTGAGCGAGGAACCTGAATTATCCGGCCAAAGGCGTGGATAGCGCCCGAACTTCGGTCTTCCGAATACTAGGGGCTTAACCGAAATTTAAAATTATAGAATTCTATGGCTAAGTGAGAGTGTTCAAGCATTATAAGTCCGGTTGCCTTGTTAGATTTGCGTTGAGCGCCTCCCTAGATGGACCCAAGAATGGGAACAAGAGCGCTCAAGTTTATCCCGAACACCCCAACACTTTCGTGGCATGGGGCTAAAGCCAACGACTTGCCATCTCTCAAATTTGATAAACGACCGCACGTAAGGTAATATTTTAAATTAATAAAGCGTTGCTTAGCGCATATGAACAAGTTTTCAGCGTCTGAGAATAACAAAAGCGAGTCTATTCAAAAATTACATCCTTGGAGCACTCATCCGCTATTCGGCGAAAGCACCCTTGAGAGGCCCTCATAATACATTTCGGGCGTCGATGCTCCCTTGCCCTTCGGTGGCCCGTCCGTCACAAGCTTCTCCGCATCCAACTTCCCCCGGTGCACTTTAGCACGGGCAAGGGCCAACCGGACCCCTTCAATGCATACCGGAGCGCTTGATAACTTCAAGCCGCGGACAGGCATCCAACAGCCGCTGCACCAAGCCGAAGTAGCTCCAGGGCATGGCCTCCAATGGCCACAGCCGCTCTATAAGGCCCCTCATGGCCTGTTCGGCGACCTTGTGGAGCTCGACCAGCTGCTTCAGCTGGTCGCTTAGGGGCACCGGATGTCCGGCCTCAGCATACTGAGACCAGAACACCTTCTCCGTGGAGCTCCCTCCTGGGCGTGGTAGAACGCGGCAGCATCTGACGCACTACGGGGCAAATCTGCGAATGCTCCTGGAGAGCTCCGAATCCGGGTAAGTAATAGGTAATTGACTTTTACATTCTTGCTTTGCATAAAGAATGCCTTACCCGCCGCTATCTTCTTTAGTGCTTCGATTTCTTGGAGGGCTTTTTGGGCCTCGGCCTTAGCAGCTTTGGCACTCTCAAGAGCCGAGGCAAGCTCGGACTCTCGGGTCTTTGAGTCACGCTCCAAACCCTCGTGTTTCTTCACGAGAATCTGGAGCTCTTGCCGCACCTCCGCCAGCTGCGCCTCCCCTTTCTCTCGCTCGGTGCGCTCCGCAGCCGCTTTGTTTTCGGCCACGGCCACCGCTTCCCTCAGGGTCTCCACCTCGTTCGTGGCCCCTGCAGTACTCATGTTATTTCTGTTATTTTTTGCAACCAAAACCTTTTCCATAAGGTATTTCTTTAATAAGGCATTTCTTACCTTCCTTGTCCTCGAGCTGCTTCTTGGCTTGTCCGAGCTCGTTCTCGGAACGCTCGAGGTTCTGCTTCAGTGTATTGACCTCCGCAGTCAGTGCGGCAGAGGTCAGCAGCGCAGCCTGCATTGACATACTCATATTAGACTCCTGCGTATATCTTTTTAGATCCTCAGTCCGGCTTTTCTTTCCGAACACCGAACTAAGCATCAGGGGCTACTGTCTATGCGGTAACATTTTTATATGTTTTTAACTTACCTCAAAGCCTGTTAGAAGGCTGGTACAGGCTTCGGTCAGTCCGCTCTTGGCGGAGTGAACTATCCGGATCACCGCACTCATAATAGTGCGGTGCTCCTCCTCGATGGAGGCGCCATTGAGCGCCTCCAGTAAGCTATCCGGTGCCTCCGGTTGGACGGAGGACACCGGCGTCTTACCCTTCTTGCGAAGGATCCGCTGTCCGGACTTCGGAACCGCTGATGGTTCCGGCATGGAGTCTGGACGAGGGTCGGGCTTAGAGCCCCTGGGGGTCTTGCCCCCCGCGCGCCTGGAGTCCGGAAGGTCGCCTTGTGGCGCCTCCTGCGCTACCTCCTCTTGACCAAGCCCTCCTTGGGGCCCCACCACGGTGTCGTCCGCGGCGTGCGGCGAGGAGGCGGCCGGAGGCGAGGCACTCTCCATTTCCGACGAGCCCAGGGACCCGCTTGATGAATTGGCGAGCTCGCCCTTGGGCGGGCTGCATGATTGTTCGGCATTAGAGAACACTATGCAATTATGAAAAACCATGGGTATCCGGATACTTACGATCTCGCCAGGGGCTTGGTCCTTGTTGGCCAGTCCTCCTCGTCATCGTCGATGTTGGTGGAGAAGTCTGGAGGAAGGGTTCTTCCCTTCTTGGACCCTCCGGCCTCCCCCGTTGGGGCGGCCTTCCTTTTCTTCTCCTCCCTCACTGGGGGAGGAGCTTCTTCTTCTTCCTCCTCGTCCTCAGGAGAAGATTCTGCTTCAGAACCTGACAGCACTTGGCGTCGGGAACTCCTTCGAGTTCCCGTGGCCTCCTTCTTGGCCTTCTTCTCCGGCACCACATGAGGCGCCGGAGCCAACAACCCCGTCAATCGGGCGTCCTCCGGGTCTTCCGGCAAAGGAGCCGGACAGTTAATCTGTTCGGCCGTCTTCAGCCAGTCCTGTCAAAAATTAGGGAGTTTTAGATCCCGCATAGAGTCAATCTATGAAAAAAGAGTCCCGTAAAGGGTAAAATAACTTACCTCACCGGCTGGACGCCGTGCGCTGTACCCGCGATCTTTGGTAGCGGATGTTGGGGCTTCAGCGCCTTGAACAGCACACCTTCCGTGCATCTTAAATGCGTAGTGTCAAGAGCCGGCTCAAGGTTCGATCTTGCTGTGCGGATCGAACTCCCACAAATTAAAGGCCCGTCATTGGCGGGGAGAATCCGGCAGATGAGCATCACAGATTATGTCGACAAGCTTGAGATTCTTGTCCACCAGGTTTTGGGCGCATGTCCGAGTCCGGATAGCTCTTCCGAATCCCCCACGTCGGGCCGTTTCTTTCCATGAGGAGAGCCGTGTGGGGAAGCCAGATCTAAATTGGGGCCGCCGCCCATTCGAGGGTCGCGTGGCTCGGTGATGTAGAACCACCCCGATTGCCACCCTTTCTTGTCTCCACGAAAGCGCCCTCGAGCCATAGGACCTTGGCCATCTTGCCAACCATGGCGCCTCAAGACTCCGGCTTGGCGGCCGCCCACTACCTTCGGCCGGACATTGAAGATCTTCAGCCATAAGCCGAAGTGGGGCTGGATGCAGAGGAAGGCCTCACACACGACGATAAACGCCGAAATGTTGAGGATGAAATTTGGGGCCAGATCGTGGAAGTCCAGGCCGTAGTAGAACATGAGCCCCCGGACGAAAGGGTGAAGTGGAAAACCTAGTCCGCGGAGGAAGTGGGGTAGAAACACTCCCTTCTCATGGGGCCGGGGTTGGAATGAGCTGCCCCGCTTCGGGCAGCCTGTACGCGATGTTGCCGGACAAGTATCCGGCCTCCCGCAGCTTGGTGATGTGCCCTTCCTTGACGGAGGAGGCCGGCCTCCCGCAGCTTGGTGATGTGCCCTTCCTTGACGGAGGAGGACATCCACCTGCCTCTCGCTCCTGACATGGTTGGAGAAAGGTCGAGGTGGGATGTGCGGACTTGGGCGCTGGAGCTCGAGTGCGTGGAAATGGATAAGCAAAGGAGGAAGAAGGCGTAGGTGAAAAGGTGGATCCTTATCCCCTTATATGGACGGACGAAGCTATGCGTCCCCACCAGCCTGGTAAAACTCGCTTATTCCCCAAGCGCCGTAATCAATGGCGCGGATGGGTTACCCACGTCCGTATTGATGAGAATCCCGGAATAAGGGGGTACGATCTATGCTTTGATAAGACGTGCCAAGGAAACCTCCTCGCTAAACACGCTGAGGTGGAACAGTAAAAACGATTCATATAAAGGCCTGTCCGTGGTGTGATGTCACGCCACGAAATACGTTAGCAGATCTGTGCAAAAATTATTCTCTCTACGGTGTTATGTGGAACTTGTTTTGCAGAGCCGGACACTATCCTTGTGTTCAAAACCTTCTATGAAGTATTCAGAGGAGGAACCCGCCTTGCAATGCCGAAGACAATATGCACGCGGACTCGTCGTCATTGAAGCCTGGTTCGAGACTACCGAGGAGTCCCGGACTAGGGGTGTCCGGATAGCCGGACTATCGTCACGGCCGGACTCCAAGACCATGAAGATACAAGATTGAAGACTTCGTCCCATGTCCGGATGAGACTTTCCTTGGCGTGGAAGGCAAGCTTGGCGATACGGATATGTAGATCTCCTACCATTGTAACCGACTCTGTGTAACCCTAACCTATCCGGTGTCTATATAAACCGGAGGGTTTTAGTCCCGTGGGACAACAACTTCATCATCAACAATCATACCATAGGCTGGCTTCTAGGGTTTAGCCTCCTTGATCTCGTGGTAGATCTACTCTTGTACTACCCATATCATCAATATTAATCAAGCAGGAGTAGGGTTTTACCTCCATCGAGAGGGCCCGAACCTGGGTAAAAACATTGTGTCCCTTGTCTCCTGTTACCATCCGCCTAGACGCACAGTTCGGGACCCCCTACCCGAGATCCGCCGGTTTTGACACCGACAGCGCCAACACATCTGATTTTGGAGGAGGAGCTAGGGCGTTAGATGCAACATCGACTGTGCCTGCGGCGCCCGCGGAGGACCTCAAAAACTGGGATGCCAATTTCGTCAAGGTCGACAAGGCCACCATATTCGACCTCGTGCTGGTGTGACTACTTTCCATCCTTTGATTTGTTCGTTGACATTCTCTAGATCTATTTTTTATTATCCCCCATGGTTGGAATCAAGATTGTTTTTGTTTTGTGTGGCTTGTTACTTGTGTCTGATTGAGATTTACATAGATTGGAATCTGCCCTCGTACCTTCATCAAGCTAGATTTGACTCGATTGCATTAGGTTAGGTTACAAATTGGATTAGGTTTAGGTTATAAAGAGTTGTTATTGGCGATGTAGAAAGCGGCCGACCATACATACTAACCCTAATAGCTAGGTTCGGGCATTATCTGGGGAGCTATATTAATTTACAGTTCCATGTTCATCCTGTCTAATATGCTTCACTATATATGAATAACCTAGAAACGTTTTAAATTATTAGATTCACTATCATTTTGTTTGTAAATTACATATATGGGATGATGATTGAGTGGTTTCCCTTTCAATAACTTGCGGAAACATTTTACCGTTAAATAATTTTTTCTTTATCCGCAAAAAAACATTCTTTTTCTTTCTCCACCCATTATCTCAACCTCAATTCAAACCCGCCATCGAATAAATGGAAGCAATAGTCTTCGGTCACCTTACCTGGCACCTGGTGTCTTTGCCTATTAGTTCTGAATATGCAATAAAGATTTTCCATACTACAAGAATTTGTCATCAAGCTTGATGCATAAAGAATTTGTCACCTAGAGTTATCAAAATCTTTTGGTCTCTGACGCCATGAACCAGAGGAGAGAGCCTTGTGCATGCTGGTGTCGGAAGCAATGAGCGTCTTGCAGAACATGCGGGGTGCTTTCACGTCATCGCTGTCCTCTTTGTTGGGGCGGGGTGCTTCAATAGTGTCAGTCCCAAATTTCCTCGTTGTTCCCTTCTAGTCCTACACTCCTACTTCAAGCATCCACCTTATTGTAACCATTAAGCAGCACATACACCCACTGTTCCTATTTCCGCGTCGTGGTTTTAGTTAAAATTTTAACAAAAACGACGACGAGTAAATCGGAACGGAGGGAGTACTTTTGATGATTCAACTGACATTAACCGCATCCGCCTTCCTGTAACCATTACCAGCGCATATCTTTGATGATTCAACTGACATTAACCATGTCAAATTCAGATTAGTGCGCCAATCCCTCCTTCCCTGCCCCAACCACCAGCGACCCTTTTGTGTTTGGGCAAATCACTGCCTCTTCTCTCCTATCGGTTTGGGATTGTTTTCACAAGAGTAATGCACTGAGGATAAATACCATCAGGTAGGTAGTATCCTTTGTTATAGTGGTGACCATTGATCTTAATATTGAACTCTGGGCAGTTGCCTTCTGCAAGCCTTTCAAACACCAGAGAACGCTGAAGCACGTTGATGTCATTGTGAGAGCCGGCCGTGCCAAAAAAAAGAGTACCAAATTCAAAGATCTTGTGAAGCACGGCCTCAAGTATGACATTGCAAACTTTCACATGACCTCTAGACTGCCCCTGCCAAGCAGATGTGCGGTTCTTCCACTTGTAGTGCTTACAATCTGTGTGCGACCAAGCATCCACGGAAAGCCCCTATCTACATTGATCGCCAACAACCTGGTGCAACAGTTGGCTCTCTCAAGTACTCCCGGCCAAACACCACTAGCACAATCTTGCAGAACCTGGACATGGATTCTAGGCACGTGGCCTCACTCATGCGGACATACCCATCAATCAGATCACATGGTATTTTGTATGCAAGCACCGAATAGCTGTAGTGCATTTCTGCTAAGAGGAGAAGCCAACCTCTCCCAGGGGCATCCTCCTTGCATATGAAATAATCATCGTATGCCCCAACCCTTCGCGAATACGAGAACACATGTCTAGCCATCTGGAAGCGGCGCCGAAATAGCTTGTGTTTGAAGAGTGGGCAAGAGGACTTGAAGTAGTCTTCCGCTCTCTCTATTGCGATTCAATGCCGGAGCATGGCCCGAGATTGAGCCCCTAAATGTGGTCATTGGCGACCAAAGTAGCGACCACAAACTCCTCATCGTCCAACGATGAATCATCCGAATCGCAAATGAAGTTGTCGAAAAAGTATTCGTCTCCACTATCCATTTGTACCTTACAGGCGAAACGTCGAACACCTCACGGGCGTGGTTGAAGAAGCCGGCCGGCGAAGAGCCCCCGCCTCTTCCAGACCAGGCAGCAGGCCTGTCGGCGTGGTGGCGGCCGTGGAGGAGAACGTCAATTGAGGAAGCTGGGATTGGAGCGTTGCCAACGGCGCCAGAGGTGAGGGTGGTGGCATGGTCATGGGGGGTGGGGGTGGGGGTGCTACGACGGTGGTGAAACTAGGCTTGACTTGCCGGCAAGGGTACTTGTCGAGAGCGGCGTGTTGTCGGGGGAGGTTTTTGGGTGCGCGCGGCGGCCTGGGCAATGTCCAACCGGCCGGAACTGGGCGACAACGGTGAAGGCAGGGTGCCCGGGTGTCTTAGTTTTGGACGGGAGAGGAGGGTAATTGCCAATGTGCCACCGATTGACAGGCTAGGGGGAGGACAAGGACGGGCGTCGCGTGCGTCCACGTCATGTCCGTGCTGATGCAAACCCGACTCAAATCTTGTCCTGAAATGAGTTGCAAGCAGACAAAAAGTGGACACTCGCCCGTTTGCATCGGCACATTGGGCCGCAGTTTGTGTTCATTTCGACCCAAACTGACGTGCACGGACAGAACGCGTCGGCGCATTGGAGTTGGTCTTAGACACCACCCTCATTGCAAGAAATGTGCACGCAGTGGCAAAGAAAAGGTGCCAGACCAGGGCACCCCACGCTCATAGGGGTGAGAACGACCCAACATGGTTGGACGGTGGAGTGGCAGGCGAAGAGGCGTCAAGAGTACTCCAAAGCATCCTTTATAAGAGTAATTTGGTGATGGTCGATGTATCAACATGTAATATCCTCAAATTTCCTACGGCTCGAAGCAGCCGCAAAAACAATATATGTGTACAAATTAAATATGTACCCCGTGAGCTAGCAGAAAGTACCCAACGAATCTTGCATCGTTCATAGGGGTGAAGGTATACGCGTATGTACTATGTTCTGCTCGGTGACTCATACGTCTCAAACTTACCTATAATTTTTGATTGATTCATGTTATTATAATACCATCCATAGCAATTTATATTGTTTTTCTGAACTAAATATAAATACAATGCCTAGAGCCAGTTACTGTTTTCTGCATGTTTTTGATTTGACAGAAAATCATTGAAGCATGCGTTAAGCCTGTCGATTCGCAAAACAATAAATAGAAGTTAAACCTTCGCCATGTGGGCCAACTTATAAGGCGAGCCCACATCCTGGGAAGGTGGTAAAGTTGTTCCAACCGAAGATACCGATGTTGTCATCATCAAATTGGTAAATATGAATATTCTAGTTTGTCCCCTTTGAACTCATAAAAAAATTGGTTTGATTTCATCTTGTTTTGTATTATTTGGCTTCGTTTCTTTCTAAGGCCCGTAAGCTACATATCTACCCATCCAAACGTTGCTCAATTGGCCCAAAATAAATTCCCCAAAAGCCCAATCAACCCTGCAACAAAACACCCCATCTTTCCTCCTTTCTTCCGCCGCCGCTAGAGTTTCCTCTTCTAGTTAGGGTTTCCTCGATCCCCAATTTTCCCACCCCAACCCTAGCTCCGATCCACCCGATGGCGGCCACAGAGGGCAAGAAGAAGATCATCAAGCTCAAGAGTTCAGACGGTAAGGAGTTTGAGGTGGAGCAGGCGGTGGCCATGGAGTCGCAAATGATCCGGCACATGATCGAGGACGACTATACTGACGACGGCTTGTTGCTCCGCAATGTCAACTCAAAGATCCTCTCCAAGGTCATTGAGTACTGCAACAAACACGTCCAAGCAAAGGTCGCCGACACATCTGATTTTGGAGGAGGAGCTAGGCCGTTAGGTGCTACATCGGTACGTACTGCATGGCGCCCAGCAGAGGACCTCAAAAACTGACGCCAATTTCGTCAAGGTCGACCACGGCCACCATATTCGACCTCGTGACCTGGTGTGATTACTTTCCATCCTTTGATTTGTTCCTTGACATTCTCTAGATCTATTTTTTACTATCCCCATTGATGGAATCAAGATTGTTTTTGTTTAGTGTGGCTTGTTACTTGTGTCTGATTGAGATTTGGATAGATTGGAATATGTCCTCGTACCTTCATCAAGGTAGATTTGACTCGATTGGATTAGGTTAGGTTACACAATGGATTAGGTTTAGGTCATAAAGAGTTGTTATTGGCGATGTAGAAAGCGGCCGACCATACATACTAACCCTAATAGCTAGGTTCGGGCATTATCTGGGGAGCTATATTAATTTACAGTTCCATGTTCATCTGGTCTAATATGATTCACTATATGTGAATAACCTAGAAACATTTTAAATTATTAGATTCACTATCATTTTGTTTGTAAATTACATATATGGGATGATGATCGAGTGGTTTCTCTTTCAATAACTTGCGGAAACATCAGACCACACAGAGCAATATATGGTCTGATGTTTCTATATTTGTCACTGTTGTTTCTAGATTTGAACCATGCATGAATGTCCATATCTAGTGTGAAATTATGATCTTGTATGCTAGACTTTAGTAGATCTGCTCTGAATTTGTTTAGTTATGTTGGTTTATCATAGATAGGGTGGTATGTCATGTGTCATCCTTAGTTATAATACATAAATCCAATATCATACATTACTACTTTGATATTTGTAATTATGCATTGTAGATCACACACTTCTTTCTAATTTGGCTATCTATGTCTTTATTATCTTATAGGTTTCACTACTGGTCCCTATGTCAACAATGAATGCCTTTTTCTTCTATCTAGCATCGAGTTACAATTTATTTTGCTGTATACATAGTGATAGCTAAATCACATGATCATGCTAATGTTTCTAACTTTGTATCAAATATTTATGATCTCAACTAATCTTTTAGATACCACTATTGATGCATGTCATCTACGAATGCCTTCTTCTATCTAGCATTGGTTGAGTATTGATTGTGGTTCTATTAACATTACATCGTTGTAGCTAAATCACGAGATGATACATTGTGCCTGTCCATGTTAGAAGTGATGATGCTTTCCATCATTTGAAGTGAAACCACACATGACTTCCCATGGCCACTATAAAATTCTGATCTTGTTTGCAAGAGTTTTGCACTATTTACTTTTAGTTTCTTTTCTTATAGTTATCTTATTTTATCATAGACAAGATTTGTATCTCACAAGTGGCATCTTCAGTTGCAATACATATTCCAGTTTCTTATATTACTGACCCCTAAACACATGTTTTGTGTTGTGGTTTGATTTTACTATGATAGATAACTATGTTTCTAACTTTATTGTTATCGCTGCCTTTATCATCTGAGCAAATCTTTTAAATGGCACTATATTGATCCATATTGGCTATGAATGTGTTCATCTGCGTATCATTGCTTGACTGATGATTGTGGTGTACTAGCCATACATGTTGATATCCAAATTATTGGATGATGAATGCAATTTCCAATGCATTTTGTGAAGTGGTGCTTGTCATCTGCACCCATGTAGCTTATGCACTTACAAAATTATCATTTATCATGTAGGAATGTATGTAGCGGTGTCTGATCTCACTCTATTTTGTTACATTTATGTTAACTTTTCTTGACTGTCGATCCATTTATGTTAACCCATGTTATGGTCTTTGAATGAATATCTTTTGATTATTGCACACCTTGTTTTGTGTTTTAGTTTGTCACAAAAACATCTATGTAGGTGGTATATGTAATTATCCATGTTTTTGTAAACCAATGCTTCCCTCTGACACACCATTATTCCTTTTGCTCTTTTGCCCCCTCTCAGGCTGCGAACCACCTCAACATCAGGGGGCTCCTAGACCTGACTTTGCAGACCGTCGCCGACATGATCACGGGAAAGATGCCAGACCGGCTCCATCGGCTTCAGTAAGCCGCAGATGCAATCAATCGCTCGGGTTCAGTTAGCAGCAACAGCGAAGGAATCGCTCGGGTTTAGTCAGCAGCGAATGAATCACTCGAGTTCAGTTAATAGCCAAGGGATCAATCACTCGGCTTCAGTAACATAGCTAGCAGTGCGATCACTTGGTTTAGTTAGAGCCCAACGCCTCGCACACACGCATGTACACGAGAGAAACGCACAAACCACAATGCATTGCCCAGCCCCGACCACCCACTTTAACCTGGAACTCCCCGATATTTTCCTCGCCCTCGCTTCTACCATGATTTTTCCCGTCATGGATTGCCTAAAGAATGTCATGCAGCCGCGTCCCCGGCCTGCCCAGGACGAAAAACCCATTTTCATGGACCTATCATCTCATTTTCATCCTGTGAAATCTGTGATCCTATTCTCTATATATGCAACATGGTCTATTATGTAGCAATAGCACGGTCTATTATGCTTTGTTACCGGCAGTAATGTCAGTTGTTCTCTAGTATTTGTCATCGTAGTGCTCTCCTTCCTGTTGTTCCATATTTTGTAGCTGCATCTTTGATGTGTATACGTTGTTGATGTGTTGTCTTGGTATAAGTAAACCTGACTACTTCTGTCCTTTGTCGTCAAATGAAGTCATGATATGTTGTTAGCAACCTAGGACAGGAGGTATTTGTTCGAGTTTGCAGTTCCTAGATCAATTGCTGATGAATATGGAGTCATTAATATTCATTCTATTTTTCCAAGAAATGCTTCACTTATAAGTTATAACACCAGTCACGGACAACACACTTAACAATTTTCGCGTGTCCCCTATTATATTTGACAGGGTCGATTCGAAATCCTGTGCCTCTCTGGATCATACCTGGTGATAGATGACGGTGTTTCATGCACGCGGAATGGAGGTCTATGCATAGCGCTGTGTGGCGCTAATCACAGGGTGATTGGAGGAAGCGTTGGTGGAGTCCTGACAGCAGCCGGGACAGTTCAGGTGATCACTCGCTTCTTTTTTTTCACAGAAACATTAGCATTTCATTAATTCATCCTTTGGTCTATTGTGTTCCAGAAATGAATGATCAGGTGATAGTGCGTGTTGGTGCAGGTGATTGTGGGGAGCTTAATGTACGCGGGGTCGAAGAAGAGTAGGAAGGGCAAGGCCGGGCAGGAGTCTGCTGCGGCGGAGGAAGAACAGACCGGCGATGCCAATGGGGGCCGGGGCAGGGGCGGAGACGGAGTTGGAGGCGAGGCGGAGGAAGAGGGGCCTTCGCCGCTGATGCCGATGCCCAGCGGGGAGGAGGAGCTGCCGTCGGACGCGATGATGAGCGGGTGGACGGGCATGATGCGGCAGATGGATTCGCGGTCCTGCGGCATCGACATCAACTCGATCCGGGAGTGAAGGATGTAGACTGTTTAATTAGTTTGGTACGGCGGAAGTTGAGCATAGGCTAGCTTAGCTAGTGGATGATGGATGATTCTAGGGTTTGGTTGGTGTCGGTGTCAAAACCGGCGGATCTCGGGTAGGGGGTCCCGAACTGTGCGTCTAGGCGGATGGTAACAGGAGACAAGCGACACGATGTATTTACACAGGTTCAGGCCCTCTCGATGGAGATAATACCCTACTCCTGCTCGATTAATATTGATGATATGGGTAGTACAAGAGTAGATCTACCATGAGATCAGAGAGGCTGAACCCTAGAAGCTAGCCTATGGTATGATTGGTGTTCATCCTACGGACTACAACCCTTCGGTTTATATAGACACCGAATAGGGTTAGGGTTACACAGAGTCGGTTACAATGGTAGGAAATCTACATATCCATATCGCCAAGCTTGCCTTCCACGCCAAGGAAAGTCCTATCCAGACACGGACGGAGTCTTCAATCTTGTATCTTCATAGTCCGTGAGTCCGCCAAAGATGATAGTTCGCTATCCTGAACACCCTAGTCCAGGACTCCCTCAAGAGTCTCTCAACCAGGCTTCAATGACGACGAGTCCGCGCGCACATTGTCTTCAGCATTGCAAGGCGGGTTCCTCCTCCAATACTTCATAGATGGTTTTGAACACAAGGATAGTGTCCGCTCGCAAAACAAGTTCCACATACCACCGTAGAGAGAATAATTTTTGCACAGATCCGCTGACGTATTTTGCAACGTGACATCACACCACGACCAAGCCTTTATTCGAATCGTTTTTTACTGTCCCACCTCAGCGCGTTTAGCGAGGCGGTTTCCTTATGCGTCTTATCAAAGCGTAGATCGTGCCCCTTAATCCGGGATTCTCATCAATACGGACGTGGGTAACTCCAACCCGTGCCTGTCGGCACGCCTCCTCTATCGGCGAGTCCCAATCGGCCACGGGAGAGCTCTTGGTATTCAACCTCTTTATAATGAGACCAAGGCCCTCTTCTTTTTTCCACCCTCCATCGAATCCGCCTCGCGCTTCGAGTTCTAACACCCAAAGCTTCAGATTTAGGCGCTTCGGACCTTCGACGATGTCCGGCTCCGACCAGCTCGGCCGATGGATGTCTTCTTCCGTCACGGAAGAAGATGTGCTAAAGCTGCGAGACGCCAGGTATCTAACCGGCGAGATTTCGCATAGGCTGCCTGCTCCAGGGCAGGTCATTCCCACTCTCGAGCCCGGCGAGAGCGTGGTGTTCGTGTCTCACTTCCTTCGGGGTTTAGGTTTCCCGACGGATCCCTTTGTGCGGGGGCTCATGTTTTATTATGGGCTGGAATTCCATGACTTGAACTCGAGTCCATCCTCCACATCTCATCATTCATTGTCGTATGTGAAGCCTTCCTCCATATTACCCCTCACTTTGGATTGTGGCTCAAGACCTTCAAGGTGGAGCCGAAGATGATCGAGGGGCAACAAGCAGAGTGCGGAGGGGCGGTCATAAGCAAGTGCGCTGATGCTCCGTGGCCCGAGGGCTCTTTTCAGGAGGAGCTTGGTTTGTGGCAATGGGAGTGGTTTTATATCACCGCTCCCAGGGGCACCAAATGGGTGGCGCCACCCGCCTTTCGCTCCAGGTCCACCAGCGGCCGGCATCATGGGTTAACCGGGGCTCGACTGGGGCCGTCCAAGGACGCTCTCTATTGCAGGGCCGTATTCGAGACCTCCAGAAAAGAGAGATCAATCTGGTCGTGGCGGCACAGGTTATGCTAATTCGGCGCCTTCTGCCCTGCAAACGTCGCCCCCTCCGTCTGTGGGAGTTTAATCCGGAGGGACCACGAGTTCTCCTACATTTTATGGGCGCGACGCCCGTGGAGATGTATAAACTGTTCTTCGGATCACAAGAGAAGTGTCCGGACTTGACTGAGGACGCAGGACTAAGCTGCAATCGCCCAGATACTCAAGTAAGTAGTCCTATAACCGGACAGGCTGTTCATTCATTTATCATATATATGCCCTTTAAGGGAGCCGTTTCTTGAACAGGAGTGGATAGCCAAGGCAAAGTTGATAAGGTGTCCGGCTCCCCTCCCAGAGACCACGCCGGATCCTATGCTGACCAAGATGTTGAAGGCCGCGCCTTTTGAAGAAGGCAAAGGGGGGAGCAGGGAAACAACTGCCTCCACGAAGGAGGCTTTCAAGGAAGGAGGAATCAAGGATCCTACCCTCCAAGGGGAGAAGAGGACCGCCTCCGAAGACCCGGAAGCCAAGGCCTCAAAGCGGGGAAAGAAGTCTTCGTCAGACAGTCCGGCGCTGGGAAATACCCCAGCTACACTATTTCCCCGAGGGGATCAGCCCTCTAGCGAGCCGTAAGTAAAACAAGAGGTCTTGTGAATAAAGGATATCCCTGTATTTATTTCTGAAGATAACCGAAATTGTACCTTGTAGTTCAGATCTCAGCCCTTCTCAGCAGAGCTCGTCTTCGGGGGATCTTCGTCCGGAGATGATAGAGAGCGAAACGCCTCCACCTATCGCGCCTTCATGCGAGGCGGGGGACCCTGAGGTGTCGTCACGGAGAGTTTCCCCGAGTCCGGCGGGGCCGGAAGGTCCGCGCCAATCGGGCGCAGCGGTCGGAGGAGTCAAGGACCTGCTCGGGCGAGTGTCTATCTCAGAAGATCACCGTGCGCTAATGGCTACGGTGATTGAAAGAATTGCATCCGCCGAGAGCGGATTGCACGAAGCCGCCAGAAGTTTACTGACGGGGTTTGAGGTACGAGAAAAAAGATGATGTACCTTCTGACAGTTATGCATATAGAATGCACCCTGTATAGATAGTAGCCCCTGAGACTCGGTATGTTGTCAAAACTGACAGCGTGCCGAGGATCATAATCTCAGTACTAACATGTCGCCGTTCCTATGTAGGTGGCGGGGCGTCCGATGGCCAGCCGGACTGACGAATTTGCCAAACTAAAGCGGCAACTTGACGAGGCGGATGCGGACATCGCGCTGGTCAATAAACGGTTTGACGAGTCACAAGGTATGCGACTTCTCCGCGGGCACCTGGTAAGGGAGCTTGATGCCCATGCCTTACTACTTGTATGCTTTGATGCAGATGGCGCTGCTGCCGTGGAGAGGCTGCGGGCGGAACTCGCCCGAGCTAAAGAGCAAGCCCGAAAGAGTAATGCGGCCGCTTTAAAGGCGGCCGAAGAGCTGAAAGCCGAACGGGCTGCTCACTGCCGAAGCAAAGAGGAAGTGGCCAATATGGCCCTGAAGCTGAAGAATGCTACCGACCGCTGCGGGGTTCTTGAAAAAAGAACGTCAAGCGGAACAAGAGGGCCTGAAAAAGGCCCCTGCCGAAGCCAAGGATGCCCGTTCTGCTACGAGAGCTGCCAAGGAGGAGCTGAGTCAGGCCGGGGATATTGCGGCTGGAAAACCGTTTCTGCTGCGGAGGAAATATACGGATCCGAAGTATGCTCAGTTGGACAAGCTGTGGAGTTCGGAGGATGCTTATCTGGACTTAGCGGCGAAGCGCTATGACGCGATTGAGCACTTCCGAGGCCGTAAGGGGCACGTAAGGGAAGAGCTATTTTGGTCGCAATTCCATAGTCCCGAGCGCCCTCTTCCGCTGACCGATCGGTTGGCGAATGGGCCGAGCTGAATCGATTATCCGGACTTGCCATGAAGCATGTCATGACTCATTTGTGGCCAGCGGACTGACCCGAAGAGTTATTTTGGCTTAGTGCAGCAGTTCCTTGGTGCGGTACCGCGTATCGACGCAATGAAGCGGTCGGCGTGTATTGAGGGGGCGCGGATGGCTCTTGCCCGTGTCAAGGCATACTAGGCTGAGATGAAGGCCACCGATATCGCGTCCCCAGATTCGGATGGAAGCCGAGTACCAGTCGAGCGCTATTTTGAGGAAGTTCTTCCGGGCGCTCGTTTAATAGAGACGCAGTGCTCGAAGGATGTTATGTTTGAATAACGTGTGTAATTTTATGAAACAGCGTTTCGATTTAATGTAAGAGCTTTTTATACTTGTGCCTTCAAGTAGCAAACTACCTCCTGTGCGGGCGTTGATGTATATATGTATATAACTTGAAAGATGGCAGCCTTCGGCTTCAGCCCCCATGCACATAGTGCGGGGGTGTTTGCAAAGAAGTCGCGTTTTCACACTTAATCCAACGTCTTGGTCCTATAAAGGAGGTGGTAGCGTAGCACTAGGCAACCGGGCTATAATGCTTTAGCACTTTCACTTAGCCATAGGAGTTCGATGGTGGGGCTACGATATAGCCCCTGAGGGCACCGCACTCTCCCGAATTTGGGGTGGGTATGTGCCTGACCGGGAAACGGTCCTTCGTCTAATGCGGAGGAATTCTAAACATTCCAGGGAGTCATCGAGTGGTTGACCAGTCTCTCGCTATATCATGACAGTCAGTTTTCGGCTTTCTCTACTGAGGTGCTCACCCGGCCGAACCGGGGCACAATCGCAGTAGTTCTCCTGGTGCCGCGTTAGCCGATAGAACGGAATGTAAGGCAGCAAAACACAGGAGCTGGGCAAACCCAACATTTGACCAAAGACATGATTCGGAGCTGATGCATATAAGGCCTAACTCGAGACGCCGAACACTCCCTAAGGTATTCGGTCTTTTATAAAGTGGGCCGAACAATGCCCTTGGTAACAAGCCCCTGGTCTCCAGGTACATGCAAAATTTCGGCTGCCCGATGCCAAAACGCCAGCCTCCTCCTCGGTTATAATAAGAGACCGGAGGATGAGTAACAACAAGAGACAGTGAAAAAGGTTTACGCAGGTCTTAATTTGAAAAGAATCCTTGCAACGGGTCCTCGCTGCACGTCTGCTACTGTCTCCGTTGTGCCGTATCCTGATGGGTATAGCATGGCGTTCATCTGTAAAGAGAGGAACTTAGTTTGAAAAAGATCGTGCGAAAATGTAATTGGAAATAATCATAGTATGATTCAAAAATGAATAAAATTGAGCTTTATTGTCTCTTGTTGTACATGCGTTGAGCCCCTTGTAAGGGGGGGGGGGCTAGTAAGCATCATGTTTATTTATGCCGGACTCGCCTAACCGTGTCCGGGGTCGAACGACCTCTTTGTAGACGCTTTTGGCCGGTAAAGGCCATATTAGTGTGAGGCTGTTAAGGCAGTCTCACATTCTTTCCTTGAGGGACACGCGCAGCTTCCCTTAATGAAATGATGCCTTGTGGACGGGCATTTTAAGTTTAAGAGATGCATAATGCGGTATTGCGTTAAAGCGGGCGAAAGCTTCGCGTCCCAGTAGTGCTTGATGGCTACTTTTAAATGGCGCGATGTGGAAGACCAACTTTTCGTCACGGAAGTTGTCGGGTGAGCCGAACATAACTTCCAATAGTAGGGAGCCCGTACAATGGGCATATGTGCCTGGCATTATTCCTTGGAAGGAAGTGTTGCTATGGCTAATCCTGTTTGGGTCTATCCCCATATTGCGGATTGTGTCCTGATATAGCAGGTTTAAATCACTGCCGCTGTCCATTAGGACTTGCGTAAATTGAAGACCGTCGATTATAGGTTCTAGTATCAAGGCAGTCCATCCTGCGTTCCGGATACTTTCGGAGTAGTCCTGGTAGTGTCCTGATATAGTCGAAGGTGATTGGTTTTGACAACCAGTGTTGGGACTCCGCTGGGGTAGACTGTGCGGCGCGTAATTCAATGGGCGCCGCTTTATTTTCCCCTTTTGTTACTTGAAGTAAGTTTACTGTTTTGACCTCTTGTGGAAAATTCTTTTGTTTTCCGAGGCTCTGCTTGTGGTGCTCGTCATCATCCTCACTTGGTGTGTCGAGCCCCTTGTGTTCGGCGTTGAGTCTGCCAGATTGCTTGAAGACCCAACAATCTATGTGGGTATGGTTTGCAGGCTTCCTGGGAGTACTGTGGATTTGGCATATCTTGTCCAAGATTTTGTTTAAGTTGGATAGCTCATCGCTATTATCCTTAAGGGGCAGTTTTTTATTGTTCTGCCATGAGCTTTTGAATCCGGCGTTGACTGCCGCGCTCTTTGGACTGTTCCCCTTAATCCGGCGCTGGTCCTTGCTGCGTCGTGGTTTCCCATTCCCATCCCTGACTTCGGATGTACTTGGGTCGCTGGTACTGCATCTTGCTAGCCAGCTATCCTCTCCCGCGCAAAAGCGGGTCATGAGGCTTGTTTGTGCGGCCATTGTTCTTGGCTTTTCCTGGCCAAGGTGTCTCGCGAGCCATTCATCTCGGACGTTGTGTTTAAAAGCTGCTAAGGCTTGGCGTCCGGACGATCGACTATTTGGTTCTTTTGGTGAGGAACCTGTTCCGCAATTTTCGGGCTGACTCTCGGGCTGTTGGGTTATGTGACTTAAATCGTCTGCGTGCGTCCCGGAGGTCGGACATAGGTTCCACAGAAATTGGCCGAAAAGCATCCTCAAGCTCTTCCCAACTACCAATGGTGTTTTCGGGGAGGCTTTTAAGCCAATGCCGGGTTGGCCCTTTGAGCTTGAGGGGTAGGTATTTTATGGCATGGGGATCATCTCCTCTGGCCATGTGTATGTGGAGGATATAATCCTCAATCCGAGACTGTGGTCTCTGTTGTTCCGTCGTATGCCTCTATGTTTACGGGTTTGAATCCCGCTGGGAATTCATGATCCAGCACCTCATCGGTGAAACATAGAGGGTGCGCGGCGCCCCTGTATTTGGGTATGCCATGATGTTCGGACACTTGACGTGTTGTATTGTTTGCTAGAGCTTGTTTCCTTGGCCCATAGATAGATCTGGTAGGCCATCCTTTTAGTGCGAATCCTTATGCGGATCGTGTGCGGCTTGTGTCTTGGCGCCGCTTGCCGCTCTATGTGTGCCATGTGGTCGCCTACCCAACCGGTCAGTCTCTATGCTTTTTTATCGTGGGGGCTCTACGGCCTCCTCGTCGAATTTGGGCAGTAGTTTGCGCTTTGGGTAGCTCTTTGTTTGGCGGCTATTGCCGTATCTGTCTGCGGTGTTGAGTACTTTACTCCATCTTATTCGGAGTGCGTCTTCCGCTGTTCTGAGCCTCTGTTTCTGCTTTTTCAAGCTACGTGTAGTGGCGAGGAGCTCTTTGTGGAGGTCCTTCTGTTCCAATGGCATGTCCAGCTGAGATCGTCCGGACTGTTATCTTTGCCGGGGACGGGTTGTTTGTCCAAGTTGGCCTGTTCGGATGGTTGCTCAATGGCATATTCATCGTCGGCCGGCTCACCCTGCTCTATGGCTGGGTCTGTGTGGGCGCTATCTTTGTCGAGGTGGGGTTTTGAGCGGCGCTTACGCCGCCGCTTTGACTGCTTCCCGAGGGAATTATCTTTCGCAGCGTCCCGTCGTTCCTCGTTATCGCTTCCCTTAGGTGTGTCCACCATGTATACATCATAAGTTGAGGTGGCCCTCCAGTGCCCTGTGGGCGCTGGTTCTTGGTCGTCTCCGGCGTCGTCGTCCATACCGTCGATGTCCTCGGAGTCGAAGTCGAGCATGTCGGTTAAGTAATCGACAGTGGCTACAAAGTGGGTGGTGGGTGGGCGTTAAATTTCTTCGTCGTCCGAATCCCAACCTTCCTGACCGTAGTCCGGCCAGGGCTCCCCGACAAGAGAGAGACTTTAATGAGTTCAGGATATCGCCAAAGGGCGAGTCTTTGAAAGATGTCCGCGGCGGTGAAATCCATAACCCGCCTTGATCGGATTCGACCGGCAGGGCGCTGGAGGTTCGGAGTCCGGAAAGGAGTCCGGCACACAGGAGTCACGAAGCCGCAAGGGACAGGATGGTGCGGCTCAATCGCCATAGAGATTTCAGCCCCCGAGGCGGTGTCCAACCAACCGTCCTCGATCGGCGAAACCGGCTCCGGATTAAGGGTCGGAGCGGGCACTGGTGCGGCCTCCAGGGCACTGTTCGGCGGCAGAGCTAGATCGTACCCATCGAGACAGTGTGGCATGCTCGGCTGCGGCTCGAATCCGTCGAAGATCAAGTCTCCGTGGACATCGGCCGTATAGTTCAAACTTCCAAATCTGACCTGATGGCCAGGGGCGTAGCTTTCGATCTGCTCCGGATGGCCCAGCGAATTGGCCCGCAGCGGTAAAGCCGCCGAATCTGAAGATCTGTCCGGGAGAAAAGTCTTGCCCTAGATCTGCGTCGTTCTGATGATTGAAGGAGCCATCGGGCCTATAGGTGACGACACGGAGGAACTCTCAATGAAAGCACCAATGTCGGTGTCAAAACCGGCGGATCTCGGGTAGGGGTCCCGAACTGTGCGTCTAGGCGGATGGTAACATGAGACAAGGGACACGATGTTTTACCCAGGTTCGGGCCCTCTCGATGGAGGTAATACCCTACTCTGCTTGATTAATATTGATGATATGGGTAGTACAAGAGTAGATCTACCACGAGATCAAAGAGGCTAAACCCTAGAAGCTAGCCTATGGTATGATTGTTGTTCGTCCTACGGACTAAAACCCTTTGGTTTATATAGACACCGAATAGGGTTAGGGTTACACAGAGTCGGTTACAATGGTAGGAAATCTACATATCCGTATCGCCAAGCTTGCCTTCCACGCCAAGGAAAGTCCTATCCGGACACGGGACGGAGTCTTCAATCTTGTATCTTCATAGTCCAGGAGTCCGGCCAAAGATGATAGTTAGGCTATCCGGACACCCCCTAGTCCAGGACTCCCTCAGTTGGGTTTGTTGTGTTCTGTCCTGCGTGGGTTTAAAAAGAAGTCTAGTTAGTATAATGAATGTCGTTGTCGAGTAAGATCAGTTTCACCGATGATGTTGGCGCCGGTCGGTCGGGCGGATCTATTATGGAAATAGTGGATTCGGTTGTTGGTTGATGGTCTGGTATGGTATGGTATGATATAGTTATAGGCAGCAGCAATGAGCAACTTGTTTGTAGCTAGTCTCTTTCTTAGTTGCGCATGCATGCAGAGACTTTGACAGTTTTGTTTTCCTTTCTCTTCTTGTGTTTGCATCCCCGTTGCTTCTTTCTTTTCCTTCTTACTAGAAAACATGCTTGTGCGTTGCAACGGGAAAATGCAGGGCGTGAAACTAGGTTCAGATACATAAATATTCTAGTGGTGCGATATCAATCATGTCCAACATGTACCTTCATGATCCTAGCTAGCTACTCCATCCATTCCGATTTACTCGTCGTGTTTTTTTTAAAAATTTCAAATAAAACCACGACGAGAAAGTAAATCGGAATGGAGGGAGTAGATAGCATTGGCACCTTTTTTTTACCGTTAAATAATTTTTTTCTTTATCCGCAAAAAATATTCTTTTTCTTTCTCCACCCATTATCTCAACCTCAATTCAAACCCGCCATCGAATAAATGGAAGCAATAGTCTTCGGTCACCTTACCTGGCACCTGGTGTCTTTGCCTATTAGTTCTGAATATGCAATAAAGATTTTCCATACTACAAGAATTTGTCGTCAAGCTTGATGCATAAAGAATTTGTCACCTAGAGTTAACAAAATCTTTTGGTCTCTGACGCCATGAACCAGAGGAGAGAGCCTTGTGCATGCTGGTGTCGGAAGCAATGAGCGTGTTGCAGAACATGCGGGGTGCTTTCACGTCATTGCTCTCCTCTTTGTTGGGGCGGGGTGCTTCAATAGTGTCAGTCCCAAATTTCCTCGTTGTTCCCTTCTAGTCCTACACTCCTACTTCAAGCATCCACCTTATTGTAACCATTAGCAGCACATACTCCCTCTGTTCCGATTTACTCGTCGTGGTTTTAGTTCAAATTTGAACTAAAACGACGACGAGTAAATCGGAACGGAGGGAGTACTTTTGATGATTCAACTGACATTAACCACATCCGCCTTCCTGTAACCATTACCAGCGCATATCTTTGATGATTCAACTGACATTAACCATGTCAAATTCAGATTAGTGTGCCAATCCCTCCCTCCCCGCCCCAACCACCAGCGACCCTTTTGTGTTTGGGCAAATCACTGCCTCCTCTCTCCTATTGGGTTTGGGATTGTTTTCACAAGAGTAATGCACTGAGGATAAATACCATCAGGTAGGTAGTATCCTTTGTTATAGTGGTCACCATTGATCTTAATATTGAACTCTGGGTAGTTGCCTTCTGCAAGCCTTTCAAACACCAGAAAACGCTGAAGCACGTTGTCTCATTGTGAGAGCCGGCCGTGCCAAAAAAAGAGTACCAAATTAAAAGATCTTGTGAAGCACGGCCTCAAGTATGACATTGCAAACTTTCACATGACCTCTAGACTGCCCCTGCCAAGCAGATGTGTAGTTCTTCCACTTGCAGTGCTTACAATCTGTGTGCGACCAAGTATCCTCGGAAAGCCCCTATCTGCATTGATCGCCAACAACCTGGTGCAATAGTTGGCTCTCTCAAGTACTCCCGGCCAAACACCACTAGCACAATCTTGCAGAACCTGTACATGGATTCTAGGCACGTGGCCTCACTCATGCGGACATACCCATCAATTAGATCACATGGTATTTTGCATGCAAGCACCGTATAGCTGCAGTGCATTTCTGCTAAGAGGAGAAGCCAACCTCTCCCAGGGGCGTCCTCCTTGCATATGAAATAATCATCGTATGCCACAACCCTTCGCGAATACGAGAACACATGTCTAGCCATCTGGAAGGGGTGCCGAAATAGCTTGTGTTTGAAGAGTGGGGAAGAGGACTTGAAATAGTCTTCCGCTCTCTCTATTGCAATTCAACGCCGGAGCATGGCCCGAGATTGAGCCCCTAAATGTGGCCATTGGCGACCAAAGTAGTAACCACAAACTCCTCATCGTCCAACGATGAATCATCCGAATCGCAAATGAAGTTGTCGAAAAAGTATTAGTCCCCACTATCCATTTGTACCTTACGGGCGAAACGTCAAACACCTCATGGGCATGGTTGAAGAAGCCGGCTGACGAAGAGCCCCGCGCCTCTTCCAGACCAGGCAGCAGGCCAGTCGGCGTGGTGGCGGCCGTGGAGGAGAACGTAGATTGAGGAAGCTGGGATTGGAGCGTTGCCAGCGGCGCCAGAGGTGAGGTGGTGGCATGGTCATGGGGGGTGGGGGTGCTACTATGGCGGTGAAACTAGGCTTGACTTGCCGGCAAGGGTATCTGTCGAGAGCGGCGTGTTGTCGGGGGAGGTTTCTGGGTGCGGGTGGCGGCCTGGGCAATGTCCAACCGGCCGGAACTGGGCGACAACGGTGAAGGTATGGTGCCCGGGTGTCTTAGTTTTGGACGGGAGAGGAGGGTAATTGTCAATGTGCCACTGAATGATAGGCTAGGGGGAGGACAGGGGCGGGCGTCGCATGCGTCCACGTCATGTCCGTGCTGATGCAAACCCGACACAAATCTTGTCCTGAAATGAGTTGTGAGCAGACAAAAAGCGGACACTCGCCCGTTTGCGTCGGCACATTGGGCCGCAATTTGTGTTCATTTCGAACCAAACCGACGTGCATGGACAGAACGCGTCGGCACATTGGAGTTGGTCTTAGACACCACCCTCATTGCAAGAAATGTGCACGCAGTGGCAAAGAAAAGGTGCCAGACCAGGGGCACCCCACGCTCATAGGGGTGGGGAACGACCCAACATGGTTGGACGGTGGAGTGGCAGGCAGAAGGGGGCGTCAAGAGTACTCCAGTATCCTTTATAAGAGTAATTCGGTGATGGCCGATGTATCAACATGTAATATACACAAATTTCCCGCAGCTCGAAGCAGCCGCAAAAACAATATATGTGTACAAATTAAATATGTACCCCGTGAGCTAGCAGAAAGTACCCAACGAATCTTGCATCGTTTATACGGGTGAAGGCATACGCGTATGTACTATGTTCTGCTCGGTGACTCATACGTCTCAAACTTACCTATAAATTTTGATTGATTCATGCTATTATAATACCATCTATAGAAATTTATATTATTTTTCTGAACTAAACTATAAATTCAATGCCTAGAGTCAGTTACAGTTTTCTGCATGTTTTTGGTTTGACAGAAAATCATTCGGCATGCGTTAAGCCTGTTGATTCGCAAAACAATAAATAAAAAAATAAACTTTCGTCATGTGGGCCAACTTATAAGATGAGCCCACATCCTGGGAAGTTGGTAAAGTAGTTCCAACCGAAGATACCAACGTTGTCCTCATCAAATCGGAAAATATGAATTTTCTAGTTTGACCCCTTTGAACTCGTAACAAATTTGGTTTGATTTCATCTTGTTTTGTATTATTTGGCTTCGTTTCTTTCTAAGGCCCGTAAGCTACATATGTACCCATCCAAACCTTGCTCAATCTGCCCAAAATGAGATCCCCAAAAGCCCAATCTACCCTGCAATAAAACACCCCATCTTTCCTCCTTTCTTCCGCCGCCGCTAGAGTTTCCTCTCCTAGTTATGGTTTCCTTGATCCCCAATTTCCCACCCCAACCCTAGCTCCGATCCACCCGATGGCGGCCACAGAGGGCAAGAAGAAGATAATCAAGCTCAAGAGTTCAGACGGTAAGGAGTTTGAGGTGGAGCAGGCGGTGGCCATGGAGTCGCAAATGATCCGGCACATGATCGAGGACGACTATACTGACGACGGCTTGTTGCTCAAGAATGTCAACTCAAAGATCCTCTCCAAGGTCATTGAGTACTGCAACAAACACGTCCAAGCAAAGGCCGCCGACACATCTGATTTTGGAGGAGGAGCTAGGCCGTTAGGTGCTACATCGGCTGTGCCTGCGGCGCCCGCAGAGGACCTCAAAAACTGGGACGCCAATTTCGTCAAGGTCGACACGGCCACCATATTCGACCTCGCACTGGTGTGATTACTTTCCATCCTTTGATTTGTTCCTTGACATTCTCTAGATCTATTTTTTTACTATCCCCATTGATGGAATCAAGATTGTTTTTGTTTAGTGTGGCTTGTTACTTGTGTCCATTGAGATTTGGATAGATTGGAATATGTCCTCGTACCTTCATCAAGGTAGATTTGACTCGATTGGATTAGGTTAGGTTACACAATGGATTAGGTTTAGGTCATAAAGAGTTGTTATTGGCGATGTAGAAAGCGGCCGACCATACATACTAACCCTAATAGCTAGGTTCGGGCATTATCTGGGGAGCTATATTAATTTACAGTTCCATGTTCATCTGGTCTAATATGATTCACTATATATGTGAATAACCTAGAAACATTTTAAATTACTAGATTCACTATCATTTTGTTTGTAAATTACATATATGGGATGATGATTGAGTGGTTTCTCTTTCAATAACTTATGGAAACATCGCACCACACGTAGCAATATATGGTCCGATGTTTCTATATTTGTCATCGTTGTTTCTAGATTTGAACCATGCATGAATGTCCATATCTAGTGTGAAATTATGATCTTGTATGCTAGAATTTAGTAGATCTTCTCTGAATTTGTTTAGTTATGTTGGTTTATCATAGATAGGGTGGTATGTCGTATGTATCATCCTTAGTTATAATACATAAATCCAATATCATACGTTACTACTTTGATATTTGTAATTATGCATTGTAGATCACACACTTCTTTCTAATTTTGCTATCTATGTCTTTATTATCTTATAGGTTTCACTACTGGTCCCTATGTCAACAATGAATGCCTTTTTCTTCTATCTAGCATCGAGTTACTATTTATTTTGCTGTATATATAGTGATAGCTAAATCACATGATCATGCTAATGTTTCTAACTTTGTGTCAAATATTTATGATCTCAACTAATCTTTTAGATACCACTAGTGATCCACGTCATCTACGAATGCCTTCTTCTATCTAGCATTGGTAGAGTATTGATTGTGGTTCTATTAACATTACATCCTTGTAGCTAAATCACGAGATGATACATTGTGCCTGTCCATGTTAGAAGTGATGATGCTTTGCATCGTTTGAAGTGAAACCACACATGACTTCCCATGGCCACTATAAAATCCTGATCTTGTTTGCAAGAGTTTAGCACTATTTACTTTTAGTTTCTTTTCTTATAGTTATCTTATTTTATCATAGATAAGATTTGTATCTCACATGTGGCATCTTCACTTGCAATACATATTCCAGTTTCATATATTACTGACCCCTAAACACATGTTTTGTGTTGTGGTTTGATTTTACTATGATAGATAACTATGTTTCTAACTTTATTGTTATCGCTGCCTTTATCATCTGAGCAAATATTTTAAATTCCACTATATTGATCCATATTGGCTATAAATGTGTTCTTCTACGTATCAATGCTTGACTGATGATTGTGGTGTACTAGCCATACATGTTGATATCCAAATTATTGGATGATGAATGCAATTGCCAATGCATTTTGAGAAGTGGTGCTTGTCATCTAAACCCATGTAGCTTATGCACTTACAAAATTATCATTTATCATGTAGGAATGTATGTAGCTGTGTCTGATCTCACTCTATTTTGTTACAGTTATGTTAACTTTTCTTGACTATCGATCCATTTATGTTAACCCATGTTATGGTCTTTGAATGAATATCTTTTGATTATTGCACACCTTGTTTTGTGTTTTAGTTTGTCGCAAAAACATCTATGTTGGTGGTATATGTAATTATCCATGTTTTTGTAAACCAATGCTTCCCTCTGACACACCATTATTCCTTTTGCTCTTTTGCCCCCTCTCAGGCTGCTAACCACCTCAACATCAGGGGGCTCCTAGACCTGACTTGCCAGACCGTCGCCGACATGATCACGGGAAAGACGCCAGAGGAGATCCGCAAGATCTTTGTCGGTGTAGTGAAAACCAGGGCTACACTAACCGCCGGGCATGGACCACGACGGTATGCAATTACACTAAAGAGGATCCATATTCGCCGACAAGCGCTACATCGGCAAGCAAGACTCAAGCCACCTTCCCGGCAAGGAGCATCCTGCCCTGCTAGGGAGGACAGATACAAGGCCCCGGCAAGAGGAGCTTGCCGGGAAGGCCAACCAAGGCACCTCAAGGAACTTGCCGCGACGCACCACGCGTCCCGGCGAGGCCCGGTGAGCGACAAGCTTCCGGACGTGACAAGACAACGACCGCGGCAAGGTGCTTGCCGCGGCAAACTACCACTCTGTACCCGCGCTCCAGCACATCCAACAACGTGTCGCCCTGGGACCTTTCCAGGCGCGCGTGGCAAGAGGCTGTGCGGCCAGCGGTGATGTGGCGATGTGGCGACGCTGACAAGATTGCCATCGTGGCAGCGGTGGCGTCCCGACGGTCCTTTTTGCACTATTTGGGCGATGTGAGACGGACATTTAATGCCTTTGTCCCTTCCGTCAGGGTTAGGTATGATACACTGTGCAGGTAGTTGTACCAACTGCAATTCCTTTTCCATTTTTACCCTTGTCTACGTTGCCACCTGTCGGAGACCCCTTTAGCATATAAAAGGAGGCCCATGCGCAACGTAGAGGGAGGTTAAAAGGCAGAAAAACACTCACGCTCGGTCTCGTTAGCAGCTAGTATGTACTGTAGCACTCAGCGCTCCCGAGCAAGAACTCAATACACTCAGACATGCAGCAGTAGGAGTGTTATCTCTCCGGAGAGCTCCGAAGCTGGGTAAACTGCTCGTTTGCTTCGCCACGAACCGCTCATCTAGCGATCTCCGCCGCCGAACCGAAGGGGCTCGGTCCGCCGTCCCATAGGTGTTCGTGGATCAGCTTCCCCGACATCTTTGGCGCGCTGTAGGTGCGTCGAGGTTGTGTGAACCTGATCCGACGTTAACACGAGCTAGATCTTCATCTTCTTCATCGACATGCCACCGAAGAAGAAGGCTTCGGCGACAGCTGTTCCGTCCACGTCGATCCGGTCCAGCAGTTGGCCCAGCTGTTCTTCATCGCCATGGCTCCTAAGAAGCAGGCGGCCAAAAGAACGACGCCAGTGCGGCAACAGAAAAGCTAAGTCATGCGAAACTTTAGATATTTCCTTTCTATATAAGGTTATTCGCCTCGGAGATCTCGTTCTTTGTATGGAAAACCTGTGCGCGGAGGAACCAACTCGTAGCTAGTTGCGCCCTTACTTTGTTTCGAGTCCGCTCAACAACTTAAGTGAGCTGCGACTAGTTGCGACAAGGTTTCTTGTCGGTAGCGGCACCGCCAGCAGGCTGCTGACGTCCCGCACTCAGCGCTCGCGGCTAAGGTGCCTGCGCCGACAAGTTCCCTAAAAACGTAGGGTGGACATACAAAGAGAGGTTGAACAGGAAGATAACATGCACTATTTATTTGAGATTTCTGCATAGACCTGTATGCCAAGGAACCTTCTCGGGGCTAGTTGCGCTCCATGTTGCCTCGAGTCCGCTCGGCAACTTGTGCGGTTGCGCTAGAGCCAAGAAGGTAAACCTTTCCGAGATGCGACGTCCCCGAATAGCTGCTAAGGGCCCGTTCCCTCAAGCGCTGCTGGCTGGATCGTACGCACCGGAAAGCATTCTAGCAGGCATAGGGAATATGTAGCAGAAGTCAAAATTTGCAAGTGAGTTAAGTGCACTTTAGATGCTAATCACTTGTCATGTTTAAACACAGTTATGGCCCGGGGGCTGGCAACGCCCTTAGGACCAATCTTCTTGGTGTCAAGAACGACGAAGTTCTTCGCCATAAGCCTTTCCGGCAACGATCTTGCCGGGAGCCGGTGTCAAGAACAACAAAGTTCTTCGCCATAAGCCTTCCCGATGACGATCTTGCCGGGGGCCGGTGTCAAGGACGACGAAGTTCTTCGCCATAAGCCTTCCCGGCAACAAGCTTGCCGGAAGCCGGCATCGAGAACGTCAAAGTTCTCTGCTGAAGATAAAAGCCTTCTTGGCAACAAGCTTGCCGGAAGCCGGCATCGAGAACGTCAAAGTTCTCTGCTGAAGATAAAAGCCTTCCCGGCAACAAGCTTGCCGGAAGCCGGCATCGAGAACGTCAAAGTTCTCTGCTGAAGATAAAAGCCTTCCCGGCAACAAGCTTGCCGAAAGCCGGCATCGAGAACATCAAAGTTCTCTGCTGAAGATAAAAGCCTTCCCGGCAACAAGCTTGCCGGAAGCCGGCATCGAGAACGTCAAAGTTCTCTGCTGAAGATAAAAGCTTTCTTGGCGATGTGCTTGCCGGAAGCCGGCATCGAGAACGTCAAAGTTCTCTGCTGAAGATAAAAGCCTTCCTGGCGACGAACTTGCCGGAAGCCGGCATCGAGAACGTCAAAGTTCTCTGCTGAAGATAAAAGCCTTCCTGGCGACAAGCTTGCCGGAAGCCGGCGTCGAGAACGTCAAAAGTCTCCGCGAGAAACATAAGACTTCCCGGCAACAGCCTTGCCGGGAGCAAGAAAGGAAACCAACCCACACTCTGGCATCGAGATCTATAGAGTTCTCTGCCAGAAAATTTCCATGAAAGTAGGCTCGGGGGCTTGTAGCTCCTTTGAGTGCAACAACAACCGTGGCCCATGCCAAGCTTGGTCCCGTCCCCAGCGTCGAATTCATGAAGTTCTCCGCTGCAGCCGGGCCCGGGGGCTACTGTCGGTGTAGTGAAAACCAGGGTTACACTAACCGCCGGGCATGGACCACGACTGTATGCAATTACACTAAAGAGGATCCATCTTCGCCGACAAGCGCTACATCGGCAAGCAAGACTCAAGCCACCTTCCCGGCAAGGAGCATCCTGCCCTGCTAGGGAGGACAGATACAAGGCCCCGGCAAGAGGAGCTTGCCGGGAAGGCCAACCAAGGCACCTCAAGGAACTTGCCGCGACGCACCACGTCCCGAGGCCCGTGAGACAAGCTTCGACGCGACAAGACAACGATCAGCGGCAAGGTGCTTGCCGCTGACAAACTACCACTCTGTACCGCTGGCCCAAAGACATCCAACAACGTGTCCCCTCGACCTTTCCAGCGTGGCAAGAGGCTGTGCGGCCAGCGGTGCGCGGTGGCGAGCGACGCGGACAAGATTGCCATCATGGCAAGCGGTGGCGTCCCTGACGGTCCCTTTTTGCACGATTTGGGCGACGTAGACGGGCATTTAATGCCTTTGTCCCCTGCCGTCAGGGTTAGGTATGATACACTGTGCAGGTAGTTGTACCAACTGCAATTCCTTTTCCATTTTTACCCTTGTCTACGTTGCCACCTGTCGGAGACCCCTTTAGCATATAAAAGGAGGCCCATGCGCAACGTAGAGGGAGGTTAAAAGGCAGAAAAACACTCACACTCGGTCTCGTTAGCAGCTAGTGTGTACTGTAGCACTCATCGCTCTCGAGCAAGAACTCAATACACTCAGACATGCAGCAGTAGGAGTGTTATCTCTCCGGAGAGCTCCGAAGCTGGGTAAACTGCTCGTGTGCTTCGCCTCGATCCGCTCTTCGTGCGATCTCCACCCCCTGCCGAACCGAAAGGGGCTCGGTCCGCCGGTCCCATAGGTGTTCGTGGATCAGTTTCCCCCGACAATCTTCAACATCAATGAGAAATTAAGACCCAAGAAGGAGGAGAAGATCCGCAGGGAAAACCAGTGGGCCTTTGAGTGGAGGAACATCTAGGCCGCGCTGAAGTAATGAACACTTAGTATTACTCATGTCTACATTTCAGTGTGCTTGTTTATGTCATAATGGTTGTAATGAACCAAGAGTCTATAAGGTGGTGTTGGTGAACTTATTCAGTGGTTATGTTTGCAAAAAATTATGGTGGTCATTAATTATCATTTGTCAAATAAATCGTTATTGTCAAGTTGATGTTTTGCTTGCTTATCATTATTTTTCACTGATTTCCTCCATGTGATTTGGGCTTCTTCGTTGGTTATTCATGTGTGTTTTGTTCATCGATCAAGATGCATGGATGCTCTTGTTACTTAAGAGATGGTCCTTGTTCTTCCCCTCTCTCTTTACAATCCTAATAAAATAAAAATAAAAGTTGTTGCTTAAATTATTTGAGGGATCAAACTAATTTCAGAAGACCTGAAATTTTTATGGTAACCACTTACGACCATGGCAAGGCCACACTAAAACATATAGGGTTTTAGGATTATACTTACAATTTCTTTACAAAAAATCCATTTAAATGAATAAACGAGTGATGCTATTCTCTACTAACTGCAGAACCACGCCGCACCACAATCAGTTAACCCTCGTACACCTCTCCGTCTGCGACTCCACTGCCGTGTCTTCCCATCACCGGCTCGTTGCCGTCCCGGACCTCGCCGTCGTCCACCGCCTTGGTGCGCTTGGCGCGGCGTGGTCAACGTGGTCAACAAATGAGAGTCATCGGAAGAGGACTATACGTGAAGAGGCTGACAGTGGGGACGCACCAGGTCCATGGACGCACACTGCAACCGCCTCCTTGTTACGCGAAAATAAAAATTATTCCTCCCCATGAAAGCTGGGACCCACCACGTATATCTTCGCAAGGAAGGAAGTGCCTCCTTATGCCTGCTCCTGACAGCTGAGACCCACCAACAACAACTTTGCTCCCAAGGAAGTGACTCCTTATTATGGGCAAAAAATATATGATTCCGCCTCTGACCACTGGGACCCACCAGCTATATATTCACACACAAGGAAATGCCTCCTTGCCCCCCGATAGCTGGAACCCACCTGGTCGAAGCATACGTAGCGCTGTCTGTGTACATACCGGTCGATCGGTCTGTTTGCCACGATGAACCATGTCTGAGTAAGGAGCGGTAGCAGTTGAGGCAGTCTAGTCAAAACAACGTACACGTACGTATAGTCAGATGCCAAAAGATACATCCACGTACGTACATACGGGTGGGGTCTCGAACGCGTACTCGCGCATACGTACGGCCAGGGCTCGTGTACAAGGAGAGGCAATGGACGGCAGCAACGACGTCCTGTTCATCAGAAGCCAACCGGCTGGGCCGAAACGGAGAAACTGTGTCGTGTTCATCAGGAGGCAACATAATGCGTCATGTTCATTGGGAGGCAATGGAATATGTCGTGTTCATTAGGAGCCAACCGGCTTAGATGGAACAGTCGAAACGAGGTCTGGCATACCACAGAACGGAGGAAACGTGCCTTCTGTTCGACCACGTACGGTCAAAATGGGTCCTGTTCATCGGGAAGGGTCTGGCCTACCGCAAAACAGAGGAAACAGACTTGTATTCGAGTGTCTACGGTCAAAACGGGGTCCTGTTGATAGGGAGGGGTGTCGCGTACCGCAAAACGGAGGAAACGGACTTGTGTTGGAGCGCTTACGGTCGAAACGAGGTTCTGTTCATCCACCATCTACTGCTGCGCCCCAGCCTCCACGAGCTACTGTTCATCACCATCGACCTCCTCCAGCCTCCACCAGCTACTGTTCATCCACCGGCTACTATTCATCCACCGGCTACTATTCATAGAGGCTCCAGAGGGTCCTTTTTATCCACCCCCAACCGGCTAGGGTGCGATGGCCTCCTTGGGGTCCTGTTCATCCCGCGGCAACGGCCTACTACCACGGGGTCCTGTTCATCAAACCCCCACCGGGAACTGTTCATCCACAACCAACCAACCGGCTCGACTCACCACGTCTTGACTCGTTCTATTTACCATGCGCACGGTAGCAACAGTCACTGTTTATCGAGAGCCAACCCAGCACTGGCTGGCTACGTCTCACACGGGGGCTCGATCGGCTTCAGTAAGCAGCAGATGCGGTCAATCGCTCGGGTTCGATTAGCGACAACATGAAGGAATCGCTCGGGTTTAGTCAAGAACGAATGGATCACTTGAGTTCAGTTAATAGCCAAGGGATCAATCGCCGCTTCAAAGAACGTAGCTAGCAAAGGCGATCGCCGGTTTAGTTAGAGCCCAACGCCTCGCACACACGCATCTACATGAGAGAAACGCACAAACCACAATGCATTACCCAGCCCCGACCACCCACCTTAACCTGGAACTTCCCGATATTTTCCTCGCCCTCGCTTCTACCATGATTTTTCTCGTCATGGACGGCCCAAAGAATGTCATGCAGCCGCGTCTCCGGCCTACCCAGGACGAAAAACCCATTTTCTGTCATGACTTTTTTTTTGATAGAAGTAGGATCCCACCACATCTATGATGATATGTGCTTTTGTCACAATTATCATCATAGAAGTGTCATAAGCATGACAGAAAAAAAATTCGTTTGGCCCAAAATGTCACGGATGTGTCTTTTTGGTAGTGGTGGCCGAGTTCGACCTCGAGTACACCCGTGCTCATGCTGGGTCTCATCCCAAGGTCGCTATCGCCCAGATGTGCGTGTGCAATCACGTCCTCGTCTACCACTACTACCTGGCCATAAGGCCATGCGAGCGTTTTGTTGGGAAACGTAGCATGCAATTTCAAAAAATTTCCTACGCCCATGCAAGATCTATCTAGGAGATGCGTAGCAATGAGAGGGGGAGAGTTTGTCTACGTACCCTCATAGACCGAAAGCGGAGGCTTTTGACAACGCAGTTGATGTAGTCAAACTTCTTCTCATTCTGACCGACCAAGCACCAAACGTACGACACCTCCGAGTTCTGGACAAGTTCAGCTCGATGACATCCCTCGAACTCTTGATCCAGCAGAGTGTCGAGGAAGTAGAAGAGTTCTGTCAGCATGACAGCATGGTGATGGTGATGGTGAAGTTATCCGCGCAGGACTTCGCCTAAGCACTACATGAATATGACCGGAGGCGTAAACTGCAGAGGGGGGCGCCGCACATGGCTAGGAATCAATGTTGGGTGTTCTAGCGGTGCCCCCCACATATATAGGTGGGAGAGAGAGGGGCGCAGCAAGGGGCGCCCCAAGTAGGAGGGATCCTACTTGGGCGCCTCCTCCAAGTCGGCTGATACGTCTCCAACGTATCTATAATTTTTTATGTATTCATGCCATGTTTATAAAATTTCTACATGATTTTGGTATGATTTGGTTAGAACTAACCCAAACTGACGCTGTTTTCAGCAGAACTACCGTGGTGTTGTTTTTGTGCAGAAATAAAAGTTCTCGGAATGCGCTGAAAATCAGCGGAGATTTTTTATGGAAAATATAAAAAATACTGGAACAAAAGGTTATCGGAGAGGAGTCCTGTGGGGCCCACGAGGGTGGGGGGCGCGCCCCTATGCCTCATGGAATCCCCGTGGGTCCCCCTAACTTGTTCTCGACGCTAAACCCTCCTATAAATACCCAAACTTCCATAAAGAAACCTAGATCGGGAGTTCCGCCGCCGCAAGCCTCTGTAGCCACCAAAATCCTCTCGGGAGCCCGTTCCGGCACCCTGCCGGAGGGGGAATCCATCACCGGTAGCCATCTTCATCATCCCGACACTCTCCATGACAAGGAGGGAGTAGTTCGCCCTCGGGGCTGAGGGTATGTACCAGTAGCTATGTGTTTGATCTCTCTCTCTCTCTCTCTCTCTCTCTCTCTCTCGTGTTCTTGATTTGGCACGATCTTGATGTACCGTGAGCTTTGCTATTATAGTTGGATCTTATGATGTTTCCCTTTGAAGTTATCTTATAGGATTGAGTCTTTAAGGATTTGAGAACACTTGATGTATGTCTTGCATGTGCTTATCTGTGGTGACAATGGGATATCACGTGATCTACTAGATGTATGTTTTTGCGATCAACTTGCGGGTTCAGTGACCTTGTGAACTTATGCATAGGGGTTGGCACAGGTTTTCGTCTTGACCCTTCGGTAGAAACTTTGGGGCACTCTATGAAGTACTTTGTGTTGGTTTGAATAGATGAATCTGAGATTGTGTGATGCATATCGTATAATCATACCCACGGATACTTGAGGTGACATTGGAGTATCTAGGTGGACATTAGGGTTTTGGTTGATTTGTGTCTTAAGATGTTATTTTACTAGGAACTCTCGGGCTGTTTGTGAAACCTATAGGAATAGCCCAATGGATTGATCGGAAAGAATAACTTTGAGGTGGTTTCGTACCCTACAATAATCTCTTCGCTTGTTCTCCGCTATTAGTGACTTTGGAGTGACTCTTTGTTGCATGTTGAGGGATAGTTATATGATCCAATTATGTTATTATTGTTGAGAGAACTTGCGCTAGTGAAAGTATGAACCCTAGGCCTTGTTTCGAAGCATTGCAATACCATTTTCGCTCACTTTTGTTACTTGTTACCTTGCTGTTTTTATAATTTCAGATTACAAAAACCTATATTTACCATCCATAATGCACTCATATCACCATCTCTTCGCCGAACTAGTCCACCTATACAATTTTCCATTGTATTGGGTGTGTTGGGGACACAAGAGACTCTTTTTTATTTGGTTGCAGGGTTGTTTGAGAGAGATCATCTTCATCCTACGCCTCCCATGGATTGATAAACCTTAAGTCATCCACTTGAGGGAAATTTGCTACTGTCCTACAAACCTCTGCAATTGGAGGCCCAACAACGTCTACAAGAAGAAGGTCGCGTAGTAGACATCAAGCTCTTTTCTGGCGCCGTTGCCGGGGAGGTTAGTGCTTGAAGGTTTATCTTTAGATCTTGCAATCAAATCTTTTTGTTTCTTGTTTTATCACTAGTTTAGTCTATAAAAGAAAACTACAAAAAAAATGGAATTGAGGTTGCC
Source organism: Aegilops bicornis (assembly GCA_021605145.1). Lineage (NCBI taxonomy): Eukaryota > Viridiplantae > Streptophyta > Magnoliopsida > Poales > Poaceae > Aegilops > Aegilops bicornis. Next base: position 1,464,584 of record JAHIAL010000055.1, read on the forward strand.
TCATATGCTTCATCTTTTTAATATCTTTCTGAAAATGATGGAAAGGAAAATTGTGCCCAAGTGCTAGAAGAAGAATGCATTAAAATATTTGGCACTAAATCTTTGAATGATGAGCATTATTGCAATGTTGTTAGTATGAACTCTTTGAATATCCATAGTACTAATGATGATTGCACTAGTCATGATGAAAATGTCTCTTATAAGCATGTCAACTTTTGCGGAGTGCATAGAGTTTGAAATTACACACCAAATAGGGAAGATAGATTTTGCAAGAGGCATAAGTATTTAGAAATTAAATGGTTGCAAGAAAGGCTAGATGTTTGTGCTGAAAATTTAAATTTTCTTTGTCATCCTTGTGAACTTTGCAATGAACGTGGTCATTTAGATATCCAATGCAAATTGTTTCATGATCGAATCATGTCCAAATATTGTGATGACTTGATTTTCCTTGCGCATCATAACGCACTTAGTTTGCTTCTGGGTTATGAAGAAATGAAACATATAACTAAGGATATTCCAGAATTTTCCCTTGAGACAATTCTTGATTTTGATCTAGAGGAAATTTATATGTATTGTGCGCTGAATTACATTAATGAAAATCCTGATATTGCCAATTACATAAAGACAAGAAAACTAATAGAAGATGAAGAGAATAGTAATGAAAGGGAAGAGATTTCCCAATATCCTCCTATTCTTTCTTATGATGAATCAGGTAACGAGGAGGAGCTTTCTATTCAACCAATTTCATTAATAAGGAGCTCCAAAAAGAGGACTAAACCCACACATAATGTGGAGACAAAAAAAAGACGGAGAAGCAAAGATAAAAAGGTATCCCTCCCAAATGATGTTGCTCCTATTACTCATTGTGATGATGATAATCGCTATACTATTGGTGCTATCCATACTACTAATTATGAGAGTGATTATGCTTATGATATGCAAAGGCCCAAGCTTGGGGATGCTATGTTTGATGAGAATGACATGTTTGAGAATTTATTTGCTGTAATTAATGTTTGTCCCAAGCTTGGGGATGCTATTTTGAATGAAGATGATATTTTTAGTCCCCCAAGTTTTGATGAGCAAATTTATTTTGATGATAGCATGCCTCCTATTTATGATGATTATGTTGATGAAAGTGGGTTTGGAAGAGTGTCAACTTTAGGAAGTAATGATCCCACTATTTTGGAGGGTGTTGAATCTTATTGTGATAATTATGAAAGTGGATTTGGAGAGGTCATGACTTTATTTAGTAATGATTCCACTATCTTGGAAGAGGTTTCAATTGATTTTGATGAGAACAAAGTTGCTACTTATGATGATTATTGTGATGATACTTATGCTATAAAAAGTAGTAATGATTATATTTATAAAACTTGTCATGATTATGATTCCCCTTTTTCCGAACATTACTCTTTTAATGTGGAAACAATTTATAGTATTCGAGTTTCTTATGATACTCCCACTATTCCGAATGAGAAGAATTTTGCTTATGTGGAGAGTAATAAAACGTATATGCTTGGGGATCATGAAAATAATGCTTTATGTGATAGTTATATTGTTTTATTTATTCATGATGCTACTGAAAATTATTATGAGGCAGGAATATATGCTTGTAGGAATTGCAATAATATCAAGTTTCCTCTCTATGTGTTGAAAATCTTGAAGTTATGCTTGTTATGCCTTCCTATGCTAGTTGATTCTTGTTCCCATAAGTTGTTTGCTCACAAAATCCCCATGCATAGGAAGTGGGTTAGGCTTAAATGTGTTAGTCATATTCTCCATGATGCTCTCTTTGTGTTTCAATTCATATCTTTTATGTGAGCATCATTGTCATCATCATGCCTAGCTAAAAAGGCATTAAAGAAAAACGCTTGTTGGGAGACAACGCAATATTTACCCCTAATGTTTTGTGTGTTCACATTATTAATGTACTGTAGTAATCATGTTGTATAGCTTTTGTTTCAATAAAGTGCCAAGTAGCACCTTTGGGAAGACCTGGGTGAAAGTTAATGCGATCTTGCTGTAAAAAACAGAAACTTTGCACTCACGAGAATAATTGTCATTTTTTACATAAGAGTGATTTTAAGTTGATTATTTTTGCAGACGATTAATAGACAAATTCCTCACGTCCACAAATTTATTTCAGAATTTTTGGAGTTAGAGAAGTATTCGAGAGTTACAGATTACTACAGACTGTACTGTTTTTAATAGATTCTGTTTTCTATGTGTTGTTTGCTTATTTTAATGAATCTATGAGTAGTATCGGAGGGTATGAACCATAGGGAAGTTGGAATACAGTAGATATTACACCACTATGAATTTATAATGAGTTCACAACAGTACCAAAAGTGGTGATTTATTTTCTTATACTAACGGAGCTTATGAGATTTTCTGTTGAATTTTGTGTTCTGAACTTTTCAAGTTTTGGGTAAAGGTTCAATGGACTATGGAATAAGGAGTGGCAAGAGCCTAAGCTTGGAGATGCCCAAGGCACCCCAAGGTAATATTCAAGGACAACCAAGGTCCTAAGCTTGGGTATGCCCCAGATGACATCCCCTCTTTCGTCTTTGTTCATCGGTAACTTTACTTGGAGCTATATTTTTATTCACCACATGATATGTGTTTTGCTTGGAGCATCATTTGTTTTATTTTGTTTTGTTTTCTGTTTGAATAATATCCCAAGATCTGAAATTCTTAAATGTTAGAGATTCTTCACATAGTTGCATAATTATTCGACTACTCATTGATCTTCACTTATATCTTTTGGAGTAGTTTGTCATTTTCTCTAGTGCTTCACTTATATCTTTGTAGAGCACGATGGTGGTTTTATTTTGAAGAAATAGATGAACTCTGATGCTTCACTTATATTATTTTGAGTATTTTATAACAACATGGTAATTTGCTTTGGTTATAAATTTAGTCCTAATATGATAGGCATCCAAGAGGGATATAATAAAAACTTTCATATAAAGTGCATTGAATACTATGAGAAGTTTGATTCTTTATGATTGTTTTGAGATATGAAGATGGTGATATTAGAGTCATGCTAGTGGAGTAATTGTGAATTTGAGAAATACTTGTGTTGAGGTTTGTGAGTCCCGTATCATGCACGTATGGTAACCGTTGTGTAACAAATTTGAAGCATGAGGTATCTCTTTGATTGTCCTCCTTATGTGTGGAGGTCGGGATCACGCGATGGTTAATTCCTATCAACCCTTTCCATAGGAGGATACGCGTGGTGCTTGGTTTTGATGACTTGTAGATTTTTGCAATAAGTCCATGGATTATACGCACTCTCACCCTTCCACTATTGCTAGCCTCTCTTGTGCCGCGCAACTTTCGCCGGTACCATACACCCACCATTTACCTTCCTCAAAACAGCCACCATACCTACCTATTATGGCATTTCCATAGCCATTCTGAGATATATTGCCATGCAAGCTTCCACCGTTCCGTTTATTATGACACGTTTCATCATTGTCATATTGCTTTGCATGATCATGTAGTTGACATCGTATTTGTGGCAAAGCCACCGTTCATAATTCTTTCATACATGTCACTCTTGATTCATTTCACATCCCGGTACACTGTTGGAGGCATTCACATAGAGTCATATTTCTGTTCTAAGCATCGAGTTGTAATTCTTGAGTTGTAAGTAAATAAAAGTGTGATGATCATCATTATTAGAGCATTGTCCCATGTGAGGAAAAAAAAGAGAGGCCAAAGAAGCCAATCAAAATCAAAGAAGAGAGGCCAAATAAGCCAATAAAAAAACAAAAAAATTAGAGAAAAAGAGAGAATGGACAATGCTACTATCCTTTTACCACCCTTGTGCTTCAAAGTAGCACCATGATCTTCATGATAGAGAGTCTCCTATGTTATCACTTTCATATACTACTGGGAATTTTTGCATTATAGAACTTGGCTTGTATATTCCAACGATGGGCTTCCTCAAATGCCCTAGTTCTTCATGAGCAAGCAAGTTGGATGCACACCCACTTAGTTTCTTTTTGAGCTTTCATACACTTATAGCTCTAGTGCCCTCCCCCCCCCCTCGGGCGGTCTCTATATCGAGCACCCATCCGGTGGCCCCGGTGGTCTAGGGCATTATTCGGCACCGAGAGGGTGTAGTCCACGGTGAATAACTGCTTCTCCGTGTTAGTGCATGTCATAGCAAGATGACAAACCAAGTCTAGGCCAGTTCTTCGAGATAGTCTCTGGGTATCGAGAGGGAATGTTTCCGGTTTGTGCAGGAAGTGCGGGTCCTATTGCTCCGTTGGACTCGAAACTTCTTGTGCTCCCAAAGGAGGCCATCGCATGTATATGCATGGGCTATCCGATGGCCCCGACGGTCTAGGAAGTTGACCGACACCGAGAGAGGGGGTAGGCCACGGTCAACAACTGCTTCTTCTCATGTTTATTACTTTACACTCATTAAAGTTCTCTCTCGGTGTCGTTCTCGGAAGTTAGCCGGCACCGAGAGAGGGGGTAGGCCACGGTCAACAACTGCCTCTTCTCATGTTTTTTACTTTACACTCTTTAAAGTTCTCTCTCGGTGCCGGACTAGGAAGTTGACCGGCACCGAGAGAGGGGGTAGGCCACGGCCAAAAACTGCTTCTTCTCATGTTTTTTTTACTTTACACTCTTTAAAGTTCTCTCTCGGTGCCGTTCTAGTAAGTTGGCCGGCACCGAGAGAGGGGGTAGGCCACGGTCAGCAACTGCCTCTTCTCATGTTTTTACTTTACACTCTTAAAAGTTCTCTCTTGGTGCCGGTCTAGAAAGTTGACCGGCACCGAGAGAGGGGGTAGGCCACGGTCAACAACTGCTTCTTCTCATGTTTTTTACTTTACACTCTTTAAAGTTGAGTTTTGAACAAATCTAACCCAAATAGCATATATATATATATATATATATATATATATATATATATATATATATATATATATATATATATATATATATATATATATATATATATATATATATATATATAAACTTTGGTCGTAAAAGCATATGAAATATGAGATACAAAAAAGATAGTGCAAAACAAGAAACAAAAAGAGAAGGGAAAAAAATTAGAGCAGTGGTTACCGAGGGTCGATACTCGGCTCTCGATAATGGCCACCTTTTCCGAGAGGCGCTCTCGTTAAAGCATCTAACCTACATCTCTTTCCTTCTTGTACATTCTCGATAATATGTATTATACTTTTTTGTTGTTTTCTTCCATGCTTGGCAAACAACCTTAGCACATCATAATTACCGTCTTGTGTTTTGTTCTTCGGATGGGCCTCATCCGGTTCTAGAGACCGGCACCCCTCCGGTGGCCCCGGTGGTCTAGGGCGTTGTTTGGCACCTAGAGGGGGTAGGCCACGGGGAATAACTGCTACTTCATGTTAGTGCATGTCATCGTGAGATGACAGAGCAAGTCTAGGCCCGTTCTGTCACGGGATCACCCACCAAAGACTCTGTCTCGGGGACAAACACAGCCTATCCTCGACGTTCCCGCCCGTGTGTGTGGTTTGTGAGGCACGTGCCACGTCAAGGACGTGCGTTGCTTATTCAAATAGCACACAACCCCTCCATGCATATGCATGGGCCACACGCATGTAGGGGTGCCCTCCCCCCCTCAGGCGGTCTCCATATCGAGCACCCATCCGGTGGCCCCGGCGGTCTAGGGCGTTATTCGGCACCGAGACGGTGTAGTACACAGTGAATAACTGCATCTCCGTGTTAGTGCATGTCATCGCGAGATGACAGACCAAGTCTAGGCTCATTCTGTCACGGGATCACCCACCGAAGATTCAGTCTCGGGGACGGACGCAGCCGGTCCTCGACGTTCCCACCCATGTGTGTGGTTTGTGAGGCACGTGTCACGTCAAGGACGTGCGTTGCTTATTCAAATAGCACACCACCCCTGCATGCATATGCATGGGCCACACACATGTAGGGGTGCCCTCCCCCCTCGAGCGGTCTCTATATCGAGCACCCATCCGGTGGCCCCGGCGGTCTAGGGCATTATTCGGCACCGAGAGGGTGTAGTACACGGTGAATAACTGCTTCTCCGTGTAAGTGCATGTCACCGCGAGATGACATACCAAGTCTAGGCCCGTTCTTCGAGATAGTCTCTTGGTATCGAGAGGGAATGTGTCCAGTTTGTGCAGGATGTGCGGGTCCTGTTGCTCCGTTGGCCTCGAAACTTCTGCTCTCAAAGGAGGCCATCGCATGTATATGCATGGGCTATCCGGTGGCCCCGGCGGTCTAGGAAGTTGACCGGAACCGAGAGAGGGGGTAGGCCACGGTTGATACGTCCATTTTGTATCATGCTTTTATATCAATATTTATTGCATTATGGGCTGTTATTACACATTATAAATCAATACTTATGGCTATTCTCTCTTATTTTATAAGGTTTACCATGAAGAGGGGGAATGCCGGCAGCTGGAATTCTGGCTGGAAAAGGAGCAAACATTGGAAACCTATTCTGCACTGCTCCAAAAGACCTGAAACTCCACGAAACGTATTTTTGGAATTAATAAAAATTATTGAGCAGAAGAAACACCTCAGGGGGCCCACACCCTAGTGAGGAGGGTGGGGGGCGCGCCCACCCATACTGGGCGCCCCCTGTCTCCTGGCCCCCCTGGTGGCCCTCTGGTGTCCATCTTCTGCTATATGAAGGCTTTTACCCTGGGAAAAACCGTGGGCAAGCTTACGGGACGAAACTTCGCCGCCACGAGGCGGAACCTTGGCGGAACCAATCTAGAGCTCCGGCAGAGCTGTTCTGCCGGGGATACTTCCCTCCTGGAGGGGGAAATCATCACCACCGTCATCACCAACGATCCTCCCATCGGGAGAGGGTCAATCTCCATCAACATCTTCACCATCACCATCTCCTCTCAAACCCTAGTTCATCTCTTGTGTCCAATCTTGTATCCAAATCCACAAATTGGTACCTGTGGGTTGCTAGTGTGTTGATTACTCCTTGTAGTTGATGCTTATTGGTTTACTTGGTGGAAGATCATATGTTCAGATCCTTAATGCATATTATTACACCTCTGATTATGAACATGAATATGCTTTGTGAGTAGTTACGTTTGTTCCTGAGGACATGGGTGAAGTCTTGCTATTAGTAGTCATGTGAATTTGGTATTCGGTCGATATTTTGATGAGATGTATGTTGTCCTCTCCTCTAGTGGTGTTATGTGAACGTCGACTACATGACAATTCACCATTATTTGGGCCTAGAGGAAGGCATTGGGAAGTAATAAGTAGATGATGGGTTGCTAGAGTGACAGAAGCTTAAACCCTAGTTTATGCGTTGCTTTGTAGGGGCCGATTTGGATCCATATGTTTAATGTTGTGGTTAGGTTTACCTTAATACTTTTGTTGTAGTTGCGGATGCTTGCAATAGGGGTTAATCATAAGTGGGATGCTTGTACAAGTAAGGGCAGTACCCAAGCACTGGTCCACCCACATATCAAATTATCAAAGTACCGAACGCGAATCATATGAGCGTGATGAAACTAGCTTGACGATAATTCCCATGTGTCCTCGGGAGCTCCTTTCTCATTATAAGAAATTGTCCAGGCTTATCCTTTGCTACAAAAAGGATTGGGCCACCTTGCTGCACCTTATTTACTTTCATTGCTTGTTACTCGTTACAATTTATCTTATCACAGAACTATCTATTACCTACAGTTTCAGTGCTTGCAGAGAATACCTTTCTGAAAACCGCTTATCATTTCCTTCTGCTCCTCGTTAGGTTAGACACTCTTACTTATCGAAAGGACTACGATAGATCCCCTACACTTGTGGGTCATCAAGACTCTTTTCTGGCGCCATTGCTGGGGAGTGTAGCACTTTTGGTGAGTGGAACTTGGTAAGGAAACATTTATATAGTGTGCTGAAATTTTCTGTTACTTGTTACTATGGAAACTAATCCTTTGAGGGGCTTGTTCGGGGCATCTTCGCCCCGACCAGTAGAGCAAAGAGTTGCTCCTCAACCTACTGAACCTACTGAAAATGTTCACTTTGAAATTCCTTCGGGTATGATAGAGAAACTGCTAGCTAATCCTTTTGTAGGAGATGGAACATTGCATCCTGATTTACACCTTATCTTTGTGGATGAAGTTTGTGTATTATTTAAGCTTGCAGGTATTCCCGATGATGTTGTCAAAAGGAAGGTCTTCCCTTTATCTTTTAAGGGAGATGCATTGACATGGTATAGGCTATGTGATGATACGGGATCTTGGACTTATAAACGATTGAAGTTGGAATTTCACCAGAAGTTCTATCCTATGCATCTTGTTCATCGTGATCATAATTACATATATAATTTCTGGCCTCGCGAAGGAGAAAGCATCGCTCAAGCTTGGGGGAGGCGTAAGTCAATGTTATATTCATGCCCCAATCATGAGCTCTCCAGAGAAATGATTATTCAAAAAATTTATGCTCGGCTTTCCCTCAATGATCGCACCATGCTCGATACTTCCTGTGCTGGTTCTTATATGATGAAGACTATTGAATTCAAATGAGACTTATTGGAAAGAATTAAACGCAACTCTGAAGATTGGGGTTCCGACGATGGTAAGGAGTCAGGTATGACACCTAAGTTCGATTGTGTTAAATCTTTTATGGATATCGACGCTTTTCGTGGATTTAGCGCTAAATATGGACTTGACTCTGAGATAGTAGCTTCTTTCTGTGAATCTTTTGCTACTCACGTTGATTTCCCTAAGGAGAAGTGGTTTAAATATAATCGTCCCATTGAAGTAAAAGTAGTTGCACCTATTACAGTTGAAGAAAAGACTATTACTTATAATGATCCTATTGTTCCTACTACTTATGTTGAGAAACCACCTTTTCCTGTTAGAATGAAGGATCATGCTAAAGCTTACACTGTTGTTTCTAAGAGTAATACTAGAACTTATACACCTCCTAAGCAAATGAAAGTTGAACCTAGTATTTCTATGGTTAAAGATCTCTTGGATGATAATATATATGGGCATGTTATCTATTTCTGTGATGAAGCTACTAATATTGCAAAACCAGATGCTAAGATACCTTAGACCTGTTGTAGGCATGCCTGTTATTTCTGTTAAAATAGGAGATCATTGTTATCATGGCTTATGTGATATGGGTGCTAGTGCTAGTGCAATACCCTATGACTTATATAAAGAAATTATGCACGATATTGCACCCGCTGAATTGGAAGATATTGATGTTACCATTAAGCTTGCCAATAGAGATACTATTAAGCCATTTGGGATTTTTAGAGATGTTGAAGTGTTGTGTGGGAAGATCAAATACCCTGCTGATTTTCTTGTCCTGGGCTCCCCACAAGATGACTTTTTTCCCATTATATTTGGTAGACCCTTCATGAATACTGTTAATGCTAGGATTGATTGCAAAAAGGATGTTGTTACGATTGGCTTAGATGGTATGACTCATGAATTTAATTTTGCTAAATTTCGTAGACAACCCCGTGATAAAGAATTACCTAGTAAAGATGAAATAATTGGTCTTTCTTCTATTGTCGTGCCTCCTACTGATCCGTTAGAACAATATTTGCTAGACCATGAAAATGATATGTTTATGAAAGAAAGAACGGAAATAGATGAAGTGTTACTTAAACAGGAACCTATTCTGAAACATAACTTACCTGTTGAAATCCTAGGGGATCCCCCTCCACCTAAGGGTGATCCCGTGTTTGAGCTTAAACCATTACCTGATAATCTTAAATATGCTTATCTTGATGAAAAGAAGATATATCCTATTATTATTAGTGCTAACCTTTCAGAGCAGGAAGAAGAAAGATTATTGAAAACTCTGAAGAAGCACCATGCTACCATCGGATATACTCTTGATGATCTTAAGGGCATTAGTCCTACTCTATGCCAACACAAAATTAAAGTGGAAAAATATGCCAAACCAGTCAGAGATCCTCAACGAAGATTAAATCCTAAGATGAAAGAGGTGGTAAGAAATGAGATACTAAAGCTCCTCGAGGCAGGTATAATTTATCCCGTTGCTGATAGTGAATGGGTAAGCCCTATCCATTGTGTCCCTAAAAAGGGAGGTATTACTGTTGTTCCTAATGATAAAGATGAATTGATCCCGCAAAGAATTATTACAGGTTATAGGATGGTAACTGATTTCCGTAAATTAAATAAAGCTACTAAGAAAGATCATTACCCTTTACCTTTTATTGATCAAATGCTAGAAAGACTATCCAAACATACACATTTCTGCTTTCTATATGTTTATTCTGGTTTCTCTCAAATACCCGTGTCCGGAAGATCAATCAAAACTACTTTTACCTGCCCTTTCGGTACTTTTGCTTATAGACGATGCCTTTTGGTTTATGTAATGCACCTGCTACCTTTCAAAGATGTATGATGGCTATATTCTCTGACTTTTGTGAAAAGATTTGTGAGGTATTCATGGATGATTTCTCCGTCTATGGATCCTCTTTTGATGATTGCTTGAGCAACCTTAATCAAGTTTTGCAGACATGCGAAGACACTAGTCTCGTCTTGAATTGGGAAAAGTGCCACTTTATGGTTAATGAAGGCATTGTCTTGGGGCACAAGATCTCCGAGAGAGGTATTGAAGTCGATAGAGCTAAAGTTGATGCTATTGAAAAGATGCCATGTCCCAAGGACATAAAAGGTACAAGAAGTTTCCTTGGTCATGCCGGTTTTTATAGGAGGTTCATTAAGGACTTTTCCAAAATCTCTAGGCCTCTGACTAATTTATTGCAAAAAGATATTCCTTTTGTCTTTGATGATGATTATGTAGAAGCATTTGAAATACTTAAGAAAGCTTTGATCGCTGCACCTATTGTTCAGCCACCTGATTGGAATTTACCTTTTGAAATTATGTGTGATGCTAGTGATTATGCTGTAGGTGCTGTTCTAGGGCAAAGAGTTGATAAGAAATTGAATGTTATCCAGTATGCTAGTAAGACTCTTGATACTGCCCAAAGAAATTATGCTACTACTGAAAAAGAATTCTTAGCAGTTGTGTTTGCATGTGTTAAGTTTAGACCTTATATTGTTGATTCCAAAGTTACTATTCCACTGATCATGCTGCTATTAAATATCTTATGGAAAAGAAAGATGCTAAGCCTAGACTCATTAGATGGGTTCTCTTGCTCCAAGAATTTGATTTGCATATTATTGATAGAAAGGGAGCCGAGAACCCTGCTATGCATAACTTGTCTAGGTTAGAGAATGTCATTGATGACCCAACGCCTATTGATGATAGCTTTCCGATGAACAATTAGCGGTCATTAATGCTTCTCGCATCGCTTCCATGGTATGCTGATTATGCTAATTACATTGTTGCTAAATTTATACCACCTAGTCTCACATACTAGCAAAAGAAAAAGTTCTTTTATGATTTAAGACATTACTTCTGGGATGACCCACACCTTTATAAAGAAGGAGTAGATGGTGTTATTAGATGTTGTGTACCCGAGCATGAACAGGAACAGATCCTACGCAAGTGTCACTCCGAATCATATGGAGGACACCACGATGGAGACAAAACTGCACATAAGGTATTGCAATCCGATTTTTATTGACCTACTCTCTTCAAAGATGCTCGTAAGTTTGTTTTGTCTTGTGATGAATGTCAAAGAATTGGCAATATTAGTAGACGTTAAGAAATGCCTATGAATTATTCTCTTGTTATTGAACCGCTTGATGTTTGGGGCTTTGATTATATGGGACCTTTTCCTGCCTCTAATGGTTATACACATATTTTAGTTGCTGTTGATTACGTTACTAAGTGGGTAGAAGCTATTCCAACTAGTAGGGCGGATCATAACACTTCTATTAAAATGCTTAAAGAAGTTATTTTTCCGAGGTGTGCAATCTCTAGATATCTTATGACTGATGGTGGTTCACATTTTATTCATGGTGCTTTCCGTAAGATGCTTGCTAAGTATGATGTTAATCATAGAATAGCATCTCCTTATCACCCACAGTCTAGTGGTCAAGTAGAGTTGAGCAATAGAGAGCTCAAATTAATTTTGCAAAAGACTGTTAATAGATCTAGAAAGAATTGGTCCAATAAACTTGACGATGCACTATGGGCCTATAGAACTGCATACAAAAATCCTATGGGTATGTCTCCGTATAAGATGGTTTACGGAAAAGCTTGTCATCTACCTCTAGAACTTGAACATAAAGCATATTGGGCTATCAAAAAGCTTAACTATGACTTCAAACTTGCCGGTGAGAAGAGGTTGTTTGATATTAGCTCACTTGATGAATGGAGAACCCAAGCCTATGAGAATGCCAAGCTATTCAAAGAAAAAGTCAAACGCTGGCATGAAAAAAGGATACAAAAGCGTGAGTTTAACGTAGGTGATTATGTGTTATTATTCAACTCTCGTTTAAGATTTTTTACAGGAAAACTTCTCTCTAAATGGGAAGGTCCTTACGTTATCGAGGAGGTCTACCGTTCGGGTGCCATAAAAATCAACAACTTCGAAGGCACAAGCCCGAGGGTGGTGAACGGTCAAAGAATTAAACATTATATCTCAGGTAATCCTATCAATGTTGAAACTAATATTATTGAAACCATAACCCCGGAGGAATACATAAGGGACACTTTCCGTAACGTTCCGGATCTCAAAAGGAATAGGTATGTGGTACGATAAGTAAACCGACTCCAAAACAACTCTACTGGCAATTTTTATCAGTTTTGGAATATTTAGGAATTTTAGGAAGAAAGAAGTAGTCCAGGAAGGACACGAGGCCTCCACGAGGGTGGAGGGCGCGCCCACCCTTACTGGGCGCGCCCCCTGTCTCGTGGACACCTCGTGTGCCTCCCGGACTCCATTTTCTTGCATGTTACATATTTTGGTCGGTAAAAATTCATTATATAATCTCCCGGAGGTTTTGACCACCGTATCACGCAAATATCATCTGTTTTCGTTTCGAGCTGTTTTCTGTTGCAGATCTAGAGCATCATGGCATCTCCAAGCGCTCCCAAGGACAAGTTTTTCGAGAGGTTTATCAACCCCTATCTTGCGGAGGTGCTGCAACACCCTCAAACCATTGAGATGCGTGAGGGGGTACTGCACATCCGCGATGTGGAGGGACCAAGGCGTACCGGAAGCGTGGAGACAAAGCTCAAAGCCGTGGAGCAGCAAGTCTTCAAGTGCCAAGGGATGGTGGATCATGGACTCAATGCCCACCAGATGATGATCACGGAGTTCACCAACAACCACAAGCTAGATGCCAAAGTCATTGGGGAAACCATCTTCAAGCTTCAAGAGAAAATCGAGCACCTCCAAGCCCAGATCTATGACCTGCAAAACCAGAACTACGAGTATGAATATAGATTCAAGAGGATGAGTTTGGCTGCAGATTTAAGGATCCCGGAGACTCGATCATCCTTCTATGATGGTGAGCCTATGCCTTGGAAGATGGACAACAAGCCTACATCATCAACAACTCCTACCTCACCACCTCCGAGGACATAATCACATGGGTATGGGCACTCCCCTTGGCAACTTACAAGCTTGGGGGAGGTGCCCCGGTATCGTATCACCATCACACTCTTATCTTTACCGTTTTATTTAGTTCGATCCTTTTAGTAGTATCTTGATCTAGTAGATTGAAGTTTTGATATCAAGTAGTTTTGAGTTTTGCTTTGTGATCTCTTTATGTAATCGAGTCCGTGAGCTATCTATAATAAAGATTAGTGTTGAGTCAAGGGCTTTTCTATCTTGCTATGATCTTGAGAAAAATAGAAAGAATAAAAAGAATAAAAGAGTTCATATTGATCTTATGGATAGTAATGACTTCACACATAGAAAGTATGAGGCATAAAAGTTGTTGAGAGTTGATAAACGTAGTTTTGGTCATCGTTGCAATTAATAGGAAGTAATAAGGAAAGAGAGGTTTCACATATAAATATACTATCTTGGACATCTTTTATTATTGTGAGCACTCATTAAGTATGACATGCTAAAAGAGTCGACGTTGGACAAGGAAGACAACGTAATGGTTTATGTTTTCTCACATCTCAGTTAAAGTATATTGTCATTGATCTTCCGAACATGTTGAGCTTGCCTTTCCCCCTCATGCTAGCCAAATTCCTAGCACCAAGTAGAGATACTACTTGTGCTTCCAAATATCCTTAAACCCAGTTTGGCCATGAGAGTCCACCATACCTACCTATGGATTGAGTAAGATCCTTTAAGTAAGTTGTCATCGGTGCAAGCAATAAAAATTTATCTCTAAATATGCATGACTTATTAGTGTGGAGAAAATAAGCTTTGTACGATCTTGTTATGGAAGCAATAAAAGCGACGGACTGCATAATAAACGTCCATACACAAGTAGCAATATAAAGTGACATTCTTTCGCACTAAGATTTTGTGTATCCAACCCTAAAGCGCATGACAACCTCTACTTCCCTCTGCGAAGGGCCTATCTTTTACTTTATGTTTTTACTTTATGCTTGAGTCAAGGTGATCCTCACCTTTCCCTTTTTCATTTTATCCTTTGGCAAGCTCCTCGTGTTTGAAAGATCATGATATATATATATCCAATTGGATGTTCGTTAGCATGGACTATTATTGTTAACATCAACTAAAGGTGAATACGTTGGGAGGCAACACAATAAGCCCCTATCTTTCTCAGTGTCCGGCTGAAACTCCATAACCACAAGTATTGCGTGAGTGTTAGCAATTGTAGAAGACTATATGATAGTTGAGTATGTGGACTTGCTGAAAAGCTCTATTCTTGACTCTTTCTGATGTTATGATAAATTGCAATTGCTTCAATGACTGAGATTATACTTTGTTAGCTTTCAATAAAGTTTCTGAACCATACTTGACATTGTGAATTGATTGTTACTTGAGCATAAGGAATCATATGACAAAATCTATTTATGTTGCTGTTATAAGAATGATCATGATGCCCTCATGTCCGTATTTTATTTTTATCGACACCTCTATCTCTAAACATGTGGACATATGATACGTCTCCAACGTATCTATAATTTATGAAGCATTCATGCTATTTTATTATCTGTTTTGAATGATTACGAGCTTTATTATACACTTTTATATTACTTTTGGGACTAACCTACTAACCGGAGGCCCAGCCCATATTGTTGTTTTATTGCCTGTTTTAGTATTTTGAAGAAAAGAAATATCAAACGGAGTCCAAACGGAATGAAACCTTCGGGAGCGTGATTTTTGGGAAGAATATGATCCGGAAGACTCGGAGTCCACGTCAGAAGAGCCTCGAGGAGGCCAGGAGATAGGAGGGCGCGCCCACCATCCCTGGGCGCCCCCTGTCTCGTGGGCCCCTCGAGCACCCCCCGACCGACTTCCTTCACCTATATAATACCATATACCCTAAAATTATCCACGGAGAAGATAGATCGGGAGATCCGCCACCGCAAGCCTCTGTAGCCACCAAAAGTCAATCGGGACCCTGTTCCGGCACCTTGCCGGAGGAGGGGGGGATCCCTCACCGGTGGCCATCTTCATCATCCCGGCGCTCTCCATGACGAGGAGGGAGTAGTTCACCCTCGAGACTGAGGGTATGTACCAGTAGCGATGTGTTTGATCTCTCTCTCTCTCTCTTTCGTGTTCTCTCTCGTGTTCCCTCTATGGCACGATCTTGATGTATCGCGAGCTTTGCTATTATAGTTGGATCTTATGATGTTTCTCCCCCTCTACTCTCTTGTGATGAATTGAGTTTTCCCCTTGAAGTTATCTTATCGGATTGAGTCTTTAATGATTTGAGAACACTTGATGTATGTGTTGCATGGGATACCCGTGGTGACAATGGGGTATTCTATTGATCCACTCGATGTATGTTTTGGTGATCAACTTGCGGGTTCCGCCCATGAACCTATGCATAGGGGTTGGCACACGTTCTTGTCTTGACTCTCCGGTAGAAACTTTGGGGCACTTTTTGAAGTACGTTGTGTTGGTTGAATAGATGAATCTGAGATTGTGTGATGCATATCGTATAATCATGCCCACTAATACTTGAGGTGACAATGGAGTATCTAGGTGACATTAGGGTTTTGGTTGATTTGTGTCTTAAGGTGTTATTCTAGTATGAACTCTATGATAGATTGAGCGGAAAGAATAGCTTCATGTTATTTTACTACGAACTCTTGAATAGATCGAGCAGAAAGGATAACTTTGAGGTGGTTTCGTACCGTACCACAATCTCTTCGTCCGTTCTCCGCTATTAGTGGCTTTGGAGTGACTCTTTGTTGCATGTTGAGGGATTGTTATGTGATCCAAGTATGTTATTATTGTTGAGAGAACTTGCACTAGTGAAAGTATGAACCTTAGGCCTTGTTTCCTATCATTGCAATACCATTTACGCTCACTTTTATCATTAGTTACCTTGCTGTTTTTATAAGTTCAGATTACAAATACCTTTATCGACCATCCATATTGCACTTGTATCACCATCTCTTCGCCGAACTAGTGCACCTATACAATTTACCATTGTATTGGGTGTGTTGGGGACACAAGAGACTCTTTGTTATTTGGTTGCAGGGTTGTTTGAGAGAGACCATCTTCATCCTACGCCTCCCACGGATTGATAAACCTTAGGTCATCCACTTGAGGGAAATTTTCTATTGTCCTACAAACCTCTGCACTTGGAGGCCCAATAGCGTCTACAAAAAGAAGGTTGTGTAGTAGACATCAAGCTCTTTTCTGGCGCCGTTGCTGGGGAGGTGAGTGCTTGAAGGTATATCTTTAGATCTTGCAATCGAATCTTTTTGTTTCTTGTTTTATCACTAGTTTAGTCTATAGAAAACTACAAAAAAATGGAATTGAGTTTGTCTCATACGCTTCATGTTTTTAATATCTTTCGTGAGAATGATGGAAAGGAAAATTGTGCTCAAGTGCTAGAAGCAGAAATCTATAAAATGTTTGTTACTAAATCTTTGAATGATGAGCATGATTGCAATGTTATTAGTATGAATTCTTTGAATACCCATGATGCTAATGATATGCAAAGCCACAAGCTTGGGGATGCTATGTTTGATGAATATGATATCTTTTGTCCCCCAAGTTTTGATGAGAATATTTATTATGATGAAAGCATGCCTCCTATTTATGATGATTATATTGATGAAAGTGGGTTTGGAAGAGTGTCAACTTTAGGTAGTATTGATCCCATTATTTTGGAGGATGTTGAATCTTATTGTGATGAATATGAAAGTGGATTTGGAAGTGTCAACTTTATTTAGTGATGATTCCACTATTTCGGAAGAGGTTCCAATTGATTATGAGAACAAAGTTGCTATCTATGATGATTATTGTGATGACTTGTATGCTATTAGGAATAATGATAACCATGAAACTTGTCATCATGATTTTAGTTTTCAATTGGATTATGCCTCACATGATAATTATTTTGTTGAGTTTGCTCCCACTACTATTGATGAGAATAAATTTGCTTATGTGGAGAGTAGTAAATTTTCTATGCTTGTAGATCATGAAAAGAATGCTTTATGTGCTGGTTATATTGAGAATTCATTCATGATGCTACTGCAAATTATTATGAGAGAGGAACATATGCTTGTAGGAATTGCAATAATATCAAGTTTCCTCTCTATGTGCTTAAATTTTTGAAGCTATGCTTGTTTTACCTTCCTATGCTAATTGATTATTGTTCCCATAAGTTGTTTTCTCACAAAATCCCTATGCATAGGAAGTGGGTTAGAATTTAATGTGCTATTCATATGCTTCATGATGCTCCCGTTATGTTTCAATTCCTATCTTTTATGTGAGCATCATTGCCATCATCATGCCTAGCTAGAAAGGCATTAAAGAAAAGTGCTTGTTGGGAGACAACCCAATATTTACCCTTACTTTTTTTGTGTGTCCACATGATTATGCTACTGTATTAATCATGTTTTATAGCTTTTGATTCAATAAAGTGCCAAGTAGAGCCTTTGGGAAGACTTAGGTGAAGTCTTTATTATAATGCTGTAAAAAACAGAAACTTTAGCGCTCACGAGATTAGCTGCCATTTTTTTACAGAAGAGTGATTTTAGGTTGATTCTTTTTGCAGATGCTTAATATAAAAATTCCGCAGGTCCACCAATTTATTTCAGAATTTTAGGAGTTACATAAGTATACGTTTGATACAGATTACTACAGACTGTTCTGTTTTTGACAGATTCTGTTTTCTAGGTGTTGTTTGCTTATTTTGATGCATCTATGGCTAGTATGTAAGGGTATGAACCATAGAGAACTTGTAATACAGTAGGTTTAACACCAATATGTATTTAAAATGAGTTCATTACAGTACCAAAAGTGGTGATTTATTTTCTTATACTAACGGAGCTTACGAGTTTTGTTTTGAGTTTCGTGTTGTGAAGTTTTCAAGTTTTGGGTAAAGATTTGATGGACTACGGAATAAGGAGTGGAAAGAGCCTAAGCTTGGGGATTCCCAAGGCACCCCAAGGTAATATCCAAATACAACCAAGAGCCTAAGCTTGGGGATGCCCCAGATGGCATCCCCTCTTTCGTCTTCATACATCGGTAACTTTACTTGGAGCTATATTTTTATTTGCCACATGATATGTGTTTTGCTTGGAGCGTCATTTTATTTTGTTAGTATTTGCTTGATGTTATTTAGAATAATGTTTTGCATCTGTATTTTCAATAAAAATGTCAAGGATAGCCTTTACCATGCTTATTTTGCTAGTATACATGTTGCTGTTTGAAAACACAAAGTTTACCGCTGTCGCAAAAATTCCCTATAAAAGTCAGAGACTGATATAATGTTGAATCTTTTTGCATAATGATCTCTGATAAAGCTTTTACAGCATAGTATTTTTCTTATAATTTTTGGAGTTAGGGAAGTATGATGAATCTTGCATTCTTTACAGATTATACTGTTTTGGCAGATTGCGGTTATGTTTACATTGTTTGCATATGCTTGCTTGTTTAATGATTCTATTTGAGGATAGGAGTATTAAATATGCAGAGACATTTAGTATGCAATGTTGAATAATAATGTTATTAATATGTTACAGTAGAAAATGATAAGGTTTTTGCATTGTTTTATACTAACTTATCTCACGAGTTCTTGTTGAGTTTGGTGTGAATGAAGCTTTCGAGATTTAGGAAAACCGTGATATAAAAGGAATTAAGGAGACACAAAAGCTCAAGCTTGGGGAAGCCCAAGGCACCCCAAGATAATATTCTAAGAAGTCTCAAGCATCTAAGCTTGGGGATGCCCCAGTAGGCATCCCACCTTTCTTCTTCAACAATTATCGGTTAGTATCGGTTGAACCTAAGTTTTTGCTTCTTCACACGAGTCGTGCTATCCTTGCAATGCCTTTTTATTTTGTTTTGCTTTCTGTTTGAATAAAATACCAAGATCTGAAATTCTTAAATGTTAGAGAGTCTTCACATGGCTACATAATTATTTAACTACTCATTGATCTTCACTTATATCTTTTTGGAGTAGTTTGTCATTTACTTGTGTGCTTCACTTATATCCTATGAGTAAATGGTTGAATGAGTTGAATGTCATAAATCTGAAATTATATATGCTTCATATGCTTATGCCATGGGGAGTAATGACTTCACATATAAGAAGTAGAGGTTGTAAATTTATTGAAGGTTAGCAAGCATTGTATTGGTCATTTGATCAATTTTATGAAAGAATATTGAAGGAAGAGAGATTTCACATATAAATATACTATCTTAGACAATCTTTTATAATTGTGAGCACTCATTAAGTATGACATGCTAAAGAGTTGATGTTGGACAAGGAAGACAACGTAATGGGTTATGTTTTCTCACATCTCAGTTAAAGTATATTGTCATGGATTATTCAAACATGTTGAGCTTGCCTTTCCCCCTCATGCTAGCCAAAATTCCTTGCACCAAGTAGAGATACTACTTGTGCTTCCAATATCCTCAAACCCAGCTTTTGCCATGAGTGTCCATCATACCTACCAATATGCGGTATTTACCTGCCGTTCCATTGCATGTGCCAAACTCTAAACCTTCAAACAATAATCTGTTTTGTATGCCCGAATCGCTCATGTAGCGACTAGGGGCTATCAGTATCTTCCACGCTAGGTGAGTTATTCTCAAGATGAGTGGACTCCCCTCATCATTCACGAGAGAAATGGCTGGTAACCGGGATGCCCAGTCCCATGATCAAAAGATCAAAATCAAATCAAAAATAATTGCAAACAAAACTCCCCTAGGTTTGATGTTAGTTGGAGGCACCCGTTGTTTCGGCAAGCCATGGATTGATGATTGTTGGTGGAGGGGGAGTAAAAACTTTACCATTCTGTTTGGGAACCGCCTATAATGTATGTAGTATGGAAGATATTGGGAACTCTTGGTTGTTATGTTGACAATGAGATCATACCTCTCAAAATTATTTATCTCTATTTCAAAATTGAGCTCCGGCACCTCTGCAAATCCCTGCTTCCCTCTGCGAAGGGACTATCTTTTACTTTATGTCTTTTACTTTATGCAAGAGTCAAGGTGATCTTCACCTTTCCCTTTTTCATTTTATCCTTTGGCAAGCACTTTGTGTTGGGGTGATCCTGATATATATATATATATATATATATATATATATATATATATATATATATATATATATATAAATATATATATATATATATATATATATGTAAGTTAGCATGAACTATTATTGTTGACATCACCCAAAGGTGAATACGTTGGGAGCCAACACTATAAACCCCTATCTTTCTCAGTGTTCGATTAAAACTCCATAACCACAAGTATTGCGTGAGTGTTAGCAATTGTAGAAGACTAAATGATAGTTGAGTATGTGGAGTTTGCTAAATCAAAGCTCTGACATAGACCCTTCCTGAAAATAAGATGAATTAAAAAAATTTGATGACTGAGAATGAAGTTTGCTAGTTTTCAAGAAAGTTTATGGTCTATGGTTTAACACGTGAATAGCTTGTTACTTGATCGTGAGAAGTTTTATGAGATGAACTACTATTATGACATATAATCATGCTAGAAAAGGTGATTGAAATTATCATTGATCAAACTTATGCACCTGCTAGCATTCACACTTCATAAATTCTTTCTTTATCATTTACCTACTCGAGGACGAGTAGGAATTAAGCTTAGATGCTGATACGTCTCCAACGTATCTATAATTTATGAAGCATTCATGCTATTTCATTATCTGTTTTGAATAATTACGGGCTTTATTATACACTTTTATATTACTTTTGGGACTAACCTACTAACCGGAGGCCCATCCCATATTGCTGTTTTATTGCCTATTTCAGTATTTCGAAGAAAAGGAATACCAAACGGAGTCCAAACGGAATGAAACCTTCGGGAGCGTGATTTTTGGAAAGAATATGATCTGGAAGACTTGGAGTCCACGTTAGAAGAGCCTCGAGGAGGCCAGGAGATAGGAGGGCGCGCCCCCCTGTCTCGTGGGCCCCTCGAGCACCCCCCCGACCGAATTCCTTCACCTATATAATCCCATATACCCTCAAAACATCCACGGAGAAGATAGATCGAGAGTTCCGCCGCCGCAAGCCTCTGTAGCCACCAAAAGTCCATCGGGACCCTATTCGGGCACCCTACCGGAGGAGGGGGGGGATCCCTCACCGGCGGCCATCTTCATCATCCCGGCGCTCTCCATGACGAGGAGGGAGTAGTTCACGCTCGAGGCTGAGGGTATGTACCAGTAGCTATGTGTTTGATCTCTCTCTCTCTCGTGTTCCCTCTGTGGCACGATCTTGATGTATCGCGAGCTTTGCTATTATAGTTGGATCTTATGATGTTTGTCCCCCTCTACTCTCTTGTGATGGATTGAGTTTTCCCCTTGAGGTTATCTTATCGGATTGAGTCTTTAATGATTTGAGAACACTGGATGTATGTCTTGCGTGGGATACCCGTGGTGACAATGGGGTATTTTATTGATCAACTTGATGTATGTTTTGGTGATCCACTTGCGGGTTCCGCCCATGAACCTATGTATAGGGGTTGGCACACGTTCTTGTCTTGACTCTCCGGTAGAAACTTTGGGGCACTCATTGAAGTACTTTGTGTTGGTTGAATAGATGAATCCGAGATTGTGTGATGCATATCGTATAATCATGCCCACGGATACTTGAGGTGACAATGGAGTATCTAGGTGACATTATGGTTTTGGTTGATTTGTGTCTTAAGGTGTTATTCTAGTATGAACTCTATGATAGATTGAGCGGAAAGAATAGCTTCATGTTATTTTACTACAAACTCTTGAATAGATCGAGTAGAAAGGATAACTTTGAGGTGGTTTCGTACCCTACCATAATCTGTTCGTTCGTTCTCTGCTATTAGTGGCTTTGGAGTGACTCTTTGTTGCATGTTGAGGGATTGTTATGTGATCCAAGTATGTTATAATTGTTGAGAGAACTTGCACTAGTGAAAGTATGAACCTTAGGCCTTGTTTCCTATCATTGCAATACCGTTTACGCTCACTTTTATCATTAGTTACCTTGCTGTTTTTATAATTTCAGATTACAAATACCTTTATCTACCATCCATATTGCACTTGTATCACCATCTCTTCGCCGAACTAGTGCACCTATACAATTTACCATTGTATTGGGTGTGTTGGGGACACAAGAGACTCTTTGTTATTTGGTTGCAGGGTTGTTTGAGAGAGACCATCTTCATCCTACGCCTCCCACGGATTGATAAACCTTAGGTCATCCACTTGAGGGAAATTTGCTACTGTCCTACAAACCTCTGCACTTGCAGGCCCAACAGCGTCTACAAGAAGAAGGTTGTGTAGTAGACATCAACATATTTTTCTATTTTGGCTTCCGCTTGAGGACAAGCAAGGTCTAAGCTTGGGGGAGTTGATACGTCCATTTTGCATCATGCTTTTATATCAATATTTATTGCATTATGGGCTGTTATTACACATTATATATCAATACTTATGGCTATTCTCTTATTTTATAAGGTTTACCATGAAGAGGGGAATGCTTTAGCTGGAATTCTGGCCGAAAAGGAGCAAACATTGGAAACCTATTCTGACCGCCCAAAAGACCTGAAACACCACGAAACTTATTGTGTGAACTAATAAAAATTATTGAGCGGAAGAAACACCTCAGGGGGCCCACACCCTGGCCAGGAGGGTGGGGGCGCGCCCACCCTTACTGGGCGCGCCCCCTGGTGGCCCTCCGGTGTCCATCTTCTGCTATATGAAGGCTTTTACCCTGGAAAAAATCGTGGGCAAGCTTACGGGACTAAGCTCCGCCGCCACGAGGCGGAACCTTGGCGGAACCAACCTAGAGCTCCGGCAGAGCTGTTGGGGATACTTCCCTCCGGGAGGGGGAAATCATCACCAACGATCCTCCCATCGGGAGAGGGTCAATCTCCATCAACATCTTCACCAGCACCATCTCCTCTCAAACCCTAGTTCATCTCTTGTATCCAATCTCGTATCCAAAACCACAAATTGGTACCTCTGGGTTGCTAGTAGTGTTGATCACTCCTTGTAGTTGATGCTTATTGGTTTACTTGGTGGAAGATCATATGTTCAGATCCTTAATGCATATTATTACACCTCTGATTATGAACATGAATATGCTTTGTGAGTAGTTACGTTTGTTCCTGAGGACATGGGTGAAGTCTTGCTATTAGTAGTCATGTGAATTTGGTATTCGTTCGATATTTTGATGAGATGTATGTTGTCTCTCCTCTAGTGGTGTTATGTGAACGTCGACTACATGACACTTCACCATTATTTGGGCCTAGAGGAAGGCATTGGGAAGTAATAAGTAGATGATGGGTTGCTAGAGTGATGGAAGCTTAAACCCTAGTTTATGCGCTGTTTCGTAAGGGGCTGATTTGGATCCATATGTTTGATGATGTGGTTAGGTTTACCTTAATACTTTTGTTGTAGTTATGATGCTTGCAATAGGGGTTAATCATAAGTGGGATGCTTGTCCAAGTAAGGGCAGTACCCAAGCACCGGTCCACCCACATATCAAATTATCAAAGTACCGAACGCGAATCATATGAGCGTGAAGAAACTAGCTTGACAACAATTCCCATGTGTCCTCGGGAGCTCCTTTCTCATTATAAGAAATTGTCCAGGCTTATTGAGGGAGTCCTGGACTAGGGCGTGTCCGGATAGCCGAACTATCATCTTTGGCCGGACTCCTGGACTATGAAGATACAAGATTGAAGACTTCGTCCCGTGTCCGGATGGGACTTTCCTTGGCGTGGAAGGCAAGCTTGGTGAGGGAGTCCCGGACTAGGGGGTGTCCGGATAGCCGGACTATCGTCACGGCCGGACTCCAGGACTATGAAGATACAAGATTGAAGGCTTCGTCCCGTGTCCGGATGGGACTTTCCTTGGCGTGGAAGGCAAGCTTGGCGATACGGATATTTAGATCTCCTATCATTGTAACCGACTCTGTGTAACCCTAACCTATCCGGTGTCTATATAAACTGGAGGGTTTTAGTCCCAGAGGACAACAACTACATCATCAACAATCATACCATAGGCTAGCTTCTAGGGTTTAGCCTCCTTGATCTCGTGGTAGATATACTCTTGTACTACCCATATCATCAATATTAATCAAGCAGGAGTAGGGTTTTACCTCCATCGAGAGGGCCCGAACCTGGGTAAAAACATTGTCTCCCTTGTCTCCTGTTACCATCCGCCTAGACGCACAGTTCGGGACCCCCTACCCGAGATCCGCCGGTTTTGACACAGACATTGGTGCTTTCATTGAGAGTTCCTCTGTGTCGTCACCGATAGGCCCGATGGCTCCTTCGATCATCAACAAACGACGCGGTCCAGGATGAGACTTTTCTCCCCGGACAGATCTTCGTGTTCGGCGACTTTGCACTGCGGGCCAACTCGCTTGGCCATCTGGAGCAGATCGAAAGCTACGCCCCTGGCCATTAGGTCAGATTTGGAAGTTTAAACTATACGGTCGATATCCGCGGGGACCTGATCTTCGGCGGATTCGAGCCGCAGCCAAGCGCCGTGACCGCCTCGATGGGCATGATCTCGCTCTGCAGCCGAACAGTGCCTTGGAAGCCGCACCAATATCCGCTCTGACCCTTAATCCGGAGCCGGATTCCCCGATCAAGGACGAGTGGTTGGACACCGCCTCGGGGGCTACAATCTCTACGGCGATCGAGCCGAACTCCATCCCTGTCCTTTGCGAAAACCTCGACTCCAGGGTACCAGACTCCTCTCCGACTCGAACCCTCCGCTACCGCCAACCAAATCCGATTGGGCACCGGTCATGGAGTTCACTGTCATGACATCTTTCAAGACTCGCCTTTGGCGACATCATGAACTCAATAAAGTCTCTCTCTTTATCCGGAGAGCCACTGGCCGGACTACGGTCAGGGAAGGTTGGGATGTCAAGCGGCGAAGAAATTCAACGCCCACCCACCACCCACTTCGTAGCCACTATCGAAAGTATACACGACGTGCTCGACTTCAACTCCGAAGACATCGAAGGTATGGACAACGATGTAGGAGAAAACAATGAGCCAACACCTCTAGGATGCTGGACAACCACCTCATCTCATGATGTATACATGGTGGACACACCTAAAGGAAATGAAGACGAGCAACAACGGGACGCTGCGAAGGATAAATCCCTCAAAAAGCAGTCAAAACGGCAACGTAAACGCCGAACAAAGTCCCGCCTCAACAAAGACCCAGCCATAAAGCAGGGCGAACCGGTGGACAACGAACAAGCTATTGAGCAACCGTCCAAACAAGACAACGTGGATAAACAATCTGTCCCCGGCGAAGACAATAGTCCGGACGATCTGACGCCGGACAAACTATTGGAGCAAGACGACCTCCGTAAAAAGCTCGCCGCCATCATGCTGTAGCCTGAAAAAGCGTAAGCGGAAGCTCAAAACAGCGGAAGATGCACTCGGGGATCAGATGGAGCAAATTATTCAGCACCGCATGAACAGTACGGCGGCGATGGGAACAACAAAGAGCTACCCAAAAGAAAGCTACTGCTCGACCGACAAGGAGGCCTTAGAGCCCCCACAATCAAAAAGCAAGAAAGCCACCCGGTCGGATGGACGACCTCACACAGCAAGAAGAGAGCGGCGAATGGCGCCGCACACAAGTCAATATGCGATCCGCATAAGGATTCACATCAAAAGGATGACCCAGTTAGGTCCATCTATGGGCCAAGAAAGCATGCTCGTCAAAGCAATGCATCACGCCAAAATTCCGAAGATCACAAGACACCCAAATATTGGGAAGGCCAGACACCCCCTATGTTTCACCGATTAGGTGCTGGATCATGAATTTCCAGCGGGATTCAAACCCGTAAACATAGAGGCATATGACGGAACAACAGAACCTGGTGTCTGGAATGAGGATTACATCCTCCACATACACATGGCTAGAGGAGATGATCTCCACGCCATAAAATACTTACCCCTTAAACTCAAAGGTCCAGCTCGGCATTGGCTTAAGAGCCTCCCCGAAAATACCATTGGAAGCTGGGAAGAGCTCGAGGATGCATTTCGGCAAACTTCCAGGATTCTATGTCCGCCCTCCCGACGCAGAGCGATCTAAGTCACATAACTCAACAACCCGGAGAGTCAGCCCGAAATTCTAGAACAGGTTCCTCACTAAAAAGAACCAAATAGTCCACTGTCTCTGGACGCCAAGCCTTAGCAGCTTTCAAACACAACGTCCGAGACGAATGGCTCGCCAGACACCTCGGCCAAGAAAAGCCAAGAACAATGGCCGCACTAATAAGTTTCATGACCCGCTTTTTTGGGAGAGGATAGCTGGCTAGCAAGATGCAGCACCAAATGACCCAAGTACATCCAAATCAGGGATGAAAATGAAACCACGGCGCAACAAGGACCAGCGCCGGATTAAAAAGGAACAGTCCAAAAAGCACGGCAGTCAACACCGGATTCAAAAGCTCACGGCAGAACAACAAAAGACTGCCCCTTAAGGACAATAGCGATGAGCTATCCAACTTCAACAAAATCCTGGACAAGGTATGTCAAATACACAAGACTTCGGAGGCTCAGCTAACCATACCCACCGAAATTGTTGGTCTTCAAACAGTCCGGCAGACTGAACGCCCGAACACAAGGGGCCTGATACACCAAGTGAAGATGACGACGAGCACCACAAGCAGAGCCCGGAAAACAAAAAGACTTTCCCACAAGAGGTCAAAATCGTAAACTCACTTCACGTGATCAAAGGAAAACAGAGCGGCGCCCACTAAAAGGCGCTACCGCACAATCGGGTTGTCAAAACCAATCACCTTCGACCATCGTGACTATTCCGAAATATCCTAACGCAGATGGACTGCCCTGATATTGGATCCTATAATCAACGGATTCCAATTTACACGATTCCTCATGGATGGCGGTAGTGACATAAATCTGATATATTAGGACACAATCCGCAGGATGGGGATAAACCCAACCAAAATTCACCGTAGCAACACCTCCTTTTAAGGAGTAATGCCAGGCCCATATGCCCATTGTACGGGCTCCATACTGCTAGAAGTTGTGTTCGGTTCATCCGGCAACTTCCGTCGCGAAAGGTTACTCTTCCATATCGCCCCGCTTTAACGCAATACCGCATTATGCATCTCTAACACTTAAAATGCCCGGTCCACGCGGCATCATCTCGTTAAAAGGAAGTATTAAGTGTTACTCGAGCACGGAAAAACGGGAGACTGCCTTGACAGCCCCACAGCTATCCGGCTCTACTAGGCGAAGAACCTGAATTGGTCATTCACTCTCCGGACACGGCTAGACAAGTCCGCGCTTACTGGCAAAGCACACCCCCCATACGAGGGGCTGCATGCATGTATAATAAGAGACAATAAAGCTCAACTTTATTCACTTCTTCGAGCAATACTTTGTTTATTTACTATTAAGTACATATTTTGCACGATCCTATTTCTAAGTTCCTCTCTTTTACAGATGAACAACGTGCTACACCCGTCGTGATACTGCACAACGGAGACACAGCGCAGACGCAAGAGGGACCCGTTGCAAGGATTCTTTTCAGATTAAGACCTGCGTAAACCTTTTTTTACTGTCTCTTGTTGATATACATCCCCGGTTGCTTACTATAACCGAGGAGGAGGCTGGTGTTTTGGCATTGACCGCATCAGAATTTTTGTGCGACTGGACATCAGGGGGCTTAGGCATTATTCTGCCCATTTTCATAAAGACCGAATACCTTAGGGAGTATTCGCCGCCTCGAGTTAGGACTTATATGCATCAGCTCCAATCATGTCTTTGGTCAAATGTTGGGTTGTCTGCCCTGTGTTTTGCTGCCTTACGCCCGCTTTCACGGCTAACGTGGCACCAGGAGAACCACCGCGACAGTTCTTGCCGCCGCCATGAAAGCACCTCGCTGGAGAAAGCGAAAACTGACCGTCATGATATAGCGAGAGACTAGTCGACCACTCGATGACTTACAGGAATGTTTAGGATTCCTCCGGATTAACGAAGGACCGGTTTTCGGTCAGGCACATACGCACTTTAATGAGGGCGAAAAGCGGTGCCCTGTGGCTATATAGTAGCCCCACCCTCGAACTCCTATGGCTAAGTGAAAGTGATAAAGCATTATAGTCCGGTTGCCTGGTTTGCTACGCTATCACCTCCTTAACAGGACCAATACGCTGGATTAAGTGTGAAAAGGCGCTTTTTTGCAAACACCCCGCACTATGTGCGTAATAGCCAAGGACTACCATCTTTCAAAGGTTATATACACATATACATAAACGTCAGACAGGAGTAGTTTACTACTTGAACGCACAAGTATAAAAAGCTCTCATATTATATTGAAACATTGTTTTCACAGATCATACATGTCATCTAAAACAAAATGTCCTTCGAGCACTGCGTCTCTATTAAACGAGCGCCCGGTAGGACTTCTTCAAAGTAGTGCTTGGCAGGTACTCGGCTTCGTCTCAATCTTGGGATGCCACATCGGTGGCCTTCATCTCGCCCAAAGATGTCTTGACACGGCAAGAGCCATCCGCTCCCCTCAATACACGCCGACCGCCTCATTTCGTCGATACGCGCACCGCACTAAGGAACTACTGCACTAAACCAAAATAGCTCTTCGCTGGGGTCCGCCCGCCACAAGTGGGTCAGGACATGCTTCATGGCAAAGCCGGACAACCGATTCAGTTTGGCCCATTCGGCCAACCGATCGGTCAGCGACCGAGGACGATTCGGACTATGGAATTGAGACCAATATAGCTCTTCCCTTCTGTGCCCCTTCTGGCCCTGGAAATGCTCAACCGCGTCCGCAGCGCTCGCCGCCAAGTCCAGATAAGCATCCTTCGAACTCCACAACTTATCCAATTGAGCATACTTCGGATCTATGTATTTTCTCCGCAGCAGAAACGGTTTTCCAGCCGTAATTGCCCCGGCCTGACTCAGCTCCTCCTTGGCAGCTCTCAATGCTGCTTGGGCACTCTTGGATTCGGCGGCGGCCTTTTTTAGGCCCTCTTGTTCCGCTAGACGTTCTTTTTCTAGAACCTCGCAGCGATCGGTAGTATTCCTTAACTTTTTGGCCATATCGGCCATTTCCTCCTTGCTTCGGCAGTGAGCAGCCCGTTCGGCTTCTAGCTCTTCGGCTGCCTTTAAAGCAGCCAGACATCGATTCGGCCTGCTCTTTTGCTCGGGCGAAGTTCCGCCTGCAGCTCCTCCACGGCAGCGGCACCATCCTGCATTAAGCATACGAATAGTGAGAGATGGGCCAGCCCCCTTACCAGGTGTCCGTGATAGAAGTCGACACCTCGTGACTATTTAACTGTTTATTGACCAGCATGATGTCCGTGATCCGCTTCGTCAAGTCGCCGCATTAGTTCGCATATTCATCAGTCCGGCTGGCCTCCGGACGCCCGCCACCTGTTTAGGAGCGGTGGTATGTTATAATCGAGATTTGATCTCGCACGCCGTCAATTTTGACAACATACCGAGTCTCAGGGCTACTATCTATACAGGCGATTTTATATGCATAATCGTCACAAGGTACATCATTTTTACGCATTCTCAAACCCCGCCAAGAAGCTTCGACGGCTTCATGCAATCCGCTTCCGCTGGATGCAATTTTTTCAATCACCGTATCTATTAGAGCACGGTGATCCTCTGAAATAGCCGCTTGCCCGAGCAGATCCTTCAGCTCCTCCGATCAAGCACTCCACCTCGGTGTCGGACCTTCCTACCCCACCGGACTTGGGGAATTCTCCGCGACGACACCTCCGGTCGCCCCGCTTCACATGAGGGTGCGGCAAGAGGAGGCGTTCGCTTCTCCATCATCTCCGGAAGAAGATCCCCCGAAGACGAAGCTCACCGAGAAGGGCTGAGGTCCGAACTACAAGGTACAATTTCGGTTATCTTCATAAATAAATACAGGATGTTCTTTATTTACAAGACCCCTTCTTTTTAACTTACGGCTCATTGAGGGCTGATCCCTTTGGGGAAATAATGCGGTTGGGTTACTTCCTGCCACCGGACTCTTGTCAAGATCCCTTTCCCTCTTTGAGGCCTTGACCTCCGGATCTTCCGGCGGTCCTCTTCTCTCCTCGAGAGGCGGACTCTTAATCCCTCCTTCCTCGATGGCCTCCTTCATAAAGGCAGTTGCTTCCCGCCCCCCCTTCACCTTCTCAGAAGGGCGCGACCTTCAACATCTTGGTCAGCATGGGATCCGGCGTGGTCTCTGGGAGGGGAGCCGGACACCTTATCAACTTTGCCTTGGCTATCCATTCCTGTTCAAAAACAGCACCTTTAAAGGGCACATGTATAAAATAAATGAAGGAACAGCTTGTCCGGTTACAGGACTACTTACTTGAGTATCCGGGCGATTGCAGCTTAGTCCTGCGTCCTCGGTCAAATCCGGACACTTCTCTTGTGATCCAAGAACAGTTTATACATCTCCATAGGCGCCGTGCCCATAAAATTTTGGAGAGCTCGTGGTCCCTCCGAATTAAATTCCCACAAAGGAGGGGGGCGATGTTTGCAGGCGTAAGACGCCGGATCACCATAACCTACGCGCCATCGCAACCAGATTGATTCCTCTTTCCGGAGGTCTCGAACACGGCCCTGCAGCAAGGGAACGCCCTTGGACGGCCCTAGTCGAGCCCCTTGTTGACCCATGATGCCAGCCGCTGTGGTGGACCTGAGCGGAAGGCAGGGAGCGCCGCCCATTTGGTGCCCCTGGGAGCGGTGATATAAAACCACCCCCGCTGCCACAAATCAAGCTCCTCTTGAAAAGAGCCCTCGGGCCACGGAGCATCAAGACGCTTGCTTATGACCGCCCTCCGCACTCTATTTGTTGCCCCTCGATCATCTTTGGCTCCACCTTGAAGGTCTTGAGCCACAATCCAAAATGGGGGTAATATGGAGGAAGGCCTCACATACAACAATGAATGATGAGATATGGAGGATGGACCTGATTCAAGTCATGGAAATCAAGCCCATAATAAAACATGAGCCCCGCACAAAGGGATCCGCCGGGAAGCCTAAACCCCAAGGAAGTGGGACATGAACACCACGCTCGCTGCCTCGGAGTGGGAATGACCTGCCCCGAGCAGGCAGCCTATGCGAGATCTCACCGGTTAGGTACCGGGCTATGCAAGTTTTAGTACATCTTCCTCCGTGACAGAGGAAGACATCCATCGTCGTGTTGGTCGGATCCAGACATCGTCGAAGTCCGGCGCTTGAATCAAGCTGGGTGTTGGAACTCGGAAGCGCCGAGGCGAACTCGATGGAGGGTGTAAAAAGAAGAGGGCCTTGGTCTCATTATAAAGAGGTTGAATACCAAGAGCCCACCCCGTGGTTGATTAGGACTCGCCGATAGAGGAGGCAGGCAGGCCAGGGCCCGGTTGGGTTACCCACGTCCGTATTGATGAGAATCCTGAATAAGGGGGCACGATCTATGCTTTGATAAGACGTGCCAAGGAAACTGCCTCGCTAAACACGCCGAGGTGGAAGCCAGTAAAAACGATTCATATAAAGGCCTGGCCGCTGGGTGGTGTGATGTCATGCCGCTGAATACGCCGCCAGAGATCCGTGCAAAAGTTATTCTCTACGGTTATGTGGAACTTGTTTTGCGTAGCCGACACTATCCTCGTGTTCAAAACCTTCTATGAAGTATTCGGAGGAGGAACCCGCCTTTGCAATGCCGGTCAAGACAATATGCGCGCCGGACTCATCGCCATTGAAGCCAGGTTCAG
Organism: Aegilops bicornis; assembly: GCA_021605145.1. Taxonomy (NCBI): domain Eukaryota; kingdom Viridiplantae; phylum Streptophyta; class Magnoliopsida; order Poales; family Poaceae; genus Aegilops; species Aegilops bicornis. The sequence goes on from JAHIAL010000055.1 coordinate 1,496,840, forward strand.
GGCTAATGAGGAGTCCCGGACTAGGGGTGTCCGGATAGCCGACTATCGTCACGGCCGGACTCCGGTGACTATGAAGATACAAGATTGAAGGCTTCATTCCCGTGTCCGTATGGTACTTTTCTTGGCGTGGGAGGCAAGCTTGGCGACACGGATATTTATATCTCCTACCATTGTAACCGACTCTGTGTAACCCTAACCTATCCGTGTCTATATAAACCGGAGGGTTTTAGTCCGTAGGACAACAACTACAACATCAACAATCATACCATAGGCTAGCTTCTAGGGTTTAGCCTCCTTGATCTCGTGGTAGATCGACTCTTGTACTACCCATATCATCAATATTAATCAAGCAGGAGTAGGGTTTTACCTCCATCGAGAGGGCCCGAACCTGGGTAAAAACATTGTTTCCCTTGTCTCATATTACCATCCGCCTAGACGCACAGTTCGGGACCCTACCCGAGATCCGCCGGTTTTGACACCACACTTCATGTATATGGATATGTAGATCTCCTACCGATGTAACCGACTGCAGGTAACCCTAACCCTATCCGTGTCTATATAAACCGGAGGGTTTTTGTCCGTAGGGACGAACAACAATCATACGATAGGCTAGCTTCTAGGGTTTAGCCTCTCGATCTCGTGGTAGATCTACTCTTGTACTACCCATATCATCAATATTAATCAAGCAGGAGTAGGGTATTACCTCCATCGAGAGGGCCCGAACCTGGGTAAAACATCGTGTCCCTCGCCTCCTGTTACCATCCGCCTAGACGACGCATAGTTCGGGACCCGCTACTCCGAGATCCGCGGTTTTGACACCGACATTGGTGCTTTCATTGAGAGTTCCTCTGTGTCTCACCTTTAGGTCTGATGGCTCCTTTTGATCATCAACAATGACGCGGTCCAGGGTGAGACTTTTCCCCGGACAGATCTTCAGATTCGGGCGCGGCTTTGCACCACGGGCCAATTCACTTGGCCATCCGAGCAGATCGGAAGCTACGCCTGTGCCATCAGGTCAGATTTGAAGTTTGAACTATACGGCCGATGTCCGCGAGACTTGATCTTCGACGGATTCGAGCCGCAGCCAGCGTGCCGCATGACTGCCTCGGCGATGGCACGATCTAGCTCTGCTTCGGTCAACAGGCCCCGGAGGCCGCACTCAGCTGTGCCCGCCCGACCCTTAATCCGGAGCCGGTTTTCACGATCGAGGCCGGTTGGTTGATAACGCCTGGGTGACATCTCTACGGCGATTGAGCCGAACACCATCCCTGTCCTTGCAAAGCCCGTGACTCGAGGTGCCGGACTCCTCTCCGGACTCCAACCTCCCGCTACCTGCCAAATAATCCGATTGGGCCCCGGTTATGGAGTTCACCGCCATGACATCTTTCAAAGCACTCGCCTTTGCTTACATACTCGAATTCACTAAAGTCTCTCGTCTTTATCAGAGAGCCCTGGCCGGGACTAGGGTCAGGAAGGGTGGGATGCTGACGACGAAGAAATTCTACACCCACCGACAACCCACTTTGTAGCCACTTGCCGATGATTTAACCGACATGCTCGACTGACCAAGACATCGACTGTATGGACGATTTATGCAGGAGATAATCAAGAACCAGCCACTACAGTGGCACCGGTAGGCCACCTCGCCATATGACATATACATGGTGGACATCCCAAAAGATGGAATGGCGATGGAACAGCGGAGGATGACCCTCTAAGAAACAGCCAAAGCGCCAAGGCCAAGCGCCGCTCTAAATCCTGGCCACAAAGAAAACGGTGATTCCGCACGGAGATAATAACACCCGGACAGTTGTCAAGACAACCCCTCCAAAGCAGGATTCAGCACAGGAGGAGGAGAAGCCAGCCCTCATGATAGAGCGGCGTATGCAGAGGTAGAGGACGATAATTATATGCCTCCTCCCAAGATGAGGCAAGCCTCGGCATTTACGCCGAATTTATCGTGGCCTGAGGAACCCGCCGAACAGGAGCTGCTTTCAAACGCAGGCTTATGGCCACGGCAAGCAGCCTCAAGAAAAGCAGCAGCAGCTTAGAGCTGACCAAGACTTGCTAGCCGACAGATGGGCTGAAGTCCTTGCAGCCAAGAGTACAAACTCGAACGCCCTCCAAAGCTACCCCAAACGCAGCAGGCCGCTGCCTCGATCAGAGGAGGAAGCACCCGCGTCACCAGCGCCGCGACATGGCAGACCGCCACCCTGCGCTGGCGACAGAAGCCTCTCGCCCTCCGCCAAGCCACGCCCCAACTCCGCTCAAAAAGTACCAAGGCACGGGAGAACGCGCCGACCTGCGAGATATAACCGAGGATAAGGCAAAGCAACAAGATCGATCTACAGATCGCGTACGCCAACGACTGGGATGATTACCGGCCACGCGGATACAAAGAACCCCGCCGGGTCGAACACAGAGACAAAGCTCATATGAGCTACGCCGTGATATAGCCCAATACAGAGGCGCCAAGACACCCACTATGCTTCACAGATGAAGTAATGGATCATCAAACTCGAGGGCTTCAAACCCGTAAACATCGAATCATACGATGGTACCACAGATCCCGCCGTTTGGATCGAGGACTGTCTCCGCCACATCCACATGGCTCGGTGATGATCTACATGCCATCAAATACCTCCCACTCAAGCTTAAAGGACCAGCTCGGCATTGGCTCAACAAGCTTGCCAGCAGAGTCAATCGGTTGTTGGGAGGACCCGAAGCCGCATTCCTCGATAACTTCCAGGCACATACGCAGCAACCACCAGATGCCGATGACCTTAGCCATATAATTCAGCAGCCAGATGAATCGGCGAGACAATTCTGGACACGGTTCTTAACCAAGAAAAATCAAATCGTTGACTGTCCGGATGCAGAGGCCCTTGCAGCCTTCAAACATAACATTCGCGACGAGTGGCTTGCCCGACACCTCGGACAGGAAAAGCCGAAATCCATGGCAGCCCTCACCACACTCATGACCCGCTTTTTCGCGGGAGAGGACAGCTGGCTAGCTCGAAGCAACAACTTGGCCAAACACTCTGGTAGTTCGGATACCAAGGACAGCAGGTCGCGTCGCAACAAGAATAAACGCCGCATTAACGGTGACAATGCTGAAGATACGACAAGAATGCCGGATTCAGAGGCTCTAAACCCGGTCATCGGAAGAAGCCATTCAAAAGAAATACCTGTGGCCCGGCCCAACTTGGACCCGAATACTCGATCGCTTGTGCCGGATACATGGCACTTCGAAAACCAGCCAACCACACCAACAGGGATTGTTGGGTGTTCAAACAGGCAGGCAAGTTAAATGCGAACTCAATGACAAGGGGCTGCATAAGCGATGACGAGGAGGATCCTCGGTCGCCGAAAAATAGAGGATGAAGGGCTTTCCCACACAAGTGCGGACGGTGAACATGATATACGCAACCCACATACCCAAAAGGGAGCGGAAGCGTGCACTAAGGGACGATATGCGATGGAGCCAGCCGCCGCCTAAGTTCAACCCATGGTCTTCCTGCCCGATCACTTTTGATCGAAGGGACCACCCACTAGCATCCGTCACGGCGGTTTCGCCGCATTGGTTCTTCATCCAATTATCGACGGATTTCACCTCACCGTAGTCCTCGATGGATTTGCGGCAAAGCAGCCTCGAACCTGATTTATCGTGATACAGGCGCAAAATGGGCATAGACCTCTGTCAAGAATCAAACCCACGAAGACGGCCTTTAAAGGCGTCATTCCAGGTGTAGAGGCCAATTGTACAGGCTCAGTTACACTCGAAGTGGTCTTGGGATCCCCGGATAACTTCCGAAGCGAAGAGTTAATCTTCGACATAGTCCCGCTCCGCCAGCGGTTATCACGCGATCGCCGAGCGAACCGCATTCGCAAAATTCAATGCGGTGCCGCACTACGCGTACCTCAAGCTCAAGATGCCAGGCCCTCGAGGCGTAATCACGGTCAATGGAAACACCGAACGCTCCCTCCGAACGGAGGAGCATACGGCCGCCCTTGCGGCAGAAGTACAAAGCAGCCTCTTAAGGCAATTCTCGAGTCCGGCCATTAAATGTCCGGACACCGTCAAGCGCGCCCGGAGTAACCTACAGCAAGACCGCCTGGCACGATCCGAGCAAGCGTAGCAATGCGGCTAACCCCAGCCCTCGCGAACTCGCTGAAGCCGCATTACAACGCCCACATAATTGCGCCTCAAGCACCATGGGCATAGGGGACGGATTCACCACTAAGCATGCCCGTAATGCGGCTAGACCGCACTAGGGGCTCCCGTTTGTGTCATTCCTTTTTTTTCTTTTCTTTTTCTTTTTTCTTTATTTTTTTTACTTTCAGGACTACGTCTTCCAGAAGCCCTTTCCGGCACTAGAATTGCCGAACTCACGATGCAACAGCCAGGGAAGCAGAAAACTGCATCAAGTGTCCAGGTGGTCTCTACTACGAGCATTATACCTATTTTACATACCATCCCAAGCAGCTTACTCCCCTCGAGGGGGACATGTTAAATAGTCCCATCCCTTGCTTATCGCACTATTTGTATCGCTCGCTTTCATTGCAGCTCTTTTTGAATAAACAATACATAGCTTCGCTTATTATTGCATTCCCTTTTTCCATATATGTTCATCTATGACATGTTGCACCAGACACTTTGGTACGGCCAATACACCAGGCTTAAGTACCCCAAAGAATGGTGTGATAAGTCCGAACACTTTCACAAGTGCGGCACCCCGAACTTATAGCATTATATGCATCGGCTCCGAATCATGTCTTGGGCCAATAGTTGGGTTTGCCTGCCCCATGTTTTGGTACCTTACGCCCGCTATATCGGCTAAGGTAGCACCGGGAGAACCACCAAGCGATTGTGCCCCTGTTGAGATGGGTTGAGCACCTCAAAGGAGAAAGCTAAAACTGACCGTCATGATAAGGCGAGAGCCGATCGCTGTTCGAGAGGTTTTTTCGGTCCCTAAAGACTTATGCCGCTTAGAGCGAGGAGCCGGCATTGTCCGCCAAGGCGTGATGGAGCCCTAACTCGGTCTTCCGAATACTAGGGGCTTCATTAAATTTAAAATTATAGAATTCTATGGCTAAGTGAGAGTGTTCAAGCACTATAAGTCCGTTGCCTGTTCGCTAAGCGTTGAGCGCCTCCTCAAGGACCCAAGAATGGGAACAAGAGCGCCTAAGTTTATCCCTAACACCCCAAAGACTGTGGCATGGGGGCTGAAGCCAACGACTTGCCATCTCTCGATTTGATAAACGGCCGCATGTATGTAATATTTTAAATTCACAAGCGTTGCTTAGCGATATGAACAAGTTTTCAGCGTACAGGATAACAAATGCGAAGTCTATTAAAAAATTACATCTTTGGAGCATTCACCGCTATAAGGCGGCACCCTTCAGACGCCTCATAATACATTTCGGCTTGCGATGCTCCTTGCCCGGTGGTGGTCCGTCCTTCACAAGCTTCTCACCGTCCAGCTTGCCCCAAAGGCACCTTAGCACGGGCAAGGCCCTACGGGCACCTTCGATGCAGACGGAGCGCTTTGATAACTTCGATCCATGGACAAAGGCCCACCAGCCGCCGCGACTAGCCGGCGGTAGCTCCCTGTGCATGGCCTCATTTGGCCACAGCCGCCGCTTATAAGGCCCTTCATGGCCTGTTCGGCGACCTTGTGGAGCTCGACCAATTGCTTCAGCTTGGTCGCTCAAGGGCACTGGGTGTTCGGCCTCAAAGCATACTGAGACCAAAACACCTTTCTCCGTTGAGCTCCCTCTTCGCTCGGTAGAAAGCGGCGTCGGACACATCACAAGCAGATCTGCGAGGCTCCCTGGAGAGCTCCTCCGATTCGTAAGTAACAGATAATTGACTTTTTACATTCTTGCTTTGGATAAAGAATGCCTTACCCGCCGCCATCTTCCTCATCGCCTCAATCTCCTGGAGGGCTTTTTGGGCTTCGCCTTAGCGGCCTTAGCACTTCAAGAGCCGAGGCAAGCTCGGACTCCTCGGGTCTTTGAGTCACGCCCAAACCCTCGTGTTTTTTCACGAGAGCCTAGAGCTCTTGCCGCATTCTCCGCCAGCTGCGCCCCCTTCTCTCGCTCGGGTGCGCTCCATGAGCTTTGTTTTCGCCGCCGTCACCGCTTCCTTTAGGGTCACCACCTCGCTCGCGGGCCCCTGCAATACCCATGTTATTCCTGTCTTTTTTGCAACCAACTCCTTTCTATAAAGTATTACTTTAATAAGGTATTACTTACCTTCCTTGTCCTCGAGCTCCTTTTTGGCAAGTCCGAGCTCGTTCTCGGACTGCTCAAGGCTCTGCTTCAGTGCATTGACCTCCGCAGCAAGGCGGCAGAGGTCAGTCAAGCGCAGCCTACATTCCCATATTGACATATTTATATTAGACTCCTGCAGATATCTTTTAGATCCTCATCCGGCTTTTTCTTTCCAAACACCGAACTAAGCATCGTGGGCTACTGCCTATGCGGTAATATTTTTACATATTCAAACTTACCTCAAAACCTGTTAGAAGGCTGGTATAAGCTTCGGCCAGCCCGCTTGGCGGACTGAACTTTCCGGACAACCGCACTCATGATAGTGCGATGCTCCTCGCCGATGGAGGCCCGTTAAAGCGCCTCCAGAAGTTATCCGGTGCCTCCGGATGGACGAAGGTCACCGGTGTCGTAGCCTTGCCCTTCTTACTTAAGGGGTCATTGTCGGACTTCTAACCACTAATCAAGGTTCTGCACGGAGTCCGCAAGACAGGGCCGGACTTAGAGCCCTCCGGGTTTTGCCCCTTTGCGCCGGAGTCCGGGAGGTTGCCTTGCCGCGCCTCCCGGGCCACCTCCTCCTGGTTGGGCCCTTTGGGACTCCACCGCGGTATCGCTCAAGGCCATGAGGGAGGGAGGCGGCCGGAAGTGAAGTGCTATTCACATCCGACGATTCAAGGAGCCGCTTCGGCAAGCGAAGCTCGTCCCTTTGGCGGGCTACATGGTTATATTCGGCGTTAGAAGACACCATGCGACAAATAAAAAATCATTAGTTATTTTGGAATCCGGACACTTACGATCTCGCCAGGCGCTTGGCCCTTGATGGCCACTCCTCCTCGTCGTTGTCGACGTTGGTGGAGAAGTCCAGAGGAAGAGTCCTGCCTTTCTTGATTCCTCCGCCTCCCTGCCGGGCGGCCTTCCTTTTCTTCTCTTCTTCACCGGGGAGAGGCTTCTTTTCCTCCTCCTCATTCTCGTGGAGAGGATTCTCGCCAGAATCTGATAGCACCGACGCCGGAGCTCCTTCGAGTTCCCCGTGGCCTCCTTCTTGGCCTTCTTCTCTGTCACCACGTGAGGGTACCGGAACCAGCAGCCTCCTGGCCAAGCGGGCGTCCTGCTGGGTCTTCTGGCAAAGGAGCCGGACAGTTAATCTGTCCGGACGCCTTTCAGCCAGTCCGCTAAAGGTTAGGGAGTTTTAGATCCCGTGACAGAGTCAAACTCTGAAAAAGTGTCCCATAAAGGGCAAAATAACTTACCTCGCTGGCTTGACGCTGCGAGCGGAATCCGCGATCTTCGGTAGTGGATGCGGAGCTGGCCGCCTTTGAACAAAGCACCTTCCAGGCATCTTCGCACGTGAGTGTCAAGAGCCGGCTCAAGGTCCGTGCTGTGCATGGGAGAATCCGCTGGATGAGCATAACCTGACTACGCTGACAAGCTTGAGGTTCTTGTCCACCAGGTTTCGGACACAGGTTTGGAGTCCGCCAACTCTTCCAATCACCCCACGCCAGCCCGTCTCTTTCCATGATGTGAGCCTGTGGTGGGGAGCCAGATCTGAATTGGGGCCGCCACCATTTGAGTCGCTGCTGCTCGGGTGATGTAGAACCACCCCGATTGCCACCCCTTTATGGTCTCCACGAAGGAGCCTCAAGCCATGTAACATTGGGCATCCCGCCGCCATGGCGCCCAAGACTACCGTCGGCCGCCTACTATCTTCGGTTTGACGCTAAAGGTCTTCAACCATAAACCGGTGGGGCTGGATGCAGAGGAAGGTTTCGCACACCCATTTATAAACGCCGAGATATTGAGGATGAAGTTTGGGGCCGATCGTGGAAATCCAGCCGTAATAGAACATGAGCCCCTGACAAATGGGTGAAGTGGAAAACCTAGTCCGCGGAGGAAGTGGGTGAGGAACACCACCCTCTCATGGGGCCTGGGGTGGGGATGAGCTGCCCCTTGGTGGGGAGCCGACACGCCGATGTCGCCGACAAGTATCCGGCCTCCGCAGCCTTGTGGATGTGCCCCTCCGTGACGGAGGAGGCCATCCACTTGCCTCCCGCCTCCGGACATAATTGGAGAAGGTTGAGGTGGGATGTGCGGACTTGGGCGCTGGAGCTCGAAGTGCAGGAATGGATGAGCAAAGGAGGAAGAAGGCGAGGTGAAAAGGTGGATCCTTATCCCTTATATGGACGGACGCAACTAAGCGCCCCCACCAGCCTGGTAAAAACTCAGCTTATCTCCTGAGCGCCGAATCAATGGCGCGGTTGGGTTACCCACATCCGTATTGATGAGAATCCGAATAAGGGGGACACGATCTCCGCTTTGACAAGACGTGCCAAGGAAACCGCCTCGCTAAACGCTACCGAGGTGGTACAAGAAAACGTATTCGAACGAAGACTTGGCCGTATGCGTGATGGCACACCGCGAATACGCCAGCCAGATTGATTTTGTGTAAATATTATTCTCTCTCACGGTGTTATGTGGAAATTATTTTTGCGTAGCGGACACCGTCCTTGTGTTCAAAATCTTCTATGAAGTATTCGGAGGAGGAACCCGCCTTGCAATGCCGAAGACAATATGCTACCGCCGGACTCGTCATTCATTGAAGCCCTCGTTCAGGCTACCGAGGGAGTCCTGGACTAGGGGTGTCCGGATAGCCGAACTATCATCTTTGGCCGGACTCGGACTATGAAGATACAAGATTGAAGACTTCGGCCCCGTGTCCGGATGGGACTTTCCTTGGCGTGGAAGGCAAGCTTGGCGATACGGATATGTAGATCTCCTACCGATGTAACCGACTCTGGTAACCCTAACCCTATCCGGTGTCTATATAAACCGGAGGGTTTTAGTCCGAGGATCTAACAACAATCATACCATAGGCTAGCTTCTAGGGTTTAGCCTCTCCGATCTCGTGGTAGATCTACTCTTGTACTACCCATATCATCAATATTAATCAAACAGAGTAGGGTATTACCTCCATCGAGAGGGCCCGAACCTGGGTAAAAACATCGTGTCCCTCGTCTCCTGTTACCATCCGCCTAGACGCACAGTTCGGGACCCCCTACCCGAGATCCCCCGGTTTTGACACCGACACTTATCCTTTGCTACAAAAAGGATTGGGCCACCTTGCTGCACCTTATTTACTTTCATTGCTTGTTACTCGTTGAGGGAGTCCTGGATTAGGGGGTATCCGGACAGCCGGACTATGTACTTTGGCCGGACTGTTGGACTATGAAGATACAAGATTGAAGACTTCATCCCGTGTCCGGATTGGACTCTCCTTTGCGTGGAAGGCAAGCTTGGTGATTCGGATGTTAGATCTCCTTCTCTATAACCGACTCTGTGTAACCCTAGCCCCCTCCGGTGTCTATATAAACCGGAGGGTTTAGTCCGTAGGACAAGGACAATCATAACCATAGGCTAGCTTCTAGGGTTTTAGCCTCTACGATCTCGTGGTAGATCAACTCTTGTAATACTCATATCATCAAGATCAATCAAGCAGGAAGTAGGGCATTACCTCCATCGAGAGGGCCCGAACCTGGGTAAACATTATGTGCCCCGGCTCCTATTACCATTAGCCTTAGACGCACAGTTCGGGACCCCCTACCCGAGGTCTGCCGGTTTTGACACCGACATTGGTGCTTTCATTGAGAGTTCCTCTGTGTCGTCGCTGAAAGGCTCAATGGCTCCTTGAATCATCAACAACAACTTAGTCCAGGGTGAGACTTTTCTCCTCGGACAGATCTTCGTATTCGGCGGCTTCGCACTGCGGGCCAATTCGCTTGGCCATCTTGAGCAGATCGACAGCTACGCCCCTGGCCATCAGGTCAGGTTCGGGAACTTGAATTACACGGCCGACATCCGCGGAGACTTGATCTTCGACGGATTCGGGCCTGCTCCAGGGGCGCCGGACGGTCACGACATAGATTGGTTGTCGGATAATATTCGGGATAACGCACCTGCAGCGGCTCCGGACCTAAATCTGGGGCAGATCACGTCGTCCGAGGACAGGTGGATGGACCCTGCCACGGAGGCCGTGCACTCATCGGCACTGGAGCCGAACACAGACTCCACTCCCAAGGAAATCTGTGTCACCGGACTCCCGGACTCGTCTCCGGTCGTAGGTTCCAGACCGCATGCATCCGGACCCATTGACTCTGATTGGGCTCTGGTAACGGAGTTCACCGCTGGGGATATCTTTCAGCACTCACCCTTCTGTGATGTGCTGAATTCATTAAGGTCTCTCTCTTTATCAGGAGACTCTTGGCTGAACTATGTCTGGCTCGAGTGGGAAGCAGATGACGAAGAAATTCGTTACCCACCCACCACCCACTTCATTGCCACTGTCGATGATTTAACCGACGTGCTCAACTTCGACTCCAAAGACATCGACGGTATGGACGACGATACAGGAGAAGAATAGAAACCATCGCCCACAGGGCGTTGGACAGCCACCTCTTCATATGATATATATATGGTAGACACCAACAAAGAAAGCAATGGCGATGAGGCAACAGGAGATAACCACTTAGGGAAGCAATCAAAACATGGGCGTCATAGACGCCGCTCTAAGCCCCGCCATAGCAATACCGGCACTGGAGACGAAAACAATCCGGATGGTGCCGAGGATGAATACAATCCCGATCAGCCTACCTTCGAGCAGGCCGAACAGGAAGACGGGCAAGCTAGCCCAGATGAACAGGCGATGGACGGAGACTCGAAGGATGACAATTATATGCCTCTCTCCGAGGACGAGGTGAGCCTAGGCGACGACGAATTCGGCGTGCCTGAGGATCCCATAGAACAGGAGCGCTTGAAGCGCCGGCTTATAGCCACTGCAAGAAGCCTGAAAAAGAAGTAGCAACATCTCCAAGCTTATCAAGATCTGCTAACAGACAGATGGACCGAGGTCCTGGCAGCCGAGGAATACGGACTCCAGCGCCCCACCAAAGGTTACCCCAAGCACAAGTTGCTACCTCAACTCGAGGAAGAGGCCCTAGAGCCTACACTACCAGCATAGGATGAGGCTGACCGGCCACCTCGTGGCCGAGATAAAACGACATATCAGCCTGAATACCAGCCCGCACCCCGATGCCCATATACTACGGCCTGGGGCAATACGCAGGACCTGCGAGACATATTAGAAAACAAAGCAGGACAACCAAGATCGATCTACGGATCGCGGGGGCACGCCACAGCACATGACGATGACCGTCATGCCGGATACACTAACAATAAGTCCGGCCGGGCCGAACATAACCGACCAGACTCAGTCGGACTACGTCGTGACATAGCCCGGCATAGAGGCGCCGCACACCCCCTCTGCTTCACCGATGAAGTAATGGACCATGAATTCCCAGAAGGGTTTAAACCCGTAAACATCGAATCATACGATGGCACAACAGACCCCTCGATATGGATCGAAGATTTCCTTCTCCACATTCACATGGCCCGCGGTGATGACCTACATGCCATCAAGTATCTTCCCCTTAAGCTTAAAGGACTAGCCCGACACTGGTTGAACAGCCTGCCGGCGAACTCCATCGGCAGTTGGGAAAATCTGGAGGACGCATTCCTCGACAACTTCCAATGCACTTACGTGTGACCACCGGATGCTGATGACTTAAGTCACATTACCCAACAGCCCGGAGAGTCAGCCAGGAAATTCTGGACTCGGTTCCTAACGAAAAAGAACCAAATCGTCGACTGTCCGGATGCCGAAGCCCTAGCGGACTTTAAGCATAATATCCACGACGAATGGCTCGCCCGACACCTCGGCCAAGAAAAACCGAAGTCCATGGCGGCCCTCACGACACTCATGACCCGCTTTTGTGTGGGCGAGGACAGCTGGCTGGCTCGCAGTAGCACCACGCCAAGAAGCTCCGGCACCTCAAATGTCCGCGACAGCAACGGCAAGCCATGGCGCAATAGACATATGCGTCGGAACAATGGCGACAATGCCGAAGACACGGCAGTCAATGCCGGATTCAGCGGCTCGAAATCCGGTCAGCGGAAAAAGCCGTTCAAAAGAAACAATCCGGGATCGTCCATTCTGGACCGCATACTCGACCACTCGTGCCAAATTCACGGCACCCCTGATAAGCCGGCTAACCACACTAACAGAGATTGCTGGGTGTTCAAGCAGGCCGGCAAGTTGAATGCCGAAAACAAAGACAAGGGGCTGCACAATGATGATGACGAGGGAGCCCGCGTCCAACACCGGGGATGTAAGAATTTTACTCTCCAGGTGAAAACGGTAAACATGATCTATGCCACCCACATTCCCAAACGGGAACGAAAGCGTGCACTAAGGGACGTCTACTTGCTGGAGCCAGTCGCCCCAAAGTTCAACCCATGGTCATCCTGTCCGATCACTTTCGATCGTAGGGACCACCCTACCAGCATCCGTCACGGTGGTTCAGCCGCATTGGTCCTTGACATCGACGGTTTTAACCTTCTTTATCTTTCAGGAAACTACTTTCGGGCAGCCCCTTCAAAGAACCGGATCATCGGACTCATCACAGGAGGAAAAAACAAGGAGGCAAGAGGCTTTGCGTGCAAGGGAATACCCAGGTGGTCTCTGTTAATGATCGTCATACATGTTTTACATACCCGCATGCAGCCTGCCCTTGGATAGGACATGTCAAATAGTCCTATTTGTTTCTACTTAACACATTAATTGTACACATACACCTTGACGTATTATCCAAATAACAACGGGAAACAATATACAGCGTCAGCTTATTATTATTATCTTCATATTTCCCCTTGAATATTTATTGCATCCGTACACATTGGTACGTTCAGTTTGCCAGGGGCTTTTTATTGTGCCCCATAACACGGCAAGAAAAGTTCGAACACTTTCGACAGTGCAGCACCCCGAACTTATAGCATTATATGCATCAGCTCCGAATCATGTCTTCGGTCAATAGTTGGGTTAGCCCGGCTCCCTTGTTTTGGTAACTTACGTACCGTTATATCGGCTAAGGTAGCGCAGGGAGAACTACTGCGATTGTGTCCCGGTTCTTCCGGACGAGCACCTCAGTAGAGAAAGCTGAAAACTGACTGTCATGATGCGGCGAGAGCTGGTCACTGTTCGAAAGCTATTAAATCCTTAAAGATTTTTTCCGCTTCAGGCGAGGAATCGGCCTTGTCCGATTTAGGCGTGTATAGTGCCCCAATTCGGCCTTCCGAATACTAGGGGCTTCGGCCAAATTTAAAATTGTAGACTTCTATGGCTAAGTGAGAGTTATAAAGCCGCATAGTCCTATTGCCTGGTTCGCTGCGCTAAACACCTCCTTAAAGGACCAAAAATTTGGATAAAGAGTGTTTGGGTTTTCCACGAACACCCCAGTACTAGTTATGCGGGGGCGGAAGCCGACGACTGGCCTACTTTCAGAATTTTATAAACAGCCGCACAGAAGGTAATATTTTAAATCAACAAAGCGTCATATAGCGCAAACGAACTCGTGTTCATATTACAAAGACAGCATGAGTACATTCACTCAAAGATTTTGTCCTTGGTACATTCATCGGCCACAAGGCGAGCGCCTTTCATAACGCCATCATAATATTTCTCGGGGTAGCGATGCTCCTTACCCTCTGGGGGCCCATCCTTCACCAGCTTCTCTACATCCAGTTTGGCCCGATGCATCTTCGCACGGGCAAAGGCCCGGCGGGCACCCTCAATACAGACGAATTGCTTGATAACCTCAAGCCGCGGACAGGCGTTTACCATCCGCTTTATAAGTCCAAAGTAGCTATCGGGCAGGGGCTCACCAGGCCACATCCGGACTATGAGGTCCTTCATGGCCAGCTCGGCCGCCTTGTGGAGTTCGACCAATTGCTTCAGTTGGTCACTTAGGGGCATCGGGTGTTCGGCTCCAGTATATTGGGACTAGAACAGCTTCTCCGTTGAGCTCCCCTCTTCGGCACGGTAGAACTCCGCGGCATCCGACATGCTTCGTGGCAGATCTGCGAATGCCCCTGGAGAGCTCAGAATTCGGGTAAGTAAAATAAATGTCTCCTCCACATGCTTGGTTTGCATAATGAATGCCTTAACCCGCTGCTATCTTCTTGGCCGCCTGGATTTCCTGGAGGGCTTTTTGGGCTTCGGCCTTGGCGTCTTTCGTGCTCTGGAGGGCCTTGGCAAGCTCATACTCTTGAGTCTTGAAGTTATGCTCCAAGGACTCAAACTTCGTGCCGAACTCCTGGAGCTCTTGTTGTACCTCGCTCACCCGAGCATCTTGCTTTTTGCGCTCAGTGCGCTCCGCGGCCGCTTTGTCTTCGGCCTCGGACAGCGCTTTCTTCAAGGCCGCCACTTTGGTCGTGGCCCCTATTTAAAAATCATGATGCTTTTTGTTAGCATCACCAATTTTTCTTCCTCTACATGGCACACGAACGGGGTATCACTTACCTTTGTTCTCCTCGAGCTGCCTCTTCGTAAGGCTGAGCTCTTCTTCGGCCTGCTACAGGTCTCGTTTGAGTCCAGCCACCTCTGTTGTGCGGGCGGCAGCGGCCAGCAGCAATGCCTGCTTTTTCACATAGGCATTCATTGTTAGACTCCTGCGGATTAAACATTGATCCTCCGTTTGGTTTTTCTTTCCGAACACCAAACAGAGTATCAGGGGCTACTCTCTATCGGGTGATATTTTCTCACACTTTTTACCTCAAAGCCTGTTAGAAGGCTGGTGCAGGCTTCGGTCAATCCGCTTTTGGCGGACCGAACCTTCTCAATCTTCGTACTCATAAGAGTACGGTGCTCTTCGTCAATGGAAGCGCCGCGAAGCACTTCCAGCAAATTATCCGGTGCCTCCGGCTGGATGGAGGTCCTCGGCACGGCCGGCTTGCCGTCCTTAGCTAGGGGTTGCCTACTCAAGTCCAGAACCTTTGGAGGTTCCGGCGCAGTAACCGGCTGGGAGCCAGACTTGTTGTGGCTCCCATCCGCATAGTCCATGGGGATCTTACCCCCCATGTGCCCGGCGTCTGGGATTTCGCCTTGGGGCGTCTCCAGAACCGTCGCCCCCTGCTCGGGTATCCTTTGGGACAACTGAGGGAGTCCTGGATAAGGGGGTATCCGGACAGCCGGACTATATACATCGTCTGGACTATAGAAGCGTCAAGATACAAGACTCAAGACTTCGGCTCATGTCCGGATGGGACTCTCCTTTGCGTGGAAGACAAGCTTGGCGATCCGGATATTATGTTTCCTTCCTTGTAACCGACTCCATGTAAACCCTAGCTCTCCGTGTCTATATAAACCAGAGAGGATGGTCCTTAGAAGGCCGATCACAATTACAATCATACCATCATAGGCTAGCTCTTAGGGTTTAGCCTCTACGATCTCGTGGTAGATCTACTCTTGTATTCCACATATCTTCAATATTAATCAAGCAGGAAGTAGGGTTTTACCTCCATCGAGAAGGCCCGAACCTGGGTAAACATTGTGTCCCTTGCTTCCTGTTACCATCAGCCTAAGACGCATAGATCAGGACCCCCTACCCAAGATCCGCCGATTTTGACACCGACATTGGTGCTTTCATTGAGAGTTCCTCTGTGTTGTCGCTTCAAGGCTTGATGGCGTCTTCAATCGTCAACAACACGGTCCAGGGTGAGACTTCTTTCCCCAGACAGACCTTTGTGTTCGGCGGCCGATCAAGGGCCAATTCGCTTGGCCAGTTGGAGCAGATCGATAGCGTCGCCCCTGGCTACCAGATCAGGTTCGGAAACTCGAACCACACGACAGATGCCCGCGGAGACTTGACCTTCGACGGATTCGAACCTGCGCCAGGAACGCCGGACAGTCACGACGGGCACGGCCTAGACCTGCTGTCGGACAATGCTCGGAACATCATCCCTGCAATAGCCCCGGATCTAAAGCCGGAATGGGTTGCGTTGCCCAAGGACGGAGGGATGGACCCCGCCCCACAGGCCGCACGCTCATCGGCGGTGGAACCAAACACAGGCCGCATCTCCGCGGAGACCTGTATCTCCGGACCCCGGACTCAGCATTCGTCGTTGGTTCCGTCCGCAGGCCTCTGAGCCATACCAAGCCATGTTGGGCTCCGATAATGGAGTTTACCGCCGTGGACCTCTTTCAGCACGCGCCCTTCGGCGACATGTTGAACTCTTTAAAATCTCTTTCTTTGTCAGGAAACTCTAGGCCGAACTATGTCCGGCACGAGTGGGAAGCAGGCGACGAAGGAATTCGGCGCCCACCCACCACCCACTTCATTGCCATGATCGAAGAATTAACCGACGTGCTTGACTCCGAAGACATCGACGGTATGGACGACGATGGAGGAGAGGCTCCAGGATCCATGGAGCACAGGACTACTACCTTGTCACACGATATATACATGGTAGATACGCCCAATAAGGACGGCAGTCCGGATGATAAAACACCCGGGCAAAAGACAAAGAGGCGGCGCAGACGCCGCTCAAAGTCCAGCAATGGCAAAAATAGCGACAAGAGCGCAAGAAGGGTTGATATACCCACAAACTCCGAAAGCAATAATGACCAGATGGACCCAGCGATGGAGCAGGACGAGCCAGGTCATGCCAAATCAAGTTCGGAGCAAATACCCGATCACAATGATCCGGAGGGACGAGCTCATGATGCCGCCTGCATAGGAAGACAGTCGGACGACTTAAGCATTCATCATCCCGGACGAACAAGTGGAACGAGACAACCTCCACAGAAAGCTTATGGCCATGGCAAGAAGTCTAGAAAAGCAGAAGCAACGGCTCAAGGCCACATAGGAAAAGCTAAGTCGCAGATGGAATAAGGTGCTAGACACCGAAGAAAGATATGGTGATGACCGCCATACGAAAAGCTATCCGAAGCGCAAGCTATCGCTGTAATTCGACGACGCGCCGTTCCACAAAAGAAAATTCGACCAAGAAACCAGACGCACCGCTTCACAACCATAACAGAGCGTCATGACATCAAGCGCCACGCATCCACGCGAGCATCCGGATAAGAAGGCCGGTGCAGCCAGGTCCATATATGGATCTAGAAGACACACCCCAGCGAAGGACTTTGGTCACCCAAATGCTTATACAAGCCAGATACCAGTTCGGAATCAACCCCGAACACAACAACAGCCGACTACATGCCACAATGCGTCCAGATACAGAGGGGCTGCTCACCCCCTGTGCTTCACCGAAGAAGTACTGGACCATGAATTCCCACAATGCTTTAAACCTGTGGAACATAGAAGCACACGACGGCACGGCTGCACTCCAATGGTCTGGATCGAGGATATTATCCTGCATATTCACATGGCTCGTGGGGATGACCTCCACGCCATCAAATACCTTCCCCTCAAGTTAAAGGGACCAGCTCGACATTGGTTGAAAAGCCTCCCCGAAAACTCAATTGGGAGTTGGGAGGAACTCGTAGACGCTTTCAGGGCCAATTTTCAAGGGACTTATGTCCGGCCTCCGGATGCAGACGATATAAGTCACATAATCGAAACAGCCCGGAGAGTCCGCCCGCAAGCTTTGGAACAGATTCCTCACTAAGAAGAATCAAATTGTCGACTGTCCGGACGCTGAAGCCTTAGCGTCTTTCAAACAGAGCATTCGTGACGAATGGCTCGCCCGACACCTTGGCCAAGAAAAGCCAAGGACAATGGCAGCCTTAACAAGCCTTATGACCCGCTTTTGTGCGGGTGAGGATAGCTGGTTGGCCCGTAAAGGCACCAGCGACCCCAGCACATCTGAACTAACGGATGGCAACGGGAAGCCACGGCGTAATAAAAACAAACGCCAAAACAAGGAAGAGAGCCCGGACAACACGACGGTCAACGCCGGATTCAGGGGCTCTCGACCTGATCAGCAAAAGAAGCCATTCAAAGGCAGTAAAGATGGACCGTCCGGTCTGAACAGAGTCCTGGACAGACTATGCCAAATTCATGGCACCCCGGAGAAACCTGCGAACCACACCCATAGAGAGTTCTGGGTCTTCAAGCAGGCCGGCAAATTAAATGCCGAACACAAGGGGAGGGGCACACCAAGCGAAGACGAGGATGAACCTCACCACCAACACCGGGCATGTAAAAAATTCCCGCCAGAGGTTAAAATAGTAAACATGATCCACGCGACTCACACATCCACGAGAGGGCATGAACGCGCGCCCATAGAAGCGCACGATGTAGAGCCCGTCGCACCCATGTCTCACTACTAGAAGTCTCGTCCGAGCTCTTTCGATCACACGGACGGCCGAACTAAAATTCGGCGAGGAGGATCATAGGCCTTGGTGCTTGACCCAATAATCGACGGATACCGTCTCACCCGTGTCCTCATGGACGGAGGCAGTGGTCTCAATTTAATATACGAGGACACTGTCCGCAGAATGGGGATAGACCCATCCAGAATTAAACAAAGCAACACCACCTTTGAAGGGGTGATACCAGTGCGTTAGCTGCAAGCGCAGGGCTCCGGCTGTGGCTGGAAGTAACATTCGCCCCAGTGCAACTCTGTAAGCAAAGAGCTGCTCTTCACTGTCGCACCCTTCCAAAGCAGCTATCACGCATTGCTAGGAAGAACGGCCTTCGCCCGCTTCAACGCATTGCCGCACTATGGCTACCTTACACTCAAGATGCCCGGTCCCCGTGGTGTCATCACCGTTAGCGGAATCATAAAGCGCCCTTCACGCGCAGAGGAATATGCGACGGCCCTAGCGGCCGGACTATAAGCGGCCTCCAAGATTAGAAAACATGATTGGTCATTACCACCACAGACACGGTTAGACGAGTCCGGTAGCCCGGATAAAATTCAAACAGGTCACCGTATATGTAATCCCATAACGGAAACCAGGGGTTGTCTATATTTAATACAGCCCCACGCTTGGCTCGACCTTATTGGCAGGCCAACAACTTACACTTTTTTTATTATTAATCGTGATACTTACGCTGCACCTCCCTACGAAGTTTTTCTTTTTACGTACAACGTCATAGCGATACCCTTCTAGGATACGGGCACAACGGAGACAAAGGCGCAGACGCAGCAGGGCCCCTGCAACAGGTTTCTTTTTAGATTAAGCCCCTGTAAACCTTTTCTATCGCCTCTTGTTGTTTAACCATCCCATGGGTTCTATACCCTGAGAGGATACTGCCGCTTTTGGCATTTGGCCACGGCAGACTAAATTGCACGCGATACTCTAGAAATAAAGGGCTTAAAAATAGGCTCTTGTCAGCCTATCTTCTTTTACAAAAGACCGAATACCCTCGGGAGTGTTCGGCGTCACGAGTTTGGCCGTATATGCATCAGCTCCGAATCATGTCTTTGGTCAAATGTTGGGTTTGCCCGGCTCCTGGGTTTGCCGCCTTATGTTCCACTATCATCCGACTAAGGCAGGCCAAAGGAGAACTACTGCGAATGTGCCGTGGTTATTTTGGATGAGCGCCTCAGTAGAGAAAGCCGAAAACTGACCGTCATGATACAGCGAGAGACTGTTTAACCACTCGAAGACTCACGGGAATCCCTAAAGATTCCTCCGCCTTAACGAAGGGCCGTTTCCCGGCCATGTACACATGCGCTCGTATTCAGATGCACGTGGAGGTACCAGGGGCTACATAGTAGCCCCACCATTATACCCCCATGGCTAAGCGAAAGTGTTACAGCTATATAATCCGGTTGCCTAGTTCGACGTGCGATCACCTCCTTAATGGACCAAGACGTTGGATCAAGTGTGATTAAGCATATTTTTATGAACACCCCGCATTATATGCGTGGGGCTGAAATAACGATCGCTATCTTTCGGACTACTTATACATATAAGAATGGCCGCAAAGGGGGGACAATCATACTTCCGGGCAAAAGTATAAACATAGCCTCATAATTAAACTAAACATTGTTTTCTACAATGATTCGACTTATCACTCGAATAAAACACTCTTCGAGCACTGCGCCTCTATCAGGCGGGCACCTTCTGTGACTTGCGCCAAGTAGTGCTCGGCCGGATGTTGGCCTCCCGCCGGATCCTGGCTCGCTATTACAGTGGCCTCCATATCCGTCCAGTAGGCTTTAACGCGGGCTAGAGCCATCCGCGCACCCTCTATGCACGCCGACCTTCTCAGGGCGTCAATCCGGGACACGGCTCCAAGGAATTGTTGCACCAAACCAAAGTAGTTGTCCGGCTTAGGCCCCTTCGGCCAAAGATGGTCTATTACAGACCGCATTGCAAGTCCGGACAGCCTGTGGAGCTCCACCATAGCAGCCACCTTCTCATTCAAAGGGCAGCGGCGAAAGTGGGAGCATTGAACTGCGACCAGAAAAGCTTTCTCCACTTCTTCATCGCTTTGACCTCGAAGAACTTGACAAAGGTCACTGCATTATTCGCCGAGTCCGCATATGCGTCAGCAGGACTCATGCAACCCGCCAGGGGAGCATACTTCGGATCCAAGAACTTCGTCCGCAGTAAATACGAGCCCCCAGCCATGATTTTGTCAGCTTGTTGGAGCTCCTCCCGCATACTCCGGATCTCGGTCCGCATCTCCTTGGCGGCATTACGCGCCTTGTCCAGCTCGGCCGAACTAGCCTTATTCTCCTTTTCAAGGAGTGCGTACTGGTCGGCGGCATTTTTTTAACTCTTTAGCCATTTCGGCTATCTTTTCCTTGCTCCGGCGACGAGCAACCTGTTCGGCTCTCAACTCTTCGGCCGCCTTTAGGGCAGCCGCATTGCCAGCCCGAGCTTGTTCCTTGGCTTGAGCAAGTTCCGCCCTCAGGGCCTCCACGGCAGCAGCACCATCTGCAGTGCACACATATTGCATTAATATTATGCCGCTTTGACATTTTCCTACACATTATAATAAAAACAAAGCACATACCCTGGGACTCCTCAAGCCGTTTATTCACCAGCGTGATATCGGCATCGATGGATCTGATTTGCCTCCTTAGTTCGGCAACTTCAACAGACTGGTCGGCTGCCGGATCCTTGTATACCTACGCACATGTACGGCGCAGCCATCAGTATATGATCCCCCGTTTGCCGCCTATGGCGAGCAACCAGAGTCTCAGGGGCTACTATCTATAGGGAGCACACCTAGCGCATGCCTCATAACCAAAAAGTTGTGCATTTTTTACATACCTCAAAGCCTTTGAGCATGCTTGTAAATGCCTCATTCAAACCGCTGGTAGCGGATGAAATCCTCGTGAGCACCATGCTCATTAAAGAGCGGTGCTCCTCCGAGAGCGCGGCTTGCTCCAGACGGCCCGTCAGTACGTCCGGCCGGACAGTGAACTGCGCCAGACCCTTCTCATCGCCCCCCGTAGGAGCCGAACGCTCCGGGCTTAGGGCGGCTGACGTGTTCCCCTCCGGCTTCGGCAGATCCGGACTCTTCCGTGACGACACCTCCGTGTCACCCGCTTCATGAGGCGGAGAGCTGGGTGGAGTCTCGCTCTCCATCATCTCCGGACGAAGGTCCCCCGAAGACGAACTCTATTGAGAAGAGCTGCTCGCCGGACTACAAAAGGCAAAGTCCTGGTTATGGATCTCGGAGTAACACCACACCTTCGAACTGATGAATAACTTACGGCTCGGTGGAGGGCTGGCCCGTTGGTGGGCATGACGTGGTGAGGGCGCCCGTCACGGCAGAGCCCCTTGGTGATGTTTTCTTCCCTTGCTTGGGCGTCTCCGCCCCCAAATCTTCGGAGGCGGCCCTCTTCTTCCCGCGTGGGGAGGAGGCTTTGACCTCCCCTTCCCGACTATCCTCCATAGGAGGGTTAGCAATTTCCCCGGTCTGGATGCGCAGCACATGAAGTTTAGCTTCACTTCCCTTTCCTTCGCCTTTCCTCAAGGGATTTGTTTGAGCGCCTCTCCAAAGATCTTTGCAATGGTTGGACCAGCGGGCCTTCGTGAAGTGGCGCCGACACCTGATTCTCTTCGCTTTGTCGAGCCATTCCCCGGACGCGGAGGGAGTGTTAGAATAATAATCATGATAAATATAAATGAAGTGTCCGCTTTAAGGTTACTTACTTGGGCATCTAGGCGATTGCAGCTTAGGCCCGCATCCTCGGTGGTGTCCTGGACACTTTGCTTGTGGTCCAAGAATAATTTACACATTCCTTCGAAAGGCCAAAGCCAAAGAAGTGCTTAATAGTCCGCGGACCCTCCGGATTAAACTCCCACATACGGAGAGGCCGACGTTTGCACGGCAATATCCGCCGGACTAGCATTACTTGAATTATGCTGACAAGATTTATGTCCCTCCTAATGAGCTCCCAGATGTGATTCTGCAGTTCTGGTACATCGCCAGCAGGCCCATAACTCCGTCCCACATCGGTCCAAGACGCCAACTGTGGTGGAGGGCCTGAGCGGAACTCGGGGGCAGCTACCCACTTTGTGCCTCTGGGAGCGGTGACATAGAACCATCTGCGTTGCCATACGTCGGACACTTCCGGAAAAGAACCCTCTGGCCATGGGGCATCGGCGTTCCTGCTTATTATGGCGCCTCCGCACTCCGCATGTCGCCCCTCGATCATCTTCGGCTTCACATTGAAGGTCTTTAGCCATAAACCGAAGTGTGGGTTGACGTGGAGAAAAGCCTCGCACACGATAATTAAAGACGAGATAAGGAGGATGGCATCTGGAGCCAGATCATGGAAATCCAAGCCATAGTAGAACATAAGCCCCCTCACAAAGGGGTCGAGGGTGAGGCCTAGGCCTCAGAGGAAATGAGGAGTAAACACGACGCTGTCATTGGGCTCCGACGTGGGAATGACTTGCCCCGGAGCAGGAAGCCTGTGCTGGATATCGGCAGTCAGGTATCCGACCTCCCTAAGCTTCGCAATATCCTCCTCCTGAATCGAGGAGGCCACCAACCGGCCTGCTACGTCGGATCCGGACTTACTGGAGGATCTGGGGTGTTGGAGCTTAGGCTTTGGGCGATGGAGCTCGAGGTATGAGAAGGAGCAGGAGAGGTGGAGACGAGGCGTAGGCCTCGACCACTTTATAAAAGGGATGAATACCAAGAGTCCTCAGCGTGACTGCTTGAGACTTATCTAAAAAAACAACACGAAATTATACCAACAGTCGCCGTGGGGTCGCATATGCCCATATTGATGAAAGATCCCGTATTAAGAGGGACACGATCTCTGCTTTGGCATGACATGCCGATAAAACCGCCTCGCAACGCGAGTCGAGGTGGAGCAGGAAACACTGGTTCGGGTTGGACCAGGTCACGATGCAAGTGCACGACGTACGAAGATTGCCAGCAGAACGGATTTATGCTAAGGGTGTGTGAAGATCATCTTGCAGATCCGGACACAACCTACGTGTTCGATAATCACCTTGGAGTATTCGGAGGAGGAACCCGCCTTGCAATGCCGAAGACAAGACTGCGCGCCG
Source organism: Aegilops bicornis (assembly GCA_021605145.1). NCBI lineage: Eukaryota > Viridiplantae > Streptophyta > Magnoliopsida > Poales > Poaceae > Aegilops > Aegilops bicornis. The sequence continues at coordinate 1,520,457 of JAHIAL010000055.1, forward strand.
GACTCATCGTCATTGAAGCCTGGTTCAGGGGCTACTGAGGGAGTCCTGGATAAGGGGGTATCCGGACAGCCGGACTATATACATCGTCCGGACTATAGAAGGCCAAGATACAAGACTCAAGACTTCGCCCGTGTCCCGGATGGGACACTCCTTTGCGTGGAAGACAAGCTTGGCGATCCGGATATTATGTTTCCTTCCTTGTAACCGACTCCATGTAAACCCTAGCTCTCCGGTGTCTATATAAACCGGAGAGCATGGTCCTTAGAAGTCCGATCACAATTACAATCATACCATCATAGGCTAGCTCTTAGGGTTTAGCCTCTATGATCTCGTGGTAGATCTACTCTTGTATTCCACATATCTTCAATATTAATCAAGCAGGAAGTAGGGTTTTACCTCCATCGAGAGGGCCCGAACCTGGGTAAACATTGTGTCCCTTGCTTCCTGTTACCATCAGCCTAAGACGCACAGATCGGGACCCCCTACCCAAGATCCGCCGGTTTTGAAACCGACAACAACACCTCAGTGTCGTCCGTAGGTCATGGGTAGGTGGCCGTCGGGAGTGAATCCATCTCCGACTCACTCAGAGACCCATCCGAGGAGGATACCTCTAGATGGGACCCGGCCGGACTGCATATGCATGTTCGGCATTACAACAAACCATGAAAATAAGACGTACTATAGAGTGCGGATACTTACGATTTTGCCAGGGGCTTGCCCCTGGGCAACCACTCCTCCTCGCTATAGGCGGCCGTGGTGGAGTGATCCGGAAGGGATGTCTTTCCCTTCTTCGGTGTCCTAGCCTCCCCCTGCGGGGCGGCTTTCCTTTTCTTCTCCTCCCCAGTGTGGGGAGGGGGCATTTCTTCATGTTTTCCCCCATCTCCGTGGGAGGAATCTGCCTCGGCGTCCTCGGACGACGAGTCTATCACGACCCTGCGCCGGAGATCTTTCCTGGTCCCCCTGCTGCTTTCTTGGACCTTTCGGCCTCCCGGGATGGGGCGGCCTTCCTCTTATTCTCCTCCCCTTCATGGGAGGAGTGCGCCTCATTGTCTTCGGGCGAGGCGTCCAGTGCAACCTCGCGCCGAAGACCCTTTCTGGTCCCCGTGGCCTTCTTTTCGACCTTCTTCTCCGGCACCTTCTAAGGCGCCGGAACCAGCATCTCCATCAGGAGTGCGCTTGTTGGATCTTCAGGTAGCGGAGCCGGACAGTCGATCCGCTCCGCCGTCACCACATAATCTTGTTTGATAAGCATGTTGACTTAAAATCCTCCCACGAATATGTTGGGAAAGGTACATTTTATGATGATCAGAGGACTTACCCACGGTCCTCGAAAATGGGAGGAGGAACTTCGCTGGTCTTGAACAGCACCTTCCAGACGTCTTTGCGGGTCGTGTCGAAGAGGTCCAGCAGCATCTGGTGTTTGGCCGGATCGAGCACCCACATATTGAATGCCCGTCTTTGACACGGGAGGATCCGGCGGACGAGCATGACCTGGACCGCGTTGACAAGCTTGATCTTCTTGTCCCTCATACTTTTGATACAGGTCTCGAGTCCGGTCAGCTCCGCAGGTTCGCCCCAGGCCAAGCCCTTCTTTTCCCAGGAAGTGAGCCGCATGGGGATGCCGGACCGAAATTTGGGCGCCACCGCCCAGTTGGCATCGCGCGGCTCGGTGATGTAGAACCACCCCGATTGCCACCCTTTCACGGTCTCCACGAAGGAGCCATCAAGCCATGTAACATTGGGCATTCTTCCCACCATGGCGCCTCAAGACTACCGTTGGCGCCATGATCTTCGGCTTCACGCAGAAGATTTGCAGCCACAGGCCGAAGTGGGGCTTGATGCGGAGGAAGGCCTCGCACACGACGATGAACGTCGAGATGTTGAGGATGAAATTTGGGGCTAGATCATGAAAATCTAGCCCGTAGTAATACATGAGCCCACGGACGAACGGGTGAAGTGGAAATCCTAGTCCACGAACGAAATGAGGGAGAAACACCACTCTCTCCCGAGACTTTGGGGTGGGGGTGATCTGTCCCTCCGCTGGAAGCCTGTGCGCGATGTTTTCGGCCAGGTATCCAGCCGCCCGAAGCTTGGTAATGTCCTCCTCCGTGACGGAGGAGGCCATCCACTTGCCTCCCGCTCCAGACATGCTGCGAATGGTCCTACGGAGAAGGTCAGAACTTGGGCGCTGGGGCTCGAGAGTGCGAGAATGGATGAGCGAAGGAGGAAGAAGGCGTGGGTGAGAACGGGAGATCCTTATCCCTTCATAAAGGCGGTGAAAAATGTGCGCCTCCCCACTTGCCTGTCAAAATCACTCATTTTCCAAGCGCCACGATTGATGGCACGGTTGGGTTACCCATACCCGTATTGATGAGGATCCCGTGATAAGGGGACACGATCTCTGCTTTGACAAGACGTGCTAAGGAAACTGCCTCGCAATGTGTGCGGTGGCTGGTTGTGAAAAACGGCTCAAATAATGACCGGGCCGTGGCATGATGTCATGCTATGAGGAGTTGTCAGCAGATTAGATTTGTGGAATATTGTTCTCTCTAGGGTGCTATGTGAAATTTGTCTTGTAGAGCCGGACACGATTTGAGTGTTAGAAAATTACTTTGGAGTATTCGAAGGTGGAACCCACCTTGCAATGCTGAAGACAATCTGCGCGCCGGAATCATCGTCATTGAAGCCTGGTTCAGGGGCTACTGAGGGAGTCCTGGATTAAGGGGTATCTGGATAGCCGGACTATGTACTTTGGTCGGACTGTTGGACTATGAAGATACAAGATTGAAGACTTCATCCCATGTCCGGATGGGACTCTCCTTTGCATGGAAGGCAAGCTTGGCGATTCGGATGTTAGATCTCCTTCTCTGTAACCGACTCTGTGTAACCCTAGCCCCCTCCGGTGTCTATATAAACCGGAGGTTTTAGTCCGTGGGACAAGGACAATCATAACCATAGGCTAGCTTCTAGGGTTTTAGCCTCTACGATCTCGTGGTAGATCAACTCTTGTAATACTCATATCATCAAGATCAATCAAGTAGGAAGTAGGGTATTACCTCCATCGAGAGGGCCCGAACCTAGGTAAACATCGTGTCCCCAGTCTCCTGTTACCATTAGCCTTAGACGCACAGTTCGGGAGCCCCTACCCGAGATCCGCCGGTTTTGACACTGACACTCGTTACAATTTATCTTATCCCAAAACTATCTATTACCTACAATTTCAGTGCTTGCAGAGAATACCTTACTAAAAACCGCTTATCATTTCCTTCTGCTCCTCGTTGGGTTCGACACTCTTACTTATCGAAAGGACTACGATAGATCCCCTACATTTGTGGGTCATCAACGGTCAACAACTGCTTCTTCTCATGTTTATTACTTTACACTCATTAAAATTCTCTCTCGGTGCCGGTATAGAAAGTTGACCGGCACCGGGAGAGGGGGTAGGCCACAGTCAACAACTGCTTCTTCTCATGTTTTTTACTTTACACTCTTTAAAGTTCTCTCTCAGTGCCGTTCAAGGAAGTTGGCCGACACCGAGAGAGGGGGTAGGCCACGGTCAACAACTGCCTCTTCTCATGTTTTTACTTTACACTCTTTAAAGTTCTCTCTCGGTGTCGGTCTAGAAAGTTGACCGCACCGAGACAGGGTAGGCCACGGTCAAAAACTGCTTCTTCTCATGTTTATTACTTTACACTCTTTAAAGTTCTCTCTCGGTGTCGGTCTAGAAAGTTGACCCGCACCGATAGAGGGGGTAGGCCATGGTCAACAACTGCCTCTTCTCATGTTTTTTACTTTACACTCTTTAAAGATCTCTCTTGGTGCCGGTCTAGGAGTTGACCGGCACAGAGAGAGGGGGTAGGCCACGGTCAAAAACTGCTTCTTCTCATGTTTTTTTACTTTACACTCTTTAAAGTTCTCTCTCGGTGCCGTTCTAGGAAGTTGACCGGCACCAAGAGAGGGGGTAGGCCACGGTCAACAACTGCCTCTTCTCACGTTTTTTACTTTACACTCTTTAAAGTTTTCTCTCGGTGCCGGGTCTAGAAAGTTGACCGCACCGAGAGAGGGGTAGGCCACAAATAATAACTGCTTCTTCTCATGTTTTTTACTTTACACTCTTTAAAGTTGAGTTTTGAACAAATCTAACCCAAAAAGCATATGTGTATATATATATATATATATATATATATATATATATATATATATATATATGAGTGCATCAAAAGTATTTTATCGAAAAAAATCATCAAAAGTCATGGGATTTACAAACTTTGGTCATAAAAGCGTATGAAATATGAGATACAAAAAAGATAGTGCAAAACAAAAACAAAAAGAGAAGGGGGAAAATTAGAGCAGTGGTTACCCAGGGTCGATATTCGGCTCTCGGTAATGGCCACCTTTTCAGAGAGGCGCTCTCGGTAAAGCATCTAACCTACATCTCTTTCCTTCTTGTGCATTCTCGATAATATGTATTATACTTTTTGTTGTTGTTTTCTTCCATGCTTGGCAAACAACCTTATCACATCATAATTACCATCTTGTGTTTTCTTCTTCGGATGGGCCTCGTCCGGTTCTAGAGACCAGCACCCTCCGTATTCTCCGGCGGTCTAGGGCGTTGTTCGGCACCTAGAGGGGGTAGGCCACGGGGAATAACTGCTTCTTCATGTTAGTCCATGTCATCGCGAGATAACAGACCAAGTCTAGGCCCATTCTGTCACGGCATCACCCACCGAAGACTCTGTCTCGGGGACAAACGCAGCCGGTCCTCGACGTTCCCGCTCGTGTGTGTGGTTTGTGACGCACGTGCCACGTCAAGGACGTGCGTTGCTTATTCAAATAGCACACCACCCCTCCATGCATATGCATGAGCCACACGCATGTAGGGTTGCCCTCCCCCCCTCGGGCGGTCTCCATATCGAGCACCCATCCGGTGGCCCCGGCGGTCTAGGGCATTATTCGGCACCGAAAGGGTGTAGTCCATGGTGAATAACTGCTTCTCCGTGTTAGTGCATGTCATCGCGAGATGACAGACTAAGTCTAGGCTCGTTCTGTCACGGGATCACCCACCGATGATTCTGTCTCGGGGACGGACGCAGCCGGTCCTTGACGTTCCCGCTCGTGTGTGTGGTTTTTGACGCACGTGTCACGTCAAGGACGTGTGTTGCTTATTCAAATAGCACACCACCCCTGCATGCATATGCATGGGCCACACACTTGTAGGGGTTCCCTCCCCCCCTCGGGCGGTCTCTATATCGAGCACCCATCCAGCGGCCCCGGCGGTCTAGGGCATTATTCGGCACCGAGAGGGTGTAGTCCACGGTGAATACCTGCTTCTCCGTGTTAGTGCATGTCATCGCGAGATGACAGACTAAGTCGAGTCCCGTTCTTCGAGATAGTCTCTGAGTATCGTGAGGGAATGTTTCTGGTTTGTGCAGGAAGTGCGGGTCCTATTGCTCCGTTAGCCTCAAAACTTCTTGTGCTCACAAAGGAGGCCATCACATGTATATGCATGGGCTATCCGGTGGCCCCGGCGGTCTAGGAAGTTGATCGGCACCAAGAGAGGGGGTAGGACACGGTCCACAACTTCTTCTTCTCATGTTTATTACTTTACACTCATTAAAGTTCTCTCTCCGTGCCGGTCTAGAAAGTTGACCAGCACCGAGAGAGGGGTTAGGCCACAGTCAACAACTGCTTCTTCTCATGTTTTTTTACTTTACACTCTTTAAAGTTCTCTCTTGGTGCCGTTCTAGGAGGTTGGCCGGCACCGAGAGAGGGGGTAGGCCACAGTCAACAACTGCCTCTTCTCATGTTTTTTTACTTTACACTCTTTAAAGTTCTCTCTCGGTGCCAGTCTAGAAAGTTGACCGGCACCGAGAGAGGGGGTAGGCCACGGTCAAGAACTTCTTCTTCTCATGTTTATTACATTACACTCTTTAAAGTTCTCTCTCGGTGCCGGTCTAGAAAGTTGACCCGCACCAAGAGAGGGGGTAGGCTATGGTCAACAACTGTCTCTTCTCATGTTTTTTACTTTACACTCTTTAAAGTTCTCTCTCGGTGCCGGTCTAGGAAGTTGACCGGCACCGAGAGAGGGGGTAGGCCACGGTCAAATACTACTTCTTCTCATGTTTTTTTTACTTTACACTCTTTAAAGTTGAGTTTTGAACAAATGAATTTCAAACTTTGGTCGTAAAAACATATGAAATATGAGATACAAAAAAGATAGCACTAAACGAAAATGCAAAGAGAAGGAAAAAATATTAGAGCAGTACTTACTGAGGGTCGACTATCGGCCCTCTGTAATGTCCTCTTTTTCCGAGAGTGCCGCTCGGTAAAGCATCTAACCTAGATCTAGGGGGGCGTATTTTCCGAGAGCTGCTCTCGATAAATCATCTAACCTAGATCTAGAGTTGATTTCTTTTCCAAGGGCCGCACCGACAAGCACTCGGTAAATGTGACATCGACTACTAAAGAATATTCCCCCCTGTTGTTTCTTCTCTGGACTCCCCACCGACCGGCGCCCCTCCACTCCTCTGCCCCCCACCGACCGGCGCCCCTCCGCCGCCCGGGGCCCCCTCCACCGCCGCCCCCCACACCACACCGAGATCCTCCCTCCGGTGAGCCCCCCTCCTCCTCTCCATGTGTGTATAGATAGATGGATTGATAGATGGATGCATAGATAGATGGATGGATTGATAGATGGATGCATAGATAGATGGATGGATTGATAGATGGGTGCATAGATAGATGGATGGATTGATAGATGGATGGATGGATTGATAGATGGATGGATGCCATGTAGATACATTTTTTACAAAAGAAAAAATGTAGATAATTGTTGATAATATTGTATGCATGGATGCTATGTGTGGATGTGAACGATGAGATACGTAAGATAGTGTCAATGAGAGTTGTTGTTGGAGGAAGAAAAATCAACTTTTGAGCGATGACGGTTGATTTGGGTGAGCTCCTCATGTTATATCTTGATAACGCACGAGGGGCTCACCCAACTCAACCATCACTGAAAGTTGAAATACCCGTGAGAGAGTGTCAGACATATATACCACCACCAGCGAGAGTGTCCACCATATATACGTGAGAGAGTGTCGATGAGAGTTGTTCTGCGTGAGCTCTTCATGTTATATCTTTGATGTTTGATTCTTATGTTATTTTCCATTGTGTGATGAAAGGTGTTAGCATCGATCGATTTTTGGGCTATGGCTTCCTCCAACGACGAAGTTTCCATTAGGGTCGACTCCAGGAAAAGGAGAAGAGCGCCGACGAGCGCTTGGAGGCACTCCTTGAGAAGAACCCACAGCTGATCCTAATGAAGTTTTTTGTGGATCTGGCCAAGAAGAATCCCCCAGCTAAGGAGGGCAAGGCTACACCACGTAAGGAGAGTCCACCGACCATCATTACCGACGACGCTTGGTCCTCCACTGTGGGGGATGCCCCCACGTGCTCTGACTCGACGATCACTGGTTTCACCGACTACACCTCGGAGTAGTCACCTAGATAGTTTGACGTTGATTTAGTGGTATAGTTATGTACCTGCTGATATGGACTTGGATGGCCACTTGCGATGCTTTTGATTGTATGAGTGATGAATGCTTATGTTGATTATGTATGATGTGCCTTATTTCTTGTTCTTTTGTAGATGAAGTGGTATGTGGTGTACAGAGGACGGTGTCCAGGAGTCTACAATTCATGGTGGGAATGCAATGAACAAATACTTCATTATGAAGGCAACTCCTACGCCTCTTCAACAACAGAGAGACGGTAGAGTATCATTACAATCAGTATTTGCTTAAGCAAAATAGAAAAACAGAATTACGCAATGGTGCAAGCCAGACACGGCTTAGCTGGTTCAGTGGGTTGAAAAACTTCATAATTCTCTTTCAGTTTGTCATAATTGTAGTGTTGCTTTTTATCATATGGTGCATGCATGCAAACCACTTTGTTGTTTAATTAGTCACTAGGCACTTGTACTAAAGAGCTACTTTGTGATTTGAAATGAAGCTTGTGTAAACTATTTATGGATTAATGCTTATGTGAGTTTGTTGTCAACCTGTGTGACTTGAAATGCAAGTTTGAGTATTGTATAAATGTTTTTGCTGCACCAACTCGAGCAAAAAACAGTATGAACAGAACTGGGAACAAAATTATAACGAGGGCGGTACTCGGCAAAGAGGCATGCGCTGGGAGCTGAAGACACTCGGCTGTTGCAGTTATGCCGAGAGGACTCTCGGTAGAGCAGTGGTTACCAAGGGTCGATACTCGGCTCTCGGTAATGGCCACATTTTCCGAGAGGCGCTCTCGGTAAAGCATCTAACCTACATCTCTTTCCTTCTTGTGCATTCTCGATAATATGTATTATACTTTTTTTTGTTGTTTTCTTCCATGCTTGGCAAACAACCTTAGCACATCATAATTATCTTCTTGTGTTTTCTTCTTCCGATGGGCCTCGTCTGGTTCTAGAGACCAGCACCCCTCCGGTGGCCCCAGCAGTCTAGGGCGTTGTTCGGCACCTAGAGGGGGTAGGCCACGGGGAATAACTGCTTCTTCGTGTTAGTGCATGTCATCGCGAGATGACAGACCAAGTCCAGGCTCGTTCTGTCACGGGATCACCCAACGAAGACTCTGTCTCGGGGACGAACGCAGCCGATCCTCGACGTTCCCGCCCGTGTGTGTGGTTTGTGAGGCACGTGCCACGTCAAGGACGTGCGTTGCTTATTCAAATAGCAAACCACCCCAGCATGCATATGCATGGGCAACGCGCCTGTAGGGGTGCCATCCCCCCCCCCTGGGCGGTCTCCATATCGAGCACCCATCCGGTGGCCCCGGCGGTCTAGGGTGTTATTCAGCACCGAGAGGGTGTAGTCCACGGTGAATAACTGCTTCTCCGTGTTAGTGCATGTCATCGCGAGATGACAGACCAAGTCTAGGCTCGTTCTGTCACGAGATCACCCAATCAAGATTCTCATCTCGGGGACGGGCCGCACGGTCCCTCGATGTTCCCGCCGTGTGTGTGGTTTGTGAGGCACGGTCACGCCAAGGACGTGCGTTGCTTATTCAAATAGCACACCACCCCTCCATGCATATGCATGGGCCACACGCATGTAGGGGTGCCCTCCCCCCCTCGGGCGGTCTCCATATCGAGCACCCATCTGGTGGCCCCGGCGGTCTAAGGCGTTATTCGGCACCGAGAGGGTGTAGTCCACGGTTAAAAACTGCTTCTCCGTGTTAGTGCATGGCATCGCGAGATGACAGACCAAGTCTAGGCTCATTCTGTCATGGGATCACCCACTGAAGATTTTGTCTCGGGGACGGACGCAGCCGGTCCTCGACGTTCCCGCCCGTGTGTATCGTTTGTGAGGCACGTGTCACGTCAAGGACGTGAGTTTCTTATTCAAATAGCACACACCCCTGCATGCATTTGCATGGGGCACACACATGTAGGGGTGCCCTCCCCCTCCCCCTCGGGCGGTCTCTATATCGAGCACCCATCCGGTGGCCCCGGCGATCTAGGGCATTATTCGGCACCGAGAGGGTGTAGTCCACGGTGAATAACTACTTCTCCGTGTTAGTGCATGTCATCGCGAGATGACAGACCAACTCTAGGCCCGTTCTTCGAGGTTGTCTCTGGGTATCGAGAGGGAATGTGTCCGGTTTGTGCAGGAAGTGCGGGTCCTGTTGCTCCGTTGGCCTCGAAACTTATTGTGCTCTCAAAGGAGGGCATCGCATTGTATATGCATGGGCTATCCGGTGACCCCGGCGGTCTAGGAAGATGGCCGGCACCGATAGAGGGGGTAGGCCACGGTCAACAACTTCTTCTTCTCATGTTTATTACTTTAAACTCATTAAAGTTCTCTCTCGGTGCCGGTCTAGAAAGTTGACCAGCACCGAGAGAGGGGGTAGGCCACGGTCAACAACTGCTTCTTCTCATGTTTTTACTTTACACTCTTTAAAGTTGAGTTTTGAACAAATATAACCCAAAAAGCATATATATATATATATATATATATATATATGAGTGCATCAAAAGTCCTTTTTATTGAAAAAATTCATCAAAAGTCATGGAATTTACAAACTTTGGTCGTAAAAGCATATGAAATATGAGATACAAAAATGATAGTGCAAAACAAAAAAAAAGAGAAGGGAAAAAATTAGAGCAGTGGTTACCGAGGGTCGATACTCGGCTCTCGGTAACGGCCACCTTTTTCGAGAGGCGCTCTCGGTAAAGCATCTAACCTACATCTCTTTCCTTCTTGTGCATTCTCGATAATATGTATTATACTTTTTTTTGTTGTTTTCTTCTTCGGATGGGCCTCGTCTGGTTTTAGAGACCGGCACCCCTCCGGTGGCCAAAGCGGTCTAGAGCGTTGGCCGGCACCTAGAGGGGGTAGGCCACGGGTAATAACTGCTTCTTCCTGTTAGTGCATGTCACCGCGAGATGACATACCAAGTCTAGGCCCGTTCTGTCACGGGATTACCCACTGAAGATTTTGTCTCGGGGACGGACGCAGCCGGTCCTCGACGTTCCCGCCCGTGTGTGTGGTTTGTGAGGCACGTGCCACATCAAGGACGTGCGTTGCTTATTCAAATAGCACACCACCCCTCCATGCATATGCATGGGCCACACACATGTAGGGGTGCCCTCCCACCCTCGGGCGGTCTCCGTATCAAGCACCCATCCGGTGGCCCCGGCGGTCTAGGGCGTTACTCGGCACCGAGAGGGTGTAGTCCATGGTGAATAACTGCTTCTCCGTGTTACTGCATGTCATCGCGAGATGACATACCAAGTCTAGGCTCGTTCTATCACGGGATCACCCACCGAAGATTCTGTCTCGGGTACGGACGCAGCCGGTCCTCGACGTTCCCGCCCATGTGTGTGGTTTGTGAGTCGTGTCACGTCAAGGACGTGTGTTACCGAGGGTCGATACTCGGCTCTCGGTAATGGCCACCTTTTGTGTGACGCCGTAGTTGGTGTCATGGAATTAACACGTCAGATGTCCTTAGTGTCAGGACTTAGTCGCGAGGCCAATGCATCTTTGTGGTAGCTTGAGAGGGGTTGGGCGGAACCGAGAGAGCAACACGCAAGACAAAAGATTTAGACAGCTTCGGGCCCCGGGAAACATCATTCGGTAATAGCCCTACATGCTGTTTGTGGCTAGGTCTTATTATCCTCACGAGGGAGTCGTCGTAAACCGGCTCTCCTCTAGTTGTGTCTAGCCCTAAGATTGTTTCTTCTCCCCCTTTAGGGAGCCCTGCCCCTCCTTATATATGTTGGAGGGGCGGGTTACATGACTAGTCCTAGTAGGACTAGGATTACTCTATTCCAAATGGAGTCCTAGTCTTGCTTCCTTTATAGGAGAATATTCCTTATGCCCTTGTCTTAAACCGGCCTGCCATTAGCATAAACCGACCTTCCGGGCCTTGGACCTTGTCATCCGTCTGTCTCCGCCTACCGGGTTACCAAAGTGAATCATAATGTTCGTAGGTTGTTTGTAAACCTTTCCGTCGTGGCAGGTCGCCAAAGGAATCGCCAAGTGTAAACTAGGTCTCAAGTAAACCGCCAAGTCCGGCCGGGTCATATTTCCGTCCGGTTCATACCGTGGGGTATATTCCCGACATTAGCCCCCAGTTTAATTTGGATTCATCCATGTTAAACTGATCCTGTAAAACAAAACACAAGAACAAACTTGGCGGCTTGCGCTCCGGGTTAAAGATTCTTATAAACCGGCACTTGATCATCCTTAAATCCTTGTCATTTCCTCCTTCTAGAAAATCCGGGTCAATAAACCAGCTTCATAATCAATTTGCTTGTAGAAGAAATATTGTTAATAAAGAATCCATTTGACTCAGCCTTCAATGCTCTGACTTGACAAAAATATTGGTCTTCCAATATTCAACTGATATTCAGCCGGCTTGAAGATGTAGAACTTGCCGATCTATGATTTCCAAAATCGCCGGGTTATAAAAAATGATAATTCCGGGTCATGATTGTTTCCAACGCCGGTTCATGATTGTTGTAGACACCGGGTCATAATGATTGGTGATGCCGGGTCATACTGAAAATCGGAAGATATTTCTCCCTTATATCCATATTACCTGTAGCCCCCAAGTCTTGAACGGAACAAAGTGATGATTTGAGACTTGTTTCCATATAATAACTGCCACTTTGAAGAAATCCATGTTGTTCATCTCAGTCACTAGTAAAAACTGAATACTCCATATATGTAGCCCCCAAGTGCCGGGTTGTCATGCTTGCAGCAACCTGGGACTTGAAATTGCCTTATGCTCATAAAAACTTCAACCAGTGTAGCCCCCAAGGGCCGGGTCATTATGCAATAATGAGCAGGGACTTTGTAAATATAATCATGTAGATTTGAGCAGTGATGTGTAGCCCCCAAGGGCCGGCTCAGTAAAATAATATTGAGCTGAGACATGATATATACTTCAATGAAAATAACATCATATGATGTAACCCCCATCATGGGGCTTGAATTGTAGACAGGAGCAATTGGTAGCCCCCAAGGGCCGGCTCATTACGATGCGATGAGTTGGGTCTTCAATAAGGTGAGCAAACAATGATTTTGCATTAGCCCCCAAGTGTCATGGTGCATGCTTGCAGCGACATGAGACTTGCATATTTGATGTAATCTCAACTTGACTAATGTAGCCCCCAAGTGCTGGGTCGTAAGCCTGCAGCGACTCGGGACTATTCCTTCAATTGTAGAATAAATCATATACATTGATAATATGATAGCCATTGCCCTAAAGCGACTTTGAAAACCTTGATCATAATACTGGTTATTGATAACCAAAATAAAATCCAACCATGTTGCCTATTTGAAGATTTGAATAATATAATCCAATGATTTATGAGCGCATGATTCCAATGGCGCAATTCAAATATATACTACCAACTTATAGTCCAAAGCCAGGCCGGGTTAATAAACACCGGATAATTTATCATCATACTGGCGACTTATAGTCCAAAGCCAGGCCGGGTTAATAAACGCCGGTGATTTTGAATTATGCTTTATTCAACCTGTTTCGGCATACAACAAGTTTAAAGTGTCCTGGCGGTTTACCGCCGGACGGGTCATAATGCCCAACATATAATCCGGGTTTATAACCAAGGCTGCACTTAAGAATAATCAAATATAAAATATATCATACCTGTAACATTGAATCACATCGTTGGTTTACCAACTTTTTGTAGTAAGGGTAATAACCCAAATCTTGAGTATGATAACTCCCCTTATATTTGTCGGATGTAATAAAACCGTGCCGGGTTGTAATAAACACCGGATGATCATCCTGGCGACTTATAGTCAAAGCCAGGCCGGGTTAACAATCACCGGTTTATAATTGAATGTGGTCTGACAACTTGTAGCTGAAAGCCAAGCCGGGTTAACAAACACCGGGTTACTTTGATGACTTATAGTCATGTCGGGTCAATAGACGCCGGTTCAACATAAAATTTCATCAAAAGAGAAAATCTTGGACAAAGGCAAATAAAAACCGTGTAGTCGAGGCTTTTCAAGGGCTGCCAGGCCCAAATTCAAGGCTTTTCATGGGCTGCCAGGCTGCTGAGTTAAACCATTTTGCAAAGCCTTTCAAGATGGGCCTCAACCAATCGTCGTTTTAATTTTGACAAGTTCAGGGTCTGTATAAGATTGACTTATCAAACATTCGGCGGGTCATGCCAGGATTACCTGGATAGGAGTGGCTTACTTGATGAAGGCAGGTTAACCCGGGGTTTTAGGTGAATACACCAGGCTTCCAAGCCGTGCTTGATAGCATATTACAAGGGTCCTTTCAAACTCTTTGTTGCGTTACACAAAGAGCCCCCAAGTAACTTTGTGAGCTGTGCTCAATGGGTACCTATATTTGAGCTGTGCATAGCAACCAGACTCTCTTTGGCCCCTTGGATGTGAAGCTCCCAAGCTGTATTGTGGCGTGATAGCCGGATTACCGAAGTAACCAGAGCTGTGCTCTTATGATAACATTGGCTTGATAGCCGTATTAATAGGGTAGTCACAGCTGTGATCAACCATATGATAAGCCAATAAGACACGATACCCATGTTTGAACTACGCATCATGGCAGCAAGTTCTCTTTGGCAACCTTTAATTTTTCTGCGAATTCGAACTTGCGAGAGATGAATTCTTCTTGAACCGAATGTTAAACCGGATATTGAGAGCTTCAAAGCGTCATGGGAGACATCTTTCCCTTGAACCGGATCTTAAACCGGAATCTTCATTTTCAGCCGGAAATTTTCTGGCGATCTTTAAACTCGAACTTGTGAGAGATTAATTCTTTTTGAACCGGAAATTCTTAAACCGGATTTGAGAGCTTCAGAGCTTTGTGGGAGAACAGATTTCCCTTGAACCGAATTCTAAACCGGATATTTGAGAGCTTCAGAGCTTTATGGGGGAATAGATTTCCCTTGAACCGGATTTTAAACCGGCATTCTTCATTTTGAACCGGAAGATTCTTCTGGCGGCTTTTAAATTTTCGCCAATAAGGCAGTAGCCTCCGGGACCGGGTTATCTTTCCCTCCAACGTGTTGGGGTTCTTGACTTCACTGAAAACCGTGGACATTTGCTGAGTCATATCATTGTAGCTCCCGAGTCTCAAGGTGACTCGAGGAGTTGGCTTGAGATTCGCTATATTGGATCGTGATATAAACCGGCATAAGTTGCATATCGTTGGTGTTGATAGCACGATGTAAATCCACAGAAGGTTGAGGTGACTGCAGCGGGTTATAAATGATCCCGTATGAGCCGTGTCAGCAACTCAGCCAATGGTTCCTTCCAAGGCTATTTGAAGTTAACCAAACTGTAGTGGTGGCGACTTGTGCGCATGTCCATTGAGCCATCCAGCGTAGACGGCGGCTGACGATAATCTGCCTCCAATTTGTTGAAAGAAAAAACGGGCTACCCAAGCTGTGACTTGCTCATACTCAATAAATAGCTCCTGCAAACAGGCGCGGCCCCGTATGTTGATGTAGACGAGGCCGCGAGAGATGGACGGAAAAAACGACCGCAGCATCAGAGGCGGCTCTGACAGATGAATCGGCCATGGCGTTGTAAGCCGGTGTGGACGGGGAAGTTATCCTCCTCATTGTAAGCCGGCGTGGTCGCGAGAGACGGCCACGATGTGGTAAACAGGCGCGATCGCGAGAGACGGCCATGGCATTGTAAACCGGCGCGGTCACGAGAGATGGCCATGGCATTGTAAGCCGGCGCGGTCGCGAGAGGCGGCCATGGCATTGTAAGCCGGTGCGGGAGTCCGTTGAGTACCGACGACCACCTGTGCCGAATGATGTTGATGTGCCTCCATCTCCACGGTATAATAATATCTTTGTCATGAATAATTATTCTGCATCAAAATATTGCAGGACAAAGTAATTGTTTTTGGATAAATTAATATATGCGATGAAAAACATTGAAAAAATAGCACCTGATTTTTTTTGGCCGGATAAGGCGGACAGTGATGCTGGATAATGCTGGACATAGTCTTAGTCCTTCCGATCCAAAAGGTAGTAGTATTATTTCTTGATTCTCGCGCAAATTCTGCTGCAGTTTTGACCTTCACATGGGACGGAGAGTAGTAGCACTTGGTTTCAATGACATAGCAGATTGCCCCCGGCTTGTTAACAGTAGCGCGGAGGTGCAGGGTCGCAGCAAAGGCGGATAGCAGCGGCGGTTCAACGGGAGCACTGGCGGGTCTCGGCCTCGCTTTCTTGCAGACAACAGTTAACAATGATCCTCATAGAGCAGCGAGCAGGCGGCAGAGCAGTCGTCAGGGGCGCATGGAGGCGAATCACGGCCACCGTGAGTCACAGCAGCAGAGACGGCTCGACAGAGTCGGCTTGACGGTTGGTGTCTTGACACAGCTGCAGGGACGAGGGCGACGAGGCGGGGTAGCTCGCGAAGAGCATGAAGCAGCTCGGCGGCTCAGGGCCAGCGGAGGAGCAGTGGCTCACGGGCGGAGGCCAGCGCGGCGAGCCGGCGGCTGATTGATGCATGGCGGGACGGTGCGCGCTTTGTCTTGTAGATTTCTCCTCCGTTCCATGTACTCCCTTCATCCGAAAATACTTGTCGGAGAAATGGGTAAAAATGAATGTATTTAGAACTAAAATACATCTAGATACATCATTTTTTCTGATAAGTATTTTCGGATGAAGGGAGTACTTTTTTTGTAAACTAATATAAGAGCGTTTAGATCACTATTTTAATATTCTATACACTTTTATATTAGTTTACGGAAGAAGTACTAGACTTTGTCTTGTAATTTTTTGAGCAATCCAGGTGGAGTTTGAGGTCGGCTGTGCACACTATTTTTTATTTGATGCCAACCTTGTGTACTAGTAGCTGGAACGTGGGGAGGATCCCGCATTTTTTTTTCGGTTCGTGCGTGACAGGTGTGCTGTCCAAGGCATGGTGCAGTTTTCCATGAGTGCTATGTCCACGCACATATATCCATCATCGACGCGTGGCCCCCTTGTTTGGCTCAGTACTGCACGGCCAGTAGCCCTTTGGGATCTTGGGGGTATTTTTTTCGTTGAGAAATCGGACACAAAGTTAACGTCGGATACAGCTGCGGTTGATGTCTTCCTTCTGACCCTGGATATTAAATCCACTTTTGTCTTCGTGTTGTACTAGTTCATGGTTTGATGTCTTCTGGTTTGCTTCGTGCAACACACATAAATCTTTCCTCTGTAATTTTGATGGGTGTGCTTTCGCCGTCATTGTGTGTACAACAGCTCGGGATTCATCCCATTGCATTGACTTGACTAAGAAAATCTGACTGGCTGCTCATTGCGCCGACGTGATTACTCGTGATTGCACGATTGCAGCGTCATCGTAAAAACATCAGCTTGTAGCGGACACAAATTCTCTCAAAAAAAAAATTCAGATCAGGAGTAGCGGCACAGTAGCACGTACTCGGCGACTTGCGGAGGCGTAGATCTCAATCTTGTATTACCGGCTCCAAAGATAATTGTGACTTTGCGCCGACTCTTCTTCATCTAAAGAATCGCGAGCACCTTGAACCCTAGGAGAGATCCCTTCAAGAACTCATCACCACCGTACGCTAGCCTCACGTTAGGCGCCAACTGTGTGGAATTAACACGTCAGATGTCCTTAGTGTCAGGACTTAGTCGCGAGACGAACGCATCTTTATGGTAGCTTGATAGGGGTTGGGCGGAATCGAGAGATGTAACACGCAAGACAAAAGATTCAGACAGCTTCGGGCCCCGCGAAACATCATCCGGTAATAGCCCTATATGCTGTTTGTGGCTAGGTCTTATTATCCTCATTAGGGGGTCGCCGTAAACCGGCTCTCCTCTAGTTGTGTCTAGCCCTAAGATTGTTTCTTCTCCCTCTTTGGGGAGCCCTGCCCCTCCTTATATATGTTGGAGGGGCGGGTTACATGACTAGTCCTAGTAGGACTAGGATTACTCTATTACAAGTGGAGTCCTAGTCTTGCTTCCTTTATAGGAGAATATTCCTTATGCCCTTGTCTTAAACCGGCCTGCCATTAGCATAAACCGGCCTTCTGGGCCTTGGACCTTGTCATCCGTCTGTCCCGCCCGCCGGGTTACCAGTGAATCATAATGTTCAGGTAGGTTGCTTGTAAACCGTCTGGGCAGGGCAGGTCGCCAGTGAATCGCCAAGTGTAAACCGGGACTCAAGTAAACCGCCAAGTCCGGCCGGGTCATATTTCCGGCCGGTTCATACCGCGGGGTATATCCCCGACAGTTGGCCAGCATGGTATCATTGTGACATCCATGGCTGGAAGTCTGTTTCCTCGCATAGGCTGCTTGGGTCGTGTGCATCGATTACAGATTATTTTCGTAACTTAAATTAGAGAGGACAAACATAAAATGGCTTACAAGAGAGTGTGCCACAAACTATCAAATCCTTTGTACATCCAGACGTGTGTGTGTAAACTGTCAGCTGCCATGTGGTCAGGAGGATTGCCGAGAGCAGCTCTCGGCAAATATATCATCATTTTTTTCAAAAATATTTAGCAAGTGATTTAAAACTTTTACTGATAAATGTGAAATGTGACCAGTGGGACCATATGTCACTTAAAAAGAACAAACACAAAAAAAGAAAATAGGATGTGGCATATGCTTTGCCCAGTGTCGTATGGCAGCTCTCGGTACTGTACGCAGTAACTGACGAAACCGTCTGTTGCGGACGGGCATGCCACGTGGCTCCTATTTACCGTGAGCCGCTCTCGGCGTGTGCAGGGTTTGCCGTGCGGTGCCTCTTTGCCGTGAAGCAGTGACGGCAAAGATGGCAGTTTGCCGTGAAGCTGGGTTTGCCGAGAGTGACACTCGGCAAAGTTTGCTTTGCCGAGTGTCCGTGTTTTAGCACTCGGCGAAGAGCATTACACCCGGCGTACGTGAAAATTCCAGTAGTGAGGTTCAGCCTACTACGTCCCGCGCCGCCGCCGCCGACGCTCGACAGAGGAGAGGGACACTGGCGCCGCCGATGCAACTTGAGCCCACTACGTCCCGCGTTGCCGACGCTGCTCGTGGGATGAGAGCGACCCCGGCGGCGTTCTGTAGCGGCAGCGAGGAGAGAGGAGGGAGGTGGAGGCGGCTGGAATCGATCCCCTTGTTGCGGGCCGGTGGGTGATCCGCATGTTGCGCGAGGGGCCGCGGAGTGCTAATAGGATTGGCAGACCACGACGTTTCCTTGACAGAACATTTCATCTGAGTCGTTGATCTGATTGGCACACTATTAACGTGATGTAGACGGTGAGATGTGTTTAAATTAATTAACTCAAGTTTGCTCTTTTAATAGTAGTATAGATATAGATACACCCACGAGTAGCTCTGAACAATTCGATTTAGCAGACTACCCCAAACTTCAATCAGCAGGAATACCGCAGTAATTACTAGTAGTACTCATCTTGGTGTGGTTAGTACTATGTCAATCTCAGCAGCAATGCCTAGGCACGTGCATCTACACTACACCACATTTTGGTCCCGTTCCAGCCACCCGGATGAGCACGTCCGCATCCACCAGCTTCCGATACAATTTTGATTAGAGAAAGCAAGACGCACCCAAAATCCCCACCGAGAGCTATCTCATCGCCACTGCGTGCCCCTTCCCCAGTTCCACTATCCACACATCGCCGTTCCTCTCATCCACTCAGGCGCCGCTCCGCCTCCATCTTCCTCCTGCTACCTCACCACCCAAAGCAGCTCGCCTAACACCACCAAAGCGCTGCTCTCCTCATCTTGGCCGTGGTGGCTGCAGCTGGCCAGCCACTTCCCGGCTGTGTTTGCTGCAACGGCTGGGGCGGTGGCGGCCTGCTCGTCGGCGCACGGGGGCCGGGGTGGAGTCCCCGTGCCGTGGTGGTGGAGCCCCTCCCGGTGGCTGGCTGGGGGCAACGGGGCCGGTGTGCAGTGGCTCGGTTGCTCGCCAGATCTGACGGCCGGCCAGCACGTGCGGGGGCTAGCTGGGGCGTCTGTGGCGAAGGCGCGACGGGCAATCTTTTGGTGGTGCTGCTCGTTTGCCGGTGGTCGCGGATGTGGGAGTGTCGAAGCTGCCTCGGTGAAAGCCCCAAAACACTTTTCTCTTCCGTTAGCTCATCTCTTCGGATCGGCTGTCTCTCCTTCTCTAGGATTATTAGCTCAAATGGCAATTTAGCTGGCCCTCTGCTTCAGAAACGCCCTACCTGCAGCCACGCCCGTCTTCGTCAGTCTCCAACGGAGACGTCCCTTTTTTTTTTTTTTTGAAAAGGAGGTTAAGACCCCCGGCCTCTGCATCAATCGATGCATACGGCCATTTTTATTTATTATTCGACAAAGGTCTAACAAGAACATACATCAAGTCACCCCGCCACCACTCACACCTACAAAACTCGATAATGTGGAGTGCTCTCACTCCCCATATCTAAATCCGGTGTCGTCGCCGATCCATCCACATAACGTATCGGAACCAACAGCCGGCGCAGCAGATCTAAAACATACACCACATGCATAAGTTCTCGATGCTGCCATCTCCGTCAGACCGCTGACCCATCTTCTGAGAGAGATCCGTATCATCCTTGTCAGTCCGTCCATCCGTCGACGCTACCACGGCGCCTAACGGTGCCACCGCCCCGCGCTCGTCCATCCAGACGCGAAGATTCTGGAAGATTTGTCGTGCGTAGCACCTGCTGATCAGGCATGACACAGCGTAGCACCTATCGGCCAGGCATGACTTGACATCTCCACCAAAAGCTCCGTGCAAGACGAAGCCGCTCCACTTCCTGCCTCTGACTTCCAGCGCTGCTCGCAGCCATGGACCTCATACCGGTCAACCGCCCTGCAACAAAACAATAGACATCCAACAATGGTCGGTGACTCCAAGACGACGCCTCTAAGGAGGTTACGGTGTCAAGAACGTCGTCGTCATCCGACCTAGAAGCTAGATCTTAGGCTTTCGCCCGGAGATAGCACCGGTCAGGCGAGGTGGTGGAGCTTCACGATGGTGCCTCCAAAGAGGAACACGGCGCCCGAAGGCGTAGTCATCATCGGTGTCGACCAAGCCGACACAAGGTTTTCACCTGTAGCATCCCACCTCACTGCCATCCATGCTGCTGCTATGTCTAATGCTACAGAGCACGGGACCTCATCACCTGCCTCATTGGCATCGCATGTCCCAGGCCGACCAGGGGCAGCCATGAGACATCTCCAAGCAAGGATAGGAGCTGAGGCATCCCGCTGGCCACGGCCGTGAGATGCACCCCATCTGGGCGAGACCTGCCCACGCAGGGCCGGGCCAGATCCCCCCCCCCCCCAAACACCAGGGTGAAGCAGCAAGGGAGGCCGCCGTCTCACGCCGCCGGTCCAAGGCCTGACCAGATCTGAGGTTCAGGCCCTCCGCCATACATCCACATGCAGCACACCGGCCAGATCCCGTCGCCGCCCGGGTCGGAGAAGCGCCCGCCGCCCGCCCCCGAACTCGCCGGGCCGCTGGCCGCGCCCTCGCGGCGGCGTGGCGAAGAGGAGGGAAGGTGAAGACGGCGGCTGTAGGGTTTCGTCCCCCGAGTCGCCAGGAGGGGCAACGCAGGGGTCAGACGACAACGGGTATCTATGTGCCACTTAGTCAGAGCATGCCTAATGCTGAGACGTCCCTACATGTCAGGTAGTGTCGTCCTGCGGTGGCGCCGAGGTCACCGCACATTCGGACTGGAAGGTGACCGGCGAAAGCCTTGCACGACGGAGCTGCCGCGATTGACTTGGCTTCGTGGCTCTTGGAGACGCCAAGCCACACCTGGCCCTCTCCTCCAGCCTCCTCTCGTGCCCGCCAAGCCACGTCTGGCCCTCTCCTCCAGCCTCCTCTCGTGCCCGAGTGGATCTCCCGAGTCAGCCCCGTCCGCCTCCGGCCACCGCTGGCAAGCAGAGCCGTCGTCCGTGTGGTCCAGCCAGCTTTCCATCGCGCCCGAGACCGCCTCGAGTCTTCCTGTTGAGGCCTCCGCTGCGACCAGCCTTTAACATGGGTCTCCTGTCCGGCTCGGTGTGGACGCCCGACGCGACGCAGGCGGCAAGCGGCGGCGTGTGCCCGGCGGTGGAGAACGGCAGGTTAAGCGGCGAGACGCACGGTGGTGAGCCAGTCCAATAAGAGATAACGGTCGTGCGGATAATTTCTAACAAATGCAGGGGGTTTTACGCAAAAATGAAACGTTTTTCCAGAGTATCACCTAAACAGGGACTGCGTGTTGATTTTAAAGAAACAGAGAGGGATTTTCGCCAATACGGGCAGAAACCCAATTCTCTTTAGGTAAAAATAAAGATAAAGATAAAGTTACATGGTTTTCTAAAAAAAAAATATCACATCTGCATATAGCCCTCCCGGTCGTTCAAGTTTCTTTCTTGATCAATAAGCCTTCCTACCTGAAATATTTTTCTTTTCTTTTCCTGAAACGTTCCGTACTCGTCTCCACATATAAAAGGCGGCTGAATCAAACAAAACAAATCGAGGAGAGATCCGATCCGATCGGATTGGCCATGGCGACGTCCATGCTTCGATCTGCCCTCGCGCTCCGGCGATCGGCAAGTCTGAGGCTTCCGGTTCGCATCCCCTTGAGCTCTGCGTCGGCTGTATCCTTCAGCAGCAACACCGCCTCCTCCGGCAAGGGTGAGGACGCCGGCGGCCGGGTACGTAACATGCATCCCAAATTATTAGCTTCGATCGATTTCGCATTGGCCCTACGAAGGGGGTGGTTGAGAAGATAGTTTTGACATGCCCTCTCATGTTTATATTTATGGGGTATAAGAGCATCTCCAAGAGACGTGCTACATAAATTGCGCTCTGAAAAAGATGTCTGTATAGCGCGCGTGCAACCAGAAACAGAGCTCCAACAGAAACAGTAAAATAGAGCACGCACAAAAACGAGGCTGTAAATTTAGCACACGCGGGCTATGGAGCAGCAAATTTGGGGCGCCGTCTTATGCGCGCCGGCTGCTGCATGTGGGGCCGCCAGGTTGGGCGTCGGGTTTTTGTGCGTCTGCTAAATCTCCCACGCGTAAAAACACTATTTCAACACTGTAAAACTTCTTTAGCGCGTCTTTTGAAGATGCTCTAAGTAGATGTTATGCACGTTTTACTTTTGCGGTGACTAATCTTCTGTAGCTTCATTAACTACATACATATTGCCAGCATCAAAATTCATTTGCTAGTGTCTATCTGTGCATGCAGTCTGAGAAGCGTCAAACCGATAAGAAAGATGACCAGTCAACTGGAGCAAGGAGGCGACGCAAACAAAACGGGTTAGCCAACTTATTATAATTATTGAGCTCCTATATATGTCTAAGCTCGTTAATCAAGTAAGAACATCTTGTTTTACTAATTTACTTGGTAGCACGTGCCCCTCTCAGACATGGCATCTCCCGAAGCCTGCTTGATGAGTTTGATGATTCTGATTGGGAGATGGCGGCGCTTTTGGACGACGACAAGCCTCCCCGAGGATCTTCCACTGGACCAGACTCTACTAATAAGGACTCCTCCTCTTCCTCCTCCTCCTCCTCCTCCTCTGTGGCGGCAGAGTCGGACGAGTCCTCGCCATCGTTAGGGGGCTTCTGGGACTACGGAAGCTCTTCATCATGGGGTTCGGGAGGAGGGGACTCGTGGTCCGGAGGAGGGGGCTTCTCGGGAGACTAGCTACCTACTAGATACTCCTGTGATTCTTAGCATGTTTTTCCCAGTTTAATTCGTCGGACTATAAACCACGTGAGCTTTTTGTCTAGTGATTCCTTTTTGCAACATTTTGTAAGAGAACCAAAATGATTCCTGTATATTGCCATAACATCTTGTGCCAAGATTTTAGGTTTTGAAACAGAATATGTCAACGTAAAATAGTACTACCTGGAAAAACTTAAAAGTGAGAGGAATGCCTTTAAAGGAGGATATTGTTTTTGAAACAAAGATTATGTCAAGGCTCCGAATCGATTGATTGCGTGCAGATGGAGATCAGAGTGCTGCGTGGTTTTAGGAGGAGGAGATTGTGGGGAGACGAGGCCCTTGGAACGTTTGAATTTTTTTGACGATTTCCAGACGATCTGGTTTGCTTTGGGCTTAGAGCAACTCTAGCAGACCCCGCAAAAACTTGACCCGCAAAACGCGTTTGCAGTTTGACGAAGATCGCATTTGCGGGTCGAAAACTAGCGCGGCCGAATAAAAACCGTATCTAAAACTGCATAATTTGAAGAAAAAAACACTTTCGCGGGAGAAATTACACCACGTTGACGCGAGTAGTTCATCACCTACTACATAGATTTTACATGATCAACACACTACAAACATAGTTCATACTACATACTAAGTTAATAATAGTACTGGAGGGGGTCTGATCTGACGGCGGCGAGGTCGCGGCAAAATGGACGACGCCGTGGAGGAGAAGAACGCTCAATCCTCCTCGCCGGAGATGCAGAGGTCGATGTACTTCGCGCTCTGCTCCTCGTGGATGCGGCGCCACTCACTACAAGAAACTTGTTAATCTATGACGGATTTTCGATGACATTTC
This sequence comes from Aegilops bicornis, assembly GCA_021605145.1. Lineage (NCBI taxonomy): Eukaryota > Viridiplantae > Streptophyta > Magnoliopsida > Poales > Poaceae > Aegilops > Aegilops bicornis. Next base: position 1,544,496 of record JAHIAL010000055.1, read on the forward strand.
GGAAAACCGTCAAGGATGGCACGATACAGTCCCGAAAGCCCGCCGAAGCCCGCTAAAGCCCGCCTAACCTTTACCCATATAAAACGCTAACCCTAACCCTCCTCCTCTCTTCCTCCTCCTCCTCCTCCATAGCCGCCTCCTGATTCCCCATCGCTCCCCACACATGGCCACCACCGACCACCACCGACCACCTCCTTGCCCCTCTTCCCACAGCTCACCGCCGGCCCTCCCTCCCGTCTCACCTCGCGGCTCCGGCAGCTGCCAGATCGGCCGCATCCCCAATCCATCCATCCCTCTCAGCTCTCACGAACAATCTCTCTCTCCCGTATGACCCCTCATGGCACAGCCAACTGCCGTCGATTCCGGCGATGTTCACCATCTCACAACGCACACACGAGCTGGACTGCGACCCTGGCCCTCCAGGCCGGCTAGATCCACCTCTCCCGGTCTTCGGTGCTCGCCCGCAACACCGAGTCCGTGGCTAGGGTTTCGGCTATGGCGTCGCGTCCGTCGCCGGCGTCTCTCCGACGGCTTCGCTCTGTTCCAGACCGCGCCCCCTCTACCTCCAGGATGGCACCCTAGCTGGGTTCGCTCGCACGTGTTGGTCTGCACGGCTGTGACCCCGACCTCGTCTGCCGCATCTCTGGCGCGGCCGTGCATCTTGTGGCAACCTCCTCTACCACATTTGGACCACTGCAGGCCTCCCTTGCCCAGGTGAGCACCTCAAACCCCATCTTCCTCTCCTCCCGCCATCTTGTTTTTTTGTTAGGATGTGCTTTGACTGACTTAGCGTCTTCATCTGTACATATCTGAACAAGTTCCTGTTCTTGCAAGCATAGAACATAATAGATTTAGTGTCAAGCTTGTATGAATAAAGGAGGTAATCCAAATGGCTTCAAATGAGAAGTTCTGTAGGAGCTAATTGAGGCTTTATAGGTTCTTTATAGTTAAGCTGAACTCATGAAGCATGATCAGATGGAGCTACATGTGTCTCTCATTTGGATGCTCTAATTTTCACCCAATGATTCAGTGTAATGTTTATTTCAGATGCAGAAACTATGATATGTTCTGATGGCCATGGTACTATTTGTTGTGATAGTTTCCCCTGATTTCAGAATTATCTAATGTCCTTTGTCTACTTTGTAGTATCTATATAATAATTAGAGATACATGAGAACTCAGTCAGTTTAAGCGTACAATTTCCTTATCTTGTTTGGCTGGGTTACATATTTACAGATATAACTGTTGGGACATTGTGCACCATAAGTGCAAACCTACCCACTACTAATGTTGTGTACGCTCAGGACATTCCATTTCATATGCTCATGGGTGGACTTGCTGATTGTACGAATGCTCTATACTTATTTCCTGTTCTTACAACCTACTAGAATCATGTCTCTGTCTCCCCATCATATATTTGTTGGCTGCCTCTAGATTCTGCTGAGATCGGTGTTAGTCCTTTTGGGCCTAATTTATTCAAGCAAACTATCTGCAGACAACTATTTCGTTTGTTTATTTGCATGGTTTTTTTTTGCGATAAGGACAGTATACCCGAGCGAGCTAGTAGAGGCGGAATTATGAAGTTCAGGTTTTGTATCCTTGTGTACTGTATTTATCTTCTCAATTTCTCATCATCTAATTTATACTATTGATGAGGTCGGATTTCATTTTCTTAAAAAGAAAGCAATACTAAGAATAAAGTTTTAACAAGGAAAATGGGAAGTAGGATTAGGCAGTTTCCCCAATTTCATTTATCATATATTGATAAAAAAAGGGTCCAACATTGTCAGGATAATTGGCCTAGTGTGGCTACTGCCTCCTCTAACTCTTAATAGTGTGTTGTCTGTGCGTGCTGACAAGGTGGCGGCAACTACTATCGAGGGCTCCGGTTCAGCAGCCGGTGTGTTGTGTGTGCGTACCGGTGTGTTGTGTGTGTGTGCCTCCTCTCAGAATTTTAACACTGAATTTTCTTTGTATCTTGTAGACTACAGGGTACCGAATAGAGACAAACAACAGGGTACCAAGTAGAGACAAACCGCTGCACTGTGGTATGTGGCCTTCTATCATGATCTTATTCAGTTTAGATTTCTCCCCATAGGTCTTGGAGACATGATTTATGATTTATGTTACTGTATTAACATGTCAACATGTTCTGTTGAGAGTTTTCTCCCTAGGCATTTCTTTTTTTGTCCTTGTTGTCTCCTGCTGCAGCCTGGTGAATATGTATTCCAAAATAAGTTTAGTCTGAATCTAAGAAGAAAATTACATCGTTACAGTGTGGCAGTCCTATAGTAAGAATACAGAGGTTTAAACCTGTTATTAATTTGTGTATGAAGCACATGTATTAGTGAGTCAATTTAGAGTAGTAGTAGTACTACTATTAGCTCTCCATCTACTAGTACTAGTACCAAGCCTACGTGTTAGCTCACTGTCTCTCAGTCTTGAGGCACAAACAGAGCTAGCATTTGCCAACACGGTGACACAGCGCATTTTTTCTTCAACTCCTTTGCTCCATGCCTTGGTCGCCCTCCTCAATAGTGCTACTGACAAGTGATCCTAAATCTTTTTCTTGATGTTGTTCCTCTTTTTGTGATGCAGGTCTGGCTGCGCCGTAACATCCGTGTCGTTGCATGGCGCACAATAGAGCTTGAGAGGGTAGCAGCGGTGGTAGCGGTTGGAGCTGCTCTGCGATCAACGGGTTAGTTCTCTACTGCCACTTCTATGATTTCTCAGTTATTTCCATTCCACAACTCAACTACTACTGAACTGCACCTATTTGGTTGATCTAATTCAGAGTTACGTACTCGAATCAAAGTAATCCCATGCAAAGTAATCCCATGCATGTTGTTAGGATCAATAACTGATACATCCTAACTACTATCTCAATATCTCTTAACAGAACCATTTCCACTTAAATAAATCTGTTAGAGGCCATGGCTCTTAGTTATTTTGCATGCCATTTTGGGTTTACTTGGCAAGTGTTGTTTACTATTGTCAGTGCCTTGATAAATATTTATTTTCATGTGTAAACTTGTTGAGACATGAGCAGTGGCTTCACGTCATGGATATTGTTTGTTCATGATGCCATTGTTTGGCGGATTTATATGGCCTCTACTGCTGCTGTTATAGTAGTTGAGTTCTGCAATGTATGTTCTATTACATTGTCACTTATAGGTCAACTTGATTAGACTTTCATATGACACATTTCTATTTGGATCAATTTGTAGCAACCTCATGTTTATTGTTGTTTTATAGTAGTTACTTTTTATTCTCATATGTAGGCTAATATTTGAGGATTTTGGAAAGCACGTAACTTATTTTTTTGCTTTCTTCTGATTCTCTTATTTTTACTATCTATTCATATCTACAAATGTCTAATGTTGTTGTAAATATGGTAGGTATGATTGGGTAGCGGGCTACTTGGTGTCAATCACAATCTGCCATGACATATAGTTGCCAGCAGGAGGGCCGAGGACAACATGAATAACAAACTTAGTACTTTATATGTGTTGTTGACGTAAATTGGATTTGTACTCCTTCCTAACCTTTTTGTGATATATTTTGTCAATATATGATGTATATTATCATTTCATGGAGGATTTTATAAACTGCTAGTTGTACAGATACCGATGTATGGCTGTATATTGAATGATTTGTGTAACGTGTATGACACTTTGGAAATACTATCTTGGGCCAAAATTGCCATTATCATGTTATGCTAAAAGCGTTTTGGGTCAAATTGGGCTGAAAGAAATGGACTAGACCATATTTAAATTGATCCTAAATCCATGACAATTTATGTGACGAAAAGTAGCATCCACGTTGGCAGCCACATCATTCCGCTTGTTCAACTAAGAATCCTACGTGGCATGTTGGTCCATGACGGTATGTTCCGTCACCAAGGATCGGGCCTAGTTTGGGCTTAGACGGGCCTAAGGCAAATCCATGACGGTCAAGGACCGTCAAGGAAGGTACAATGTCAAATTATGACACGATATACATGACGGATTTTAAATACGTCATGGACAGGCACGCATGACAGTTTTTGACTGATTTGTGACAGATTAGATCCGTCACGTATTAACAGATTTCTTGTAGTGACTCCTCGTACTTCTCCTTGGCGGTGAGGTTCGCGGCGAGCGCCTGCCGCCACTCGAGGTCTTCAAGCTGCTCCGCATGGCGCCGGCGCTCCTCCTCTTCGTGCACGCTCCGCTCGGCGATGGCAGCCACAACTGCGTCGACGTCGGCGACATAGTCTTCCGGCCCGACGACTCCGCGGCGGCCAAGCGGAGCAGGCTCCTCGGACTCCTCCTTGACGGGGACGAAGTCCGGCTCTTCCTCGTCCTCCGACCACTCCCTCTTCACGGGGAGAAGGCCCGCGCCGCAGTAGGAGGAGCTTCCAGCATACGCAGATCTCGCGGAGGAGAAGGACGCGCGCCGGCGGTCGTACTCCTCCGTCTCACTCCGCCGGAAGCTCGCCGGCGGCGACATGCCGTGGTTGGTCCACCTTCGGGCCCCGCGCTTCCTCGCGCTGTCCGAGCGGATGCGCCGCTCGCGCTCCGGGTCGCTTCCGCCGCCGAATCTGCTGCCGGAGCTCCACATGTGGCCCCACATGGCGGCCGGAGGCGGGGGAGGTGGTCGCCGGCGGCGAGAAATGTGGAGAAGGGGGTGGGGAATCACGTGGCTCGGCGGCGGCGGGGGATAGAGTTTCGACCTGCAAACGAGCCATGGAACCGTAGATATAGCGGTCGGGACGTGCGGTTTGCGGGCCGCGGCAAAAGTTTTTTGCGGGCTGTGCGAGTATGCGTGCTCTAATCTGGACGGAAAATTGGGCCGAGCCCGCATACTCGCCGGAATTTTGCGGATCTGCGAGTTTTGCAGGGTCTGCTAGAGTTGCTCTTACAATTCTAATAGACGGGGCAGTTTTTGCCATGCAGGAATGTATTGCATCATTGCATTTACAATTTACTTTCAGAAAACAAAATTTCATTCCTTTTCTTTTTATTACAAAATGGAAGTTATTGCCTGGAAAATGTATATAGAAAACCAGGGCGGAAATGTATGTAAAAAAACATACGGAATAAAATCCGTTATCACGCAACATACATATATATGGACAAAAAGCAGGAAATAAAATCAAATGAACTTATAAACTGCAGAGTCGGGGTGCCCAGACAAACTAAGGCATAGCTCGTACGCTTGATTTTCTATACTATCAAATACGGTAGAGCTACTAATATTTGAATCCAGCTATTTTCTATACCTTCAAATACGGTAAAGCTACTAACATTAGTATAATACCAACGAACATGAGGACTCGCTATCTGCGGAGCGGCGGATAGTGAAGAGGCCGCCGCGAATCAACCTGTGGTTGAGTTGGTTAGGTGGACAGTGGTATCCCCAACCCACCAGGGTTCAAATCCTGGTGTTCGCATTATTTCTGGATTTATTTCAGGATTTCCGGCGATGCGCATTCAGTGGGAGGAGACATTCCCGTCGACGACGAGGCGCCTACGGTGACTTCATAAATTTCAAGATGATATGCCAGCTCAGTCTCTCGGAGATGCTCATAGGGGTAGGGTGTGCGTGCATGCGTACATAGGGGTGAGTGTATGCGTGTGTATATGAGCGCTTGTGTCTGTACTGATGCTCAAAAAAAAAAAGTGAAGAGGCCGCCAGGCATGCACTTGGGGACAGCGTGTAGGACAGCAGCTGGCTTGGCTACACCAGCACGGCAGCACCTTGAAGGGGCCTCTCATCACTTGGGGCTTTTCTAGGATCAACAATCCTCGAACACCTGCAAGAATCACAACAACAATTGCTTGAGTCAGCTTCATGTTTCGTCATGGTACAAGACAAAAAGAAGTTTTGTTCAACGACTTATGGGAAGATCGCGACACTGAAGGGCTATCCTAGCCATGGACGGTACGGTGGACTTCCCCTTCGCGATGGCCGCGCTAATCTTCTACTTTTTCGCACCGCCCAGGGCGCCTGAGGGCATGTCCAACGCTCCAGTCTGTATCGGTGCCCCAGCCGCCACATCGACCTTCCCGATGCCACGTCCGTCAAACCTATCGCCTGCAGAGCAAAGCGGTCTCCTGCAGAAGAGCTCGCCTCCTCCCTGACGAAAGCAGCGAGGCGACCGCTCGGGCGACGCGGTGTGGGATCGGTCGCTCCACTCCCCGCAGGACCACGCAAACCCAACAAAGCCGGCGGCGCAAGGGCGCGAACGAGAAGGGAAGCGCGGGAACGGGAGAAGGGAAGCGCGCGAACCAGGGCAGTGGAGGCGCGACGCGCGAACAAGTGGAGAAGGCGGCGCACCCTCGTCCTCAGCCCGCCGTCGACCTCGTCGATTCAAGCTCGCCGTGCAAGGTATGACGCTACTTCTTCCCCTGCCTCCTCTTGTGCTGATGGCCAGATGGATTTGATTCAGATTGGTTCAGTAAATTAGGCTAGGGTTTGATGGATTCTGGTGATTTGTTCCAAGAACAAGATCGATTCCCCTATCCTGTGATTTAGATTCAATCAATTTGGTTAAGGTGGACATGCTTGTAGAAATCCCCATCTATTTCTTCTTATTAATCCCTGAGAGAAACACGTTAGATCCGTGCTATTACTCTGCACTCTGCAGTTGCGGGTAGAAAATCACATTACTTAGTATGTGTGCAGAAGAACATACAGAGGAAGTATATAAACAAGATGCCGGTTTGCTGTAGGCAGCCATGTCCGTGGATTGGGACTATTTACATGTGATTCATTTTGGCATATAGAAGTACTACAAAGCAGGGATGTTGAGACAGTGCTCTGAAGTCTGAACTTGAACTTACTGTTTAGACATTAGCATGTTACCATCTGGTTTTTTTTTCTTGTTTGAGGAATGACTGTTGGGATTCAGAACTAGAACACTTGAATACTCCCTGCAGTTTTTTAAACTGTAGTTTCACTACTGTAGGATACTTGTATTATTGTCGGTTGCTCCATGCTAATATTTAACAGGAACACTTGAATACTCCCTGCAGTTTTTTAAACTGTAGTTGCACTACAACAGGATACTTGTATTATTGTCGATTGCTCCATGCTAATATTTAACAGGAAAACCACTGCTCATTTGTTAAATCTGACCGATGCTAATATTTGAATTAACACAAAAGCTGAATGCTTCGACATATTTCGGATGTAGGCATGTTTAAGTTTTTGAATAGATTATGCTATCTGCACATGAATATTATTCTTGCCATACAAATTATAGCTCCATATGTAGTTGTGTGCATAATTCTTATTACTTGATGTTCAAATTGTAGCTCAGCTTGCAATATGTCACAATTGAGTTCCGATGAGTTCAAGATGACACCGTTGACCCAACAGAAATTTTCTCTAGAAGATTACTTGGCACAACAGAATACTCTCAACAACTTTGCTACACAAATAGCCACAAACATTCATGGTGAACTAGGAGTTCCAAGTACTAGGCGTCGGTCAGCCCCTAGGACATATATTGACAGGAAGAGAGAATTTTACAGTGAACTTCTCATAGCAGATTACTTCTGTGATAATCCTACCTATCCTGATTACTACTTCCGTAGAAGGTTCCGCATGGGAAAACCCCTCTTTCTACGCATTGTTCAAGCTCTTGGTGAGTGGTCTCCCTACTTCACTCAAAGGGTAGATGCCCTGGGCCGTCCAGGTCTATCACCTTTGCAGAAGTGCACAGCAGCCATGCATATGTTGGCATATGGTGTTCCTGCTGACAAAACAGATGACCATGTAAGACTTGGTGCATCTACGGCACTCGAGTGTCTTGAGAATTTTTCTCGGGGGGTCATTGCTAAGTTTGGTGGAGAATATTTGCGAAGGCCAACTGTTGAAGACATTCAACGTCTGCTAGAAATTGGTGAAGCACGTGGTTTTCCTGGTATGCTAGGAAGCATAGACTGCATGCATTGGGAGTGGAAAAACTGTCCTGTTGGATGGAAGGGGCAGTTTACACGTGGTGACTATGGTGTCCCTACCATCATCCTTGAGGCTGTTGCATCCCACGATCTATGGATATGGCATGCCTTCTTTGGTGTTCCAGGATCCAACAATGACATCAATGTGCTCAATCAGTCGCCATTGTTTACTGAAACGTTGCAAGGGAATGCTCCTAGGGTAGACTACTATGTCAATGAGAAACAATACAAGAAGGGATATTATCTTGCAGATGGAATATATCCGGAGTGGGCTGTTTTTGTGAAAACCATTCGGCTGCCTCAAACTGAAAAGGACAAGTTATTTGCGAAGAAACAAGAAGGTGCGAGAAAGGATGTTGAACGTGCATTTGGAGTTCTACAACAACGCTTCAAAATTGTGGCAGAACCTTCACGACTTTGGGATCAAATAGATATCTGCAACATAATGAAAGCATGTGTGATCATGCACAACATGATACTTGAAGATGAGAAGGGCGTGGAGTTACCCTTCGATTTGAATGAAGCTTTAGGAACATCCACTGCTCTGCCGCCGACAGCGATTAGTGGGGCTACACCTTTGTTCGCCGACGTGATTAGAAGAGATGTTGAGATACGTGACCGGTCCATGCACAATCGACTCAAGCATGATTTGGTTGAGCATATTTGGAAGAAATTCAGTGAAGATACAAACAACTAGTTGTAGTTTACAACTGTTGATGCATTGGTGTATCTCTGTGTGTGTGTGTGAGAGAGAGAGAGAGGGTCTGTGTGTCTCTGTGTTAGAGAGAGAGAGAGAGCAGTGAGTTTTAAGACTATGTTTGAATTATATGTGTTGTCAAGTGTTTTAAGACTATCTTTGAATTTACTCTAAATTATGCATACTGACTTGTGTTGTGTACTTGCTTGAATTTCACTTAGTACTTCAGTTAAGTGTGAACTCGGCATGTTAACTATCTATGTTAACTATCATAATAACAAACATTTTTTTCTTTCAGCTGCAATGGAATACCGTCCTCCTAATGGTTTCATGAGCTTCCTTCAAGGCCAAAGTCATCCAAACTTCACCTTGCCAGCCCCTCAGCAGCTTGGTTTCCAATATCCAATGTTCTGCACGCAGCCGCCGCCACCACCAGCCAAGCACCACCCTCTTCCATCAACGTCTAATCCCAGGACCACAACTCCATCGAACAAGCGAAAACGTGTCACAATCGATGTGGAAGCAGATGATGAAGATAGACAGAGGTTGTACTATACAAAAGATGAGGACCTTAGATTGGTAAGGCCCCCAAATCCTCTTATTCTTGTCATGTAGACATCAAAGATATCTCATGTCTTGCTACCTAAAATTTATTTAGGCTGGTTCTCCTAGTTTTATACTTTTGGACTTGCATCTTGTCTTTTGTTTAATTAAATTTAACCGTATGCTTACTTCCTTTGTGCAGGTGAGTGCTTGGTTAAGCAAATCTGTGAATCCAATCGATGGGAATGCCAAGAAGGGGGAATACTACTGGAAGGAGGTTGTTGATACATACAACAGCACAACAGAGAGTGACCGACAAAGGGATGTGAAGCACCTCAAGAACCATTGGTACAAAACAACAAAGAAGGTAACCTCTTTCAATGGCTGCTATAACCAGATGAGAGATACCTATGCGAGTGGCCGGTGTGATAAACAATTGATACAGCAAGCGCTAGACCTGTACCAAAGCCGCAATGGGCACCAGTTCCTGTATGTGCATTGGTGGGAAGCTGTGAAAGACAGCCAAAAGTGGAAGATTCATGTATACACAGAAGGAGATGGAATAAAGAGGTCAGCACCAATACCAACTGAGAATGCTCAGCGTCCCCCAGGAACAAAGAGGGCGAAGAAAGCTACAGGAAAAGATAAGGAAGCCCCTACTGAGATGAATAACATGAAAGAACAGATTGAGGCCTTTCTACAAGCACAAGCTGATACTAAGGAGCGAACTGCTGAGATGATGGAATTGCAGAGTCGACTGTCTGCTCAGAAGGTAGAAGCTAATCGACTTGCATATGAGGCAGCAAAGGAGAGGACAGTGGCCAAGTTAGCAGAGGAAAGAACCAAGTTGTTTGACAAGTTCACGGATATGTTGAGTGCTGACACAACAAGAATGGAGCCATGGGCAAAGGAGATGCATATGAAGGCTGTTACAAGATTGGGGGATCAACTTTTCAGGGAGGAATAGAAGGTATGTAATATTCCTGTGTGTGTCATATTCCTTTGTTCTCCATCTTGATTCCTGTCATATTCCTGTGTGTATCCTATTCTTGCATTTTCCTATTCCTGATCTAATTTTGTTCTCCCTGTAAGGTATGAGGTTACTCCTTCCCTTGCCTCTTCTTGTTAGGATTAAGAACTTAGAACACATACCACTTGATGTACTTTAGAAACAAATGCTAGAATCTGCATGTGTTCGTTAGGAAGTCCACGTATACGTTCCACTAAAAGTCTGCACTATTGTTTTTGAAATATGCATTGTACTCAGAAATCTACACAGTACTGTACCCAGAAATCTGCACTATTGTTTTTGAAATATGCACTGTACTCATAAATCTACACTGTACTGTACCCAAAAATCTGCACTATTGTTTTTGAAATGCTATTTTTTAATTAGAATGATGATTGTGCTATAAAACTCACCTTCAGTTTTTAAAACTGTAGTTGCACTACAGCAGGATACTTGTACTACTATCAGTTGCTCCATGCAAATTTAACAGGGAATGCTCTAGCCAAACCAAATGGCCAACTTAGAAAAAATCTGTGTTTTCAACATGCTTGTTATTATACTCTAACTTGTGGCTTGCTTCTCATGTAGATGTTCTACATATATGTCCAAGAAAAGCGGATTTCATGTGCCAGGAAGCGTAGAAGATGTGAGACTTTTTTTGGAATGAGAAGAATCAAAGGATACAACAACAAATTCAGTCTGAAATTTGATTTGTGTGTTTACAAATCTTTCCTTTATGGGTATTTGAAACCTTAAGATTATTCTGTTACTATGGGATTTTGTAGTGTCATGGACAAGACATACTGACACTGTTTGCATATCAAGATTGCTGATTTTGTTTGGAAATCAAGTTGTTTTATAACTTTCAGTGTGTATGCTTGTTGATATCATTGATTCAAATAGATGCTGGTATTGTTTAAATGTAGTGGAGGTTTCATGTGTTGGAAAGGAGGTGAGAGAGAAAAAGTAAGATGATGACATCACATAGAGTAGCTTTCATTGGGTGATAGTGGCATACAACAATAGCTTCATTCAAATTTACCTATGTGGATGGCTGGGGCAGCACCAAGGTGCTGCCTCCATTGTACATGCCCTGATGCAGCACCGAAAGAAGAAGTCACTTGTTTCCTCTCCACCCAAGCTGAGACGACATCACCCTCGTTGTTGCCGCCACCCGAGGCGCCTGCTCTGAGATCATCCGCGCCATTGGGGGCTACCGACTGACCCCTCTTACCATCCTTTGGAAGTGTGGGGGGGGGGTGGAGTGGGGCTGTTAGGACCATTTGAATTTGGACGATTTTTTGTTTTGGGCATACAAACCTGATAGACGGGATCGGGACTGTATTGCCATGCCAGAATGTATTGCATGTGCAGTTTACATCCATAAAACAAAAATTATTTACTTTTCTTCTTTATTACAAACTGGAATCTATTGCCAGCAAAATGTATGTACAAACCCAGGGGGGAATTTATGTGAAAAAAAAATACAGAATAAAATCAGTCATCAGGCAATATACATATGGAGAAAAAGAAGGAAATGAAATCAAATGTACTTATCAACTGCAGAGTCGAGTTCCCAGGAAATAAAATCAGTCATATGCTCGTACGATTGATGGTCTATACGGTAGAGCTACTAATATTTGAATCCAACTATTTTCTATATCTTCAAATATATTAGAGCTACTAATATTCGTATAACCCTGCAAATAGGAGAACTCGCTACCAGTGCGAGAGGCAGATGGCAAAGAGGCCGCCAGGCTTTCCCTTGGGGGCAGCAGGCAGCGCAGTAGCTGGCTTGGCTACACCAGCACCTTCAGAGGCGTCTCAGACTCTATACAATGCAAGACACTTAGGGAAGGTGCTTAGATAAATAAACAAGTGTTTTTAAGCATCGGTGCTAATTTATAAAGGGTATAAGCATAATCAGGCGTCTCTCCTTTAGAAATAGGCACTGGTACTTTAGAAAAACCCGGTTTATTTTCGTGTGCACCTAGCATTGTACAAGGCCTCATAACTTGGGCTGTTTTTAGCGGGAAAAAGTTGCAGTTTATTGAAATGATGTAATCTCCGAGGCTACCACCGCGAGGACTCTCCGGTGGTACCAGGAACCAAGTCTTACAAACCTTATTCAAGCACAGCCAACAAATGAGCAGCATCGTCGGACATGACATCTTCATCGACGTCACCCTGGCCGCCATGTATTGGCATTCTTAGCCGTAACGCCCTCCACCTCGTATTGGCTGCCGTCGCCGTTCTCCGGCCACCATGGCCCGGCCATCATCGCCGTGGACCGGATACCATCCTTGCGCCATATAGAGTCGCTGCTGCCCAGCCACCGCGTTTGCGTTGTTGTTGTGTAGCTACTTGCCGGGTCGAGCTGCTGTACTCATGTCCCTATCAGGTCAGCAATGATCTCATGTGAATCGTGCACCAAATTGCTACCGATCTAAGAAAATTCGAATCCCGTTCTAGATCGATTGATCTGACTCGGGGTTCGAAGGCTGTTCCAGCGAATCCGGTAACTATGAACCAAATGATCGAATCATGCCAAAACATACATGACTCACTCACTGCCATTTACTCCCATCTCTCTACTTCCTTCTTTCCTTCGAGGTGTGCCAAATCAGTTGATCAACTCTCCCAAAAAACACTCTACTTCTTTGCTTCCTTCTTTAAAGCAGATTTTTTAAAGGTTAGCAGACAAGCAGTGGGAGATACCCAAAAGCAAGTGCAAATTAATGCAAGCAACCTTGCATTTTTAAACAAAAAATATATATTGAGAGGGGGTACTTTATTTAGAAGTTTACAAATTTACAACGACCTCACCCACATAGTTGCAAACTCAAAATAACATGGTAATTAAGCACTTGTGCGCCGGGGTTCATTTTATTAGGTGTGTATGAGGCTGATCGAATTGAGGTGGACCACTACTTTTCGTCTTGTCCATTGCACACCCAAACAGCAATCTCCTTCTCAAACTTGTCCATTGCAGGTCCTGGCAATATCATGTTTATCACGATCACGTCCTGACCCTTGCCATTCCTACACCTCATGTGGCAGCTCACAGAGTCGAAGGAGATGTCCCCCACCATGGGTAAGCCGCCGCCAACCCGCTTCGCCCATTGGAAGTCCAGCGCCTCCTGTCCAATCCATTTCATGTCAGAGACCTCATACATTTTATCAATGGTGAGAGGTGGGCGCCCATGTAGAGATGCCATGAAATCCACCATGGACTCCATGTTGTCGTCTGTCATGTTGCGCTTGGCCTCACGGATGAGTCCGAGTGTGTAGCTAAGCGGGTTGCCAGATAGCTCTCCGGCGGTCGTGTCTGCCACAGGGTAGAATAGTGCGTTGCCGTAAAACCCATGCGGGACGAGCCCATGGCGCTTCCCACCCCCACGCACATTCATAGAGAACATTAGGCCCACCCTCTGGTGGTGCTCATAGCCGAGCGCCACCGTGCGGCAACGCCACATGACAGCAGTTAGAAGCTCGAAGCTTGTGGCTGGTGGCGAAAGATGTGCGGGGGCATGGTGGCTTCGTAGCGTTGCGATGTCTCCCGGGCCGAAGATGAAGAAGCGGACGACCATTTCTTCCGGCGGTGTTGACAACATAACATCGTTGCCGGTGCTGCCTAATCTTTGGAGGAATCCCACAAATTCCAGGCTTATTTGCGGTGGGATGCGTGCTGTCAGGATCTCCCTATTCCACACCGGCGATACGATTTTGGAGGCATCACCCCCTGTACGAGCCAAGTCGGCGATGCATTTCAGGAATTGAGTGGTGCCGTAGCCGTCGGCGATGTTGTGGCATATGTGAAGACCAATCACAAATCCTCCACATCTCAGCTGGGTTACCTATTCACATTGATTAATATAGAAAATAAGAAATGTTAATAATGTTGTAAAGCAGTGGCTTCCTCCGTTTCGATTTAGTTTACATATTATCCTAAGACAAACTTTATAAAGTTTGACAAAATTTATATAAGAAAATATACAACATATACAATAAAAAAATATGATATGAAAATATATTTAATGATGAATCTAATATGGTTTTCTTTGGTATTGTACGTGTTGATAAAAAAATTACAAACTGTCAAAGTTTAACATAAGACAATACTAATATGTGAAGTTAAATTGAAATGGATATAGTTAGTTATGCCTGTGCGTGTCCTTATGGAAATATAATTTATAATTACGTACCTAATGCATGTAGAATCTGATTGGCCATGTGTCGCCCATTGGTTGCATAGTTGACCCTTTTAGAAAATGTTGTTTGCACATGATAAATATTGTGTGTATTTTTAGACTTTGAACCATCGTAACTAGATAATATGGATGTACGTAGTAACGTGTTTGAGTATATTATTAAAATTAGGTAGATAGACAGTAGTGTGGAATAATGAGGTGAAGAGTTGAAGGCTAGCTAGGTAGCTACCTGCATGAAGAACAAGGGAACTCCAACAACAACCCTAGGGTCGCCCACCTCGCACAACAGTTCTTCGACGCATGGGTACGGTGGCAGTGGCGACGGCTTGCCAAGATCATCCATGGACACGTCCACCTCCGCCTCCATGAACACAACACCTTCCCCCGTGCACTCGACAACTAGCTTTCCCCCGGCGGCCTCCCGGAGACGGCCTGCTAGTGGGTAGTAGTGCACCAGCGCCTCCGCGAGAGCCGCCTTGACTACCTTTGCAGCAGTGGCAGGCCGCCACGGCCCGTGGTCGACAGCACGAAAGAACTCGATGGCAGGCTGCAGAAATCGCAGGTCTATGTCATCATCAACGTCGGAGAGAGCCAGAGTCTCGTGCGGCGTTGCTTGCGCCGGTAGCACGAGCTCGGGTTTTCTTCGGCGTGCAACAAAGGATGCCATCTTTGCTGACTAATGAGGAGTGTCTAGTGTAGTGCGTATGTGAGTCGCTGGTTTGTTCTTCAACTTATGTAATGGACACAGGGCAGCTTGTCATGTGGATATGGTGTAAGGGCCCTCAATTTATAGGCTTCAGCTTTGCTGCAAAAGCATTCGCCATGTGTTGCACGATTATCCCAGGTCCACGTATATGGACTTAAAAGACAAGATACCGCAAGTATGCAACTTCCGACGGAACGCTGCAATAAGTTGATCCACATGCCATTCATTTAATCCCAGGAAGCGCACATTGAAACTCGATATTCAACGGACACGTCCCTAACGCCTAGCAGGCAACGAAAACGTCTTGTTACCACATGATATTATATAGGCTCGGGTATTGAAGGATCCCCTAGCCACGTATATATCTTCCCCAAATCTCGTGTGGAGATCATTGCCTGATGAGAAGGAACCTATGCTAAAAAATTCAACCTTAACTGTCATCAAGCCTTTCCTTAGTGGAGAGTCCGACGACATTGCCGACACTTGACACAGTGTCTGAGGTGCTATGGGCACCATATAAAGCATTGAGCATATCTATAATATATATTTTTAAATTATTTGTATTAACTATTTCACAAGACATGGTGTGGGCAAGTGTAATAGTTAGGGTAACTATATCCACTCTAACTAGCAGAACTACAAACAAGTCAGTAGCGGTAGAGGGTAATGCATGGTCTCTTACCTTCCAAGAGGTCAAATTTTTATTAATTAACTACATAGTATTGTAATTAAGTACGTAGTATTGTTAACAAGTAGATCAATGAAGATACATACATATTTTTTTTAGAAGGAAAAACATATTTCCAGTTTTTGATTGCATATGGACCTGCTTCTTTAGCAATGGCCATCATTAGGCGCTAATAATACATTGATGTGTTGGTAGGGCAATGGTCATCCATCGGGCAACACCTTCATCACAAGTGGGCTAGTGGCACAGAGGACTCCGCTGCCATGAAGCAACAACATTGGCTAAGTGTCATGAGGTCGCTGATCTTGCTCACTAGTTTGCTTTGCATGCATATGGCCGATTGATCCATCCACGTACGTGGCAGCCACATAAATGAATACAGTTTACGAAGTGCGGTGGTCCAAGATTTGGATCTGATTGTCCATTAGTTAATGGTAGTTTTTATCCCTTGATCATCGTGATTCGTTCAGGTCAACTAGCTGCACTATTTACGAGTATTTGTGAGATCGACCGTCTGTCCAAAGATACCTCTGGTCAAGGGTGACGATCGAATATTTCCTTTTCCGATGATAGTGAATCTCAAGATGCATAGGATCAGCAAAACCCAAATTAATTACGAAAACACTAACGCCCACACGTGTGGGCGTCTGGCAACTCGCCCACACGCATGGATCCTCGTCCAATCAATTCTGCACGAATCTTGACGAGCTCTAGTAGTTTTTATGTACCACGTAGGACTAAGCTGGTGTGTGGGCATTCAGCCGGTCGCCCACACGTTCTTTTTCACCACACGGGGGGCTGGTGTGTGGGCGTTTATCACTTCGCCCACACGCCCGTCTCCTCGCCCACACCCAAAGCTGGCAGTTGCCATGTGTTTCTGCAGGGTACACGGCAACTGCCCTAACTTTGCTTTGTAAGCAGATGGCAACTCTGTTTTACCCGAGTTGCCATGTGTTTTTGCATGGTACATGGCAACAATCCTAGCGTACATGTAAGCAGATGGCAACTCTTTCTTTTACGTGGCAACTGCCCTAGCGTGCTTGTGAGAACATGGCAACTCTCTCTTTTACCCGAACATGTTTTTTTGCCATGCCTTTTTTAGTGCTACATGGCAACTGCCTAGTGTTAGTGGGTGACAACTCCTAAAGTTTTGAAATCATGGCAACTGTAGTAGACCAGACTATACATGGCAACTGCAGTTGAGCAACCATGGCAACTGTAGTTGCCCGACATGGCAACCGAAGTTCAGCGACATGGCAACTGCAGCTAAATTAACGAACATGGACGAGAGTCTGGACCATGGCAACTGTGGGACGTGCGGTGACTGTACGCGGGGCGTGCGGGAGCACGAGGTACGAGGCCTGACGTACGGGGCGTGTGGGCGTGTCTATTTCGCCCACACGCACGCGTGTGAGAGGGATCGGGAGGGGGAAAAAGAGGTGTGTGGGCATTATTTGTTTTGCCCACACGTAGTGTGTGGGCTGTTCCTCTTACACACCACACAAAATGTGTGGGCAAATCCTCCTAACGCCCACACGTGTGGCACTTATCGACGTCCATTAATTAAGCATTATATATTACGTGCATGTCCATGTGTGGAAAATTTAAAATGGATTGCTTTGGATGTGATTATGCAGTGTACTTACCTTGAGATCTATTTGTTTGCTGCTAGGTGTAGTCTATTGCCTTGGAGCAGGCACCAACTAAAATCATTCATTCATCCAGGAGCATCTGTCGGCTCCAAGCTAGTGAGCTAAGGTGGGCGTAGGTAGGAAGGTTCGTTAGGTTCTACTCCCTTCGTTCCTAGATATAAGTCTTTTGTAGAGATTGCACTACAAACTACATACGGATATATATAGACATATTTTAGATTGTAGATTCATTCATTTTGCTTCGTATGTAGTCTATAGTGGAATCTCTAAAAAAAACTTAGATTTAGGAACGGAGGAAGTACTATATACTATATGATGCTGGAGTTGGCACGGGGTTAGCTTAGGTCTACGTAGTCTAGTAGCAAGTACTAGAGCGATAGACGCGTCTTGCAGAGCGATTTTTCTGTGGGATGTGCGGAGAGAGGCAGACGACACAGGCGCAAGAGACCAGCGCAGGCACGCTCCTCCGACGAACAAGCAGCCACGCTGAAGAACACCGCCACTCCCTCTCACGCAACAGACCACTGCCGCCCCTCTCACACAATTCTCAAGCAGCCCCAGAAAGAAAAGCAAAGAGGCACCGACACATACAAATCGACGATTACCCAACCGACGAGTACATTCGAACTGACCGAAGAGTCAAAATCAACCGCGCACACACATACATGTGGGTCTCGCCACGCAGCCCACAGCCCAAATTCATCAGGAGGCTGCCTTTCAAGGGAGCTTAGTGTTTTAGGAGATCAAGGAGTCAGCTTTGGTGTACGTACGTGTGTAGGGAGATCGTATTAATTTAGATGGATAGGAATCCAGTTAATACGTCCATATGTTGGACAATATTGATCCTCAGTACTGACATCAGTGCCATATCAAAAGAACAAACTTTTTTTCTTCAACAATGAAAGGATGAACCTGGATATGTGGGACGCAGGGGACTTCAGAAAATACAGAATTTTACAGATCACTATGATATGCAAAATGCAGCACACATCCATCCAGATGACACCACACGAGCTTACTGCCGTGGACTTGTTAGTCGCAATTGGCGTGGATGGTTTGAAAATAATTAGTGTTGTACTCCCTCCATTCCGAATTACTTGTCGCATGTATGGATGTATCTAGATGTATTTAACTTCTACATACATTCATTTCTGCGACGAATAATTTGGAACGGAAGGATACATACTAGAGCAGAGCTAACTTTTTTTGAGCTAACTTAGTCATGAGCTTGCTAGTCTCACCTCGCTGAATTAATTAACAGCTGTGGCTGCAGGATCGGTAAATCCTTAGATTAATCAACTGAATCTCTTCCTGTTTACTCAATCCCTGATTGATTTTGCGAACACTAGAAACAGGATCAGCAATTCCTTAGATTAATCAACATGGGTGTATGTGTAGCTTCAACTCTGCTCTATTCTTTTTTGTGAGATCATGGAAATGCCAGATCTTCTAAATGAACAAATGAAGTGTTTTTATGCAAATTTGATAGAAGGCCGTTGGCAAAGGCAGGCGGACACTTGATGCCAGCAAGTTTACCTCAGGGCCAGACAGACGAGGCTGTGGTCGACATCGTTCTCTGCTGCGGCGTTACACAGTTCAGTCCTTGGGGACAAGCATTCTTCTGAATCCACTAGTTCCACCGGTGTCAACTGAACATGTTTCAATAAGTACATTTAAAATACCCAGTGCATTTAGAATCAAAGATCAACCACAATGATGAAACATTATGTGGCACCATTACACAGTTCGGGCCTCAGGGATGAGCATTCTTTTCTTCTGAATCCACCAGTTCCAGCGGCGTGAACTGAACATGCGTTCAGTCGACATCCAAGCATCATTTACAACCATAACAACTGCAAACAATCACAATACCACCACCCTTCTAGAAAAACATAAAAAGAAAAACATCAGTTTTAGAACATTTGTGTAACACATAGAACTCATTTGGCGGCTTGGTAGAATGCAATTAGTTGGCTAACAAAAGTAATTGCAATAAAATTCTAGCTTCACCCTGCAACTATATAGGCAGAGTAGCATGTATGAAAGGTGCGTTCTAATTTTTTGTGGAACGAAAAGGTGCCATAGCACCCGGACACCCCCTTATCCGGTGCATTTAGTTCTTTAAAGATTCGTGCCCAGGCCTATACAGCACCAGGCTGCTTGCGTTGTCATGTGAATTAAGCAGTCAATTTGCAGAGTAAAGCAGGGGCCGGTCCTAGGCTACAGCAGACTCAGTAGGCATGGAAGGTGGTCACGGACAGCAGGACGGTAGCCCTGGCAGCAGGTCAGGCCGGGTGTAGTTGAAAAGACAACACATAGACAGGTGCATGCTGGGTGGCAGTTTTTATATCACGAATTTTACCTTCTTACTTCATCAGCGTTGGGCACCAAGGTGTGAATGGGGAACCTGCTAGTACAAGTATGCACGGGTTCACTGTTTGTACCTGGTACAGTCAAGCTTACGGAGGGTCAATGTGGGTTGTATGTATCAGCTACTCCCTCCGTCCGAAAATACTTGTCATCAAAATGGATGAAAATGAATGTATCTAGTTTAGTTTGATCTAGATGTGCCCCATAGTTCCTGGTTTTGAAACGTTTAGTCAGGCAGATTGTCATTAATCGGCCGCACATGTAGTGTACTGTGCTAAAGTTGAGCCATGAACAAGTGATAGCCTCCAGTAGCAATGATACGAGATGCATTTTGAGCTAGGTACATCTGTCAGCCATCTTTCTCATTACCAGAAAAAAGAAACATGGATTCCGTTCTCCGACAAGTGTCCAGCTGCAAATAAAAAATTGTTCTTGTCTGAGTAAGATTCCATGCTTTTTCTTAGTCGAAGTTTGCTGCCGGTAAAGTTGTATTGTCACATCAGCCTATAAACTGTAGCTAGCTAGTAAGATTCTTTTCAAAAGGACAGTGCTAGGCTAGGTCAGATTTGTTTCAAATGTTACGAGCCTCCCGCCGCTTAGCCCTGCTAATCAGATTCCTGCTTGAGGACACAGTACAAATCTCGAGGAACCCATTTCTGAACGCACGGTGCTGATAAGAGGGTGCCTAGGCACCCGGGTCCTAAAAATCCTATCTCTTTGTGGAATGAAGGCTTGGTTACATGAGCAAAGTGTCATGTATGCATCATCATATATCAAAGAGCCAACATTTGCTTTTATTTTTCACTAGGACAATGCTCATGCGCTATAATTTACGTTAGCCTGTGATTTACCTTATATTCTGATGAGAAGTTTGGTAAGTAAATTAAAATGAAATTAGTTTAGAAGATGAGTAAATTAAGGAGATTGATTATCATACAGGGAATTTTCCACAAAGAAGTGGTGGGGAAGTAAGGTGAAACTGGAACCTTACATTCTTTTTAAATAATAGAATTTCATAGCCTCTCTTTTCATTTTTCATCATGTGGAATCTGAAAAGTTATCCTTCTTAAGGCTGCTGGGATAGGTCTTGGCAGTCTGATCGTATTATCCACGGTATATATATGAGGCACGTTCCATTACTCTTTGTCACTATCAATAACGTGCCTCGGGTGGTTTTGATCCAGAGGTCGACAGAATCAGTAGTACTTCAGGATAATTTGAAGGAGAGATGGAAAAGGGCAACTTACAGACAACTGCCATCTATTAGTAACTAATAGACAGGTGGAGATAATTCATATATGATTTGTACTCCCTCTGTCAAGAAATATACGAGCGTTTAGATCACTAGATAATTCATATATGATTTGTAATAGTGATCTAAACGCTCTTATATTTTTTTTACAGAGGGAGTATCAAATACGAGAACCCACTAGTAGAAAAAGGGCCTATTGTCCCGGTTGGTAAGGGACTTTAGTCCCGGTGCCCTGGCCCTTTAGTCCCGGTTCAATCCAGAACCGGGACAGATGGGCCTCCACGTGGCCTGCAATCGAGCCCAGTAGGGAGGCCTTGGTCCCGGTTGGTGGCACCAACCGGGACCAATAGGCATCCACGCGTCACAAGATTTCAAATTTGGGCTTTTGTTTTTTAAGGGGTTTGGGGATTTTGGGGGTTAATTTAGGTGTTTCATATATTGTGTTAGCTAGCTAATTAATAGAGAGAAGTGTCATCTCTTTTGTCCGTGCTTGGTCGACGCTACGTACTATACATACGTATAGAGAGGACTAGCTAGACACGCTAGCTAGCTAGTAAGCAAACGAAGGAAACAGAAGATCGTCATGAACATATATGCATACAGAGAGAAGTGATATCGACCACCTCTCCTTCTCCGAGAGACTGGTCGAACAACAAGTTCTCGTATATCTATCCGACACTACCGGCTACATATATACAATAATTATCTTTACAAATATAATCTCCTAACATACGGACGCTGCGTGGTCCACATAGTATTCTCCGCCTTCAGCGATCACGTGGTCAAGAAAGAATGCCGCCAATTCCTCTTGAATTGCTCGCATGCGATCCGGGTGCTAGGAGTTCATCCCGCATCCGAAACATCTAATTTTATGAAAGGGGTCAATACATATATATATGAATGAATGAAACTCAACACAAATGATGGTAATAAAATAAAATTGTGAATATTGTTATTTACGCACTTCATATTGTTTGTCGAGTAGCCTCATTACGTGTCGTGTGGCGGATGGACTCGCAAATGTAGTATCCACAGAAATCATTCCCTTGTTCCTGCCACAACCACTTTACAAGAAATAGAGGTCAATCAAACTGATAATTAGCAAGCATGCTAAATGGTATTGATGAAACTAGCGCTTGAATCACTAGGAGATGCGTGGAATATGCTACTATAGTACTTACTTTCGGTGTCTAAATTGCAGCTTCTTCGGCGCAGTCCGGAGCTTTTTTGGTGAATTTTTCTCCAAACCCTGCCATACAAAGAAAAACAATTACTTGATATCAGAAATGAACAAAGTTGCTGATATGGTGTATAATGAACGATTTAACTTACATCTCGAGCATTTCATTCAAGTCCGCAAACACCACGGGATCTTATTGTCTCGAGACAAAGACAGTTACTACTCCCTGCTCAAGCTTAATCTCTAGGAGAATATAGTGGTACCTGCGCACGCATGCATAACTCATCAATATTACATTACTATAACCTGAACTAATAAAGGGAAACCGAATATGCCACAAGACAGTAACACTCACTTGAAGTTGTAAGGAAAGAGTATTATATCTTTGTGTTCATTTATTACCAACGATTGTAGCAAGTTGGCCTCGGTATTTTCGGCATGAAATTCAACCTCAGCTGCATCTATGAGATATGTGTTAATGAACCCAATATCACCCACTTGTCTTTTTTTCAATTCGGCGATCTTCAATCTGCATAATATAGTGGGGATAATTATAAATACATGCAATGAAAGAGCTGAGTTATATAGAGAGACTTAATGATGTATAGTACTACTTACGCATGTAGCAGTTGACCGTTGCTTTATCGAGGGCCAATTGATTGAAAAACAGATAAAACTCCTCAAATTGAATAAGCAACAGTTCAATTCCAACGAGGTCATGCTCCTTTTTAACTCTCACATACAAAGTACTCCTCCCCTCAGACTCTCTGCATGTTTTCATGTACCAATCATGCAATCTTCGCATCATCGTTGATAGAGATCTTTCATCTTTGACGAGAGGCTTCCCGTACTCGTATCTTTGTATCTGCACCTACAAGAAATCATAATGTACATCGTCGGGCAGGTAATCTCCAGATTGCCATAACCGGGCACCATCCTCGGATCGACGATGTCGCTAGCGTGCACCTTGAGCGGGGCACGATTTCTTCATTGTTCGCCGAGCTGGGCAATTTGTTTCCCAGCTCGTCGTTCTTTCATCCTTTGATCACTTTTAGTACTTCCCGACCTCTCCGCTTGACAAATGCCTTTCCAATAATGCGCTCATAGTTGCCTTTCATGGAGACTTGGGTGGTTTTGTCGGAGCATCCAGAGTGCGCTTCGCTTTCACCGGATCTACCTTCTCCTCCGGAGGTGGATGTCTCTTTGCTTTCAACCTTTCAAAGAAGTCCTTCACTTCGGTCCGCGCGATCTTCGCGTTTTCCTCCTCGGTCCTCTTGTATGGTAACTTCTCTGAAGTCTTCAGAGAAGGACCGAATCTGTGTGTCCTCCCGCCTTTGGCTGTACTGCTAGACGCCGGCAGAGCAGACAGAGCGGATGTCTTCTTTCCTTGCTTACGAGACGGAGGAGAAGGACTACGACGCGCCGGAGCAGCCGGAGCGACGGCGGGTCTCTTCCGCCCTTGCTGACAAGGCGGAGAAGGAGGAGGCTGGCTGCTCGGGCGCGCCGGCACAGGCGGAGAAGGAGGCGGAGTGCCGCCATGCGCCGGAGAAGGAGCCGGCCGAGTGCCCTGATCGTCACTCGCCGGAGGAGGAGGCGGTGGAGGAGGCGGAGTTTCTTGACTCGCCGGAGGAGGAGGAGGAGGCGGAGGCGTCCAGTTCGGAAGGTTGATGAGATCCTTCCGCCATAGGCATGAGTCTTCAGAGCAGAACCCAGCCGAGTCTCCCCTTCACCGGTAGGGTGGTCAAGCCGAGGTCCTCAAATCCTCCGTTATTTCATCCACCATCACCCTAGCATATCCTTCTCGAATCGGCCGGCAAAGTGAAAAGTTGCTTCGGGTTTAGTAGGATAAACAGAGCCAACAGCCGCCTTGACCTTCAAATTCATCCATTGCGCCATAAGGTGGCAATTTTCAGCCTCCGTGATAGCATCCACGGGATAGCTGGCAGGAGCCGTCAAGGCATGCTCCGGCTGAAGCAGCTCAGTGGAAGCCACGCTGCTTCTCCACTGAGATGGCGGGGTAGCTTCGGGGGAAGCTTCGGCAGGTCGTTTGCTGCGATCTGCTTCTCGTTCCTCTATCGCTTGTACCCTTGCATGCAGCGCCTGCAGTTCGGTCTGCTGCACTTTCGTCCTCCTCTCCCGCATTTGTAACCGCTTGGCGTCCGAAACCCAGCCTTCCACGAACGGAGCTCGGGCGTGCCTCGTGGTCCGCCCAGGGTGCTCAGATTCCCGAGGGCCATTGTGAGCTCGTTGTTCTCTCCGCCTGAAAGAACGTCCCTTGTCGCTTGCTTCGATATATTGCTGAAGCCTCTTGATTGGTATGTCCAATTGTTCGTCCGTCCAAATGCACTTTCACGATACAGGGTCCAAGGTTCCGTCAGCCCCGAAGAACCAAGTCCGGCAACAGTCTGGCCAATTCATTGTCTCTGGTTCGATCCCTTTATCAAGCAGATCATTCTCAGCCTTGGCCCACTTAGGCCGGGCTATGAGGTAGCCACCGACCCGCACGATGGTGAAGCTTCTTCTTCGCAGCATTTTCTTGTTTGTCGCCGACATCTTTTTACTCTTTTCCGATGTCTTGTGGGCCACAAATGCGGGCTAGTCATCTCCTGATCTTCTCGTGTTGCCCTTTAATTCTGGGGTCTCTTTTTATCGACAAACTTATTCATGTGTTTCTTCCAATTCAAGAATAGGTCAGCCATCTTCTTAATAGAAAAAGACATGATTAAAAGCTCAACTGGCTTCACCGGATCATCCACTGGAGGTAGGGTGAAATTTGACTTCAGCTCAGTCCAAAGATCATTTTTCTGCATATCATTGACATAAGACACCTCAGGGTCGTTCTTAGGCTTATACCATTGCTGGATGCTAATCGGGATCTTGTCCCCGACCGTAACCCCGTGACCGAGCAACAAATGCCTTCTTTGTCCGGATGGGTTCAATCGGTTGGCCATCGCGCTGCCATTTCTATGATCTCAAACTTTTCATCCGAGCTCAACTTTTCTTCGGGCCTCGTCTCTTTACCAAGTTGTGCTCGATCCGGAGGGCTAGAAAAAGAACAAAGACGAGAGTTAATTAATATGTGTACATATCAAAACAATGAATGCATCAATTAGCTAGTCAAGACACAGGCTTAAATAATATATATACCTGTCCGGACTCGGTTCGGTGATCACCGTGAGCCGTCCTCACGGTCTACTTCTTCACCCTCTCCTTCTTGCACCGGCATTGGGTCATCGGAGCCATCATAATCATAGCCAGCTGCTTCTTCACCCTCTCCTTCCAGACCATCGGTGTCGTTGAGAAACATCAACGAGCAGACGACATCACTTCCTTCTGCGATTATGTCCCTCAACAACGCTTCTTGTGCTTCGTCTCGGGGGGTGTCCATAGTTTCTAATAATATTTACAACATGGCAATTATTATTCAAACATGACAGATATGGATATATTAGTGGCAAACGTAGCACTAGCTAGCTAATCACAATAAGGAATCATATTAATTAGTGGCCTCGACGCTGCTTCTCTAGGGTTTGGTGGCCTCGACAACGCTTCAACGGTTAGGTGGCCTCGAGAACGCTTCAAGGAGGGGTACATCACCCCCCACGTGTTGAAGCTATCGGGAGTGGGTATATCGACAACGACGACATAATGCACATGGAAAAATAATATGCTTGTTTTTCCTTCTTAAAAATACATGAAGCTATCGGGAGGGGTATATCGACAACAACAACGGCCACTACATCTATGTCCCACAAGTGACGTGGGCATCGACGCCAGCGTCACTTGTGGGACGTGGATGTAGTGTCCGACACCGACAGCCACATGTATCTCACACCCGACGATACTTGCTATCTAATTAGGGTTTCCTCTACCGCTCGGCGACCCTCGACGACCCTCGTTCCCGATAAAAAAAAGAGGAAGAAGAAGAAAAAAAAAGAGGAGAAGAAAGAATAGAGGAGAAGAACTCCTCTATTATTTCTTCTCCTCTTTTTTTTCTTCTTCCTCTTCTTTTTTTATCCTCTTCTTCCTCTCATGTTCGACGACCCTCAACCCCGATAACATACATCCATCGATATCATTCCATACATACATAGACATCTACATTATATATGAACAAACATCTATGTCCCACAAGTGACGTGGGCATCGACGCCCGCGGTAGGGTAGAGGGTCGTGGATCGCCGAGCGGTCGAGGGTCAAGGGGTCGAGGATCGCCGAGGGGTCGGGAGGTTGCCTAGTGTCAAAGGATTCAACGAAACCATGTCTTCATCATTAGGCGAAAGTAACAGGTGCATGATGGTACGAAGCTCTTCAAAGTTATTTTGGAACGGAGTCCGAGATAGGATAATTCGCTTTTTGGTACAAAGTTCAGCAAGAACCTTCCGAATATCGTTATTTGGAAGGCCTTTGTTGAAATTCATACAAAAAGGCAAATTATCCTATCCGGGACTCCATTCCGTATCAACTTTGAGGACTTCGCACCATCATGCCTAGGTTACTTCCGGCTAATGATGAAGCCATGGATTTCTTCAATACTTTGACAAGAGGAAACCTCTTCTCGACCCTCGGCGATCCTCGACCTCGAACCTCGACGACCCTGGAACCCTCGACCCTAGACGACCTGGAACCCTCGACCTCGATTCCTCGACCCTATAGAACCCTCGAACCCTCGACCTGAAACCCTCGACCCTTGACCCCTTAACGACCCTCGACCCTCTACCCTAGTTCCCCACCCTCGACCCCTCGGCGTTCCTCGACACCCTCGCTCCCGATAAAAATTAAGAAGAAGAGGAAGAAAAAAAAAGAGGAGAAAAAAAGGAGAAGAAGCTCCTCTATTCCTTCTTCTTCTCCTCTTTTTTTGTTCTTGTTGCTCTTCTTGCTCTCCTCGTCTGCTCCTTCTTTCTCTACTTATTTTCCTTTTTCCTCTCCTTCTTTTTGTTCTTCTTCCTTCTTCTTCCTTCCTCTTTTCTTCCTTTTCCTTATTTTACCTTTTCCTCTCCACTAACATAAAATGCACTAACCTAAAATGCAACAAACATAAAATGCACTAAATCGATCAACTAACCTAAAATCAGTGATAAAATGCACTAACCCAAAATCGATATCTACTAACAACTTAAAAAAATTAATACATATATGCAAAAATGCATATATGAAAAAAAAACATCATCATATCATCAACATGAACATATCATCAACATCATCAAATCATCAACATCATCATATCATCAACATCATCATATCATCATCAACATATATATGAAAGAATGCATATATATAGGAGGCGGGCGACGGCGACGGCGCGTGGTGACGGCGTCAATGGGTGATGATGGCGAGGGCGCTGGGCGACGGCGACGACGGGCGCTGGGCGACGACGGCGACGACAAGGGCGGCGGGCGACGCTGGGCAGCCTGGCGGCGCGATGTGCTTTCGGCGTCGTTTGGGAAATCATGGGAAATCTGAAATTTCCTAAGTGCTTGCTTATATAGCAAGAGCATTGGCCCCGATTCGTGAAACCAACCGGGACTAATGCCCCTTTAGTCCCGATTGGTGCCACCAACCGGGACCAAAGGTCTCTTTTCAAAGAGCCCAAAGGGCGGGAAGCGGCGTTTTGGTCGCGGTTGAGTGGCACCAACCGGGACTAAAGGGGCATTGGTCCTGCTCGTGGCACCAACCGGGACCAATGCCCCTTTAGTCCCGGGTTGAATCCACCAACCGGGACCAAAGGCCTTGTGCTGCCGCCCAAATGTTTAGTCCCACCTCGCTAGTTGAGAGAGAGCCGCACCTGTTTATAAGGTGCGGTGCGCCTTCCCTCTCGAGCTCCTCTCTAAAGCAGGCTTTCGGGCCTAACCGTGCAATGTGTGCCTGTGGGCCTACTGGGCCTCCCGCGGGCCTGAATCCTGGCCCATGGTAGGGTTTCTAGTCGTATTCAGGCCGTGGGGGCCCAGTAGGTGGCACTTTTTTTGTTTTTTGTTTTTTTGTTTTCTTTGTTGCTTTATTTAGTTTATTTTGTTTCTACTTACAACAAAATACTTATTGTTGCTATATTTATTTTTTTCCATTTTTTTGTTTTGTTTTCTGCATTATTTATTTTCTTTTGTTTTTGCTTTATTTTTAATTCTTTTGCTTTTAGTTTTAGAAAAATTATAAACTTTCTGTTAGTGCCATTAGTTTTCAAATTTGAAAACACTTCTTTTGTTTTCTTTGTTGCCTTATTTATTTTATTTTGTTTCTACTTACAACAAAATACTTATTGTTGCTATTTTATTTTTTTTCCAGTTTTTTTGTTTTGTTTTCTGCATTATTTATTTTCTATTGGTTTTTGCTTTATTTTTAATTCTTTTTTGCTTTTAGGTCAGCTAAAATTATAAACTTTCTGTTAGTGCCAATAGTTTTAGAATAATTATAAACTTTCTGTTTGTGCCATTAGTTTTCAAATTTGAATAGTTAAAATTTGAATTCTTTGAAATTTGTGTGAATCACAAGTTTGTGATTAACTTTACTAAAAAAATAAACATAGATGCACCTATAGAGAAAATTAAACCTAAATTCATAATCAATTTCTATGAATTTCAGAGAAATTCACTATGAATTTAGGTCAAATTCTCGTATAGGGGCATCTATTTTCACTTTGAGAGGAGCTCAACAAGTAGAGAGGGATGGGCTTATAAACGGTGTGAGCGCCCTTCGGTTGGCGAGGTGGGACTAAACTCTGAGCCCAACGAGGACCAACCCTTTAGTCCCGGTTTGTGGCACAAACCGGGACTAAAGGTCATGGGCAGTGCGAGCCAAGCATGGGCCGTGGACTAATATATGAACATAGATGCACCTATAGAGAAAATTGGACCTAAATTCATAGTTTTCAAATGAACTCTCAAAAAGTTGGCATAGCATGTGCATGTACAAAATGGACAATGGTATCATACTAAATGCATTACAAAGTTTGCATGGTATCATCATAATAGTTATGGACAAAGTCTTCACTTTTTCTTCGCTTGTGTCATTTGCTTATTAACGTCGTAACCATGGATAATCTTCATCGCTTATCGTGATGCTTGGGTCAGCCTTTGACTTTGAAGGGAGGAATTTCATGAAACTTTTCATACTCTTCAGACATGTCCGCATCTTGCCCTCCATTCCCGGGATGTCCCTTTTTCCCCGAAAAAGAACTATGTGGCGCTTTGGCTCATCGTATGATGTATTCGCTTCCTTATCTTTTCTTTTCCTCGGTCTGGTAGACATGTCCTTCACATAGATAACCTGTGCCACATCATTGGCTAGGACTAACGGTTCGTCAAGGTACCCAAGATTTTTCAGATCCACTGTTGTCATTCCGCATCGTGGGTCTACCTGCACCCACCTCCCGACAGATTGACCCATTTGCACTTAAACAAAGGGACCTTAAAATCTACTCCGTGAGTCAAGTTCCCATATGTCCACTATGTAACCATAATATGTGTCCTTTCCCCGCCGGTTGCTGCATCAAAGCGGACACCGCTGTTTTGGTTGGTGCTCTTTGATCTTGGTCAATCGTGTAAAATGTATTCCCATTTATCTCGTGATCCTTTCCAAATCATTACAGTCGAAGATGGTCCCTCGGACAATAAGTACAGCTCATCACAAACAATGCTGTCACCTCCGAGACGTGTTTCCAACCACTTCTTGAAAGTCCCGATGTGTTCACATGTAATCCAATCGTCGCCGCCTCCGGTGTTTGGAGCGCTGGACAGTTCTTGTGTTCATCGACATACGGGTCACCAAGGTAGAGTTCAGAGAACTGTAGTGTGCTTGAGGCCAAGAATATCCGTCCGTGCATATTATTGAGTCCCATCCAAGGGTGCCTTTTCCAATCAGTCTCCCCTCATACCGAGATTTAGGGAGACCTATCTTCTTAAGGCCAGGAATGAAGTCAACACAAAACCCGATGACATCCTCTCGCTTGATGGCCCATGGAGATGCTTCCTTCCGCCTAGCGCGATTCTGAGACATATTTCTTTAGGACTCCCATGAACCTCTCAAAGGGGAACATATTGTGTAGAAATACGGGCCCTAGAATGACAATCTCGTCGACTAGATGAACTAGGGACGTAAGCGTCATGATATTGAAGAAGGATGGTGGGAACACCAGCTCTAAACCGACAAGACATTGCGCCACATCACTCCTTAGCGTTGGTACGATTTTTGGATCGATCACCTTCTCGAGATATTGCATTGAGGAATGCACATAGCTTCACAATGGCTAATCGGACGCTTTTCCGGTAGAAGCCCCTCAATGCAACCGGAAGCAGTTGCGTCATAATCACGCGGCAGTCATGAGACTTTAGGTTCGGAACTTTTTCTCCGCATATTTATTATTCCCTTTATATTCGACGAGAAGCGATCCGGGACCTTCATACCGAAAGGTGCATTCAAAGAAGATTTTTTTCTCTTCTTTCGTAAGAGTGTAGCTGGCAGGACCTTCATACTGCTTCGGAGGCATGCCCTCTTTTTCGTGCAAGAGTTGCAGGTCCTCCCGTGCCTCAGGTGTATCTTTTGTCTTCCCATACACGCCCAAGAAGCCTAGCAGGTTCACGCAAAGGTTCTTTGTCACGTGCATCACGTCGATCGAAGAGCGGACCTCTAGGTCTTTCCAGTAGGGTAGGTCCCAAAATATAGATTTCTTCTTCCACATGGGTGCGTGATTCTCAACGTCATTCGAAACAGCTAGCCGCCGGGACCCTTTCCAAAGATTACGTGTAAATCGTTGACCATAGCAAGTACGTGATCACCGGTACGCATGGCGGGCTTCTTCCGGTGATCTGCCTCGCCTTTGAAATGCTTTTTCTTTCTTTCTACATTTATGGTTGGTCGGAAGAAATCGACGATGGCCTGTACACATTCTTCTTGCAGCTTCCTGTATATACTATCGGGTGTCAAGTAAAATGCTATGCGTGCATGCGTGGTATCCCTTGTTTGTCTGTCCTGAAAGGTTACTGAGAGCGGGCCAATCATTGATGGTCACGAACAGCAACGCTTTTAGGTCAAATTCCTCCTTTTTGTGCTTATCCCACATACGTACACCGTTTCCATTCCACAGCTGTAAAAGTTCTTCAACTAATGGCCTTAGGTACACATCAATGTCGTTGCCGGGTTGCTCAGATTCCTTGGATGAGAACTGGCATCAAAAAGAACATCCGCTTCATGCAAATCCAATGAGGAAGGTGAAACATCCATAGAGTCATGGGCCAGGTGCTGTGATTGCTGCTCTGCTCCCGAAAGGATTAATGCCATCCGCGCTTAAAGCAAACCATACGTTCCTTGGGTCCTTTGCAAACTCATCCCAGTACTTTCTCTCGATTTTTCTCCACTTTGCGACCGTCGTGAGCGCTCTCAACTTCCCGTCTTTCTTACGGTCCTCACTGCCATCGCATCAACTTGGCATGCTCTCCGTTTACGAACAGATGTTTCAACCGTGGTATTATAGGAGCATACCACATCACCTTCGCAGAACCCTCTTCCCGGAGGCTCGCCGTCAACATCACCAGGGTCATCTCGTCTGATCTTATATCGCAATGCACCGCATATCGGGCATGCGTTGAGATCCTTGTATGCACCATGATGAGGAGGCAGTCATTAGGGCATGCATGTATCTTCTCCACCTCCAATCCTAGAGGGCATACGACCTTCTTTGCTGCGTATGTCTTTGTCAGCAATTCGTTATCCTTTGGAAGCTTCTTCTTCATTATTTTCTAGCTTCTCAAATCCATTATCGAGCATTATTCTCTGCCTTCCAATCGCAGCAATTCCAAAGACGGTACCGAGCTTTGTGTTGCCATCTTCGCAATTGGGGTACAACCCTTTTTGTGATCCTCTAACATGTGATCGAACTTCAGCTTCTCCTTTTGACTTTCGCATTGCGTCCTTGCATCGACAATGACCCGCGAAGATCATCATCATCGGGCACATCGTCTGGTTCCTCTTGATCTTCAGCTTCGCCTTGCAGCACCATCTTGCACATCGTCTGGTCCCTCATGATGTTCAGTAGCATCACCGTATTCAGGGGGCACATAGTTGTCATCGTACTCTTCTTCTTCGCCGTCTTCCATCATAACCCCTATATCTCCGTGCCTCGTCCAAACATTATAGTGTGGCATGAAACCCTTGTAAAGTAGGTGGGTGTGAAGGATTTTCCGGTCGAGTAAGACTTCAGATTCCCACATATAGGGCATGGACAACACATAAAACCATTCTGCTTGTTTTCCTCAGCCACTTCGAGAAAATCATGCACGCCCTTAGTGTACTTTCGGAGGTGTGTCTGACCGCACATCCATTGCCGGTTCATCTGCGTGCATTATATATAATTAAGTGTGTCAAAAATCATTACAGAACATCATGAATAGATAATTAAGTGACCAAATTAATAGAAGTTCATCATCACATAAAAACCAAAGTACATACATAGTTCTCATCTAACAACATAAAGCTCGCAGAGCATCTAAATTAATTAAACCATACATTGAAACTATGTAAAACATTTCAATGCGAAAACAAATGCGATCATAATCGCAACCAAGGTAACAACTGATCCAACAACATAATGATACCAAGCCTCGGTATGAATGGCATATTTTCTAATCTTTCTAATCTTCAAGCGCATTGCATCCATCTTGATCTTGTGATCATCGATGACATCCGCAACATGCAACTCCAATATCATCTTCTCCTCCTCAAGTTTTTTTATTTTTCCTTCAAGAAATTGTTTTCTTCTTTAACTAAATTTAACCTCTCGACAATAGGGTCGGTTGGAATTTCGGTTCAACAACCTCCTAGATAAATAAAATCTATGTCACGTTGGTCGGCATAATTTTCATAAACAATAAATGAACCAATAGTTATGAAAAGATAATATATACCACATCCTAATCATAGACAGGATTTAGGCCGACGAAGGCGGATACCAAAACCATCGCACTATATAAGATGCAATAATAAAAGTAAGAAAATAATACAAGTATCTATCTAAACATACAAGTAATAATATTTTTCCTTTCATAAAGAAGATAAGAACAAGAGGCTCACCACGGCGGTGACGGCGATGAGATCGGCGCGGGTGATCGACGGCGGTGAAGACGGGGACGGAGCGTGACGGACCGCTAAACCTAGACAAATATCGAGGAAAATGGAGCTTGGAGGTCGAGCTTGGAGAAGAGAAAGCTTAAGTAGTGTGGCTCGGGGATTCCATCGAACACCTTGTGTGCATAGGATGTGAGCTAGAGCACCACCAAGCCCTCTCCCCTCGGCTAAGACAAAAAACAGAGCAGTGTGCTCTGCTCTTACGCGAGGGGTATATATAGGCAGCACTATTGGTCCCGGTTCGTGGCATGACCCGGTACTAAAGGGAGCCTTTAGTGCCGGTTCATGCCACCAACCGGGACCAATGATGGTGGGCCAGGAGCGAGGCC
Source organism: Aegilops bicornis (assembly GCA_021605145.1). Classification (NCBI taxonomy): domain Eukaryota; kingdom Viridiplantae; phylum Streptophyta; class Magnoliopsida; order Poales; family Poaceae; genus Aegilops; species Aegilops bicornis. The sequence goes on from JAHIAL010000055.1 coordinate 1,578,194, forward strand.
CATTGGTCCCGGTTCGTCGCACCAACCGGGACCAAAAGGCAGATTTAACCGGGACCAATGGCCCACGTGGCCCGGCCCGGCCCCAGGCTCCTGAACCGGAACAAATACCTCCATTGGTCCCGGTTCGTGGCAGAACCGGGACTAATGGGCTGAGCAGGCCTGGGTCATTGCCCCCTTTTCTACTAGTGACCTCACCCAGTTCAAACCTATCTCACTACAAAATAGCATTATTTGGATGGTGGGAACTTTTCCAAATTATAAGATTCATGTCAGGGAGGGGGCATTGGACCCTGGCTAGTATTAAATTTTCATTTTGTTTTTGTATGTTTCATATGCCATGAGTCATAGTGTAGGTTACCACCATCCAAATGATGTAATCCTTATGAATGCTAGTGACTGATAGATGTCGCAACACAAAACCTGGACCTGGACGGCCTGTCTGGCCAGTTGGAACTTTTTTTTAAGAGGCCAGCTGGCGACTTATCATGCAAAGTGAAGAATTGGGCCTTCGTCGGCCCAATTAGTGACATGGAACATGTGCTCGTTCTGCAGAGTAGCCGCCCCCGAAAAGTTTCCTGGAGAGCGTGTACAAGGTGGGACAACCGGGTTGATCTAGATAATACATTAAACTCATCCAGTGGCTGAGAGACTCAAAACGCCGTGGAGCCTCCTAGCTAACTTAGTTGTATTGTTTTAACGAGATCATTAAAGGCGCGCATAGATGTAGCTTTCAATTTTGGCACTTTAATGTTGGTATTTGATACAACTATTTAGAGCGGTAATATTTTTAATGTTCTTTTATTGCAAAAAACTATTTGGGAATTTTTGAAAGTATGTGTTCGTCGGATAAGGAAAATGTCAAATTTTAAGGAATTTAGGACATTTGCCAAAATAAAATGAGGTTAGTACGTTCCCGTGAGATGGTTGAATTTTTTTTGAGCATCGATGCAGAACGTAAGCTATTTCATATCTGGCATGATACACTCATCCCTATGAACGCATACACGCACACCCTATCCCTATGAGCACCTCCGAGAGACTGAGTTGGCATATCATCTTAAGTTTTACGAAGTCACTGTAGGCGCCTCGTCGTCGACGGGAACATCTGTTGAACTTTCATTTAGTCGCTCACATCGTGCGGACGTTTCCAACTTTCCGTGGTGTATAGTGGCGAGGCTTACGTCGCTCACCTCATACGGATGGTTCGCCGACGTGCGAGTGTGGTTGGCAAGATTTGTGTTTTCTCCTTATGAAGAGCAGATGACGCCCACAGACGCACGCGCAAGTATTACAACTGTGATTTTTTTCTCTGTCGCTCACGTCGACGGAATGTTCGCCCAATTGTGAGGCAGTTGGCTGCGTTTGTTGCTTTCTAGGACCGCCGCTCACACGCCAAAGGCCCATAGAGTCCAAACAACATAAGAGCTTGACTTTTTTTTTATAAGAGCAGCGCCCCAGCCCGTGTAGCATTCTCCGATCAAACTAAAGCCCAGGCGGGATTGGGAGTTGATCAAACGAACAGAAAAGCCCAAAGTCCTCATCTGATGACCAAAAATGCTATAATTGCCAGACAGGGGGTGGATTAGTACTTAGTTTTAATGTCCTCGATGATAAATTAAAATAAATTCACCTTACATTGTGCAATTTTCCGAAAAGCAAATACGACTTATAAAAAGGAATGTAGGGAGTATTGCATTGGGACTACCCAGATTTTGATGTCTACAAACAAGCAAAATCACATAAATCTTCACCAGGGGGATAAATCATAGACAAATCATCCAACTATATAGATCATGTCTGTGAACAGGCTAGGCCATTTCAATATACTTATAGCTATATTTTAGGAATTTATTGCACTTCATATTCCACCAAATGCCACTTTGTGCCCGAATCATGATGGACGACAGGAAGGACCAAATTCCAGAAACATATAGCGTCGAGTCCCAAACATCTATCTCCATATCATTGCCACCATCCTTGCTTAATTTTTCACTGGGTATGACGCTTCCATCAGGATGCCACATAATCCCTCCCTGGTGAGACCGCTCACGCTGCGTGCCATGCGGATGTAACCGTTTTCACCCCATTTTGCCCCCCATGAGTTCTTTATGATCCAGTAGTCTAAACGTCTCTTGGGGTCATGCTCATCGGTGGTGCCGTAGCCCACCACTGTCATTTCATGGGTCAGATTCGTCCCACATGGCCCCACAAATACGCCTCCCCCATATCGCCGGAAGCCATTCGGGTCGACTACCACAACGACCGGTTGGGACGCCACCGCCTGCATCAAGGCCAGTTCATCATTTGGCGGCACCCGTCTGAAGCCGTCGATGGTGATGATGGGGTTCCTTTTTGGCACTAAGCAACGACCCTGCTCAAAGGCAACTTACGGGTAGTTAGCATCGCTGGTGATGCCGCCGTTTTCCACTATGTACTTGAAGGCCAATTGCGCATTGCCGCCACGGCAGCCGAAATTTTTCTTGTCGCAGTCTACGAGTTGTTGCGCGGACAATGGAATCAAATTCCTTGTCCTAATGGAGTGGATGCCCTCCACGGCCGCCGTCGCCGCAAAGGCCCAACAGGCTCGACAACCATTTTGCCGATTCACGCTTGTCACCGCCGATGGGCGTTGATCATACCCCATCATGCGCCAGTCCACATACATTGGGAGGTTGTCGCGTGCAACAACAACGCCATCTGTGAAGTTGCCTTGGTGCCGGTTCGCGCCATCTGATGTGAGGTTAGAGCAGTGACCGTACATATGGTCAACCTCTTCATCGGTCATGTCACCGAAGAGGTTTAGGCTCAGCTTGTAGGGTGCGTCACCTTGGTTGAATTCGTGGATCCTGCGAGCATTTTCTTTGAACACGTTAAAGCGCGGAGCCTCGTCACCGAGGTCACAACCCACATTGAGATGCTCACACCAACGCTCATATAGTGCCCGCATGGACTCCTCTGACGACAGGTCCCTATCTATGATGTCTATCGAGCTCACTGCCGGCATAGCAGCAACAAGCACGATGGCCATAAGTATCCATATCGTTGCAATTGCTCTTGCCATTGTAAATTCTAAGTGGTTGCTTCGAGTGTCCTAGGTAGCTTTGGTCCTCCTTATATATAGTAGAAATCCTTGTAGTGCACATTTAGCTTCTGCGTATACCCTGAATTAACTAGGTAATGCTGAAATAGTTTCCTAATTTATTTGCATGCATGACTTTCCATGTATGAGATAGAATTAAACGAGTCTTTACTTTTTTCCTATTCATACTTCTCCTTTTAACGCTTTCCTTCGGTCATATCTTTACACCCAGAAGTTGTGTGGCATGTATTCAAAATTATCCGAGTGAAATCATACACAACTAAATTGCCACCTTTATATTTGGAAAGATGTTCAATCACAGGTATCCAATCACGACTAAGAAATACAAAGATTCCTTCTAGTCAATGAATTTACTAAATTTTCATAATGTTATAAAAAGAACTTCATATTTCAACGTCCACCCTACCATACATGGCACTAGACATGGATGGCACACATTTAATTTTAAAAAGATTTTACTCTTTCCATATTAGCCATGCCATGCAAAATTGTTTGGAAGGTATTGCATTTCCATGTGTTAACTATTTTTCGAAAGTCGTCAATTGACATACATCACCATGTAGCCAATGAAGGTATAAATGCAAAATTTAGACTCATTTGTCAATTGATCAAACCCAATAACGGATTTGATGACTCATTCCATCTCTTCCTCCGTAAACGGTGCTTTCAGATGTGATAGATCCGCTATCACCCTGTCCACTCACAAGACATCATCATTCACCCTAGGTCCGTGAGATAAGTCGACATCGAGGGAGTGCATCCACCCTTCCTATGGATGTCAGCCGCTTGTGGACGCTAGTTCAATTGGCACCGGCATCGAGCAAGCTTGCATGTTGCGGTGGACATCATGATTTGGCACGGCGGCGCCGCTGGTTGAGGTGAAGGTCTGGTAGTGATGGGAGGGCAACAACCATGGCAACATGAGACCCCTGTGTGACGCCGGCGTGCATCAAGAGGAGATAGCTTTGCATAGGCACGCACCTGCTGAGCTGGTTCACTCTGCATGCAAGCCATTTTTTTTATTTTTTTTGGCTCTTCGTTTCAAGTTGGTTTTACTCTAGCGTCAGGTTTTATTCTTGCAGTCCATACTATAGCATCCAGCTTACTATATCAGACAGGGTTTTGGGTCGGCTTTTACTTTGAACATTTTGAAAAATACTAATTAAACATTTTGTAATATCCGTTGAACATTGTGTAGTATATGTTGAACATTTTGTTAAAATACAATGAACATTTCAATAATACACGAAGAATTTATTTTGTATTATATGTTGAACTTTTTTGGAAAAATATGAATATATACGGTGGAAAATTTTCGAATACACATTGCACATTTTGTATTATACGTTTCACAAATTTTGAATAAACATTGAACATTGGTGTAATAAACACTGAACCATTTCAAAAACACAGCGAACATCTGTATATTCGATGAATAATTTCTAATATACGATGAACATTTTTATAACGGATGATTTTTGTAGGATACCATGAATATTTTCTTAATATATGATGAACATTTTCGTAAGATGCAGTGAAATTTGTATAATACATGATAAAAGAAATAAAAGGAAAAAGGGAAAAGAAAAAGAAAAGAAATAGAAACAGGAACATAAAAAAGGAAAAAGGAAAGAAAAAAAGAAACAGAAAAACAAAGAAACAAAAAAGTGACCATGGGCCGGCCCAAACTTGGGTGATGGGAAGGCTGTGCTTTAGCGAAGCGACGCCATTGTTATGCTCGCGGGCGTCAAATAGGAATCGCCGGGCAATAGAAGTGGGGAGGGGAGGAGGCCCTAGGCGAGATAGAGCGGCGAAGGGAGAACTTCTAGCATACTGGGTTCGTGTATGTACAAGGGCCCATTACTGGAGGCCAACCCAATCAACCATGGGCTTACAATTCAGCTACGTGAGTAGCAGTTCTTTTGGACAACTGACCCAGTTTATAGATACTATTGTAGTATTAAATAGATGGAACGGCCAGGGATGATCGGATCACGAAATCAGGCGGCCAGGAGCGCATAGGACGTGAGAGGGTTGGCAAATTTTAAAGGCAAACAATGACGTTGTTGCTGCAGCCTCTTTTACCTCCCTCACAACTCGAGAAAAGGTCAGGGGTGTCTGCGAAACCGAAATGGACTTAAAATCGGAGCTGGACAAAGGCAGGGGCCTTTCTAAATAATACTAGCTCGAATCTCCAACAAATTGACGGTAGTATAGTGCTGCCGGGCGAAGGTGGCAACTTACAAGTGCATTTGTCTTTCTGAAAATTTCTCAATGTCTTGAGAAAACTGAGAGAAATCATGTGCCATTACAACCTTGTCATATTGTTGGATTGCACGTAAACAACTTATAATTTGGCTATCTGATTAGATTGGGTGACGACATATATTGTGTATTATCGTTTTTGCTAGAGGCGTCGCCTTTAGAGAACATCTTTTGTTGTCAGGGTGTTGCCCACGATTAGCTAGCTGTTGGGAGCCGTTGATCACTTGGTGGTGTCTCTTTTTTTGGGGGGGTGTTTTGGTGGTATATTTTTCACGCTTTGATTAGTTCTTAACAACATGTTGATGCATAGTCTGATCGCAATTGGCATCTTATTGATATTAATATTTTCTTTTAGAAGAAAAGAGTAGCAAAAGCCTATACTATATGCAAAATTTCTCATTGTTTTGGAGAGGAGGTTTTATGTTCTCGAGCTTCAATGACTTCTTTAGTTAGAAATAAAAAAAAGTCCATTTAAAAAAATTAGAAATTTCTGAAGAAAATCATGGTTGTTCTCATTGTTATCTTCCATAAACATGTAAAATTTCAATTTGAAATACTTTTTATTTTGAGCTACGCAAAAATGAAAAATGTGTAGACCTCAATATATATAATGAACAGTGCATATTTTCAAATGTTGAGATTTCATCATTTTGTGTAGTCCATAATAAAAAGAATTTCACGTTGCGATTGTGCATGCTTTATATGATACATCATTTTCTATGTTCATATTTACTCCATTGTTTTCTGAAACTTATAAATATATATTTTATCTCTACTATACGCGTACGTCGACTCCGGTGGTCGTTTTGTGTTTTGGCCCCTAGAAAAGTTAGCAATTAACCCACAGTCCCTTGCCCAAATCCTGGAGCGTGGCCGTTCTGGTTCGACACTCTGCCCCCGTGCAACCTAGCTACCGCCCGGCGAACCACCGCAGCTCGCCGTCCCAGCGCACCGCCTCCATCCACAGCCCCTCCCACCATCCAAGCGCATCGTCCCTGGAAAGTTGTAGGAGATTGGGAAGCGACACATTCGGGGAGGAGACGGGGACTCCGCCGATCTGGTCTCGACCACGATGCTCAATTCGGGAGGAGGCAGGACTCCGCCCGATCTGGCCAGCGATGCGTCTGCGGTGCAGGAGCTGGACATACGAGCTAGGGGCATCTCCTGGCTCCCTGCCGCCTAGATCTGATCACCGGTGGCGGTGGATCAGCCGCAGCGCCACGGCACACACCGATCGAGCCGACCAGGCCACGTCTTCTATCACTGCTCCAACCTGCCGCTGCTGCACTGCAGGGCACAACACGCCGGGTGCCCGGGTCCTCCGCCTCCCAACCGCTTCGTCAAGCTCTGCCAGTTCGGGTCTCTTTCTCTCTTCTTTTTTTCAATACTACTCCCTCCGTTTCAAAATAAATGATCCAAATTTCTATTAAAGTTAGTACAAAGTTGAGTCATCTATTTTATAACAGAGGGAGTAGTTAATAGCTGCATCTCCGTTCGTAGGGCTCTTGAGCAGATAGGTTTGCCAAAAAATGGAATCATGACGCCGGTGCTTGGTATTGCTTGTGTGCGGCTGCTGTCTACGTATGTTTGTGAATTTGCAAAAAATTGTGTGGTTGTAAAAATAAACTTTAATTTTAATTTGCGATGTCAATTTGAATAGTTGTTTGTCAAATTTGCATTGTCGCTTTGGGTCAAATTTCCAGTGAGAAGGAAATAGAGAACAAGGAAATAGATTTAGTCAATGATGTGTATTTTAATCAAGCAAAATCTCAATGCCAAATTCTTGGTATTCTATCCTATACAAATGACAAAATTTGGAGGTTTCAAATGTGCACTGTTCAACGTACTTGTATCTAAATTTTTTCATTTATGTGCAGCCTGAAATATAAATAATTTTGAATTGAGATTTTGCATGCTTATTGTATATATCAATGACTTGTAGTCAACAATTGTTTTGAAACTTAAAAGTATGTGTTTTGAAAATTTCAAAATAAACTGTTACGTGGCGCTTGGGCTAAATTTTATGTTCCCGTTGCAACACACGGGTATTACGCTAGTTTTTTGTTTTAAACACCAGGATAACCGGAGCCTGGAGCCAAAGTGGCTTTCCGATTGTTTTGAAAAGCTCAGAAAACCCGCATGCGATCACAGCATCCGCTTATTAATTATGTCAGTACACTATTTTATTACAGACGCATAAACAGCTTATTTTATTGCCACTCACTGGAAAACAAAGAAATATCACTGGGAAGTCAAGTTCCCGTTACATTCAGTTTCCCCTCCACTAGATCTTGCAAGAAACCGGTGAAAGAACGATGCGACGAGCCGCCTTCCTGGATCGCGCAACGGGAATCCTCGCGCAGTCCGGCAGCTCTTCTCCTCATTTCTTGGCCAACACCACTGTTAGAGTCCATCAGTTTGCCCACGGCAGCAGAGATGGCGGCCCTGCCCACGGTGCCATCCTCCCTCTTCTGCCCATGGCCCCTCAGGTCGATGCCGACCTTCCATTCGTCGGCGGCCATCCGGGCATTCACCAGTTGATCCCAGGTCCGAGGGAAGGCGAGCAATGGCACCCCGGCGGACACGGCCTCCAGCACCGAGTTCCACCCGCAGTGGCTGAGGAAGCCGCCGACGGAGGGGTGGCATAGCACCTTGTGCTGCTCGCACCACGGCACCACCAACCCCCTGTCGCCGCCGCACATCTGCCGCACATCGGCGGCCTTGTCCCGGGCCACCCAGAAGAAGCTGACCCCGCTGTCACGCAGACCCATGGCGATCTCTTGGAGCTGCGAGGGCGGCATGCGGATATAGCTGCCGAACGAGACGTACAGCACCGAGTTCTCCGGCTGCGCGTCCAGCCACTCACGGTGCTCCTCGTCCTGGATCTTGTTGTTGTCCCCGTCGAGCGGGACCGAAGGGCCGATTGGGTACACGGGGCATGGAAGTGACTCTGCTATTGTGTTGATGGCACTGGGCTCAAGCTCCAGGAAGGAGGTGAAAAGGACACACTGCACTTTGCGTACGTCGGCCAACATCTCCACTGCTATTTCAAATGGTCGCCTTCGCTCCCAGGCGCGGATGATGTTGAGATCACACAGCCTTATCGATGTGAGGCCCGGGACCCGGACCGGGAGGTATTCCTCCAAAGACTTCTTGATGCTTAGTTCTGCAGAGCATGAAAGTACACATCACTAGTTATGTTATGTGTGCGATTAGCTAAGGACGAATTGGAGATGCATTCCTTTTACAAACACACATCTCTATCACTCTAAAACAAATACTGGAGCATTCTCAAATAATTACTACACGTACTAGTACCTTCTTGGGAGTCACGTCCATCCACCGGTGGCCACAGGTCCAAGTGGTAGAGCGCCAAGAAGAAGGTGGCCGGCTGAGTCCACAGCGAGCACACCGGTATCCCGCGCCGCGCGCCGGCGGCCAACGCCCACGTCAGGAAGGTATCGGCCAAGAGAGCCTCCGGCCGCAGCTCCAAACGATCGAGCAGCCGCTCCACGGGTTCCCCCATCTTGTCGCGCACGGCCTCGACGAATCCAGCGTGGTCGGCACCACGGCCACGCTCAGAGGGGGTGACGTTGGGGATGGTGGCGAGCCGGACGGGGTCCGGCAGCGTGACGGAGTCCAGCAGCGCCTGCCACTCCTCCGTGACGACGACGGTGACGGTAAGGGAGCCGTCCGCGGCCACGAGCAGGCGGCACAGGGCGAGCATGGGGTTGATGTGGCCGCGGCCCGGGTACGGCAACGCGACCACGTGCCGAGCCGCCGCCGCTGTCGTGGAGGCCATTGTTTGAGATGCAGAGAGGAGATCCGTGGGGTTTGGCGACCACTACAATGCATGCAGGTTACATAATTAGTACATTATATAACAAGATGCCGATTGAGATGCAGGCTTCGTTTGGGAGCTCAGAGCTCAGTATTTTTTTAATCATAGAGTTCTAAAAACGAATCACTAGAGCGAAATATTACAGTTTTGTACCAACAATGTTTCAGTTTATAAAAAAAATTGGTCGAAACTAAGGACTAGTTTGTCATCCAAGTATTTTTGAAGCATGTAACCAGTATCACGGTTTCTATATATAAAACACTCTAGTACTTTGGCGTGTCTGATGCAGTGAATACCGTGGTTTTAAAACCTTAAGTATTGTTCTAAACTTTATTTTCTTCTGTATTGAAAACTTCAATCTTGACTTTTTTTTTCTTCTAAACTGAAGTAAAAAATAAACGATTTTGAAAAATATTTCCACTTTCAAAAATTCTTCACTGATCCAAAAACAAAGCTTGCCTTTTCCAAATTTTGGTCGGAGTTTCTAGAAATGTTTGATGTTTTTCAGGGGAAAAAAATCATGTTTTTGTTTTTTTCATGTTTTCCTAAAATGTATGGAATTTCGAAATTTTGTTTGCATTTTTATAAATTGTTGAGGATCACAAAACTTTTTCATGTTTATAAAAAATGTTAAGATTTCCAAAAAGTATTCACTTTTTCCAAAAAAAAATTGGAGTTTCAAAAATTCCTCCATTTTTAAGAAAAGTTTGGAGTTTCATAAATAATTTTATTTTTAAAAAATATTCGAATTTTCCAAATTGTTCACAATTTTGTTGAAGAATAGTGTTGATTTTTTTTCAGAAATATTTTTATGTATGTACGTCATTGTTTGTTCTTACATATTCGGCTCTATTGGAAATCACAAGTAGTCGGTCGGTCTAGTAGCAAGCAGGGCCTACTAACAGTGTGAGGTCCTTAGATCAAGTCCACGTGATCACTCATTTTGCAGTATTTTGTATTATTTTCTACATAAATACTGAACGTGACTTGGGCTGGTTCAGTGGGCAATTAGAGCCTCGTATCCGTATGGCTTATACTGGACAACCCATTATAAAGTGGATGCGACTTGTGAAAGGTCCATACTATCATTTATACATTTTATGAGGGGGTTGTACCGATGCGATGCGGGACTCCTAACTAATTTGCTTGGTTTCTCCGCCTCAGCTAAGTTGTGTGGTCGTTGTGTACTACCTCCGTTCCACAATACATGCCTTCTATTTATCAAAATAGACATGTTTTAGTATATAGCTAGGTACATCCATTTTTGGACAAGTATTTGGATGTCAAGTATTTTGGAACGGAGGGAGTAGCTCCTAAACTGAACCTAGCAAGTGGTTTGCGCAGCAGCAGCAGCTCGGGACAGGATTATAAAGCTAGCAAGGGGAGCATATTAATTGATTCTTACATGTGGCCACACGGCCGGGGAATAGCCAGCTAATGAACTAACCTAATGGCCGGTTGGGACAATTAGACAAATTAATATAAATTACTCCCTCCCTTCGTTTTTATAACGCGATTTAGACAGCTGGTTTTGAACTGGTCTGAGCAGGCCTGAACGTCCTCACTAACTGACCCACCAGCCATAAGTCTATACATATACTCAAGAGTTGCTAACTCATACCAGCTAGCTCGATCTATATGTACATATGTACATATGGACAAGAGCTAATATCTACCAAAGATATTAGCTCGATCTATATGTACATATGCACAAATGTCTGAGCAGGCCGCTTGAACAATTGACTGCTCCTGCCCACAAGGCCACAACTCATGCTGGTTCTTTATATTCTACTTTGGATTAGTTGTTGGTACAGCTGTGCCTAAGGCTAATCTTTGCTGGCAGCCAGCTTTGATTGTGATGGCTTAATTCATGATGGCAAATTAAGTTGACATTTGTGCATGACCTAATTAAGTTGACATTTGTTTATCTAATTAATTCCTGAACTGCCCCAGATTAGCCTTAGGCACAGCTGTACCAACAGCTTATGCATATGTTTCCTTTCATCAAAATTATCTAGCAGAAGTAATTATGGCTAATGCAGAGACGGGGGTAATAAAGCTTCCATTTTCTGAAAACATGCCAGATTCAAATACAATACAACAAATCCCTTTGCTGTATTACAACATTGCATAATTAAGAAGGGGATCCTAAATCTTTTTAATGATGCAGTGCTGTTCCTAAATCTTTGAGTAACAATGTAGAAAAGAAATGCTGTTGCCACATCAAGCGGAACCCAGGTCAAATAGAGGATTATCGTACACTAACTGATCCACAATGAGCAATGAAAATCTCATGTTTGCTTGGGGAAATAATTGTGAACACATATATGGAAGCAATAGCCCGGCAGGTAATTCATATGGAATTAACAGTCATGGTTTCACAAATGAAAAGAGCGTAACCACCCACAGGATGAAATGAGGGAGGATGCATGGTTTAACTTTGTCCGAACAACAAGCATTACAGATCATGTGTCGGCAGGATTGATCAGCCAGCCGTCAATCAACTGGCTGAACATTACTCCCTCCGTCTCAGTTTACAAGTCCTACGCGTATACCTAGGTTGCCAATTTGACCACCCTAATATAAACTATATAACACAAAAATTATATCTTTTGAAAATAGAACATCTGAAGTTTATATTGGTTATTTTTTGTAATATATGACTTGTATTATTAGGTTGGTCAAATTGACGATCTAGGAATATGCGCACGCCCTGTAAACTGAGAGAGAGGGAGTAATAGTCAAACTAGAGAGTTAATTAGCTAGGCCTAACTGTAAGAAAACATGGTGGTGGATGGAGGTCCTAGTAATTAATTGAGGGGGCCTGCAGGTCTGAACGCGATTCTGACATTCTTAAGATAACTTGTCAGATTTAGCTAGCTAGCTATGAGAAGACTTGAGAACGGTTCGAAGTCCTAATTCAGGAACTCATGAATGGATGGACACTTTGTTCACGCTAACCAAACATGAAGCTAACTAGACAACCCAACTGCCAGGTACGCCATGATATGGCTACCTCCCTCGTTCTCTGCTCTTCTTGTGGCGTTGTAGGTGTAGCTAGAGATCAGGTATTGGATTGGAGCTCATATGAATCGATTCGGCGCCAGAGATGACACTTGAGGACAAACCCAACGACAAGCTATGACTGTTGAAACAGCTCGATCAGGAGGCATTTTTAAACAGGAAGTACCTACTGGCCGGCCAGATCCGCTAGACATTTGAAATATATAATCTATCAATACCAAGTGTCGTTCAGGTCATTATTTTTCTTGTCTCGTAGCAGAGCATCTCATCGATCGGTGGAGCCTCCCTTCATTGAGCTGGCTGCTAGCACATGGGGTTGTAGCTGGTCAAGATAAGTATATTACACAAGTAGTCTATCAACCAGGGGCGGAGCCAGAAAATTTAGCCATTGGGTTCACTCCATGACTCGTTGTGAGAACTTAGTACTATTTTTCTTTGCGGGGAGAACTTAGTACTAGATATGAAGTTAAAGTCTAATTTTAAATTATCTTACAACAAAATTATAGTACCCCAAAACAACAAAATGAATAGATATATGGTATTATATACTCCCTCCATTCCTAAATATAGGTCTTTCTAGAGATTTCAATGTGGACTACATACGGAAAAAATGAGTGAATCTACATTTTAAAATAGTCTATATACATCCGTATGTAGTTCATATTGGAATCTCTAGAAATGAGAAAATAGAGTAGTATTAGATAACTTTCTATCAGCAGGATCATAAGGCAATTCATCTAAGTTATTTTTGTATGAATAGTAGGCTTCGGGAGACTAGCTGTAGTGACATTTGATGCACTTACCCTACGTCTAATGGGTGACCTTGATGTGCCTATATCATTATCTCTATCTGGTGACTGAGTTTTCTTCGAAATATACGGCTTCATAGCCTAGATCAATCAAAGTTCATGGAGCAAAACAAATAAAAACTAGGGCAAAACAGTCATTGCGATACTGGCGTTTTAGGGTAGATGGAACATACAAAAAAGAGAGGAGATGTGGGTATATAATCTAATTACCTCAATTTTGGGCTTCACTATTGCCGATGTCGATCTCGAGACGTCTACTTGCCACGGCGGCGCGGCGGCGGAGGCGCCAGCGAGGCAAACAGGCTAGATGGGAATCAGAACAGATGAGCGATGAAAAAAAACCAGTCTTTGATTTAGGCGTGCCGCATGCTGCTGCATGCGCTTTTCTGGTGAAACGATTTCGTTTTCTTAGGTGTGTAAAAACGGTTACGTCATTCACGCGCTCACGTTTCTTGTAAAACAATTACATGAACTTTTACCTTTTGGGCCCTTTGTTCCACGTATGTGAGATGTGTTGGGGTCAGCCAAAATATTTTATTGGGTTCACATCGATTAAACACGTATATATACACACGTACCAGGCAAGATCCATTGGGTTCAGTTGAACCCAATGGCTATACGCTGGCTCCGCCGCTGCTATCAACTAAATCGGGTACATGTAATTAGAAGGAATAGAAGACACTCATGGCTTCACAACTTAATAGTACTAAGTTCGACGCCTTTCGATCCAAGGCGAGAGGGAAAGATCCCTCTGTGGCGTGAGAGGAGGAAGATGCTTAGATCTCTTCATCCGGGGCGTCAGCCCAGTTCATGCCCACACTCTGTATTAGCAGATCCTCATCCCGCTTGCTGGTCGCTACCGTTGGTACCAGTTTTGCTGCGGTCTTTGGCTAGTGCAAGCAATGGGCTTTGTTTTATTTTTCTTTCGTGCTTGTGCGCTGCGTTGAGTTGAAAGCTTCCTAAAATGCTCCCTTGTATCGTTAGGCCGATGTGGTCTGTTGTGTGTCTGTAATTCCTGGCCGGTTGACGGCTTTGTTAATTCAAAACCGGGCTCTCGGCGAGCCTTCGTTCTAACAAAAAAAGATTCGACTAATTAGTTAGGGGAGCTGCAACTGCAGATCTGAACAGCATACAGTAGTAGCTAAACCGGATAAGCCAACTGCCAGGTTCACCATGATATGGCTATCTTCCTCTTTCTCGTGTGATTGTAGGTGTATCTAGAGATGAAGTGCTGGATCAGAGTTGATGTGCGTGGACTCGGCAGGCACCAGAGGTCTCAGCTTAATGGCAAAACTCACGATAAGCTATGACATTCGAAACAGCTAATTAGTCAATCATAGGCAAGAAATACCTACTGGCCGGACAGATCCAAAGTCAGATGTGTGAGCAAAGTCTTGGCTGGACAATGGAAACTATATAATCAATCAATGCTTTTTTTTTTCGAAAAAGAGGATAACCCCGGCCTCTGCATCAGAATGTTGCATGCAGCCATATATTATTAATAGTGCAAAATTCAGCAGCCGAACACCATCGACACGGAAATAAAGCAAAAACAAACCCTGAGGCCATATACCCCGCGACAGTAACTCCCCCAGATAGCCACTAACCCTATGCTAAAAGACACAACATAAACGAAAAATACACAACTCCTAGGCTACACCTTAAAGAAGGAATCATCGCACGTGCGCCGATGATGACAAGTCCACCAAAAAGTTGAACTCCGGATTCTCATCCCCAAAGCCAAACTACAATCCACCACCTTCAGTAAGGACACGACGCAGGCGAGCGGTAGGATCGCCCGATCAGAGATCTTGTGTTTCCACCGGAGTGCATAAACTCATTGTTGAAGCCGTCTATACCATCCACCCTTATCCGGCTATCGACGACGCCTCGATAGCCGGATACCTCTGGAGGAGACAACGGAAGACAAAGACGTCTCATACCGCCTACCTCCCACTACTGTCGCACCAGCTTCGATCCAAAAACGACAGGCTAAACATGACACCTCCGCCAGAACCACCTTGCATCACCTGCCCGGTAGCAGGCATGACTTGACATCTCCGTATAAGACGTCGTGTGTAGCATTCGCCGGTAGCACATCCACCGGTGGCTTCACCTGCCGTCGACAGGCACCACCAAACAACTCCGAAAGAGGCACATGTTAGTCTGCCGAGCCGCATCAAACCCGATCTGTTGATGGAAGGGACGTCCCGTACCACCACCAGCCTCAGAAGGCCGTCACCACCTCGAGATCCGGACTCTGAGTCCCCCACATGACCCCAGAGTCCGCCGCCGTTGATGAGGAGGGGTCGTCGCCCCTATTCCGGGCACTATAGGGAGCACCCACCATTGCGCCAGCCGCTGTCGTCGCCCATACAACGGCAACCACCGCAGCGATCCTGCATCAAGCGCCATCGACACCGGAGGAAGCTCCGGCGATCACACACGTCCTGCAACGAGCCCGGACACGGGATCCCAAGATCCGCCGCCATCGGCGCCAGCACAAGGACCCACCTCCTATCCCGTCATCCCCGGCGGAGGGGACGCGGCCACCACCACGGCCAGCCGTTGTCGTCACTACCGGAAAGACCGGATTCTGGTTGGCGCCGCCATTGCCACTGGCCACGCCCAACCCCACCTCCATCCCCAGGGCACGCCCACGCCCAACGCCACGCGCATCCGAACTCCACCTGTGCCACCGCCGCCGTGGATCAAGGGAGAGCCCCCCTCCATGGATCCAACGCCCTCGCCACCAATCCGGGAGAAGGAGGAACAACCCTTCGCTACAGCCGGCCAACGCACGGGCTTAGCCCGGCGCGAACCCTAGGCGGGGACGGAGGAGGAGGAGGGAGATCGAGGGGTCACTGGCGGCTGGGCTTGCGCCTCTAGTGCCACCTGCGAGGGGGGCCAATCGAGAGGATCGAGAGCGTATGTCATAATCAATGTTGATGGGTCGTTTGAGTGGAACTAATATTTTTTTCAGGACTAACCTAAATCAATGTTGTAAATAGCGGGTTATGCCAAATAACGGCGGTCCTCCAAATCAGCTATATCGGAGCTATATCCGGCTATTAGCGGACTATTGTACATCAGTACCATTTAGCGGCAGACTGCCCAAAAACGTATAGCGAGGCTATAGCAGGGCTATTTAAACATTGAACCTAATAGGTCATGGTTTTTCTTATCTTGCAGCATTGGTCTGAACTCTTAACCACCCTTTCTCTTATGGTTTTCTCAACCTTTAATATTTGTTATGTACGCATAGCCGTTGGATGTGAGGGTGATCGAATCCCAATGCCAACAATCCCATCTTTCCCACATAGACAATATATGCAGAAGAGATAAGAACACCATTATTAGCCAGATAAGTAACCTACTGGCCTGGTTGCAACATTAAACAGATAAATTAATTAGCTGCAAACAAGGTCAGGATATGAAACAGCAAATAAACACAGACTCTGCAAAACAGGACTTAGACTTGGATCGAGGTCCTCATTAAGAAACTCAATGACTTAGCCCATCGAAGGAGGCTTCACGTAAGAGTTGAAGACACCAGCCAGCTGCTAGCATCTAGATATATTACCTCCCGGAGCATTGCTATGCAGCCGATGCTTTCAGACGATACTCAGACGACGTTGCCCATCAGGCCGTTTGTTAATTAGATTCACGTCAATCTCACGGTGTAGAGTCTGCGTCGGCTGCACATCGGCCATACCATGTCGTGTGTACATCAATTTCGTACCTCCCGCCAGCTGTGGGAGAGGTTAATGAATTCATAAAGGCAACTATTTCGAATCAACAAAGCACATTAGCTAAAAGAGTTGAGTCATATTTGTTAACAAGATGCATCAACTAATTGATATGTCCAACAGCTAGCTAGCTAGGCAGCGCATATAATAACAGATCAATGGACATATCTAATCCTTACCAAAGCACTAATTGATTTGTCCAGTCATTTTTGTTATGTACGCACCGCGTGCAGACCACAATCCAGCTCTGACAGATAATGATGGTGGCTTCTCAAATTAAGCTAGGATGCATCCTCAAAACAGGCTTTTGTTTTGCATGCTAAACGAGACATGGCCGGCGCCGGACCTAGCTACAGCTGTGAGAAGACTTTGGGATCGATCCAGGTCCTCCAAATTAACTATGGGAGCCTGCAGGTCTGAACATGATAGACCTTTTAAACCGAGACTTGGCAGACTTTTGAATGGACCGAGGCCCTTATTAAGAAACCCATAGATCTGATGAGCCGATCGATGATGGACCCTTAACTTGTTTACGTTAACCGAACTAGCACGTGCTGCCACATGGGGTTGGGTTGTAGCACTGATCGAGATTAGTATATTTAAATTTCACAACTGTATGTAGTAGTAGTAAACCGTAGTCTAGCAGCAAAATCGGAGCTACGCGTAACGTAAATTAGTAGGGGGCAGAAGACAATGATGGCTTCTTTTGGTTTATAGGATAGGATTATCATAGGAATAGGAATTTTGTAGGAAATGAGATGACATGTATCTCAAATCCTATGAAATGTGATAGGAGATGAGATGTCATTTGATTGACACCAAAGGAATTTTTCCATTGAGTATAGGCTCATTTTTATTTTCCTATAAAATGTGGAGGATAGGAACCAATTCTATATAGGAACAGGAATCCATTCCTATGAACCAAAGTGCTCTAAAGGAAAAAATCCTATAAGAATCCTATCCTCTAGAATTCCTATGAAATTCCTTCAAACTAAAGGAGGCCTAAATAAGCAAAATGAACCACAGGCAGGCAGTAATAGATGAGGGAGGATGCCTAACTCGCCTTCTTTTCTCTCTATCTGCATGAGGTTGAGGCTTCACGATACGAATTGATGACCTGAACAGATTTGCTGCTCAACTCACACCGTGAATGCATTAGATTTTAATTTTTTTGAACATCAGTACAAGCACAAGCGCTCATATACACGCGCATACACTCACCACACACGCACGCCCTACCCCTATGAGCACCTCCGAAAGACTGAGCCGGCATATCATTTTGAGATTTACGAAGTCACGGCACGCGCCTCGTTGAAACGTCTCCTCCCACTGCGCATTGCCGAAATCCTAAAATAAATCCAAGAATAAATGCGAGAATCACGATTTGAACCCTGGTGGGCTGGGGATACCGCAGTCCCTCCAACCATCCATCCAACCACATGTTGATTCGCTGCATGCATTAGATTCGGAGCTGAGATTCCTGTTAAACAAAGACATGAAGCTGCCCCCTGTCCCCGCGTCGCCCTAACGTGGCGACCCGGGGGAACCCTAGCCGCCGCCGTCGAAAAGTCCTCCTCCGCCCGCCACCACTATGCCACCGTTGGAGGGCCCGCAGGCAAAGCCACGCCGCGCCCTGGGATAGTGGCGGCGGTGCGGATTCGTCTCTCTCGCGCCCGTCCTCCCCCCATCCACCCAGCCTCGATCCAGCCTTGGCATATGCCGCGGGCGCCACCCACACCCGCTCCCAGCTGCTATCCTTCTCATGCTGGTCTTGCGGCGGATCTAACGAGTCCTAGCCACGACCATAACCGCCCTTCCCCGCAGCCATCCCCTCCCCTGCCGGCAGCACAACACAACCTGCTGCTTGCGGGTGTGGGTGATGCGGTTCATTGCGGGGGCGTAAGTGGCCTGCCTCGTGCAGGCTCCCCCCACCCTCGGGCGGCACTTCCTCCGCCTCCAGTTGCACGGTGACGGCTCTTGCCTGACGGTGATGAGGTAACAAGGGTAGTAGCAAGCGCGGGGTGCCTCGTGTCTGGTTACTTGCTGGCGCTGCCAGCAGCCTCGGAGCCGTGTTGTCTGATGTCCGTGGGCTGCTTGTGTCCTCTGTGGGCGACTTCGTCATCAGCAACCAGCAGTTGCGTTCCTTCCAGCTCGCTTGGTTCGCTGATGTCCTGGCGGCTACGTCAATTGCAACTCAGATCAGTGTCCCTCCAGTCCTAGCTTACCGGCGTTGCAGGTCGCCATCGCCTCCCTCTCTCGGTGGTCTTCGCTTCGCCGCCGGCCCTAGCATGTATACCTCAAAGCCTCTCACTTTTGCCCGATCCAATGCTCGTGGGTCCGGAGGCGGTGCCACCCTCCGGCGGCATGGTGCAGCCACACCAACCCCCTTTTGACAGGGCGGTTCCGACCAGCGTTGCTTCCTCATCAACGTTTCCACATTTGGCGGCTATAGGAGTGCTCAGCCTTAGGCGAGGGAGAAAGCCATGCTTGGCTTGCCGGTGCTGGCAGCGGCGACGCCTGTGGGTGTCGCTTTCCTTCTTGGAGGCGTTGTCATGGCCTTGACTTGCGCCCCTCCTCAAGCTCAAGGGAAACCCTAGGTCCGGATCCTTCGGACGGGATGACGACGGTTTCTCGGCGTTTTCTTTCTTCTTGAAGGCAGTATCTTGATCACTCGCGGTGTCCCCGGAGTTGGCTTTGGCGATGTTGAACTTATTGCTGGCTTGGATTTGCCGCTCTTGGTTCAAGCTTTGTAGGTTTAGCTGAGTTGTATCCTCTGTTCGGGCAAACAAAGAAACCAAGAAGCAGCTGTAAAAACAATCTGGACATTTAAGGAGAGGAGTATTGTAGTCCCTCGCAACCTGTATTTAAAACTCAGTTTAATTTCTTTGACAAGTACATTTCGAACTTGGGTAAAACCTTCCGGCCATAAAGCTGCAGCAGGGATGACAGTCTTGCATATTGTCTCTTTCCAACACAGTAAAATCACCTTGTCTTTTTACAGGCCAATATGCGACTTCTAGCCATACGTGTGAACAATTTTGTCTTGTCAAGCTAAAACCTTTATTTAATTTATTTGGTATGCACAACATAATACTCCTTCCATCTCAAAATAAGTGTGTTAACTTTGTACTAATTTAGCACAAAGTTGTACTAAAGTTAAGACACTTACTTTGGGACGGAGAGAGTATTAATCGAAGAACCAAGAGTCGTGCTTATACATGTGATGATGCTGCTGGCATCTCGTATCCATATGAACGTCTAGAGTCAACTCAGTTACATGCAATGATTCGTCCAGCTGTATATATTAAATGAACATTTTTATCATCAAGTGTCGATAAACTAGCCCACGCCACCGCTCTGTGCTGGACTTGATATGGCACTCTCACCGCCTCTCCTCTCCTCTCCTCTCCTCTCCTCGCCATCATATGTATGTAGCTTCAGAAGACTAGCTAGGCAACGTCTGAAAGAGGCTAGCTAATCAAATCCGCGCGCAGGTGCTAGCTGCAGCCTGCAGGCCTTACATCGATCTCCAGGTAACTGACTACTACCATATTTTCCAGAGAACCTCTGCTAGTTTAATTAACCATGTTTAGCTACAATTGCATTCTCTAGAACATTCATCATCGCCGATCGCATCTTTATAAATGTGTTTACTGTCAGTTTGTTACCATCATATTGTAGCTGCCGATTGGTCAAGTAATAGTACGCGAACAACAACTAATGTTTAGTTTATGCATGGAAAAGACACGCTTAATTTGTTTTTTCAGAATTAATTGTACATACACATGCTACCAATTTTTGACATGTGTGTGATAGGTACGTATTTATACCCCCATCTCTGAATTTAGTTCATATGCATCCATAATATGTATTCAAATTGTATGGAACTCGTGTTGTATATTTAGCAATTGTTTTTCAATGCAGTAGTCTATTTGATAGACGAATTACTCTTTATATGCCTTTTCTCCCTAGAGGCTAGTTTATAAAATAATTTTGGGCTACATCAGCAAAACTCTGGCATTGACATTGTAGAAAATAATCCTTCATCTATAATGCAGAACTGCAGACATTAAATACTTTCCTGTTGTGCATGCATAAAGGCGAAACGGCTTCTATATTTGAGTTCCGAGAATCATGCTATCTTGCAAAACACACTCTTAACTTCTAAAACTGATCCATCAGGTGGTCATCTGAGACATACAAAAGTATTCATGCATGCAATGGAGGGTTTGCTCAAACTATTCGATATGTGGGAAATCCAGGTGCTTGTGCTCCTCAGCTTCGCACTACAAATTTTCTTGTTCTTTACTGGCAGCCTGCGACAACATAGCAAGAGCATGGTCCTAAGGCTCTTCATTTGGGCTGCTTATCTTGGGGCAGACTTTGTAGCAGTGTATACCCTAGGCCTTGTCTCACGACATGAGGACATCAGCGCCGAAAGGCACGTAACAGGGGTAACACAATCACTAGTTTTCTTTTGGGCACCATTTCTCCTCGTCCATCTTGGTGGGCAGGACACCATTACTGCCTTTTCTATGGAGGACAACAGCTTGTGGCTGAGGCATTTGCTGAATCTAGTGGTGCAAGTTGTCCTGGCTATATATGTTTTTTGGAAATCCATTGGAAGACACAGCCAGGAGCTTCTATTGTCTTGTGTATTTGTGTTTGTTGTTGGAATTATCAAGTATGGGGAAAGAATATGGTCTCTTCACTGTGGTTGCTTTACAAGCCTTGAGAGTTCAAGTGGACGTCGTTACAAAGCGTTACCAACGCGTGATAGCAAAGAAGACATGGATGAAGAATCTAATAGCCAAGTGAGCACCAGTGGTGGCGATGATAGTACTGTTTATATAGCTCTGTGTTCAATGCCACACGTCCATGATATCTTTTCAGGACACAACTTCATTTCAGATTCTGCCCCCCCAGATCGGATGCTAGAGGACAGCAAAAAGGTGATCAAGACGGTCAGTATTATTCTAAGTTTGATGTATGCTGATCTCTACACTAAGGCTCTTGTGGTCAGAACAAGGAGTGGCATCATATTTAGATGCATCTCTCAGATGTCCGCGGTTGTTGCTTTTGCTCTGTTCCATGCAAATGACAAGCAGAGGTATAGCAAAAAAGACATTGCAATCACTTATTCACTTCTTGTGGGAGTCTTTTTCCTGGAACTGTGTGCAATGTTTATTTCCATGAAGTCACCCTGGACATGGGAATGGCTGAAGGCTCGACAGTGGGATAAGCTTGCCACGTTGTCTTGGTTACTTTTTTCTAGTGATATTAGGCAGCCGAAGGAGAAGCAATATTCGCTACAGTCAATGGGACAGTACAACTTTCTGAGCTGGGTGAATGGGAGTGGCCAAGCGAGAACATTCAAACAACGAGTGATGACCATGTGCAAATGGCTTGTGAGTTTGGTCCGTGTTGAAAGGAAGAAATTTTTTTGGATGAGCAAGCTGTTAGACACTGAGTATGTGGATGTGGATGAGATGATTATGGAGTGTGTTGCAAAGGAGATTAGTCACTTGAGTGAAGATAAAGGCTCCAATAAGAGTATTAACAAAGAATTGCTAAATTTCTTGGCACTTTCTCCAGATTTTGGTGCGACTATTTTGATGATGCATCGATTGACTGATGACCGTTTGAGTAAATATGCCCACATGGAGGCAAATACTGAAACAGTGGATATGATTGCGGTATTCAGACAACTATCCAACTACATGATGTACCTTTTGGCTACCCACCCGTCCATGCTGCCACTCAGTCTTAGTGCGAAAGGTGTGCTCGACTATTTTCAGGACCCTGAAGTTCTCAACAATGAACTTGACATATCAGCTGAATTAGGGGATGTTCTGGAGCCAACCAAGGAAGTAGTAGAGTTAGTTAGCGTGTGGGCGAGGCTCCTTATTTACGCTGCAGGCAAGTCAAGACAGGAGATGCACACGGCACAATTGAGTAGAGGAGGTGAGCTCATCACCTTTGTCTGGCTGCTCATGGCCCTCCATGGTCTCGGGGATTCCCAAACAAGGAGGATTCGACTCACCAATGGTGATCCTAGTGATGGTAAGGTGAAGGAGATATATGCCTTCCCTGTCCCAGCAGCAACAGCAATTGGACCGGAAGAAGCCAGCAGCAGGTAACCCTTTTATATGTTCGACTGGTTGATACGTTTGGTCTGAAGCCAGAAACTTTACCCAAGTCTTATTTTGTTTATTTGTTTTTCCATCTTTTTAGCAGCACAGCGGGTGTAATAAACCGATGGCAGCATCTTGCACGCCGCCTGCGGACCATGCCGCCAGGGCGTGCTGATTCTTCCCTTTGCGCTGTGGGTGATCAAATAAATGAGTAGTAGTATATATCAAGGTTCTGCTACTCTAGTATTACTCGGACTATTTGCTACTGATCTTTGTATGTACGACTCCCGCATTCGAAATCTTGTAATGAATGCATAATAAATCGATAGAAGAATCATAAGGTGTTTGCCGTGTCATGCATCAACCACCGAGTCGGGTGCTCTGCTCTATGTAGTGGGTTTCACCTGACATTTAAATTTGCTCTACCTACGCTTCGTTCAAGTTGTAAGACTTGCATATTGTTTCTATTGGTTTTGACCTGTTGAAATCGGGTAAATCCCTGCTTGAAAAAAACCATTTGCATGTTCATTTCAAAGAAAAAAAAATTATAACACAGAATCCCGCCTCTGAGTGCCCTAACGCGACACTCACAAGTAAAAGCAGAGAAACCACTGTAAGATTTGTGGTATAAGCGTTCCTACTCTCCTTTGGGAGAGCCGTGTGCGTTTATTTATTTAGGGCAAAACAGGTCTTGCCGTGGCGTACAAAAGAAACGAGAGAATCCTATTCTGGTTTGGTACAGGAGATAGAGAAGCTCACAAGAGGGAGAGAGATGGAGGTAGTTTAAGATTACATGTGAAAACAACTCAAACTCTAACACCCTCCCTTAATCTAAACTATCCTATATTGAGATTTCTCTTGAACTCTTCAAAAGACTTGGCTGGCAAGGCTTTGGTAAATCCATCGGCTACTTGATCCTTGGATGGAATGAACCATATGTCCAACTTCTTTTCTGCAACCCTTTCACGCACAAAATGAAAATCAATCTCAATGTGTTTGGTTCTACCATGAAACACTGGATTAGCAGAAAGATAGGTTGCTCCCAAGTTGTCACACCACAGACAACATATACGAAGTTGCTTGATTCCTAACTCATGGAGCAACGATTCCACCCAAATAATTTCAGCAGTTGCATTTGCTAGTGATTTGTATTCAGCCTGTGTACTTGATCTTGACACAGTGGCTTGTTTTCTGGCACTCCAAGAAATAAGGTTTGAACCAAAGAATACTGCAAATCCTTCAGTTGAGTTTCTGGCATCAATACATCATGCCCAGTCAGCATCAGAGAAGGAACTGACAAGTGTAGAACTAGAACGCCTGAACTGAAGCCCCAAAACAATGTGTTTAATGTATCGTACAATCCTTTTGACAGATGTCCAATGAGTGGAGGCAGGAGCATGTAAATATTGACAAACCTTATTTACAGCAAATGATATGTCTGGCCGTGTCAAAGTCAAGTATTGTAGGGCTCCAACAGCACTTCTATATTTTGTGCTCTCCTCTTCATTAAGAGGTCCTCCTTGATATGCTGAAAGTTGTTCTGAAGAAGACAATGGTGTAGGTGAAGGTTTACAATCCTTCATTCACATACAAGTTAGAAGTTCGGTGGCATATTTTTCTTGATTCAACACTATGCCATCTTGAGTCTTCTTAACTTCAATACCTAAGAAAAAATGTAAGTCACCAAGATCCTTCAAAGCAAACTCTGAAATCAAATCACGCAAGAGAGCATTAGTGGCATTTTGTGAAGAGCTTGCAACTATGATATCATCCACATATATGAGCACAAAAATCATTGTGTTTGCCTTATAATATATAAAGAGAGATGTATCTGCCTTGGATGGAACAAACCCAAGATGCTTCAACTGTGAACTTATCCTTGAGAACCATGCTCTAGGTGACTGTTTTAGACCATAAAGAGCTTTGTCAAGCTTGCAAACATAATGAGGTGTTTGTTTGTTTTCATATCCTGGTGTGGTTGCCTCATATAGACCTCCTCTTCTAGAACACCATGCAGAAACATGTTCTGAACATCTAGCTGTCGAAGACTCCATCCCCTAGAAACATCAATGGCTAGCACGAGTCTTATAGTAGCAGCTTTTACAACTGGGCTAAAAGTATCCTCATAATCAATACCATACCGTTGCTTAAATCCTTTTGCAACTAGACGTGCTTTATATCTATCAATAGAGCCATCTGCTTTTCTTTTAATTCTATAGACCCACTTGCAGTCAATAATATTTTTACCTCTCTGACTTGGTACCAAGTGCCATGTTTTATTCTTCATGAGTGCATCATACTCTTCATCCATGGCCTTTCTCCATTTAGGATCTCCAAGTGCATCACTCAACCTTGCTGGTTCATCTGAAACACATAGCATGCCATATGGTATAGTGCCATCTCTTCTTATTTTGGGATTTCTAATACCTTTTTGTAGCCGAGTCATGACCCTTGAAGTAGTAGCAGGCTGTTCTTGCTGTTGTACAGAAAACTGCGTAGACTGGCTGGTGGCAGAAGATCCAGGTGAGCCATCCATGTGTGCAGACTAGGGTGATCTACCGGATCTAGTAGATCCTGGTGTGGCTTGGCCCGAACTAGAGAAGTCAGGGTCAACAGAGTCACCCAAAGCAAAGGATCCCGAGCCTGGTGTTCCTGTCCCCTGCATGCGCACGGTGAACGATGGAGATCCCGTGCCCTCTTTTGTCCCCTGCATGCGCGCTGACGTGGCGGACGTGGAGTGGGCCCGGGACGCTTGGTTTCCCTGTCAGCTGGCAGGCGCGCGATCTCGCGCGGATTTCCGCCCGTGATCCAAGACGGATCGGCGCGCAGGCATGACAGGCGCCGCCGCAAACTCCTCGGGTTCCGTGCCTGCTGCTTCTCTTCATACACATCCAATACAGCCCCATTTTGTACTAGATTTTGATCATTTTGACCGTTTTGAACTCCGTTTTCTTCATGCACCTGCACAAGCATAACACCAAGAGTAGAACTAGAAGGAACATTAGCACATTGTTCAGTACAATTGTTATCACCCCCTTGATCAAACTCCGGAAGAAGAAGAATTTATTTTCGAAGAAGAGCATCGGCATTTGGATGAAGTGACTCGAAAGGAAAAACAGATTCATTAAATACAACTTCTCTAGATATGTAAACTCTGCTAGTAGAGACATCAAGACATTTGACCCCTTTGTGTATAGGACTATACCCCAAGAAAACACATCGTTGGGAATGAAACGCAAGTTTGCGTGTGTTATATGGTCGGAGATTTGGCCAACATGCACAACCAAATGTGCGGAGGGATGTATGATATGGAGTAATACCAAAAAGACGAGTTATAGGATTCTCAAATTTTATGAATTTACTGGGAGGAATATTGATAAGATATGTTGCAGCGAGAAAGGCTTCATCCCAGAATTTGAGAGGCACAGGTGCATGAGCTAGAAATGCTAGTCCACTTCAACAATGTGGCGATGTTTTCGTTCAGCGGAACCGTTCTGTTGGTGAGCATGGGGACAAGATACATGATGGGAAATTCTAATCTTTTGAAAGAAGGAATTAAGTTTCTCATACTCACCTCCCCAGTCTGTTTGCATGGAAAGGATTTTAGAGTTCAGTTGACGTTCAACAAGACTTTGAAAATTGCTAAAAACTTGAAAGACATCGGATCGCTTCTTTAGCAAATAAATCCAAGTAAACTTGCTATAGTCATCAATAAAACTTACATAATAAGAAAATCTACCAACTGAAGTGGGGGCTGGTCCCCAAACATCTAAAAAGATAATTTGTAGTGGAGTAGTAGATACACTAGTAGAGATGGGATATGGTAATTGATGACTTTTTGCTTGTTGACACGCATCACAAACTGACTCAATACTAAATACAAAAGGAGGTTTTTTTTTGCGAAGGACATGCTGAACGATGACTGAAGATGGATGACCCAAGCGTCGGTGCCACTTTTCTGAAGATGGTTGGTGACACTCCAAGCTTGCTTATTTGACCATGACGAAGAGGATGATGATGTGATTGGATAGAGACCTCCCTTGCATCTCCCTCTAAGGATGACTCTCCTCGTTGCCAAGTCCTTAATCACAAAAGAATAAGGATAGAGTATGATGAGAACATTATTGTCAAGTGTAAAGCGATGAACGGAGACAAGATTTTTTGATGCATGAGGGATATGTAAGACATTGTTTAGATGAAATTTTTTCTCCGGGGTTTTAACAATTGAGTTACCAATGTGAGTAATATCCATACTAGCTCCACTTGCCGTGTGCACTTGGTCACCTCCATGATATTTCTCCCGCGTCGTCAACTTCTCAAGCTCTCCTGTGATACGCTCGGTAGCACTCTGCATACCAGTTAGTGTCGATGCCATACGAGTTGGTGATGAGGTTGGACTTTTTCTTTTCCTGATGATCTTCCTCGTACCGATGCCAGCAGTCCCTGGCGCCGCCGGCATGGTACTTGTAACATATCTGGCACTCGGGGTAATCACCCTCATGCTGTTGCTGGTGCTGCTGCGGTGGTGGCTGACGTTGGCGCTGCTGATAGCCGTCGTTCCCACCGGCGCGAACAAGAGAAGGAGGAGCATGGTCGGAGTGACCACACCCTCTTCGCCCGCAGCCTCCTCTACCCCGAGACTAGCCGCGCCCCCTGTACATGGCATTGGCTGACGAACAAAAACCTGCTGGTCCGTCGCCTAGCATCTTCATCCTCTGATCAAAGGCGGAAATCTGCGAGAAAAGATCATCAACAGTAATGGAGTTCTTGATGGCGCCAACTGCTACAACGATGGGATCGTAATCCCGATCGAGTCCGGCGAGGATGTAGTCCACCATCTCTCCATCTGTCACCGAACGACTTGCTGCTGCAAGTTCGTCTCTGAGGCTCTTCATCCTGGTGTTGAAGGCATTGCTGGACATGTTGCCCTTCTTGGTGTTGGAGATGGCAATCCTCAGTTTGTTATTCGCGATTGCGATTGCGCAACAAATAACGTGGTAAGGGCGGTCCATAGATCAAGGGTATTTTCCTTACTGATGACTTGCGCGAGGATCTCTGGGGTGAGCGAATTCAGCAGATACCTTAGGACCTGCTGATCCTTGGCGATCCATGGACCATACAGTGGATTCGGCTCTATGGCCATGGTCTTGTCCGGTTATTGAGCGCACACTCTCGTCAGAAGGAGTAGTACAAAAAGACTTTGCAACCACTAAGAAGAAAACATTTATTGTAAAACGACACAGATGAATTTAAGAGCCCCTAGTTTTCGTCTGTAGTGTTGGACAGGCTGCCGGCTGTCGGAGGTCGGCCGCATACGCTGCTTCTCCGTGATGATGAAGCCCATGTAGTGGTGGTAGTAGTCCAAGGAGAGTAGGCCATCCAAAGAGAGTAAAGCAGTAGGCCACTTAGTAAGCGTCCAAGGAGAGAGTAGGCCATCCAAGGTGGTGGTAGCTCATGATGCTGCATGTCCCTCGTGTGGTGGTAGTCGTCTAAGGAAAGTAGACCACTTGGATTGGATTAGGCCCGTAGATCATAAGGCAATAATATCGTAGGAACGATTCAAGGGAGGCTGTCGGAGGGTGCGAGGCTTTTGATCGAATCGATCGCTCCAAAAAAAAACGAGCGAACGCGAAGGAGCGTTTCCGTCTACTGAGACTTGGAAAGAGTATGGACTATCAATAAATCCCGGGAGTCCGACAACGGTTGGATGCCACGATTAGGTGAGGCATGCATGCCCGGTACAGACTCGGATACGTACCAGTTCGTATTGCTGTATTATCCTCTAGTCTTTATATACGTGTCCCCTTTGTCGAACTCAGTCCACAACAAAGCATCAATTGCTCGTTCGGCTCTCGCCTGGAATTCTTTCCTGCCGCCGCTCTGGAACGGCAATCTCTCTCCCTTCCCATGGCGGCCATGTCACAGACCGACCAGGCCCGGCCGATGGCGACGGCTGATCTGGAGGCCGCCATCGCATCGCTCCCTGTCAAGAAGCAGCACCTGCGGGAGTCCTTCCACCGTGTCGTCGCATGCGCGCCTCCCCATGTCAAGCTCCCCTTCACCTGGGACGACATCGATGCCCACCTCTCCTCCCTTCACTCGTTCCTCTCCCTCCGGTTCCGCCTAATGCAGCAGCGGCCCCACCCTGGCGCCCCTGTCTCCACCCCCCACGACGACGAGTCCATCCAGGAGGACAAGGAGCTGGTTAGGGATGATGATGATGAAGACGCGTTGTTGGTTCAAGAGATGAAGGAAGATAACGTGAAGAAAGATACAGAGGACAAGAAAAAAAAGGTGAGCCCCCCACGTCTAGACACAGGCATTGGCTTTGTGGCAGCGCCATGCCACAGAGCGGGAGGAACTCTTGGTCAAGGGTTTCAGATTCCTATGCGGGTTCATGTCCCGTGCGCCGGCAACCCTATGCTTCACCAGCCATACATGGGGGTGCTCCCGCCTGATGTGATCATTCCTGCGCTCGGGCGACAACAACCATACATGGCGTACCAACACGAGTTTCCTGCCATGCCGATGAGCAACAATGTTCCTATGATGGTCCAGCAGCCATACACGCCGTACTTCGGCCAAGAGTTCTTTCCTGGTGTTTTGAGGCAACACACGATGGGCATCGACCATGTACTTCAGAACCAGCATTACATGTCGCACCATCAACCCTACTTCGCACAACACTCCATGTCGCACCATGGGTACACACAAAGGATGCATGCACTAGGTTTTCCAATCCCCCATGAGTTGGACAGTGATGTTGTTCCCGATTCATCTTCTTTAAGAAAAAATACATTGGGTGAATTTTTTACTACGCTTAAGACCCTTGAAAATGGAATCCAAAAGGACGTCAATCAAGCAATGATGGTGAACAAAACAACCAACTTTAAGAAGAAGGACAAGTCAAAGAAAAATGGCAAGTCCAAGGGGCCCAATAATGCTGGTACACTTGGAAAGTCTAAGAAAATTGGCACCACTGCTGATGCCGAGTGCTTCTTTTGTAAGGAGAAAGGTCACTGGAAGAGAAACTGCAAGAAGTATTTGGCAGAAAAGAAGAAGTCTGCAAATTCCAGCCCCAGTATGAGTGTCATACATGGGCTTGATGTATTCCTTGCTAATTCATAGTGTAATTCTTGGTATTGAATTTGGGTTGCTCATATTTGCAACTTGATATAGGGAATATAGGGACCTAAGTGTCTGGCTAAGGATGTGGTGATGATGCGCGTCAAAAACGGAGTAAAAGTTGACGTGCTTGTCGTTGACGACCTACGTCTATATTTTTATTTAAGATTTATTTTAGACGTAATATCTATTACTATGTTCCAGCCTCAAGCAAAAGCATTATTTCTGGATCATATTTGTTGCCTGGTGGTTAATCGTTTAAGTCCGAGAACAAGGATTGTCCATTTTATCAGTGCACATCAACTTACTGTAACAATCGTGTAAACTTGTTTTAACAGTAGTTTGGGTAATAATTGTTTTATGTAACAAGAATGCCGAAAATAATGAGTGCACAATGTTAAGGTAACAATGATGTTTGATAGGACCACTTATGAGATAATACGAGATCATGTCATCAATATGTTGTAGATATCTTCTCATAGTATGTTAACATTTACTTGCGTCTTTGATCATGATCGGCGAATGTTGATCCCGAGAAAATGATGGATATCACCATGATTAATAAATAAATGAGCTAATTAGTTTGTATGTATGTGACCTCAGACGATCGCGTCTATCTGCATGCACGCTCGTGCTTCCCATCCCTTGCTTTCTGTTGTAGGACAGGCAGGAGAATTACGGCTCTTTTTTCCTTTCCGTTCCGATGGAACATTTTGATGTTGGTCGTACTGTATTACACGTGCACGTACTCGTACGTGCTGGTCGTCACGAGGGGCACCTACCCAACATCCCATTACCGCTGCTCCACTGCAAAAATAAAAAAACAGGGAAAATAATGCTGCTACCTGGCGCATGCATGTAGTATTTGTACAACACATATGCACTGGTGCTCAAGCAATGCATGCATGGATAACTAATGACCCTGTGCCCATATTCCCAATTTTTTTTGAGAACATGGTACAGAAGCAAGCGCTCATTATATACGCGCATACACTCATATCTATGAACATAGATGCAGAACCTAATCCCATGAGTACCTCCGAGACATTGAGCCGGCATACGATCTTGGGATTGACGAAGTCACCACAAGCGCCTTGTAGTTGTCGAGAACATCTCCTCTCACTGAAAATATATCCAAAAATAATGCGAGCACGGGGATTTGAACCCTGGTGGGCTGGGGATACCACTGTCCTCTTAACCACCCAACTACACGTTGGTTCACATAACATTTTTTACCGCATGCGTGAAAGAGAAAATATTCTACGCCGAACACACTCCCCTGACGCGAAACCCTAACCTGGCCACCAACACATCTACAAGCCTCTGTTGGTTAACGTAGCAGAAATTCAAAATTTTCTACGCATCACCAAGATCAATCTATGGAGATTCTAGCAACGAGAGAGGGAGAGGATGAGCATCTTCATACCTTTGAAGATCGCTAAGCGGAAGCGTTACAAGAACGCGGTTGATGGAGTCAGACTGCTGGCGATCCAAATCGCGGAAGATCTGATCTAGCGCCGAACGGACGGCGCCTCCGCGTTCAACACACGTACAGCCTGGAGACGTCTCCTCCTTATTGATACAGCAAGGGTAGAGGAGAAGTTGAGGGATAACTCCGACAGCACGATGGCGTGGTGGTGGTGGAGCTCATGGTTCTCCAGCAGGGCTTCGCCAAGCACTACGGAGGAGGAGGAGGTGTTGGAGGAGGGAGAGGGCTGCGCCAGGGAAGAGGTGTGGCTGCCCTCCCACCCCTCCACTATATATATGGGCAAGGGGAGAGGGGAAGGCTACCTAGGGTTTCGCCTAGGGGGCGGCGGCCAAGCAGATTGGATCTCCCTAGGGAAAATCCTAGGGAGACTTGCCCCCCAAGCCAAGCAGGTGGAGGATTGCCTCCCAAGCCAGGTGGAGGCGCCTCACCTCCCCAAATAACGTGGGAAAGGGTGTGGGGGGCGCACCACACCTTAGTGGGCTGGTTTGCCCTTCCCTTTGGCCCATGAGGCCTCCAACACTTGTCGGGCTCCCAAACACCTTTTCGTCATCTTGGCCATAGCACAGTACCCCCGGAACACTTCCGGACTCCAATACCCTTCATCCAATATATCGATCTTCACCGCCGGACCATTCCGAACTCCTCGTGACGTCCGGGATCACATTCGACTCCGAACAACCTTCGTAACCACATACTATTTTCCATAACAACTCTAGCGTCACCGAACCTTAAGTGTGTAGACCCTACGGGTTCGGGAACCATGCGCATATGACCGAGACATCTCTCCGGCCAATAACCAACAAAGGATCTGGATACCCATGTTGGCTCCCACATGTTCCACGATGATCTCATCAGATGAACCACAATGTCGGGGATTCAATCAATCCCGTATACAATTCCCTTTGTCAATCGGTAGGTTACTTGCTCGGGATTCGATCGTCGGTATCCCAATACCTCGTTCAATCTCATTACCGGCAAGTCACTTTACTCGTTCCGTAATGCATGATCTCGTGGCTAACTCATTAGTCACATTGAGCTCATTATGATGATGCATTACCGAGTGGGCCCAGAGATACCTCTCCGTCATACGGTGTGACAAATTCCAGTCTCGATTCGTGCCAACCCAACAGACACTTTCGGAGATACCTGTAGTGCACCTTTATAGCCACCCAGTTACATTGGGACGTTTGGTACACCCAAAGCACTCCTACGGTATCAGGGAGTTACACAATCTCATGTTCTAAGGAAATGATACTTGACATTAGAAAAGCTCTTAGCAAACGAACTATACTTGACATCCCGTTATCAATGACATCCTATGTCCATGGTCAGGAAACCATAACGATTATTGATCAACGAGCTTGTAAACTAGAGGCTCACTAGGGACATGTTGTGGTCTATGTATTCCCACATGTATTACGGTTTTCAGTTAATACAATTATAGCATGAACAACACACAATTATCATGAACAAGGAAATATAATAATAACCATTTTATTATTGCCTCTAGGGCATATTTCCAACAGTCTCCCACTTGCACTAGAGTCAATAATCTAGTTCACATCACTATGTGATTGTGATGAATTCAACACCCATGGGGTTTGATCAAATCTCGCTTGTGAGAGAGGTTATTAGTCAGCGGGTCTGAACCTTTCAGATCCGTGTGTGTTTTACAAATCTCTATGTCATCTCCTAGATGTAGATACCAGGCTCTATTTGGAGTTATTCCAAATAACTGTTCTACTATACGAATCTGGTTTACTACTCAGAATAATCCGGATTAGTGTCAAAGTTTTCATCGACGTAACCCTTTACGACGAACTCTTTTACCACCTCCATAATCGAGAAAATTCCTTAGTCCATTAGTTACTAAGGATAAGTCTGACCGCTGTCCCGTGATTCATTCCTGGATCACTCTTGTACCCCTTGACTGACTCATGGCAAGGCACACTTCAGGTGCGGTACATAGCATAGCATACTGTAGAGCCTACGTCTAAAGCATAGGGTACGACCTTCGTCCTTTCTCTCTTTTCTACCGTGGTCAGGTCTTGAGTCTTACTCAATACTCACACCTTACAGCCAAGAACTCCTTCTTTTCCGATCTATTTTGAACTCCTTCAAAATCTTCTCACGGTATGTGTTCATTTGAAAGTACTATTAAGCATTTTGGATCTATCCTTATAGATCTTGATGCTCAATGTTCAAGTAGTTTAATCCAGGTTTTCCATTGAAAAACACTTTTCAAATAACCCTATATGCTTTACAGAACTTCTACATCATTTCTGATCAACAATATGTCAACAACATATACTCATCAGAAATGCTATAGTGCTCCCACTCACTTATTTGGAAATACAAGTTTCTCATAAACTTTGTATAAACCCAAAATCTTTGATCATCTCATCAAAGCGTATATTCCTTCTCCGAGATGCTTACTCCAGTCCTTAGAAGGATTACTGGAGCTTTGCATACTTGTTAGCATCTTTCAGGATTGACGAAACATTATGGTTGTATCACATACAACCTTTCCTCAAGAAAATGGTCGAGGAAACAATGTTTTGACATCCTATCTGCAAGATTTCATAAATAATGCAGTAACTGCTAATATAATTCCAACAGACTCTTAGCATCGCTACGAGTGAGAAAGTCTCATCATAGTCAACTCCTTGAACTTGTTGGAAAACATCTTAACGAGAAGTCGAGCTTTCTTAATGGTGATACTTACCATCATTGTCCGTCTTCCTTTTAAAATCCATCTGCACCAAACATCCTTACGACCATCAAGTGGTTCTTCCAAAGTCCATACTTTGTTTTCATACATGGATCCTCTCTCGGATTTTATGGCCTCGAGCCATTCATCGGAATCTGGGCCCACCATCGCTTCTCCATAGCTCGTAGGTTCATTGTTGTCTAGAACATGACCTCTAAGACAAGATTACATACCACTCTGGAGTAGTACGTATCTTTGTCGACGTACGAGTTTTGGTAGTGACTTGATCCGAAGTTTCATGATCAATATCATCAGCTTCCACTTCAATTGGTGTAGGCGTCATAGGAACAACTTCCTGCGCCCTGCAACACACTAGTGTAAGTGATGGTTCAGTAACCCCATCAAGTCTCCACCATCCTCCCACTCAATTCTTTCAAGAGAAACTTTTCCTCGAGAAAGGACCCGTTTCTAGAAACAATTGTTGGGGAACGTAGTAATTTCAAAAATTTTCCTACGCACACGCAAGATCATGGTGATGGTATAGCAACGAGAGGGGAGAGTGTTGTCCACGCACTCGTGAGACCGTAGCGAAGGCGTTATGACAACGCTGTTGATGTAGTCGTATGCGTCTTCACGATCCGACCGATCCAAGCACCGAGCGTCACGGCACCTCCGAGTTCAGCACATGTTCAGCTCGATGGCGATCCCGGACTCCGATCCAGCAAAGTGTCGGGGATGAGTTCCCAGCACGACGGGCGTGGTGATGATGATGATGCTCTATCGGCGCAGGCTACGCCTAAACTCCAGACGATATGACCGAGGTGGAATATGGTGGAGGGGGCACCGCACACGGCTAAGGAACGATCCGTAGATCAACTTGTGTGTCATGGGTGCCCCCTGCCCCCGTGATATAAAGGAGCAAGGGAGGGTGGCCGGCCCTAGGAGGCGCACCAAAGAGGAGTCCTACTCCCACCGGGAGTAGGATTCCCCCTTCAAGTAGTAGGAGTAGGAGTCAAGGAAAGGGGAAGAGAAGAGAAGGAAGGAGGGGCGCCCCTCCCCTAGTCCAATTCGGACTAGGCCTTGGGGGCGCCCAACCTCTGCTCTCTCTTTCCCCTAATGCCCAATAAGGCCCATATACTCCCCGGCGAATTCCCGTAACTCTCCGGTACTCCGAAAAATACCCGACTCACTCGGAACCTTTCCGAACTCCGAATATAGTCGTCCAATATATCGATCTTTACGTCTCGACCATTTCGAGACTCCTCGTCATGTCCCCGATCTCATCCGGGACTCCGAACTCCTTCGGTACATCAAAACTCATAAACTCATAATATAACTGTCATCGAAACCTTGAGCGTGCGGACCCTACGGGTTCGAGAACTATGTAGACATGACCTAGAACTATTCTCGGTCAATAACCAATAGCGGAACCTGGATGCTCATATTGGCTCCTACATATTCTACGTAAGATCTTTATCGGTCAAACCGCATAACAACATACATTGTTCCTTTGTCATCGGTATGTTACTTGCCCGAGATTCGATCGTCGTATCCAATACCTAGTTCAATCTCGTTACCGGCAAGTCTCTTTACTACTCGTTCGTAATACATCATCTCGCAACTAACTTATTAGTTGCAATGCTTGCAAGGCTTATATGATGTGTATTACCGAGAAGGCCCAGAGATACCTCTCCGACAATCGGAGTGACAAAACCTAATCTCAAAATCGCCAACCCAACATGTACCTTTGGAGACACCTGTAGTACTCCTTTATAATCACCCAGTTACGTTGTGACGTTTGGTAGTACCTAAAGTGTTCCTCCGTAAACGGGGTTGCATAATCTCATAGTTACCGGAACATGTATAAGTCATGAAGAAAGCAATAGCAACATACTAAATGATCAAGTGCTAGGCTAACGGAAGGGTCATGTCAATCACATCATTCTCCTAATGATGTGATCCCGTTAATCAAATGACAACTCATGTCTATGGTTAGGAAACATAACCATCTTCGATTAACGAGCTAGTCAAGTAGAGGCATACTAGTGACACTCTGTTTGTCTATGTATTCACACATGTATTATGTTTCCGGTTAATACAATTCTAGCATGAATAATAAACATTTATCATGATATAAGGAAATAAATAATAACTTTATTATTGCCTCTAGGGCATATTTCCTTGAGTCTCCCACTTGCACTAGAGTCAATAATCTAGTTCACATCATCATGTGATTCAACACCAATATTCACATCTGTATGTGATTAACACCCATAGTTCACATCGTCATGTGACCAACACCCAAAGGGTTTACTAGAGTCAATAATCTAGTTCACATCGCTATGTGATTAACACCCAAAGAGTACTAAGGTATGATCATGTTTTGCTCGTGAGAGAAGCTTAGTTAACGGGTCTGTCATATTCTGAGCCGTATGTATTTTGCAAATATTCTATGTCTACAATGCTCTGCACGGAGCTACTCTAGCTAATTGCTCCCACTTTCAATATGTATCCAAATTGAGACTTAGAGTCATCTGGATCAGTGTAAAAAGCTTGCATTGATGTAACTCTTTACGTCGGGCTCTTTTATCACCTCCATAATCGAGAAATATTTCCTTAGTCCTCATTAAGGATATTCTTGACCAATGTCCAGTGATCTACTCCTAGACCACTATTGTACTCCCTTGCCAAATACAGAGCAAGGTATACAATAGGTCTAGTACATAGCATAGCATACTTTATAGAACCTATGACTGAGGCATAGGGAATGACTTTCATTCTCTTTTCTATTTTCTTCCGTGGTCGGGATTTGAGTCTTACTCAATTTCACACCTTTGCAACACAGGCAAGAACTTTTCTTTGACTGTTCCATTTTGAACTACTTCAAAAACTTGACAAGGTATGTACTTATTGAAAAACTTATCAAGCGTCTTGATCTATCTCAATAGATCATGATGCTCAATATGTAAGTAGCTTTATTGAGGTCTTTCTTTTAAAGAACTCATTTCAAATACTCCTTTATGCTTTCCAGAAAAATTATATATCATTTCTGATCAACAATATGTTACTCACATATATTTATCAAAAAGGCGGTAGTGCTCCCACTCACTTTATTGTAAATACAGGCTTCACCGCAAGTCTGTATAAAACTATATGCTTTGATCAACTTATCAAAGCGTGTATTCCAACTCTGAGAGGCTTGCACCAGTCCATAAATGGATCGCTGGAGCTTGCACACTTTGTTAGCTCCTTTTGGATTGACAAAACCTTCTGGTTGCATCATATACAACTCTTCTTCCAGAAATCCATTCAGGAATGCAGTTTTGACATCCATCTGCCAAATTTCATAATCATAAAATGCGGCAATTGCTAACATGATGCGGACAGACTTAAGCATCGCTACGGGTGAGAATATCTCATCGTAGTCAATCCCTTGAACTTGTCGAAAACCTTTTGCGACAAGTCGAGCTTTGTA
This sequence comes from Aegilops bicornis, assembly GCA_021605145.1. NCBI lineage: Eukaryota > Viridiplantae > Streptophyta > Magnoliopsida > Poales > Poaceae > Aegilops > Aegilops bicornis. Next base: position 1,615,915 of record JAHIAL010000055.1, read on the forward strand.
GATAGTAACACTACTATCGTTGTCCGCCTTCCTCTTGAATATCCATTTATTTAACATGGCTTGCTGATCATCGAGCAAGTCATTCAAAGTCCATACTTTGTTCTCATACATGGATCCTATCTCAGATTTCATGGCCTCAAGCCATTTCGCGGAATCTGGGCTCATCATCGCTTCCTCATAGTTCGTAGGTTCATCATGGTCTAGTAACATGACTTCCGAACACGATTACCGTACCACTCTGGTGCGGATTTTACTCTGGAAGACCCTACGAGGTTTGGTAGCAACTTGATCTGAAGTTTCATGATCATCATCATTAACTTCCTCACTAATTGGTGTAGGAATCACCGAACTGATTTCTATGATGAACTACTTTCCAATAAGGGAGAAGGTACAATTACCTCATCAAGTTCTACTTTCCTCCCACTCACTTCTTTCGAGAGAAACTTTTTCTCTAGAAAGGATCCATCTTAGCAACGAAAAACTTGCCTTCGGATCTGTGATAGAAGGTGTACCCAATAGTTACCTTTGGGTATTCTATGAAGACGCACTTCTCGAGTTGGGTTCGAGCTTATCAGGTGAAAACTTTTTCACATAAGCATCACAACTCCAAACTTTTAAGAAACGACAGCTTAGGTTTACTGTTAAACCATAGTTCATATGGTGTTGTCTCAACGGATTTAGATGGTGCCCTATTAAACATGAATGCAGCTGTCTCTAATACATAACCCCAAAACGATATTGGTGAATCGGTAAGAGACATCATTGATCGCACCATATCAAAATAAAGTACGGTTACGACGTTCGAACACACCATAACGTTGTGGTGTTCCAGGTGGCGTGAGTTGCGAAACTATTTCACATTGTTTCAAATGAAGACCAAACTCGTAACTCAAATATTCGTCTCCGTGATCAGATAGCAGAAACTTTATTTTCTTGTTACGATGATTTTTCCACTTCACTCTGAAATTCTTTGAACCTTTCAATTATTTCAGACTTATGTTTCATCAAGTAGATATACCCATATCTGCTCAAATCATCTTGTGAAGGTCGAAAATAACGATACTTGCCACGAGCATCAACACTCATTGGATCGCATACATCGGTATGTATTATTTCCAATAAGTCAGTAGCTTGTTCCATTGTTCCGGAGAACGGAGTTTTAGTCATCTTTCCCAAAAGGCACGGTTCACAAGCATCAAATGATTCATAACCAAGTGATTCCAAAAATCCATCTTTATGGAGTTTCTTCATGCGCTTTACATCGATATGACCCAAACGGCAGTGCCACAAATTAGTTGCACTATCATTATTAACTTTGCATCTTTTGGCATCAATACTATGAATCTGTGTATCACTACGATCGAGATCCAACAAACTATTTTCATTGGGTGTATGACCATTTGAAGGTTTTATTCATTTAAACAGAACAACAATTATTCTTTGAGTTTAAATGAATAACCGTTTTGCAATAAACATGATCAAATCATATTCATGCTCAACGCAAACACCAAATAACATTTATTTAGGTTTAACACTAATCCCGAAAGTATAGGAGTGTGCGATGATGATCATATCAATCTTGGAACTACTTGCAACACTCATCGTCACTTCCCCTTCAACTAGTCTCTGTTTATTCTCAGAATCCTGTTTCGAGTTACTAATCTTAGCAACCGAACAAGTATCAAATACTCAGGGGCTACTATAAACACTAGTAAGGCACACATCAATAACTTGTATATCAAATATACTCTTGTTCACTTTGCCATCCTTCTTATCCGCGAAATACTTGGGGTAGTTCCGCTTCCAGTGACCAGTTCCATTGCAGCAAAAGCACTTAGTCTCAGGCTTAGGTCCAGACTTGGGCTTCTTCACTCGAGCAGCAACTTGCTTGCCGTTCTTCTTGAAGTTCCCTTCTTCCCTTTGCCCTTTTCCTTGAGACTAGTGGTCTTGTCAACCATCAACACTTGATGTTTTTCTTGATTTCTACCTTCACGATTTTAGCATCGCGAAGAGCTTGGGAATTGTTTTCGCCATCCCTTGCATACTATAGTTCATCATGAAGTTCTAGCAACTTAGTGATGGTGACTAGAGAATTCTGTCAATCACTATCTTATCTGGAAGATTAACTCCCACTTGATTCAAGCGATTGAAGTACCTGCACAATCTGAGCACATGCTCACTAGTTGAGCGATTCTCCTCCATCTTTTAGCTATAGAACTTGTTGGAGACTTCATATCTCTCAACTCGGGTATTTTCTTGAAATATTAACTTAAATTCCTGGAACATCTCATATGGTCCATGACGTTCAAAACGTCTTTGAAGTCCCGATTCTAAGCCGTAAAGCATGGTGCACTAAACTATCAAGTAGTCATCATATTGAGCTAGCCAAACGTTCATAATGTCGGCATCTGCTGCTGCAATAGGTCTGTCACCTAGCGGTGCATCAAGGACATAATTCTTCTGTGCAGCAATGAGGATAAACCTCAGATCACGGATCCAATCCGCATCATTGCTACTAACATCTTTCAACACAGTTTTCTCTAGGAACATATTAAAATAAACATATGAAGGCAACAACGCGAGCTATTGATCTATAACATAATTTGCAAAATACTACCAGGACTAAGTTCATGATAAATTAAAGTTCAATTAATCATATTACTTAAGAACTCCCACTTAGACAGACATCTCTCTAGTCATCTAAGTGATCACGTGATCCAAATCAACTAAACCATAACCGATCATCACGTGAGATGGAGTAGTTTTCAATGGTGAACATCACTATGTTGATCATATCTACTATATGATTCACGCTTTCGACCTTTCGGTCTCCGTGTTCCGAGGCCATATCTGCATATGCTAGGCTCGTCAAGTTTAACCTGAGTATTCGGCGTGTGCAAAACTGGCTTGCACCCGTTGTAGATGGATCGTAGAGCTTATCACACCCGATCATCACGTGGTGTCCGGGCACGACGAACTTTGGCAACGGTGCATACTCGGAGAACACTTCTTGATAATTAGTGAGAGATCATCTTAAATGCTACCATCAATCAAAGCAAGATAAGATGCATAAAGGATAAACATCACATGCAATCAATATAAGTGATATGATATGGCCATCATCATCTTGTGCTTGTGATCTCCATCTCCAAGCAACCGTCATGACCACCATTGTCACCGGCGCGACACCTTGATCTCCATCGTAGCATCGTTGTCGTCTCGCCAACTATTGCTTCTACGACTATCGCTACCGCTTAGTGATAAAATAAAGCAATTACATGGCTTTTGCATTTCATACAATAAAGCGACAACTATATGGCTCCTGCCAGTTGCCGATAACTCGGTTACAAAACATGATCATCTCATACAATAAAATATAGCATCACGTCTTGACCATATCACATCACAACATGCCCTGCAAAAACAAGTTAGACGTCCTCTACTTTGTTGTTGCAAGTTTTACGTGGCTGCTACGGGCTGAGCAAGAACCGTTCTTACCTACGCATCAAAACCACAATGATAGTTTGTCAAGTTGGTGCTGTTTTAACCTTCGCAAGGACCGGGCGTAGCCACACTCGGTTCAACTAAAGTGAGAGAGACAGACACCCGCCAGTCACCTTTAAGCAACGAGTGCTCGCAGCGGTGAAACCAGTCTCGCGTAAGCATACGCGTAATGTCGGTCCGGGCCGCTTCATCTCACAATACCGCCGAACCAAAGTATGACATGCTGGTAAGCAGTATGACTTGTATCGCCCACAACTCACTTGTGTTCTACTCGTGCATATAACATCAACGCATGAATCCAGGCTCGGATGCCACTTTTAGGGCACGTGGTTATTTACAAAATTTCCTACGCACACGCTATATCATGGTGATGGTATGGCAACGAGAGGGGAGAGTGTTGTCCACGTACCCTCGTAGACCTTAAGCGGAAGCGTTATGTCAACGCGGTTGATGTAGTCGTACGTCTTCACGATCCGACCGATCCAAGCACCGAGCGTCACGGCACCTTCGAGTTCAGCACACGTTCAGCTCGATGACGATCCCGGACTCGATCCAGCAAAGTGTCGGGGATGAGTTCCGTCGGCACGACGGCGTGGTGATGATGATGATGCTCTCTGCGCAGGGCTTCGCCTAAACTCCATGACGATATGACCGAGGTCGAATATGGTGGAGGGGGCACCGCACACGGCTAAGGAACGATCCGTAGATCAACTTGTGTGTCATGGGGTGCCCCTGCCCCGTATATATAAAGGAGCAAGGAGGGGTGGCGGCCTGGGAGGCGCGCAAGAGGAGTCCTACTCCCACCGGGAGTAGGATTCCCCCTTCCAAGTAGTAGGAGTAGGAGTCAAGGAAAGGGGAAGAGAAGAGAAGGAAGGAGGGCGTAGCCCCTCCCCTAGTCCAATTCGGACTAGGCCTTGGGGGGGCGCCCAACCTCTCCTCTCTCTTTCCCCTAAAGACCAATAAGGCCCATATTCTCTCAGTCGAATTCCAATAAATCTCCGGTACTCCGAAAAATACCCAAATAACTAGGAACCTTTCCTAACTCCGAATATAGTCGTCCAATATATCGATCTTTACGTCTCGACCATTTCGAGACTCTTCGTCATGTCCCCGATCTCATCCGGGACTCCAACTCCTTCGGTACATCAAAACTCATAAACTCATAATATAACCGCCATCAAACGTTAAGCGTGTGGACCATACGGGTTCGAGAACTATTTAGACATGACCTAGAACTATTCTCGGTCAATAACCAATAGCGGAACCTGGATGCTCATATTGGCTCCTACAGATTCTACGAAGATCTTTATCGGTCAAACCGCATAACAACATCGTTGTTCCCTTTGTCATCGGTATGTTACTTGCCCGAGATTCGATCGTCGGTATCCAATACCTAGTTCAATCTCGTTACCGGCAAGTCTCTTTACTCGTTCCGTAATACATCATCTCGCAACTAACTTATTAGTTGCAATGCTTGCAAGGCTTATATGATGTGTATTACCGAGAAGGCCCAGAGATACCTCTCCGACAATCGGAGTGACAAAACCTAATCTCGAAATCGCCAACCCAACATGTACCTTTGGAGACACCTGTAGTACTCCTTTATAATCACCCAGCTTACGTTGTGACGCTTGGTAGTACCCAAAGTGTTCCTTCGGTAAACGGGGGTTGCATAATCTCATAGTTACCGGAACATGTATAAGTCATGAAGAAAGCAATAGCAACATACTAAACGATCAAGTGCTAGGCTAACGGAATGGGTCATGTCAATCACATCATTCTCCTAATGATGTGATCACGTTAATCAAATGACAACTCATGTCTATGGTTAGGAAACATAACCATCTTCGATTAACGAGCTAGTCAAGTAGAGGCATACTAGTGACACTCTGCTTGTCTATGTATTCACACATGTATTATGTTTCCGGTTAATACAATTCTAGCATGAATAATAAACATTTATCATGATATAAGGAAATAAATAATAACTTTATTATTGCCTCTAGGGCATATTTCCTTCAACAATCACTTTTGCTTCCGGATCTGAAATAGGAGGTATGCCCAAATGTTTTGGGTGTCCTATGAAGATGCATTTATCCGCTTTGGGTTCGAGCTTATCTGGCTGAAACCTTTTCACATAAGCGTCGCAGCCCCAAACTTTTAAGAAACGACAGCTTAGGTTTCTCTAAACCATAGTTCATACGCTGTCATCTCAACAGAATTACGTGGTGCCCTATTTAAAGTGAATGCGGTTGTCTCTAATGCTTAACCCATAAACGATAGTGGTAATTCGATAAGAGACATCATGGTATGCCCCATATCCAATAGGGTGCATCTAGGATGTTCGGACACACCATCACACTATGGTGTTCCAGGCGGTATTAGTTGTGAAACAATTTCCACAATGTCTTAATTGTGTACCAAACACGTAACTCAGATATTCATCTCTATGATCATGTCATAGACATTTTATCCTCTTGTCACGCATTTATCTTCAACTTCACTCTGAAATTACTTGAACCTTTCAATAATTCAGACTTGTGTTTCATCAAGTAAATATACTTAGCATCTACTCAAATCATCTGTGAAGTAAGAACATAACGATATCCACTGCATGCCTCAGCACTCATTGGGCTGCACACATCAAAATGTATTACTTCCAACAAGTTGCTTTCTTGTTCCATTTCACTGAAAACGAGGCCTTCCAGTCATCTTGCCCATGTGGTATGATTTGCATGTCTCAAGTGATTCAAAATCTGGTGAGTCCAAACGATCCATCTGCATGGAGTTTCTTCATGCGTATATACCAATAGACATGGTTCGCATGTCTCAATCTTTTCAAAAACGAGTGAGTCCAAAGATCCATCAACATGGAGCTTCTTCACGCGTTTTATACCAATATGACTCAAATGGCAGTGCCACAAGTATGTGGTACTATCATTACTATCTTATATCTTTTGGCATGAATATGTGTATCACTACGATCGAGATTCAATAAACCATTCATTTTAGGTGCAAGACCATTGAAGGTATTATTCAAATAAACAGAGTAACCATTATTCTCCTTAAATGAATAACCGTTTTGCGATAGACATAATCCAATCATGTCTATGCTCAACGCAAACACCAAATAACAATTATTTAGGTTTAACACCGATCCCGATGGTAGAGGGAGCGTGCGACGTCTGATCATATCAACCTTGGAAACACTTCCAACACATATTGTCAACTCACCTTTAGCTAGTCTCCATTTATTCCGTAGCCTTCTATTTCGGGTTACTAACACTTAGCAACCGAACCGGTATCTATTACCCTGGTGCTACTAGGGGTACTAGTAAAGTACACATTAATATAATGTATATCCAATATACTTTTGTCAACCTTGCCAGCCTTCTCATCTACCAAGTATCTAGGGTAGTTCTGCTTCAGTGACCGTTCCCCTCATTACAGAAGCACTTAGTCTCGGGTTTGGGTTCAACTTTGGGTTTCTTTACTGGAGCAGCAACTGATTTGCTGTTTCATGAAGTATCCCTTCTTGCCCTTGCCCTTCTTGAAATTAGTGGTTTCTCTAACCATCAACAATTGATGCTCCTTTTCTACTTTCGCGGTGTCAAACATTGCAAATAGCTCAAGGATCATCATATCTATCCCTGATATGTTATAGTTCATCACGAAGCTCTAGTAGCTTGGGGGTAGTGACTTCGGAGAAACATCACTATCTCATCTGGAGGATTAACTGCCACTCGATTCAAGTGATTGTAGTACTCAGACAATCTGAGCACATGCTCAACGATTGAGATTTTCTCCCTTAGTTTGTAGGCTAAGAAACTCGTCAGAGGTCTCATACCTCTTGACGTGGGCACTAGCCTAAAATCCCAATTTCAGCCCTTGGAACATCTCATATTTTCCGCGACGTTTCAAAAACGTCTTCGGCGCCACAATTCTAAACCATTTAACATTACTGAACTATCATGTAGTCATCAAAACGTGTATGTCAGATGTTCGCAACATCCACAGACGACGTTCGAGGTTCAGCACACCGAGCGGTGCATTAAGGACATAAGCCTTCATGCAGCAATGAGGACAATCCTCGGTTTACGGACCCGATCCGCATAATTGCTACTATCAACTTTCAACTATATTTTCTCTAGGAACATATCTAAACAGTAGAACTAAAGCGTATGCAACGATATAATTTGCAAAGACCTTTTGACTATGTTCATGATAATTAAGTTCATCTAATCAAATTATTTAATGAACTCCCACTCAGATAGACATCCCTCTAGTCATCTAAGTGATACATGATCCGAGTCAACTAGGCCGTGTCCGATCATCATGTGAGATGGACTAGTCATCATCGGTGAACATCTTCATGTTGAACGTATCTACTATACGACTCATGTTCGACCTTTCGGTCTCTTGTGTTCCGAGGCCATGTCTCGTACATGCTAGGCTCGTCAAGTCAACCTAAGTGTTTTGCATGTGTAAATCTGGCTTACACCCGTTGTATGTGAACGTTAGAATCTATCACACCCAATCATCACGTGGTGCTTCGAAACAACGTATTTTCGCAACGGTGCACGGTTAGGGGGAACACTTTCTTAAAATTTTAGTGAGGGATCATCTTATTTATGCTACCGTTGTTCTAAGCAAATGAGATGTAAACATGATAAACATCACATGCAAATCATAAAGTGACATGATATGGCCATTATCATCTTGCGCCTTTGATCTCCATCTTTGAAGCGTGGCATGATCACCTTCGTCACCGGCATGACACCATGATCTCCATCATCATGATCTCCATCATCGTGTCTCCATGAAGTTGTCTCGCCAACTATTACTTCTACCACTACGGCTAACGGTTAGCAATAAAGTGAAGTAATTACATGGCGTTGTTCAATGACACGCAGGTCATACAATAAATTAAGACAACTCCTATGGCTCCTGCCGGTTGTCATACTCATCGACATGCAAGTCGTGATTCCTATTACAAGAACATGATCAATCTCATACATCACATATCATTCATCACATTCTTTTTGGCCATCTCACATCACATAGCATACCCTGCAAAAAACAAGTTAGACGCCCTCTAATTGTTGTTGCATATTTTACGTGGCTGCTATGGGTTTCTAGCAAGAACGCTTTCTTACCTACGCAAAGCCACAACGGTGATATGCCAATTGCTATTTACCCTTCATAAGGACCCTTTTCATCGAATCCGATCCGACTAAAGTGGAGAGATCGGCACCCACTAGCCACCTTATGCAACAAGTGCATGTCAGTCGGTGGAACCTGTCTCACGTAAGTGTACGTGTAAGGTCGGTCCGGGCCGTTTCATCCCACAATACCGTCGAAACAAAATAGGACTAGTAACGGTAAGCATATTGAACAAATCATCGCCCATAACTACTTTGTGTTCTACTCGTGCACAGAATCTACGCATAGACCTAGCTCATGATGCCACTGTTGGGGAACGTAGCAGAAATTCAATTTTTTTTACGCATCACCAAGATCAATCTATGGAGATTCTAGCAACGAGAGAGGGAGAGGATGAGCATCTTCATACCTTTGAAGATCGCTAAGCGAAAGCGTTACAAGAACACGGTTGATGGAGTCGTACTCGCGGTGATCCAAATCGCGGAAGATCCGATCTAGAGCCGAACGGACGGCGCCTCCGCGTTCAACACACGCGCAGCCCGGGGACGTCTCCTCCTTATTTATCCATCAAGGGGAGAGGAGAAGTTAAGGGTAGCTCCGATAGCACGACAGCGTGGTGGTGGTGGAGCTCGTGGTTCTCCAGCAGGGCTTCGCCAAGCACTACGGAGGAGGAGGAGGTGTTGGAGGAGGGAGAGGGCTGCGCCAGGGAAGAGGTGTGGCTGCCCTCCCACCCCTTCACTATATATAGGGCCAAGGGGAGAGGGGGAGGCGCCCTAGGGTTTCCCCTAGGGGGCGGCGGCCAAGCAGATTGGATCTCCCTAGGGAAAATCCTATAGGGAGACTTGCCCCCCAAGCCAAGTAGGTGGAGGATTGCCTCCCAAGCCAGGTGGAGGCGCCCCACCTCCCCAAATAACGTGGGAAAGGGTGTGGGGGGGCGCACCACCCCTTAGTGGGCTGGTTTGCCCTTCCCTTTGGCCCATGAGGCCCTCCAACACTTGCCGGGCTCCCAAACACCTTTACATCATCTTTGGCCATAGCCCGGTACCCACGGAACACTTCCGGACTCCAATACCCTTCATCCAATATATCGATTTTCACCGCCGGACCATTCCGGAACTCCTCGTGACGTCCGGGATCACATCCGGGACTCCGAACAACCTTCGGTAACCACACACTATTTCCCATAACAACTCTAGCGTCATGAAACCTTAAATGTGTAGACCCTACGGGTTCGGGAACCATGCAGACATGACCGAGACATCTCTCCGGCCAATAACCAACAGCGGGATATGGATATCCATGTTGGCTCCCACATGTTCCACGATGATCTCATCGGACGAACCACAATGTCGGGGATTCAATCAATCCCATATACAATTCCCTTTGTCAATCGGTACGTTACTTGCCCGAGATTCGATCGTCGGTATCCCAATACCTCGTTCAATCTCGTTACCAGCATGTCACTTTACTCGTTAAGTAATGCATGATCACGTGGCTAACTCATTAGTCACATTGAGCTCATTATGATGATGCATTACCGAGTGGGCGCAGAGATACCTCTCCGTCATACGGAGTGACAAATCCCAGTCTCGATTCGTGCCAACCCAACAGACACTTTTGGAGATACCTGTAGTGCACCTTTATAGCCACCCAGTTACGTTGTGACGTTTGGTACACCCAAAGCACTCCTACAGTATCAGGGAGTTACACAATCTCATGGTCTACTGAATCCACTCCTTCGTCACGGACTCCGACGACTACTTCCCCAACGACGACTTCTTCCCCGACGTCGACAACCTCCTCGACGACATGGCTGGCGAGGACACCGACCCCCAAGTCCAGTGCTACCGCTACTGCTGTTGTCCCGTACATGTTCATACTCTTTCTGTTAGAGGTCATGTCACAGTTCCTTGTTCTACTGTTTTCCCTATATATGTTAGGCTCTACTTCATATATGTTGCTTGCCCTAGATATGTTTGCCTACAGTTCATATGTGAAGATGATTTTTACCTTCTCTCTGTCAGATCGCATGACTAGCTTTATCTCTGCTATTTTAGTCATACTTTATTCAGTATTTCCGTCAATAAAGTCATATGGTAAATTGCTCATATTTCCAACAATCCAAAAACCTTATCATAGGCAATTTACCCCAAGTGGTTTTGCTGCTTCCATGAGACCTCCTATGTTTGAGGGTATCCACTATAAGAGGTGGCGCGTGAGAGCAGTCTTATGGTTTCAAAACATGAGTTGCTATGATGCCACTCTTGGCAAACCTGAAGGAGAGCAAGATGCTCAATAGGCACAAGCTTTTCAGAAAATGGATACCCTGTTTAAGGCTGCTCTCTTGAGTGTTCTTGGTGAGAACATAGTTGATGCTTATGCGTCAATTGATAATGGAAAAGATATATGGGGCCTTTTCGAGGCCAAGTTTGGGGTCTCGGATGTCGGCATCGAGTTGTACATCATGGAGCAATTCTATGACTACAGGATGACCAAGAGCGCTCCATGGTTGAGCAAGCTCATGAGATACGTTCATTTGCTAGAGAACTTGAGCACTTCAATTGTATCCTACCGGACAAGTTTATTGCCGGAGGTATCATCACTAAGCTTCCTCCCACGTGGAGGAACCTTGCTACCTCCATGAAGCATAAGAGGCAGGATTTTTCCGTTCAGGATCTCATTATTACTCTTGATGTGGAAGAAAAGGCGAGAGCAAAGGACAACCGTGCTCGAGGCATTGAGGGAGGTTCTAGTGCCAATCTGGTACAGAAGAAGAACTTCCAGCCCCACAAGTTCAAGAACAAGGGGAAGTTTGATGGGAAGAACAAGGCTGTGCAGCACACGAACTTCAACAAGAAGAATGACAAGAAGAAAGGTGTTTGTCATGTGTGTGGAGATCCTGATCATTGGGCTCCTAGTTGCCCTAATCGCTATGACAAGCGTCATCTTTGGGAAAAGGCGGCAAGACCGCTAATGTTGTCATTGGAGACACCGACATGAAGGATGCTGGGTATGTTATATTTCCCACTATTCTTTCAGTATGTCATTCTCCTGATTGGTTGATTGACACGAGTGCTAATGTGCATGTATGCGGTGATATTTCCATGTTTTTGTCTTATCAGACTGCATGGACTTCAACTGTGCTGATGGGCAACAGTTCAAGTGCTTATATTCGTGGTGTTGGCAGGGTCGATCTGAAGTTTACTTCGGGGATGATCGTGCGGCTGAAGAACGTGTATTATGTCCCCTCCGTCAATAAAAATCTTGTTATCGGATCTCTTCTGTGTAGAGATGGCTACAAGCTTGTCTTTAAGTCGAATAAATTTGTAATGTCCAAGTATGGAACCTTTGTTGGTAAAGGCTATGGGTTAGGAGGCCTGTTTCGTTTATCTTTATCAGACGTTTGCAATAAAGTTGTTAATCATGTTTGCAACAGTAGTAAATCAAATGTGTGGCATTCATGTCTCTGTCATGTTAATTTTGGTTGCATGTCGCGACTAGCGAAGTTAAACTTAATCCCTAGTTTCACCACTGTCAAGGGATCTAAGTGTCAAGTGTGTGTGCAAGCTAAGCAACCTTGTAAGTCTCATGTGACTGCGGAAATGAGAAATCTTGCACCACTAGAACTCATACATTCAGATCTATGTGAAATGAATGGTGTTTTGACAAAAGGTGGAAAGAAGTATTTTATGACGTTGATTGATGACTCCACTAGATACTGTCATGTGTATCTTCTGAAATCTAAGGATGAGGCTTTGAACTATTTCAAGATCTAGAAAGCTGAAGTGGAAAACCAACTTGATCGAAAGATCAAGAGGCTTAGGTTCGATCGTGGTGGAGAGTATTTCTCAAATGAATTTGATTCCTTTTGTGCGGAACATGGTATAATCCATGAGAGGACTCCTCCCTATTCACCTCAGTCAAATGGGGTGGCCGAAAGCACTAGTAGAAAAAGGGCCTATTGTCCCGGTTGGTGAGGGCCTTTAGTACCGGTTCATGAACCGGGACTAAAGGGTTTGATTTAATGCCCTGCCCTTTAGTCCGGTTCAATCCAGAACCGGGCTAAAGGTCCACCGATGAGCTCCACCTTTAGTCCGTTGGTAACACCAACCGACACTAAAGGAAATTTTATGATTTTTTTTTGAAATTTTTTTTAAATTTTTTTGATTTTTTTTTATTTTCAAATTTTTGAATTATTTTAACATCTAATCTCTAATCACCACCCCTCATCACTGCTCAATTTATCCTCTAATCTCTAATCACCCCTCATCATTCCAAATCATCTAACTTCCCGAACGGTCACCCATCCTCCCACTCCCCCAACCTGAGCACGCTTAACTTCCGGGTTCTATTCTCCCTCATTTCCAAGTCTGCGCTTGTTGTTTTCCTGAAAATATTAAGATGTCAATCCTATTAACCCTCAGGAATTTTGCTTGAGGATGAAATGACACATTTCACTGTTTGAGTTTGAAACTATTGTTTTAAAAAACAATAATTATTTAAAAACAATAGTTAATTCGAATAATTAGTTTGACCATAGTTTGACCACAGTTTGACCACAGTTTGACCACAGTTTGACCAGATTTGACCAAAATTCAAAATAACTGAAATAATTATTTAGTAACACTAATATTCTAGAATAATTAGTTTGACCCTTGTTTGACCACAGTTTGAAATTTTTTGAATCTTTTTGCCTCCAGATCTTAAAAGCCCCGTAACTTTTTTTCTGTTAGGTTTTTGAGGATATTGAAAATGTTTAACGGGGTTCCCCCGGTTAAATTTGGATGTAACTTTTCGAGTAGATGATTTTTCATATAAAAAACTTTTTCATCCGAGTTAGTATGCAAAAGTTATGCCCATTTTACTAAATTCTAGAGAGATTTTGCAAATAAAGTCGAAATTCATATTTGTAAATTTTCCCAACAACTAGACCACATATCACATGGGAAACTTATTTTATTTTATTTTTTTGACATTTTCATCATTTTCTTTTATTTTTTTTAAAACTGAAAAGGCGATCCACAAGGGGGGGGGGGGTGGAAAATGGGACCTTTAGTACCGGTTCATGCCATGAACCGGTACTAATGCCTCAAACCCCATTAGTACCGGTTCATGGCACAAACCGGGACTAAAGGTCTAACCCTTTAGTCCCGGTTGTTGCCACGAACCGACTACTGGCATCGATCTTTTAGTCCCGGTTCGTGGCACCAACCGGGACTAAAGGTCCGCATTTAACCGGGACAAATGGCCCGCGTGGCCCCTGGGCGCACGAACCGGGACTAATGCCCCCATCAGTCCCGGTTCTAGACTAAACCGAGACTAATGGGCTAACCCGGGGTGGACCAAAGCCCTCTTTTCTACTAGTGAAGAAAGAACCGTACTCTAACTGATTTGGTTAACGCCATGTTAGACACATCGGGTCTCTCTAAGGCATGGTGAGGGAGGCGATATTGACTGCATGTCATGTCCTAAAGCGAGTTCCCACAAAGAACAAAGAGATAACTCCATTCGAGGAATGGGAGAAGAAAAGGTTAAAGCTCCCTTATCTACGAACCTGGGGTTGTTTGGCGAAAGTCAATGTGCCAATTCCAAAGAAGCGGAAGCTGGGACCAAAAACTGTGGATTGTGTTTTCCTAGGATAACACTCCCAGTTCTATTTCAGAGGCCTATGCATCTGAAGATGCTGACTACTGGAAGCAAGCAGTTCTTATCGAGATGGATTCCATCTTGGCGAATGAAACTTGGGAGATAACTGATCGTCCTTATGGGTGCAAATCTATAGGATGCAAATGGGTATTCAAGAAGAAGCTTAGGCCTGTGGCTCGACTGACCACTATTTGAGTTCTACTTTCACTAGCTGCCTCACATGGTCTTCTCGTTCATCAAATGGATGTTAAGACTGCTTTCCTAAATGAAGAGTTGGACGAGGAAATTTATATGGAACAACCAGATGGGTTTGTAATAGATGGTCGGAAGGAAAGTGTGCAAGTTGTCAAGTCTTTGTATCGACTCAAGTAAGCACCCAAACAAAGGATGAGAAGTTCAAAGAACCTTAACAGCTGCAGCCTTTGTTGTGAACGGTTGACAAATGTGTGTACTATCACCATGGTGGGGGCGAGGGAGTTATGCTTTGCTTGTATGTTGATGACATACTGATTTTCGGAACGAATCTGAATGTTATTAAGGAGCTCAAGGATTTCCTATCTCGCTGTTTTGAGATGAAGGATTTAGGAGTGGCTGATGTCATTCTGAACATCAAGTTGTTGAGAGACGATGATGGTGGGATTACATTGCTTCAATCTCACTATGTGGAAAAGATCTTGAGTCGCTTTGGCTACAGTGACTGCAAGCCCTCTCCAACACCATATGATGCTAGTGTGTTGCTTCGAAAGAATCGAAGAATTGTTAGAGACCAATTGAAATATTTTCAGATTATTGGCTCGCTTATGTACTTAGCCAGTGCTACAAGACCTGACATCTCTTTTGCTATTAGCAAACTGTGCCGGTTTGTCTCAAAACCAGGAGATGTGCATTGGAAAGCTCTAGAGAGAGTTTTGCGTTGTTTGAAAGGCACTGCGAATTATGGAATTCACTACACTGGGCACCCAAAGGTGCTTGAAGGGTATAGTGACTCAAACTGGATCTCAGATGCTGATGAGATAAAGGCCACGATCTAGATTCTATACCGTTGGCCTGGCCGCAGTAATCTGGGCTATTTCGCTGGTACGCAATAAAGCTACCTTTGAGAAAAAGTTGATCAAATCTCCTTTTGAGATCGTGTTCTCGGCTTGTTCTTTTCTTCTACATTGGGCAGGTCTACAGCCGGAGGAAGAAGCGGCGAACTGCGACAAGGGACTGAGATGATCAAATCGAGCACGACCAGGCTGATGGCGATGTGCAAAAAGGCTAGACACACAGTGGAAGATGCGGGAGAGGTGCTCTCTTGTTGATTGGTGATGATTACGCGTTGATCAACAAGCATCTGGTTGTGCTGGGGGAGGTGTGCTGTGCTTCGTCTAAGGCTTCACTTTTGAAGAAACATGCGTTTTCTGTGCTTGAGGATATGTTAGCTGGCCTCACTTTTGTGTTTCGTGGTTTGTAATAGATAGGTTTGAACTAAGTAGGTGCTGTCAGGTTTTCGCCCCATGGTGCTCGTTTCGATGGCGGACGAGCACAGTGGGTTACCTGGCAGTGCGTTGAACTCGCTGCCTCTCTTTCCTTTCTTCCTGGTTGTGTCGGATACTTTTGTATATCTGTTTCATGCAAATGGAAAGGGGTATGCCCGGTTCAAAAAAAAAATATAGCTGGAAGCATGCTGCTGTTTTCATAATCACAGCCAATCAATCACCGCGAAGAATGAATGTTGCTTGCTGTTACTTTGGTTTGTTTCCACTGCCTGAGACGTGTGCTATACAGATTGTCAAGCATGAAAGTCTCAGCCTTGTTAGGTGCTATGTTTCTCTTTGTAGATCGTGTACAAGACACTGTGTTGTGGCCTGTAATAAACCAGGAGAGTGGTTCCAGTAGTGCAATAATGTCTGAAGAGTGCATCTCATCTAAGCAGGCTAGAAACATAATAGACGTGGCACAGTGGAGGCCACGTGGGTGTTGGATATGTAACTTGGTTGTTTAAGCTATATTCTTTGCCGTCCATCCATTGTTCAGTTCCTTCATATTTTGGACAAACAAGAACGACACATCATATCTTGTGGTGAAATATATTATATGTTTTTCTGAAGGAAACAGAATAGCACCTGAAGCACGACCTCGCTGCCATTGCTGAAGATTAGCACCGCCCATGATGACTTTTGTTGTCTGTAGTGTGTTGCTGCCGTTAATGAGGAAACTAATTCTTGTAATTCGTCTGAATTTAGATAGCATGAGTTGCATGGTTAAAAAACTGACTCTTCAGCTTCACTGCTATCCGCCGCTGCTTGCTTCGCCTGCGCACAGGTGTGTGGCTTATCCCGGCGGCTTGCGTTGCTGACCGCTCTTCTATTTCGCTCTGATCTCTGAACTTCTTCGGCCTGACTATGTTTCCTAAATCATAATCCATTTGCCGTTCTATCAAAAACAGGTGTCTGGTTTTTTTTATAATGTTTCGATCCTCGGAGCAAGACACATATGGATGAATGTGTGCCTTTTAATTGGTGATTGACAATGCGAGTCAAGTGGCGAGGTACTCATCCTGTGGAGAGTACACCGACAATGGTGCGGAATGCACACTCCAAGTTTATCTATATACTAAGGTTTATATTGAATGATGGAATAGTACTGAATCCGCTAAGTTCCAGTGGTTACTAATATCATGCGACAATGATGAAGAATTGTTCAAGTTACTGGATTGTAATATTGTGAACCAATGAACCTGAATTTATTTGTTTCTTGCGGTCTGGAATAATGTGGTACGACCAAAACCCTTATAGGTGAAATAAAGGACAGTTAATCTGAACAATGATTTAGCAAGATTGTTGGCCATCGGATTGAGCATAGCAATAAGCTTGCATCCTGGTCGTTCCCTCCCCCCCTACTCTGCTTTGCTCTGTTCTGAACATTCTGAATTTTCAACACTTGAACACTAAGATCCTCTTCCAATCTGATGGATCCATGCCCACGGCAGCTATTCAATCGAATTTCTCAACCGAAATGCTGAAAACCGCCTCCATGCGCTCTCCCAAAGAATGCCATCTGGTCTGGATTCAGCGCCTCCCTCGCCGGCTCCATCGCTAGCATTGTCGAAGAAATATATTCCGTCCGTCCTCGCATGCAATGTCCCCTCACCCTCAAACATACTTCTTATTTTGGCTAGATAGAGTATGAAACTGGACTCGGGCCAAAAATGGCAGGGACATTGCATCTTGCGGTGAAAAACAGTATATTTTTCTCAAGGAAACAAAGGAGCTACTGAGGCAACGACCTCGATGCTATTGCTGAAGGCCAGCATAGCCAATGATAACTTTTCAGAATTTCAGATGCATGTCCCTGTCAGCACAGTAAAGTAGGAACCGAACGCCATGCAATGGTGTGTGGCTGATACCCTGTGGTTGCTGAAATCACATGGCACTTCAATGCATCAGTATTTCGGTTACTTGTTTGCATAGATAATTCAACACCCAAAGATTTTCCAATCACTTCTGCTTCCGTATACACCCCCATAAACACAAGAACGGCCGAGATTAGCCCATACCTCTTCACAAAAAAGGGTATAATGGTTCGTATTCACATATGCAGGATTCGAACAAGCGACCTGTTGGTTCAAAGCATAACCACTGGCGGAGCTACTCACGGGCAAAATCGTGCCGTGGCCCACCCAACAAAATCACCAAACCGTGTATACTGTTGCAATTACTGTATGTATCTGCTATAGTGCACAAAGGTGGCCCGCGCAGCTTTTTTGTGGTAGCTCCGCCACTGCTGATAATCAAAGAGCATTCGTAATTTTTTTCTATTCATGGTATTTTTCAATTTGTGAACATTTTGCAAATCCATGACCATTTTTTCAAATCCATAAACTTTTCCAAAAGGATGAACCGCTTGTTGAAAGTCAACGGTTAATGGTCAACTTGTCGTCCAGGTCAACCATGAAGAAGTTTCTTTTGGTTGAACCATGCAGAA
This sequence comes from Aegilops bicornis, assembly GCA_021605145.1. NCBI lineage: Eukaryota > Viridiplantae > Streptophyta > Magnoliopsida > Poales > Poaceae > Aegilops > Aegilops bicornis. Next base: position 1,634,197 of record JAHIAL010000055.1, read on the forward strand.
GCGATAGGGCATATGCTCCTCACGAGCGACATCTAATTGCTCGTGTAGTTGGGCGGGGCCCATAAAAGGTGGTGTGAGAGCGCGGCGTCCACTAACTAGCGTAGAAAGCTCTGCCTAGGCACACACACTCTTTCGTCCTGGGCTTGTCCCATTTATTTATTTTTCTTTTTTTAATCTTCAAAAAAGAGGTGCATGAAGTAGGAATCGAACTATGGACCTCCTGGATTACTTCCACCTGCTATAACATCGAACTATGAACTCTTCCTGAAATTTATGAATCTTTTCAATTCCTCAAACCATTTTTTCCAACTTTTTCCAGTTCTGCTGTAAGTGAGCCTAGCGCTTTGGTTTGTCTTTCGGTTCTTCGGCTTCCTACCAAATCGACCGATTGTAAAAAAGAGCGACTTTTATTGTACCAGCAGCATAAAACAAAAAAATCGGTATTTTTGGTTTTGGTACAGGTTCGTCATTCGGTTTTTATGCTCATCTCTACCAGAAAATGCTATTGTTTTCAAATACTGTCTACACATGTAAAAATTGTTCTCGTTTTCAAAATTTGTTGTTCACAAATTTAAGGAATGTTTGCGTTTAAAAAAAATGATAATTGTTTTAAAAAGAACGTGGTTTGCATCTGCAACATGTGGGCATTCCCTAGATTTGTAGATTGATCAAGCTGGAGCTTTTGGCATTAACATTAATTTCTCCCTCGGATCGTCTTTCTTGAAGGGTCGTGGTGGATCTATTCCGCCTCGGCGCCAGGATGGTTTCGAAGATTTTTGTACCCGCCTGCTTGCCTATGTCGGCCCCGAGGAGGGCGGCCGGGCTTCTCGGCCCAATGGCGCTTAGATTGCATGCTCTCCTGGGTCTCGTCGTCTAGCTTCGGAAGCAGGTTCCTTCGGTGGTAGAACTTATTATCGCCGGCCTTCCCAAGCTTTGTTGGGAAACGTAGTAATTTTTTTTCGCTCTACGACCACCCAGGAACAATATGAAGATGCATAATGGTTTGTGATCAACGATCGTCACCGACAACGTGTAGATCGTACTTAAAGTCCCTCAAACGTTGATGATGATCCCACGAACCGCCGAGAATGATCCCTCAAACAGAAGACTGAGAACACGACCTCTCTACTTGGTTGCAAGCGTACGTTCTTCACACGGCAGCGCTTTGCCGTCCAGAGCTAATCATCGCCGAAGAATTAGAGGGAGAAGGTTAGAACCACATAGGGCTTTTAATTATGAGGATTAGACATGGCTAGGGCTAGCTCTAATTAGTCAACTGGGACCTACTAGAACGTGCACTAGAATAACTAGAGGAGGCTCCAAAACTTGTGTCAACATAGGGTGGAAAACCTCTAGTGTATAGGTTAGAGGGGAGCGAGTGGCCAGCCACCAAACCACCAAAGGGGGAATGTGCCCCCTTCGTGCGCCAGCCTAGGGGAGGAGTCCTACAACCTCCCCTAGTCCTATTCTCTCTGCCACCCATACACAAGGAAAAGGGGTGGGGGTGGGTGGGGGGGCGCCAACTCCATTTGGGCCCTAATGGCCCAAGTTGCCTTCCACCTCATGGCCTTTTCAGGCCCGTTGATAGTTAAATTAAGCATGAAATGTTGTAAATACTTCTAGACAATTATATAAAGAATTTAACATCACCGGAAACATTTTCCACAAATATAATTTATCGATAATACCTGGTGTTATCTGATATTCATCGAAACCCTTCTCGTGACCCCAAAAGGCTTCTTGAACCTCTCGGAAATATTCAGGATATTAACGTAACAATTCCACAAATATATTCTCATCACTTCCATCCCACTAACACTCAGCAGATCGTGATAATCTTAAGCCAGTGACCCGTAGGTTTGGTAATCATAGACATGAACGGAACCCCTTCGTTCAATGACAGATAGCAGAAACGTGGACATCCTTATCGGTCCCTATGATTACTCGAATGACATTCGAGTGAACCTTTGGTTATGATGTGATGTTCTCTTTGCTTCGTTATACTTTACAAAACCCGGTGTGTATCAACATCCTCTAGAGTCATCACCATGCTCACTATACCATTGCTCCCTTTACCGGTTTTGTTCTTCTTTGTCGTTGACGTGTTCCGGCATCCCCGTGACGTAGTCACCTGTGTTTAGCCGTCACCTGTGTTTAGCCAGACGATGATGGATGCCATCACACCGAGAGGGCCCTAAGAATATCTCTCCATCGTCGGAGGAGAAAATCCCACTCTCGAGCTGACCGGTCATTTGTCAAACTTTTCGGTGAGCCTGAAAGTTGTCGTTATGATCACCTTGTTATAGGTGACGTTTGAGCAACCCCAAAGCCCACTGTCCAGTAGGAAGTGAGCGATACACTCTCATGGTCTAAGGAACTAAAACACATACTAATGCTTCGTGTTATAACAGATGAGTTTAGACGATGTAATCACATAGTATAAAAGACAAGTATTGGGTCGATTCAATATGATCATTCTTCTAACTTCATAACCTCAATGTTGTTGTAGGACTATAGTACACTTAACAATATCGTATGATCCGGAAAACATGATCACCAACAACACTTGAACCGGTCTTAGAGCCGAGACCGGGAACCTTTTGTTTACCGTTTATAATTCCACACATGCATATGAGTTTTTCACTGAATCGCATATTCCAGGATCATAGCAGTTATAGCATGGAATATAAAATCTTCAGTATGAATAATTGAAATATAATAATACAATATTATTGCCTCTAGGGCATGTTTCCAACAAGCTTGTCATCAAGTTCTTGCTCGTCCCTGAGGAGTTTGACCTATTTGTCATTAAGTTCATCCTGTTTGGATTTAAGGTATTGGGACTTCTGCTTGATGCTTTTGTCCGTGCTGGCAAATCGTCCGCGTAATATTTTGAGCCGAGGTACTTCAAGGGGTTCCTCAAAGAAATGTATTCATAGGTTGCGAGTATATTTGTGGTACAGTGACGCGCCGTGCCTCCAGCTGCCGCTACCTGAGGCAGGGTCGATCACCATGCCGCCGCCTGTCATAGGCGTCGCTGCTGCGCCGCATAGATTGGTTCGGCCGTGCCACAATGCGTTTAGGGCCCCGCACCACCCTTAAGATGCGAGAGAGATGGATTCCCCCGCCACCGCCGTCGGCCTCCGGGCTTAGCCCGGCGGCGTTTTCCGGTGGTGGCGGAGGGAGGGGAAGAGGGAGATCGCACCCCTGGTGGCTAAGGTTTGGGCGCGGCCCGAGTCGCCCTAGCGGGGATGATGCGGGGGCTATTGGACCAAACCCGTAAAACATGGGCAAAGTTTTGCTTTTTTGCTAGTATAAGAAATAGGTTGGTGAAGCTTTGGTTTTTCAGGGTTAGATTCGTAAAGCTAATTGGACTGGAAATAAAGATATCACATAAATTAGGAATAGGGTACGTCTGGGTTCTTGAACGTCCCGTGCTCGGACTCCTGCTGTTGAGTATGGTGACTATTAGGAAGTATATGATTTATCCCTACCTTGTCTTGTACTCTAAGCAGGCCATGTACTCACTATATATACGCCCACGAGGCTCAGTCAATACATCAACGAACAATTCCACCAATCCCCCTCTCTCCCATCTAACATCGTACCGGAGCCAAGAGGTCTTGAGTTCAAGACCCGGCTGGCGCAATTAAATTGCAGCCCACTTTCAGTCCACGTTTAGGCCTGAGGGAGCCACACATGAGGGAGAGTGTTGACGTATAATGTGATGCATAGTCTCTTCCATCAGATCGGACTTTTGGTTGCATTGGTTAGAGCATGCACTTCTACATTCCGATGATGGCGTTTCGTCGCTAGGGGTGGCAGCGTGAGCAGGGGAGCCGCCGCAGCTCGGTGCTGAGGGCCGCGTTGTCCACCTCCATCTAGTACGTTAAAACTATAGTATCAATTTTCCTCCTACAATTGTGCTCCACGTCCGCCTGTTTTTTCTCTCTGACGGATCAAATTTATAACATGCTGAAGGAAAACGGCTCGCATGCATGCATGCATGGCATTAAGTGCCTCTGTGAGACTATCGTTTACATGCATTGGCTAGCTATAATTTGGACTTGTATATATGGAAAAATGAAATCTAGATTTAGGCCTTAATTAATCACATTCTGATTGAGTACCTGACATTTGGTAACCGGACAACAGATCATAGGCATTACTGTGATTGGCCCATGCAGGCATCTCCAATTTATTCTTTTGTGGGATTAGCAAATCAATTAGCAATCAGTTGATTTCTTCCCCAATATAATGACCTCTACATATATCCAAGCGCGAGAAAGGGGCTCCACCATTGCCACCATCAGCTCACCCATAATCCTACCGACTCTGACATCACTAACAGTTGCAAAGATCGATCCAATATGAAGCTAACAGTGTTGACTATCTTGCTCCTCATCGGATGCCTCGTAGCTATAGCACAGTGTAAGCATGCATATACCCTAGCAACATTGATATTACCATTCTTTTTACTAGAAAAAGAAAAGGAGGTTACCACCTATCCATTCGATTTTGATTTTGATTGATGCACACAACCATATATGTATGTATCATATATTACTAACGAACACGTAAGATTTGTTTGATGCAACAGGTCGATCGGTGGCTGGAAGGAGGAGCTATGTAGTAGTGGATCATGCCAGAGCTACAATGGTGGCCGTCAACGCAACCTCATTGGACGAGAGCAAGCTTACTGTAAAATTCTGCATCAAGAGCCAATGTACCCGCGGGAAGGACCCCGATCTCGAAACCTGTTTTTGCTGCCGGAATCTAAAGGGTGAACCGTGCTTCTTTTCGGATGATGAGTGCAAGAGCAAGTGTCCTGCCTGTGACCCCGTGTGCGCCCCTCCACCGGCCAACACCGATGAACAAATGCAGCGTGTAGAAATGAAAACTTAATTAGTCTATTTGTTTTCTGAACCAAATGAATTTTATGGAAATAAACATGCAATTCTTTTGGCCTCTTTGCGACCATTTTATTCATGGTGTGGGCATCAGATTTATATTCTACATATTTATTTGTTCACTAGAAAGATGCAATCATTTTCTCTACATTATTTGAACGTGGTATAAAATCCTGCTGCTGTATCTTTGTTTGGTTAGCCGATTTCCTTGTATTTTCTCAGTTTATTCCTAACCTCACCATATTTTTATGGGAAAAAAATATGGATCCCCTCTCCAAACATAGATCAGTGCATACCAGATCCCATCAACAACCATCTTCCCACGGAGTCACCCCGGATGCCCTCTGCACGAGTCATCGAGCTAGAACATACTCCAATCGGCTACCATCCAGCTTATGCATTTATCGGATTTATTCATGTATATCCAACGGCCGGCACGACGGCCATGGCCAAGCGAGCCCAGCATCAGCGGGCCGTCCTTGTCGCGGGCAGCGAGACATGAAACTAACTAGCCATGTGATGAATCCAAACAACCTCTAATCATCAGTGCTAATGAGCGAACTAATTAAATGATGCCTGCTTGCGAGAGAACTCCTCGCCGGCGGAAGTGTGCTCCTGGACAATGGAAAGTGACAAAAAAGAGCCTGCCCTTGTTGGCTGCCGTGTACTCGACGGGGAACAAGTGGTCGGTGACGGTGTCCAGCATCTTGTTCACGAGTGGCGCGTCATTCAATCGGTGGAGCAGGAAATGAAACCAGACGACGTATGTGCTCCCTTAGCATCTGGGTTTATCACATATGCAGGACGGGAGAGATCACCCGGGAACAGTTAATTTCGGTTTAATATCCAGTTATAGTTCATCAATGCACCTGGGTTTAACTTATCAAGCATAGATTGATTGTCCTAATCATGCATTCTAGTGGATCAGGTATCCACCCCATGGATCGCCGTCCTCACGCCTTGGTTCTGTTCTTATATTGGACAACAAGGTAGCTGTTCAAGGTAGTGATAGGTTCTCACAAAATTCTGCCAAGTTCAGACAAATTAAGAGATAACAAGTTGAGTGCTATAGCGTGAACCAACAAGTTGCAATCTAAGCCGTAAGATTGGAAACCTACGCAGTCCATTAGGAGACCTGCAAGCAGCGAAACATTGTGTGAGCTACACTCACCTGCCGGTTTCTTTGGAAGTTTCAAAGTTTCAACTCCTGGCAGTAGTCATCTCTGTACTCCTCTACGATCACTCGGCAGCTGGCAAGGTACAAAATAAAACCCTGGTTTCTCTTCCAGGTGAATGCCAAATAAGTTGACCTGTCACAAAATACTACCGTCATCTCGCCCACTCTGCTATGCTCTTCTCTGAATTTCATTCCTCACAGCTGCTGTAAGCGAATCTGAATTAATGAATCATGCCCGAACACCTATCATGCATAAACAACACACATGACTCACTCAATTCTCATCATGTTTGCAACATACTCTTAATTATTTTTTCACAACATATCAAGATCTTTCACCATGATTCGAAAAGCGATAGACCAGTTTAAAGAACAAGCGCAATAACCAACTCGTCCATCACACCTGACGTGATATCTTCCTTGGGATCAGGCATGTATGATGTCCTCGGGGTCATCCTTGTCCTCATTGATCATATCGTTGTTGTCATTGTCGCAAGTGCCTATGTCATTGCTAGTGTTTTGGTTGTCGGCGCCATCCTGAGTGGCGCCATTGTCGGGAGTGTCTTTGAATTGGTAATATAAGATCATGAAAAAATTGGGTGTATTTCAAGGATGTCAAGAAACAATGTGCTCTGAGATGGAGCATCCTAGTCTACCCGAACACCCTTAGTTCAACATGGTATATTTTTTACATACTTGAAATGACCCCAACTTTTGGAACCATGTGCTCCTTCCCATGGTAGCTTACAAGCCAGGTTAGAATGATTTCTGACACCGTGTGCAAGATGTGACACACCTGACCCATTTATCACCCTTTTTTAACCGAGGGAACTCCACAAAATTGTAGAAAACAAAACAACTTGGCATGGTATCTTGAATTGGTCATACAAGGTCATGATAACAAAATGGGGTCATTTCAAGAATGTTGAGAAACAACGTGCACTTAGAGGGAGCCTTATGGCCTACCCGGAGACTCTTTGTTGAACCTGGTCCAGTTTTGGCCATTCTTGAAATGACCCAAACTTTTGGAATCTGATCGACATGCCCGTGGCAGGCATCGATGCCTGATTTGAATAATTCCCGACATCGTATGCAAGTTGCGACATGTGCGGCCATTTATCGGCCTTTTTTGACCGAGAAAACTCCACAATATGCAAAAATTGTTGAAAACAAAAACAACCTGGAATGGTGCCATAAATTGGTCATACAAGGCCATGGAAAAAATAAGGTCTTATAGAATGTCGAAAAACATGATGCTCTCAGACTAAGTCTTATGGCCTTACGGCCTACTTGAATACCCAACGTTGAACATGGTCTACTTTTGCATATTTTTTAAATAACCTCAACTTTTGCAATTACGTGAGCATGCCCATGGTAGGCATCCATGTTAGGTTTAAATGATTTTCGACACAGTACGCAAGTCGCAACATGTCCGACCATTTATCGGTCTTTTTGACCAAGAAAACTACAGAAAATGCAAAATTTGTCTAAACCGAAACAACTTGTCATGGTACCTTGAATTGGTCATATAAGATTAGGAAAAAAATTGGGTCCATTTCAAGGACGTCGAGAAACAACGTGCTATCACATAGAGCCTCCTGGCCTACCCGAACACCCTGTGTTCAACATGGTCTATTTTTGGACATTTTTGAACGGACCCCAACTTTTACAAGAAGGTGGGATTCCTATGGTAGTCATCCATGCCATTATCTATTTCCGACAACGTATGCAAGTTGCGACACGTCTAATCATTTATCACCCTTTTTTGACTGAGACAACTCCAGAAAAAGCAAAATTTGTAGAAAAGCAAAACAACTTGGCATGATGCCTTGAATTGGTCATACAAGCAAATAAAAAATTTAGGATGACCGTTCGATCTGGTAGCCCCAGATCTAGGGTTCCCGGAACATCCCAATCAAGTTGACATGACCTGCAACGACTATGCCTCAAAAAGGGAACGAGTTACATACGCCGCCATCGTCCACCAAGACCACAGTCAGGCGCGATTTTCATGGGAAGCCGCGTCGTCCCAATCTCGCGGCTGGCTGGAACAGCGCGGAGCCTCGCCATGAAGCCGTATGCCACTTCCAGTACTATGGCAGAGATGCTACATGCCTTCACTGCTCCCTGCACGCGCCGTCGTCCGGCCTAGATGATGTCGCGGAGGATCTGGCGTCATGGCCGCCACGACGCATCTCCGGGCAGAGCCGTCCACCATGTCATCCATGGAGTGTTGCGCCACCACCCATGCACGCACGGAAGTCCATTGTCGGCCATGGACCGTTGGTCGCCGCCACATAGGCTAGGGGCGCCACCTTGCCTGCTGCCCACGGGCCGGGCGCACCAAAAGGGGCACCCTTGCTGCTTCAAGGGGATCTCATTGCGGACCCGCCTGCCCTAGTGCCTTATGCACCGGGCTCGCCGCCACCACGGACCTTGCCGGAAGCAGCGGCGGCAGGAGAATGGCCTAGGGAAGGCTGGCGGCGCTGGTTTTTTGGGCCGCTGGCCTCACCCAAGGAGGCAATGAGAGGGGGTACACGATATATCCAGCATTTTGTGAAGCGTCATGTATCTTAATTGTGGTCTCCGTTATGACTGGCAGCTGAACGAAAGTGGTTTCTGAATCGTGGTCTCCTTTATAAACCGGTAGCTGAATAAAAGGCAAAATATAGAGCAAAATATTTGATGTACCAAACCGAACATAACAGATAAAAAAGTAGAAGTGCTTGCGCAAAATATAGACAACATGTGCCATGGGGCAGCCTGCGCCGGGCTTCATTCACCGCTGTTGCGATGATACGGGGATGGCCTTGCTGAATGGAATGGAATGGTATGGAAAAGCTAGCTAGCTAGCTTACTAATTAAGTTGCTACATCTTATCATCTTATTTTCTGCCAGAAAGAAATTAATGAAGTTTCAACGTAGGTGATGTATATCTAGCAAACAAGCCGAGGTCAAATATCTGTCTATTCGCCCGTTTCGGCCTGTCAGTCTAGTTACTTAATCACTTAGTCATCAGTGCAAGTTAGTGGCAAGGAAGGAATAAACCGCGTTACCATGCATGCATTGCATGCCTCGCTGGCGAGTACTCCTCTCTCTCTTTCTTTCTACCGAGCTATCTAGTTCATGTAGTACAAGAAAGAAGACAAAAAAACATGGATAAATGCATAGCTGTCCTCTCCAGCAAGCATGCATCTTCCGCCGAGAGAGCGAGCGTAGGAGGAGTAGGTTGAAGAGCAAGCTAGCGATCAAGTAGTGCATACATAGCTTATGTTGTAGGAGTAGGTTGAAGAGCAAGCTAGTTAGCCATCGAGCTAGTATGTACGTATGTACGCTTACTCCAACGTAGCCAGTTAGCACGTGAAATCGATTCGCTGAGCCATCTCGCACGTGAAAACCAATCGATAGTTGCATTGCAAAGTCCTATCTATCTGCTGCTACTACTACCTAATTGCATTGCAAAGGAGGTCGACGGGCTTATCGAATTGAAGGAAACCGCAACCACGGCCGCTCTTGGAGTTTTCAAAATCAAAACCTGCGATTAGAGATCGAGCGACCTGCGAGCACAATGTCGCTCACGACTTGCCGGTCCATGTCCTCATGCGCTTGACCGCAACAACGGCCGCTCCTGCAGTCTTCCGTTGAATTATTTATAGTAAACTTTTTTATTTCCTTATCCTTAACATGCATCTTAATGAGCATAATTCTTACTTAAATTATCAAAATTAACAACTTAGCAATGTAATTTGATAGTAATTTATTTGTATAATTCTGGATATGTAATTTAGTGAGCCTTGGAAAGTGTGCATATTCTAATTGTAAAACATATATTGCAACAAAGGTGGATTTTGTTACTTTTTTATTTTTTTAGATTCCCTCTTAAGATTCTATTGTCAAGTCCAATTGTTCAACATAACGTGAACATAAAGAAATGACAAAATCAATTTCATTTACTTACTGATTTGTGCCATGTAGTTGAGCTTCCGCCACATTATATATGATATGAAAACTATTTTAGTATGTTCAAAAACTATGGCAGAGAACTCTAAAGATGGAAAGATGTTTCTAGTGCTCTAAAGTAAATAGAGGTGATATTTATGCAAAATAATAGAATAATCGTCAGTCCGGTTGCACCCACAGTATAAAGTAATGCCTAAACCCCTATCTCTAACGAAAAATCTCTAACCACATTTCATCATTGTTATGGTAGAAAGGAGCGGCCTATCCGTATCTGACACCTGCATTATTTGGGAGGTGGTGGGGTACGGTGGCGTGTGGACTTAGTTTTGTTCTTGCAAATCTTGTTAACGTGATTACCATCCTCATGTGTGGACGTAGTATTTTCTAGTGATTTGATGCAAGGTCAACCTTTTTGTAGTTTGCCGCCCCTTGCTGATAGGAATTGCCTCCTTGCCTTTAAGGCGTTTCACGCTGGTCACCCTATGGGACCTACTCCCTCCTATCACACACTTTACTGCTTTTAGAAACTGTGTGCTACATGGCCGGTGTGTCGCCGCCTAGCCTTCAATGACCAATGACACTGACAGTGGGAAAGCGATGGGAGAAGAGGCGGGAAACCGATGAGAGGAGTGGCGGGAAACGGTAGCGTGTTTGGATATATAACAACATTAATATAGAAAACCTAGTAGAGAAGGAAGCACGAGCTAGCACGATGCATGCGCACAGTGCTTACCCATGTATTGCATGTGATGTCGAAAGGGGTGAGGATTGCCGTTTGATCTGGGAGCATCCAACGGTGCAGACATACGATCTGTGGGATTTGGGTTCTGGCCAATCAGAACGCACGACTCAAATGGCGCGCGCAGCAGGAGGGGCATCGGCCATGGTTTGGTAGGCACACAACTTTCGTGAGTGAGCCACGTGTGCTATTTGAAAACATTTCGTGAGAAGAATCTCGGTTTTTAAATCCCCGTAAATCCAGAACTCACCCGAAAATTGTGAAACTTGGCATGGTGTCACGACATGGCACATATATGTCGAGGAATTTTTTTGTCCATTTTGGCGCAAGTTTTATTACAAGCCTCTTACGAACTGGAGCTTCCCTCAAAGAAGCCTCGTGGTTCCCTTAGAGAAACATGTCCCCTTGTGGGCGAAACGATAATCACTGCCTATTTCCGCCTTGTGTTTTCTTTTACGGGCAACATGGAACGACCGGATATCCGTCCTGAAATTGAAACTTATTCAGGGTTCGTTTGGCCTTTTTATACACAAATCTAGTGTCCTAGGAATTTAATGTTCATAATTCAAATCTGAACTATAAATACATGCTCTAGTTCATCAAAATGGCTAGAAAAATAATAAATGTGTCCTTGTGCATGTTTAGGTCCAATGCCAGTAATGGAAATGAACTACAACCATACCTGCGTCCTGCCTCATCCTCGAACATTTGGAATCTTTTTTTTTAAATCCTCATAAATCCAAAACTCACAAGAAAGTCATGAAAATGGGCATGGTGTCACGTCATGGCACATATATGTCGTGGTAAAAACATTGTGCAATTTGGACCAAGCTTTATTACAAACCTCTTACAAACCGGAGCTTCTCTCAAAGAAGCCTCGTGGTTCCGATAAGGAAATGTGTCCCCTTTGTGGGCGAAACAATAATCACTACCTCTTTTCGCCTTGTATTTTCTTCTACGGGCAACATGGAATGACAGGATATCCGTGCTGAAATTTAAACTTATTCAGGGTTTGCTTGGCATTTTTATACACTAATTGAGTTTCCTAGGCATTTAATGTCCATAATTCAAATCTGAACTACAAATACATGCTCCAGTTCATCAAAATGGCTAGAAAAATTATATATGTGTCCCTGGGTGCATGTTTAGGTCCCATGCCAGGAATGGGGATCAATTACAACCGTACCGGCATCCTGGCTCATCCTCAAACATTTGGAATCTCGGTTTTGAAATCCTCATAAATCCAAAACTCACCAGAAAGTCACGAAAGTTGGCATGGTGTCACGTCATGGCATATATAAGTCGTGGTAAAAAAATTGTCCAATTTGGGCCATGCTTTATTACAAACCTCTCACAAATCAGAGCCTGTCGCAAGAACCCTCGTTGTTTTGATAGGGGAACATGTACCCTTGTGGGCGAAACGATAATCGCTCCCTCTTCTAGCCTTGTATTTTCTTCTACACGCAACATGGAAAAACGGGAGATTCGCGCTGAGCTTTGAAATTATTCAGGGTTTGTTTGACCTTTTTTATTCATTAATTGAGTTTTCTAGGCATTTAATGTCCATAATTCAAATCCGAACAATAAATACATGCTCCACTGCACCAAAATGGCTAGAAAAAAGTACATGTGTCCTTTGGGTGCATGTTTAGGTCCCATGAAAGGAATGGGAATAAATTCAACCATCTCGGCGTCCTGTTTTGGCCACAAACACTGTGAATCTCGATTTTTAAATATCTGTAAATCCAAAACTCACCAGGAAACCATGAAACTTGGCATGGTGTCACTACATGGCACATATATGTCATGGTAAAATAATTGTGCAATTTGGGCCAAGCTATATTACAAGCCTCTTACAAACCGAAACTTCTCGCAACCCTCGTGGTTCTGGTTGGGAAACAAGCCCCTCTTGTGGTCGAAATGATAATCGCTGCTTCTTATCGCCTTGAACTTTGTTTTCTATAGGCAACATAGAATAACAGGAGTGTTGTGCTGAAATTTGAAACTGTTCAGGGTTCATTTGACCATTTTATATATCAATTGAGTTTTGTAGGCATTTAATGTAGTCCATAATTCAAATTTGAACTACAAGCAGATGTTCCAGTGAAGCAAAATAGGTGGAAAATCGTACATGTGTCATTGGGTGCATGTTTAGGTCTCATTGAAGGAATGAGAATGAATTACAAACTTCTCGTAACCATTAATACCTGACACGTGAAAATTGAGAATCTCAGTTTTTAAATCCTAGTAAATTGAAAACTCACCCAAAAAACATGAAAATTGGCATGGTTTCATGACATGGCACATATATGACGTGGTAAAAAAATCGTCCAGTTTGAGACAAGGCGCACACATTAATACCTGACACGTTAATATTGCAAACGGTTGTATTATATGATCCGTGTGTTCTCGTAACCATTTAAGTGCGGCCACGCGTCCCTCTTTTCTTATGGGATAGTACTACCTCCGTCCTTGTTCATTGGCCATCTTTGTATTTTGTGCCAAAATTTAACCATATTCGGTGGCGTGCGTGCAGCTGTTTGATTAGACTAGACGAGCGCGAGAAGTCCGCCGTGCAGGCACGACGGGATGCGTGCATCCTGTCCACCTCGCAGGCTCGATGGGACATGTGCGAGCAGCAAGGCCACCCATGCTCACCGGGAAGCGAGCTCTTTGACCTCCATCCACCAGCCGCCCGCCTCGCTCACAACTAATCCATTATTGGCGGCCGAGCAGCTGTTTAACAAGCGGTTAATTAAAGCACCTGGATGGAGGGTGTTTGCTTGTGATCCGATGGCCCCGCTCAATGTTAGCATTTGCTTTGTTCGTGTTTTCAACTCGTATTCCTGCCTAATTTAAAATGCCATAATGGCGCGGATAATAACTGTCTTACATATTCCGGATAATTTAAAATGCCGCATGCGGCAAAGCTCGGTAGACACGGGGGCAAGAGAAGAAGCAACCGCAGACAACGATCTGGGTCGCTACTGTCTGTACTCTGAGGGAGTCCTGGATAAGGGGGTATCCGGACAGCCGGACTATATACTTTTGCCGGACTTTTGGACTATGAATATACAAGATTGAAGACTCCGTCCCGTGTCCGGATGGGACTCTCCTTTGCGTGGAAGGCAAGCTTTGCGATCCGGATGATAGATCTCCTTCTCAGAATCGACTCAGTAACCCTAGCCCTCCGTGTATATATAAACCGGAGTGTTTTAGTCCGTAGGACAACACAATCATAATCATAGGCTAGCTTCTAGGGTTTAGCCTCTACGATCTCGTGGTAGATCAACTCTTATAATACTCATATCATCAAGATCAATCAAGCACAAAGTAGGGTATAACCTCCATCGAGAGGGCCCGAACCTGGGTAAACATCGTGTCCCCAGCCTCTTGTTACCATTAGCCTTAGACGCACAGTTCGGGACCCCCTACCCGAGATCCGCCGGTTTTGACGCCGACATTGGTGCTTTCATTGAGAGTTCCTCTGTGTCGTCGCCGTAAGGCTCAATGGCTCCCCTAACCTTCAACGACGCCGTCCTGGCTGAGACATTTCTCCGCAGACAGATCTTCATGTTCGGCGGCTTCACACTGCGGGCCAACTCGCTTGGCTGTCTAGAGTAGATCGACAGCTACGCCCCTGGCCATCAGGTCAGGTTTGGAAACCTAAACTACACCGCCGACATCTGTGGAGACTTGATCTTCGATGGATTCGGGCCCATGTCAGGAGCGCCGAACGATCACGATGTGCACGACTTGGATCTGCCGTCGGGCAGTATTCGGAATATCGCGCCTGCTACGGCTCCTGACTTCGATCCAGAGCAGGTCGTGCCTTCCGAGGACGGGTGGATGGACCCCGCCCCGGAGGTCGCACACTCATCTGCGTTGGAGCCGAACACAGACTCCTCCCCTAAGGAAATCTGTATCTCCGGACCCCCGGACTTGCCTCCGGCCATAGGTTCCGGACCGCGCGCATCCATGCCCATCGAATCTAATTGGGCTCCGGTTATGGAGTTCACCGCCGCGGATATCTTTCAGCACTCGCCCTTCGGAGACGTGCTAAATTCGTTAAGGTCTCTCTCTCTCTATCAGGAGATTCCTGGCCGAACTATGTCCGGCTCGAGTGGGAAGCTGGCAACGAAGAAATTCGTTACCCACCCACCACCCACTTAATAGCCACGGTCGATGATTTGACCGACGTGCTTAACCTCGATTCCGTAGACATCGACGGTATAGACGACGATGCTGGAGAAGAACAAGAACCACCGCCCACAGGGCGCTGGACAGCCACCTGTCCATACGACATATATATGGTGGACACCCCCAAAGAAAACAATGGCGATGAGGCAACAGAAGATAACCCCTCAGAGTGGAAATCAAAGCATGGGCGTCATCGGCGCCGCTCTACGCCCTGCCACAGGAATATTGGCATAGGAGATGAAAACAATCCGGATACTGCTGAAGATGAATACAACCTTAATCAGCCTGCCTTTGAACAGGCCGTACAGGAGCAGGGGCATGCTAGCCTAGGCAAACAAGCGACGGACGGAGATTTGAAGGAGGACAACTATATGCCTCCCTCTGAAGACAAGGTGAGCCTAGGCAACGACGAATTTGGCGTGCCTAAGGATCCCATGGAGCGGGAGCGCTTCAAGCGCCGGCTCATAGCCACTGCCAAAAGACCGAAGAAGCAACAGCACCTACAAAACAGACTGACTGAGGTCCGGGCAGCCGAGGAATACGGACTCGAGTGCCGAACAAAATGCCACCCAAAGCGCAGGCTGCTACCTCAATTTGAGGAGGAGGCACTAAAAGCCAAAGCCGGCCTACACCCCGCCGCCAACACACTACGGCCAGGGGCTACACGCAAGACAAGCAAAGCATACTAAACAACAACATAGCAAGCACCCTGGGCACATCAGCAGCCAGGAACAGCGTCCGCAAACCCCGGCGCAACAAATATAAGTGTCCCAAGACACGGGATGACGCCCAGGACATGACCGTTAATACAGGAGCCCGTAGCCCTCAGCCCGTTCAGCGGAAGAAGACTCCTCAAAATAATAATTCTGGCCCATCCAGCCTGAGCCGCATACTCGACCGCCCATGTCAAATTCATGGTACCCCAGGAACGGCAGCCAATCATACCAATAGAGAATGTTGGGTCTTTAAACAGGTCGGCAGGTCGGCGCCGGAAATGATAAGAAGGGGTCTCAGAGCAAGAAGCCCAGATCATCAAACAACACAGGGCAAAAGAAATTTCTTCCGCCAACCAAAACCATGAACACGACAAGCACCACCCACATAGGAGCGGACCTGCACTCTTTGGGACGACAACTCAACAAAGCAAGTTGCCCCGTCGTATAAAAATACGACCGATCATCTTCGATCGACTAGACTGTCTGGCCAATATCAACCAGAGGTATTACCCTATTGGCGGTGACAACAGCCCAAACTGGCTGCACCAGGACACGGTGCGCTGGATAGGGATTGATCACTCGAGGATCAGACCCACTAAAAAAACTCATTTCAGAGTGTCATAACCAGGCGCGAAGGTCATTTTGGCCTCGCCACTCTGGAGATGGTCTTCGGATCATCAAAAAGTCGCCATACCGAAGAATCAACCTTCGACATTACACCTCTAGGCAGTAGCTATTCAAGCGCTGCCAGGATAAACTGCGACTCAACGCATTATCACACAATGCCCACGGCAATCTTAAAACACCGGACCCACGTAATGTAGTCACAATTACGGGCAAGACCGAGCCTCACCTTGGCGCCAAAGAGTATTCGGCCAGTTTAGCAAAAGAAGCAGCGAGCCGCGGCTTTTTCAATCGAACCTTGATTCGACAACCAAACTCCCGGACACCGATAAAGGAGTCCGAACTGCTTCACGATACCTCAGCCTGATCAGGGCTCAAACAGACCCTCCGGCATAAGCTGAGCGGGCCACATTCCACGGCTCAGCCGCTGCACGGCACACACACGCCTTTAGCATTTTTTGCAGGTTTGCCTTTGCGCATAACTGAACCGGGGACATGGAATCAGCTCGGAGCATCAAGGGGGAATCTTCACCCCACCAGAATACAATTCGGATACTACTTCGGATTTGTGCACAGCTCCCTACAGCCCGGTCCCAACAGGTTCTGCCGTCATGCCTCTCTTTTATAACATGCACCATACTCATACGCATAGCCATATTACTTGAATACAACATGTAGAGTCATTTGACGCTTATCTGCTATCATTTCTCACCGACATTTTGTCATAACGGCATCCGAACATCGTGTTATGCCTTAAAACGCGAGGGGCTTCATTGCGCCCGCACTATGGCAACAAAGTTCGACCACCTTCTCGGTCGTTTGGCACCCCGAACTTATAGTATTATATGCATCAGCTCCGAATCATGTCTTGGGTCATTAGTTGGGTTTGCCCGGCTCCCATATTTTGGTACCTTACGTTCCCCAATATCGGCTAAGGTAGCGCTGGGAGAACTCCTGCGATTGTGTCCCGGTTCTTCCGGACGAACAACTCAGTAGAGAAAGCCGAAAACTGACTTTCATGATAAGGCGAGAGCTGGTCAGCTGTTCGAGAGGTTGTAAAATCTTTAAGGATTTATTCTGCATAATACCATAATAAAATGCAGAGTGCGAAGGATCGGTCTACCGATCATGCGCTATTAGAGCCCCTCGTGCGATCTTCCGAACACCAGGGGCTGCGCCTCCCATACTCGAATTCCTATGGCTAAGTGAGAGTAATAAAGCCCTATAGTCCGATTGACTGGTCCGCTGTGCTGAACACCTCCTTTATGCATCCAAATAAGGGGGTAAAGAGTGTTCAGGTGTATCCCGAACACCCCCGTAGTTCCTATGTGGGGGCAGAAGCCAACGACTGGCCAACTATCAAGACTAATATATAAAACGGCCGTGCAGAAATAAAAATTTCACAAAACAGGCAAATACATAAAAGTGACTTTGTTCCGCCTTACAAAGGACAACATGACTGCCTTTAGGGAAAAATAATGTCTTTCGCACATTGCTCTGCCACAAGGCGGGCCCCTTTCAGGACACCATCATAATATAATTCGGGCTTGCGGTGCTCCTTCCCCTCCGGTGGCCCCTCGGTCATCAGCTTCTCAGCATCTAGCTTCCCCCAGTGCACTTTCGCACGAGCAAATGCCATTCGTGCACCTTCTATACAAACCGACCGCTTAATGACGTCCAGCCGAGGGCAGGCACTCACAATTTGCTTCACGAGCCCAAAGAAACTGCTCGGAATGGGCTCGGCGGGCCATAGTCGGATAACCAAATCCTTCATGGCTAGTTTGGCCGCCTGGTGCAGTTCGATCAGCTGCTTCAGCTGGCGACAAACAGAACCGGATAATTCGGCGCCAAATACTGCGACCAGAAGAGCTTCTCCGCAGTCTCCTTCTCCTCAGCTCGGCAGAATTGGGCAGCATCAGATATGCTGCGCGGCAGATCTGCAAATGCCCCTGGAGAAATCAGGATTCAATGGGTCACCCTGAATCTTCCCGGCTATCGCATATAAATCGCTTTGAATAAGAAAAAGCCTTACCAGCCGCAATCTTCCGCACCTCCTGAATATCCTTCAGAGCAGCCTGGGCTCCCTCCCGAGCATCATTTGCGGCTTGGAGAGCTTGGACGAGTTCGGATTCTTTCAATGACAGACTCTGCTCCAAAGTCTCGCTTTTCTTCACGGCCTCCTGAAGCTCTCGTTCAGCTTCAATGACCCTGGCCTCGTGCTTCTCGCGGAGAGCCTGCTTTGCGGCTGCCTTCTTTTTGGCCAAGGAAATAGCCTTCTTGAGCGCCTCAATTTCGGCATTTGCCCCTAGAGTGCGCGACATAAATGCTTTAATTAGACACAACTACTTACTTGTTCTAAAACTTACTAAAGTTTCAACATACCTTGTTTATCCTCCAACTGCTTCTTTACTCGGCCGAGTTCCTCTTCGGCCCGCCCCAGACTCCGCTTAAGTATGGACACTTCCGCAGTATGAGAGGAGGCAGTCGCTACAGATGCTTGATTCATAAAGAAAGAGATATATGTCATTAGCTGAGTCTCCTACAGACGGAAATTTGATCCCCTGTTCGGTTCCTGTCCTCACCGAACAGTGTATCAGGGGCTACTATCTATACTATGACAGTCTTTCAAACACTCCCAAAACATACCTCCAAGCCTTTCATAAGGCTAATGCAGGATTCATTCAGTCCGCTCTCAGCAGCCTGAATCTTTTCTATCACCGCGCCCATAAGGGCGCGATGTTCATCGACGATGGAAGCGCTCTCCAGCACTGTCGATAAGCCGCCCGACACCTTTGGTTGGACAGAGGTCGCGGGTGAAGCAGGATCGCCCCCTCCAGTCAACATGGGCCGCCTGCCTGATCCCGGAGCCACAAGGGTCTTCGGGACTGTGTCCGGCTGTGGGCCGAATCCAAGATCGCCCCCGCCGCCGACGTCCATGGGAACCGCCGCTCCCGCGTGTCCGGCCCCTGAGGTACGCCCCCCCTGGTCCAGGTCCTTTTGGGACGAAACCTCCGTGTCACAACCAGGCTGTGGAGAAGGGGCCCTTGGAGTCGTCTCGCTCTCCAAGGCATCGGAACTCAACGAATCCTCCGATGAGGACTATTTGGCTGGAGATCTTACCGGACTGTAAAAAGGACGGTGCAAATCGAAATATTACACTTTAGTAATCCCGGATGCATGGACATGTTTGGATTTCATGCACTTACGAGTTTACCAGGGGCTGGGCCCTGGGATCCCACTCCGGGCTGCTGTCGGTAGCCGTGGTGGACGCCTCGGGGATGAGTGTTCTTCCCCTCTTAGGAGAATCTGCTTCTAAGGATGAGGAGGCTGTCATTTTCTTCCTTCCCCCGTAGGGGACTCGTCCTCTTCATCCTCCTCGTCCTCTTCCTCCTCCTTGTTCTCTTCGGAGGAGGGATGGTCACTGGAGTCTTCGGACTTCGTGTCCGAGGCACCGCGACGACGGAGGCCGCCCCTGGTCTCCTTGGCCTCTTTGTTGGCCTCTTTCTTCAGCGCTTCATAAGGCGATGGGACCAGCATCTTCGTTAGAAGTGGTCCTGCCGGTTCTTCCGGGAGCGGGGCCGGACAATGAATCCGCCCAACCTTCTTCGTCCATCCCAGAGGTAATCGTGGAAAAGCACGTTAAAAAACATCTCCCTCGGGACATACCAATGAAACATGCGGATGGCCAAGATGTAATGATGACTTACTGGACTTGCGGGGTGGGCCAGTTGGTACCCGCGGTCCGCGGCGGAGTCCGGCCATGGTTTGCCGGACTTAAGAAGCACCTTCCAGATGTCCTTGTGCGAGAAGCCGAAAAGCTCCCGCAGGGTCTGGTGCTCGGCCGGGTCGTACTCCCACAAATTGCAGCTTCTGTGCTGACAGGGAAGGATCAGGCGTACCAGCATCACCTGGACTACGTCAACAAGCTTGATGGCCCTGTCCTCCATACCTTTGACGCGCGCCTGGATTACCGACAGTTCGGATTTGGACGACGACCGCCCACGCCTTCTTGGGCCAGGACGTAAGCCGCAAAGGGGCCCCAGATCGAAACTCAGGAGCAGCGGCCCATTTTTTGCCGCGTGGCTCAATGATGTAGAACCACTGCTGCTGCCACTCCTTGACAGAATCATTGAAAGTACCCGTCGGCCATGTGACCTTGGGCATTCTGCTCACCATGGCGCCTCCGCACTCGGCGTGTTCACCGTTCACAACCATGGGCTTCACATTGAAGATCTTCAGCCATAGTCCGAAGTGTGGCGAGATGCGGAGAAAGGTCTCACACACGATGATAAACGTCGTGATGTTGAGGAAGGAATTGGGGGATAGATCATGAAAATCGGACCCGTAGTAATACACGATGCCGCGAACAAAAGGGGGAACGGGAAACCCAAGCGCGCGGACGAAATGGGGGAGGAAAACGACCCTCTCATGGGGTTCCGGAGTAGGGACAACTTGTTCGCCGTAGGAAGACGGTGGCTGATTTTCTTGGCCAGATACCCGGCCACCCGTAGTTTTTTAATATCCTTCTCCTGTACGGAGGAGGCCATCCACTTACCTCCTGCTCCGGATCCGGACAATTTCAGAGAACCTTTGTTGGTGGGAAGATGAATGCTTGGGCGCTAGGGCTCGGGCGAAAGGAAAGGGACGAGCAGAAGGAGAAGAAGGCGTGGGTAGAAAGGAAGAGGCCTTTCCCCTTTATAGAGGTGATGAAACTTTGTGCCTCCCTGCATGCCTAATAGAACCTGCTCGTTCCCCACTTACTGCGATTGGTGGTACGGTTGGGTTACCCACGCCCGTATTGAAGAGAATCCCGCGTTAAGGGGGCACGATCTCTGCTTTGATAAGACGTGCCAAGGAAACCGCCTCGCAATATGAGCGGGAGCTGGTTGTGAAAAACAGTTCGAATAATGACCGGACCATGGCGTGTTGTCACGCTGTGAAGAGTTGTCAGTAGTTTAGATTTGTGAAATACTGTTCTCTCTACAGTGGTATGTGGAAATTTTGTCTTACAGAGCCGGACACAATTTAAGTGTTCGAAGATTACTTTGGAGTATTCAGAGATGGAACCTGCCTTGCAATGCTGAAGACAATCTGCGCATCGGACTCATCGTCATTGAAGTCTGGTTCAGGGGCTACTGAGGGAGTCCTGGATAAGGGGGTATCCGGACAGCCAGACTAGATACTTTGGCCAGACTGTTGGCCTATGAAGATACAAGATTGAAGACTCCCTCCTGTGTCCGGATGGGACTCTCCTTTGCATGGAAGGCAAGCTTGGCGATCCGGATGATAGATCTCCTTCTCTGTAACCGACTCTGTGTAACCCTAGCCCCCTCCGGTGTCTATATAAACCGGAGGGTTTTAGTCCGTAGGACAACACAATCATAATCATAGGCTAGCTCCTAGGGTTTAGCCTCTACGATCTCGTGGTAGATCAACTCTTGTAATACTCATATCGTCAAGATCAATCAAGTAGGAAGTAGGGTATTACCTCCATCGAGAGGGCCCGAACCTGGGTAAACATCGTGTCCCGAGTCTCCTGTTACCATTAGCCTTAGACGCACAGTTTGGGACCCCCTACCCGAGATCCGCCGGTTTTGACACCGGCATATTCCTCGATGGATCACCAGGCGATGACATCCTCCAACTCCTTCTTCAATTCCTCACGACTTTGCTTGAAAATAGTCACGGATTCCTCCACCTCCTGCTCGCGCTCGATCCGGAGCTTCCTCAAGTCACCCATCAGTTCCTCGATGACCGCCATCAGCGTTATTCCCGAGGCACTGCTCTGCTCTTGCAGCATCTTCCAGCCGGTGGCCTCCTCCTCCTTCTCGGCGAGCACCTCGAGGAGCTTCGCATTGTCACCAATGAGTTGCTCGACGAGGCCAGTCTCCTTCTCAACTGAGGCATTTCTGATCTCGAGCAGCTTCATCAAGCCGTCGACCAACTCTTGTTGCTTAATGAGGCCAACGAGAATGTCGTCGTCGGCGGTCAAGGACATCAGCAACGCCAGCTCGTCGTGATGGCCGACGCCGCGAGTGCACTTGTGAGAGCCCTTGTGTGCCCGTGAGAGCTCATTCAAGGGCTCCGCGCGCGTCTGGACAACTCTGTTGCGGCTGCTGCTTCGCAGTGGGGCCTCTCTAGTGCTTCCGCGGCCATCATCTTTGCTGCCTAGTTATATGTCCACCCGAAAATCCTCCTACCGGTCATGGCGAAATGACTTGACAGGAAACACCAGTTTTGTGGGTGATGAGGAGTGGAACTGTGAAGTAATTTTCGAGTGTGTAGTTTTTATAGCCCGATGCAAAGTTTGAACACCTACTAGTTTGATCGGTGTGAACAGGTTTGCAATTATTTATTGTGTTGTATTCTGCAATGTGACGAGAAACAAGGTCAAAATTTAATGATGGTTCTGGGCCTACAAAGCCCGTTTATTTTGTTCTGGCTCATCGCAAATAGTTCTTTTGGATCAACCGCATGCCACGCATCACAAGCCCAAAACGTGGGCCCGTGTTCTCGGATGTACGTATATATGTCTGCCCACTGTCACACACGGTTAAGATATAACCATCGTGTCCGATGGATGCGCCGTCGTGCGTCCTACGGGGTGCCAGATGGTTGACCACGTGGTTGCTCACCGTTGAGGCGGCCGCGGTGCGCTTTGCTCCTTGTTGAGGGAGCCGTGGTGCGCTCTGATCCTCATTGAGGCGGCCGTGGCGCGCTCCGCTCTGGCGTCCCTGCGCGCGCTCTACTCGCCGTTGAGGCAAATTTACAATGACAACACTTAATAATTGCCTTCATATTCAGGATAATTTAAAATGCCACATGCGGCAATGCCCAACACACTCACGACCTACATATGCAATTATAATAAAATATAGGCTAAAACGCTGAGCTGGCGGCCTTCTGACGACGGCCTTCTCGGACTCCATGATCAGCATAGCACCCTTGCGGGTGTTCATTCCATGTGTCCCGACCCGCCTCCGCTTATGGAGCTGCTGGCGCTTGGAGGCTCTTGGGGCTGCTGGGCCTCTTCCAGAAGAGCTTGACATGCGATGTGCAATTCCGCGCATGATATCTCCGCGGAACCGCAACATTTCCATGTCTCTGGCCTAGTAGCAATTCTGTCCATCACATGCATCCTCAAGATATCATGTTGGCGATGTTCAACTTCGTCGTGGACGTCAACTCTGCCAAGGATGCGCTCGAGCCTGGCCACCACATCATTGCGATCGAGGTTGACACGGCCGCTGTGGGCAATAATGAAGCCGCAGGCTGCCTGTGTCTTGACTAAATCACAGAGTTTCTCTGCCCATTCCTTGCGGCGCATTAGGTTGTTTATGAGCACAGGTGATTGCGGCTCTTCCGGTGGGTCGTCGGTCATGCCGACGAGCATCTAGATCTTTTGCACAGTGGATGGCAAACTGCTCATCAAACCAACTCTGCAATATGTCCGTTGTGCGCCCAAGGACTGTCACACCGATATCGTTGCCGATGGGCCATGGTGCCTACAACGGCCGATGAAGCTCTTGCTCCCCGACCTGCTCTGGCTCGTTCTCCTCGCTGAAGAAGTAACGCATGTAGGGGACAACGTTGAAACTTTGCTCGTTGCCCGGCATGCTTGGAATAGCTAGTGGTAGATGGTTGAGGACTAGATCTGCGCAGAGTGTCGCGACGGTGCGTTGCCGCTTGGGTTATATGCAGCAAGCCATTAGCTGGTGGTGGGAAACAGATGAGGAAGAGGCGTGGATTTTACAATTCACCCATGTGAAGCACGGGGAGCATTCGCTAGAGCGTGGGAAGACTAAGTGGAGCACACACAAAACCCGGATAACGTATGTGGTGCTACATGTTATTTATCATACACATGTTAACATAAGGAAACGTATACGGAACTTACTAATCATCACACATGAGTACTTGCAGACGCATCGTGTGCGATACTCCTAGCCACCGCAAGCAACTAGTTTGTATTTTTCAAAGTTTTTTGTACAAACAGAATCACCCACGAACTGACTATATTAACCGTCTGTGTTACAATTTCTCATCGCAAACAATTCATCCGAGTGGGTTGTTTGCTGCGTATCACACACATATTGTTTACACGTTTGTGTCCTTTTGGCTCATCGCAAACAGTTCATCTATGTGAACTGTATGCCGCATATCACACACATATTGTTAAGTTAAACCGTTTCTGTTCTCTTCCTTAATCGAAAACAGTTAGTTTGAGTAAACCATAAGCCATATATCACACACACCTTGATCTGGCTAACCGTTACTGTTGCACTCTCAAATAGCTAACAGTTCATCTGAGCGTACTTTATGCCGTATATCCCACACATCATGATACGGCTGCCCATTTCTGTTGTTCTGTCTCATCGCAAACAGTTCGTATGGATGAACCGTATGTCCTGCATCTCACACGCAACTAAACTCTAAACCATGTTTGATGTCTCTACCATCGCAAATGTTCTGCATCTTTTTTGACAGTTTTTTACATCACCGTTTGCGATTAATGCATCACACACAGTTTCGTCAAAGGCTCTCTATATCGTAGTGTCGCGTTAGTAGCATCCTGTAGTAGCGTATGATCCTGCTTAGTGAAATTTCCAAATGTTTATAACACATTATACACAGAGAAAATTACCATGACAGGTGATTAAGGTATATTAATTCAAATACCACTTCACTTGCAATAAAGTTGGGGTTACTCCTTGGTTGCGTTGGACTGGATTTCACAATCCCATTAATCCATGGGTCATCTCGACATTTTTTCTCTTTAACAAATACCCTCTAAATCTATCCTTTGAAGTAGGAAAGTGATTTATTGTCTACACCATTCTGCAAATAAACGGATGTTGGAAAGCAAATATTTTCTAGCACCATCACGTTAGCAAAATATGACAATCCCATTCCGCACATTTTTATGGGGATTTCTTGGGGGTGGGGTTGTTTGTGAAGTACTCCCTCCATTCACAAATATAAGATGGTCCGTACGGATGTCATGCATACTGAAATGAGTGAACAAACACACTAGAACTTATGTATATACAACTGATTCAGAAAAATGTCAAAACAAAACCGCTTATAATAGCATGCATGTCTCGTGGAGACTTCCTTGCAGGTAACCGTCACATACTTCATTCGCAGTGTTTTTCATCTGCTCATAAGCAAGGCGGGTAAATGTTGAACAACACAATTTTCTGCTTCCATTAAAATATTTCTGTAGGTGCAAATCGTTGTGCGGCCAATGTGGTGGCCACATAAAACTGTTGGGATGAAGAATAAATCTTAGACATGTCTTTACCATGTGTGAGTTTAAGTTTAAACATATTCTAACTAGACCAATATTATCTTTTACTATAATTTGCTATTATATTGATATCTAATTTTTTTTATTCTATTGATTTCATGTTTCTTGTTGATATGTTGTTATTTATACATTTTGAATTCTCATTTCGATGGAATATACCATGGTCGATCGTTGCCCACGCCTACGTGTGCTCAACGTGAACACAGGTAGTGCTGCACAAGATGTTAGAGTCCGCTCAACATCGTTCTAGGAGCTTTAGCTTGGTGTCCGTGAGGGCAATGTGAAGGCATCGAGATCGAGACTCCAATTCTTACGCGACTGAAGCTCAGTGTTGATGCCGACTCGGACCTTAGTGTGTCCTTCTGGGTGCAAATGGTGGAGAAGGTCTTGTTTTAGATTAAATATAACAAGTTGGCTCTTAGTTTGTTTGTTTTTTCACTTTAGACCCTGACGGTAGAGACGATAGTGAACTACAAATACAAACATGAGGGCTTCATCGAAGGACGGAAAAGATGCATGTTCGCAGCCCCCTCATGTACATGTCCTATGTTTGGAAATATCTGCTTAGTTATGTATATTGTTCAACCCATATTTTCACCTGTTTTTTTATTTTCAGTGACCTAGATTTTTTTATTTCTTTAATATTTTTTGTCAGTTGGATGCTATTTAGGATATGCAATTTTGTTAGCTAGATTGTTCTATCTTTTGTGCTTGACTTTTGACTAGAAGATAAAACTAGAGCATAGGATAGAGCATTACGCTTTTCATCTGGAGCATGTGAAGGAGTGCATCTATGTGTCATAGAGTATTTGGTTGGATTTGTGGAGTGTGTTTGTGTTGTGTAACTTGTGTTTTCCGAGTGAGAGAGCCGGGACAGGTAGATAGAAACAAAGAGATAAGAGGGCCCGCATAATGTGTGTTAATATGCATGTGTGTGCAAAAGAGGGTAAGATCATCTCCCATAGGTGACCTCTTTTAGGGCACCAACATGTGCTTGGAGCAAAATTTGCCGCACTTAATCGTTTGTGTCCTTTTGGCTCATCGCAAACATTTCATCTATGTGAACTGTATGCCGCATATCACACACATATTGTGAAGTTGAACCGTTTCTGTTCTCTTCCCTAATCGAAAACGGTTAGTCTGAGTGAACTGTATGCCATATATCACACACACCTTGATCTGGCTAACCATTACTGTTGCACTCCCGAATAGCTAATAGTTCATCTGAGCGAACTATATGCCGTATATCCCACACACCATGATATGGCGGCCCATTTCTGTTGTTCTGTCTCATCGCAAATAGTTCGTATGGATCAACCGTATGTCCTGCATCGCACACGCAACTAAACTCTAAACTATGTTTGATGTCTCTGCCATCGCAGAAGTTTTGCATCTTTTTTGACGGTTTTTTACATCACCGTTTGCGATTAATGCATCACACACAGTTTCGTCAAAGGCTCTCTATATCGTAGTGTCGCGGTAGTAACATCCTGCAGTAGCGTTTGATCCTGCTTAGTGAAATTTCCAAATGTTTATAACACATTATACACAGAGAAAATTACCATGACAGGTGATTAAGGTACATTAATACAAATACCACTTCACTTGCAATAAAGTTGGGGTTACTCCTTGGTTGCATTGGACTGGATTTCACAATCCCATTAATCCATGGCTCATCTCGACATTTTTCCTCTTTAACAAATACCCTATAAATCTATACTTTCAAGTAGGAACGTGATTTATTGTCCACACCATTCTGCAAATAAACGGATGTGGGAAAGTAAATATTTTCTAGCACTGTGTATGTATTATAATTTTACTACAATACACCATCACGTTAGCAAAATATGACAATCCCATTCCGCACATTTTTTATGGGGATTTCTGAGGGGGGGGGGGGGGTGTTTGTGAAGTACTCCCTCCATTCACAAATATAAGATGGTCCATATGGATGACATGCATACTAAAATGAGTGAACAAGCACACTAAAACATATATATATACAACTGATCGATAAAAATGTCAAAACCGCTTATAATAGCATGCATGTCTCATGGAGAATTCCTTGCAAGTAACCATCACATACTTCATTCACAGTGTTTTTCATCTGCTCATAAGCAAGGGGGGTAAATGTTGAACAACACAACATTTCTGCTTCCATTAAAATCTCTCTGCAGGTGCAAGTTGTTGTGGGGCCAAGGAGGTGGCCACATAAACCTGTTGGGATGAAGAATAAATCTTAGACATGTCTTTACCATGTTTGAGTTTAAGTTTAAACAAATTCTAACTAGACCAATATTGTCTTTTACTACAATTTGCTATTATGTTCATATCTAAGATTGATTTTTATTCTATTGATTTCATGTTTCTTGTTGATATGTTGTTATTTATACATTTTGAATTCTCATTTGGATGGAATATACCATGGTCGATCGTTGCCCGCGCCTGCGTGTGCTCAACGTGAACAAGGGTAGTTCTGCACAAGATGTTAGAGTCCGCTCAACATCGTTCTAGGAGCTTCAGCTTGGTGTCCGTGAAGGGCAATGTGAGGGCATCAACATCGAGACACCAATTCTTACGCAACTGAAGCTCAGTGTTGATGCCGACTCGAACCTTAGTGTGTCCATCTGGGTGCAAATGGTGGAGAAGGTCTTGTTTTAGTTTAAATATAACAAGTTCGCTCTGAAGTTTGTTTGTTTTTTCACTTCAGACCCTGACGGTAGAGACGATAGTGAACTACAAATACGAACATGAGGGGTTCATCGAAGGAAGGGAAAGATGCATGTTCGCAGCCCCCTCATGTTCATTTGCTATGTTTGGAAATATCTGCTTCGTTATGTCTATTGTTCAAACCATATTTTCACCTGTTTTCCTATTTTCAGTTACCTAGATTTTTTTATTTCTCTAATATTTTTTTTCAGTTGGATGCTATTTAGGATATGCAATTTTGCTAGCTAGATTGTTCTATTTTTTGTGCTTGACTTTTGACTAGAAGAGAAAAGTGGAGCAAGGGATAGAGCATTACGCTTTTCATCTGAAGCATGTGAAGGAGTGCATGTATGTGTGATAGAGTATGTGGTTGGATTTGTGGAGTGTGTTTGTGTTTTGTAACTTGTGTTTTCCGAGTGAGAGAGCCGGGACAGATAGATAGAAACAAAGAGATAAGAGGGCCCACATAATGTTTGTTAATATGCATGTGTGTGCAAAAGAGGGTAAGATCATCTCCAATAGGTGACCTCTTTTAGGGCACCAAAATGTGCTTAGAGCAAAATTTGCCGCACTAAATCGTTTGTGTCCTTTTGGCTCATCGCAAACAGTTCATCTATGTGAACTGTATGCCGCATATCACACACATATTGTTAAGTTGAACCGTTTCTGTTCTCTTTCCTAATCGAAACTGTTAGCCTGAGTGAACTGTATCCCATATATCACACACACCTTGATTTGGCTAACCGTTTCTGTTGCACTCCCGAATAGCTAACAGTTCATCTGAGCGAACTATATGACGTATATCCCACACACCATGATATGGCTGCTCATTTCTGTTGTTCTGTCTCATCGCAAATAGTTCGTATGGGGTTACTCCTTGGTTGCCATGACAGGTGATTAAGGTATATTAATGCAAATACCACTTCACTTGCAATAAAGTTGGGGTTACTCCTTGGTTGCATTGGACTGGATTTCACAATCCCATTAATCCTTGGCTCATCTCGACATTTTTCCTCTTTAACAAATACCCTCTAAATCTATCCTTTCAAGTAGGAAAGTGATTTATTGTCCCCACCCTTCATGGGGATATCTAGGGGGGGGGGAGGTATTTGTGAAGTACTCCCTCCAGTCACAAATATAAGATGGTCCATATGGATGACATGCATACTGAAATGAGTGAACAAACACACTAAAACATATCTAAATACAACTGATTGAGAAAAATGTCAAAGCCGCTTATAATAGCATGCATGTCTCGTGGAGACTTCCTTGCAGGTAACCATCACATACTTCATTCACAGTGTTTTCCATCTGCTCATAAGCAAGGGCGGTAAATGTTGAACAACACAACATTTCTGCTTCCATTAAAATCTGTCTGCAGGTGCAAGTCGTTGTGGGGCCAAGGTGGTGGCCACATAAACCTGTTGGGATGAAGAATAAATCTTAGACATGTCTTTACCATGTTTGAGTTTAAGTTTAAACAAATTCTAACTAGACCAGTATTGTCTTTTACTACAATTTGCTATTATATTCATATCTAAGATTGATTTTTATTCTATTGATTTCATGTTTCTTGTTGATATGTTGTTATTTATACATTTTGAATTCTTATTTCGATGGAATATACCATGGTCGATCATTGCCCACGCCTACGATGTGCTCAACATGAACACAAAATGTTCTGCACAAGATGTTAGAGTTCGCTCAACATCATTCTAGGAGCTTCATCTTGGTGTCCGTGAAGGGCAACGTGAAGGCATCGACATCGAGACTCCAATTCTTACGCGACTGAAGCTCAGTGTTGATGCCGACTCGGACCTTAGTGTGTCCATCTGGGAGCAAATGGTGGAGAATGTCTTGTTTTAGTTTAAATATAACAAGTTGGCTCTTAAGTTTGTTTGTTTTTTCACTTCAGACCCTGATGGTAGAGACCATAGTGAACTACAAATACAAACATGAGGCCTTCATCGCAGGAAGGGAAAGATGCATGTTCGCAGCCCCCCTCATGTTCATGTCCTATGTTTGGAAATATCTGCTTAGTTATGTCTATTGTTCGACCCATGTTTTCACCTGTTTTCCTATTTTCAGTTACGATTCTTTTATTTCTCTAATATTTTTTGTCAGTTGGATGCTATTTAGGATATGCAATTTTGCTAGCTAGATTGTTCTATCTTTTGTGCTTGACTTTTGACTAGAAGAGAAAAGTGGAGCAAGGGATAGAGCATTACACTTTTCATCTGAAGCATGTGAATGAGTGCATGTATTTGTGATAGAGTATGTGGTTGGATCTGTGGAGTGTGTTTGTGTTGTGTAACTTGTGTTTTCCAAGTGAGAGAGCGAGGACAGGTAGATAGAAACAAAGAGATAAGATCATAATGTGTGTTAATATGCCTGTGTGTGCAAAAGAGGGTAAGATCATATCCAATAGGTGACCTCTTTTAGGGCACCAAAATGTGCTTGGAGCAAAATTTGCCGCACTTAAAAGTGTTTTTTGGGGTAAAACATGCAAACAATGTTTTGTAAAGCACATAACATAGATTATTTTAAGCATTTAAACATGTAAACATTGCAAAAATTCAAACCCTAAAAATAATATTCATCCTACTAATTGATCACCCTATATAAAAATAGATCACTACTACTTCACGCAGTATTCCTTGGAAATAACCACCACATATTTGATTCATCGAGCCTCTCTTTTGCTGAGATTCAAGTGCGATCTACAGTCGATTCATAAAGAAGTTAGAACATCTTATAAGCCGTGCATATAGTGATGGATCCCTGGCTACTTTGAGTTGTTTGTGTCTGGTAACACCCCACGAACCCCTAATTAGCCAACTAAAAATGTCCAAAAATAGTGCTTCCACAATTTTTACCTCGACATCAGTGAACACATAGCTGCACAAGCTTGATTTGCTGCCAGATACGATGCTAATGGCGAATTTGACATGTTTGTGATTTGGCGGAACTAGACATCTAGCAAAATGTGCGTAATGCAAAAAGATAGATGCTATTCTCAACATTCCAAACAAAACATATTTCTTGCATACTTCTTGAGTTACACAATAGTGATGTAGACAAAGTATGTTCTTATCATATATAGCTAGTAATCGACCAACCGTGGATAAGAAATATTGGATGAGTGTTTTTCTTTTGCTATTAGTTCTTTCTTACTTTAGCACAAACAAGACTCTTGTCTATTTTGTTTTTCCCTTACAAGATACTAAAATGCCAAGAATATTAGCCATGTAATGCAAGAGACCATACAAGAAGAAGAGGCAACACAAGACAATGGCATAGCTCAACAAAAGACATCAGATACCTACTTGCCCAGATCCTATTGCCTTGTTGCTAGCTGGCTTAGCATCCATCCATCCATGGAAACATAGTTGCATGATGCACGCAAAGCTCGTCATTAACGGCCATCCAGTAGAGTAATTGAGTAGCCCCTACCAAAAACGCCCTAGACCTATGCAGCTCAAGGATTCGTTCATTTTTGGTGGTAGGCGCATCCATAAGCGTGCTCTTCCGTCAAGCTACAAATTTGTGCTGCTCAAAGGGCCAATGGGTACCGAGATGATTGCTTCCATGCGTGCTCTTCTTGTAGGCACCATAATCATGCAACATATCATGCCGATTGGCATGGACATCGGTTACGCCCATGGGCATGCTCTTCTTGCTGGACTGGCTCCGTGTCGCATAGACAGTCTGCGGGCCACAACGAGTCTTCGTGCGCAGGACATCCAGCTCCTCTATGTGTTCGAGAGAATGTCTGTCCCCTAAAACATTGTAGAGAGTGGTGCCTTTCTCAACCACTGCCCACGGCTGCGCATGCTCAGGGTCACCATCCGTTGGCTCAGGTCTGGCTTGCTCGAAGAGGAGCTCACCACACTAGAAGAAACCATGACATTCAGACCCATAGTGTGTCTCCTAGGCATCAAAATTAACTTTTATAAACGGGGCCACACTGCCGACGGATTCAATTTTTGTCACGTCTCCTTGTTGCAGCAAGGGTCTCTCCACATGAGCTCGTCTCATTAATAGGCTCAATGAATAGTGTATTGTTGAGCTACCATGCTTTCCTCGCACCACATAGATCGAGAAGTGGTTGTTCTCGTTCTACTTTATATAGGTGTGAGAAAAGGAATTATTGGACCTTGAGAGGATGTCCCTCCAATGCTACCACTACAACATCCTCGATCTTGCCACCATGGTTGACCTCTTCCCATGCCTACGTGTGCTCAACATGAGCGTATGTAGTTCTGAACAATATGTTAGAGTCTGCTCAACATCGTTGCAGGAGCTTGAGCTTGGTTTCTATAAGGGGCAATGTGAGCGCATCGATATTGAGACTCCACTATGCAGGCAACTGAAGCTTAGTGTTTCCATCTGGGCACCAATGGTGGAGAAGGTCTCGTATTTTTTTTCATATAAAAAGTTGTCTCTTTTTGGTTTTTGGTCACTTCACATACTGAGGGTAGCGACAATACAAAACTACACATACAAACATGAGGTGCTTACCTAGGAAGGGAAAGATGCATGCTGTGTAGGTGGAAAACATTGGAAGTGTTGTCTTAGATAATTTACCAAACCTGACTTTTGGTCAGACACGCAAGCATCTGTTTAACTGTTCAGTTGAATGCCTGCAAAACGACTGTAATCCCTTTTTTGATGAACAAAAGCTATTGATTAAAAAAAGAAAAAACGAGCAGAGCGCAGAGTAAGCGATGCTTCTTCAGACTATATTCCTAAAGGTTCATCCATTGTTGAGAAAATGGAATTGTTCTCAACAAATTTGTTAAAATTTGTGTTTTACAAAAGCTCTATTAAGTGCCACTGCGTAAGATGAACATTCTCATCAAAAGATGTTTTGCTTCTGTAGAGCAGCTAAGATATGATGTCCATACAAATGTTTGGCAATAAATGGAATAAGACATAAAGATGACATGGAGTTAATAACCGACTAATTAAAATAATGCCATAAAAAAGACAAACCTCAAGACAAACATAGGAATTCCTACGGGTACTTGAAACCACTGAAACATGTACAAGTACTGTTGGCATATATTGTACATACGATCCTGCTTAGTGAAATTTGGAAATGTTTATAACACATTATACACATAGAAAATTACCATGACAGGTGATGAAGGTATATTAATCGAAATACCACTTCACTTCCAATAAAGTTTGGGTTACTCCTCGGTTGCATTGGACTGGAATTGATAATCCCTCCATGGCTCATCTCGACATTTTTCCTCTTCAACAAAGCCCTCAAAATTTATCCTTTCAAGTAGAAAGAGATTTATTGACCGCACTATTATGGAAGTAAGTGGATAAGGGAATGTAAATATTTTCTAGCACTATGTACATATTATAGTTTTACTACAATACACCATCATGTTAGCGAAATATGACCAATATGAGATGTTTTAGACATTTCCATACGGATGGCATGCAGACTGAAATGAATGAACGAACAAACTAAGACATATCTATATACAACTGGAAAAAAAAAAGTGAGAACCACTTATAATAGCATGCACGTCTCGTGGAGACTTCCTCGCAGGTAACCATCAAATATAGGACGCTCTGTAGCTGCTTGTCGTTGTGGGGCCACAGTGGTGGCCACATAAAGCTGACGGCATGAAGAATAAATCTTAGACACGTATTTACCATGTGTGAGTTTATGTTTAAACAAATTCTAACTAGACCAATCGTCTTTTACTACAATTTACTATTATATTAATATCTAAGATTGATTTTTATTCAATTTATTTCATGTTTCTTGTTGATATGTTGTTAGTTATATATTTTGAATTCTCCTTTCATTGCCCACGCCTATGATGTGCTCAACATGAACACAAACTGTTCTGCACAAGATGTTAGAGTTCGCTCAACATCGTTGTAGGAGCTTCAGCTTGGTGTCCGTGAAGGGCAGTGTGAGGATATCGACATCAAGACTCCAAGGATTACGCGCCTGAAGCTCAGTGTTGATGTGGACTCAGACCATAGTGTGTCCATTTGGGCGCCAATGGTGGAGAAGGTCTTGTTTTAGTTTAAATAAAATAAGTTGGCTCTTATGTTTAGTTTTTGGTCACTTCAGACCCTGATGGTAGAGACGATAGTGAAGTTCAAATACAAACATGAGGGCTTCACCAAGGAAGGGAAATATGCATGTTCGCAGCCCCCTCATGTTCATGTCCTATGTTGGAAAATATCCACTTAGGTATATCTATTGTTCAACCTATATTTTCAACAGTTTTCCTATTTTTCAGTTACCTAGATTTTTTCCCTCTAATATTTTTTTGTCAGTTGGATGCTACTTAGGATATGCGCTTTTGCTAGCTAGATTGTTCTATCTTTTGTGCTTGACTTTTGACTAGAAGAGAGAAGTGGAGCAAGGGATAAAGCACACTGCTTTTCATCCGAAGCATGTGAAGGAGTGCATGTATGTTTGATAGATTATGTGGTTGGATTTGTGGAGTGTGTCCATGTTGTCTAACTTGTATTTTGTGAGTGAGAGAGTGGGGACAGATAGGTAGAAACAAAGAGATAAGTTGGCCGGAATAATGTGCGTTAATATGCCTGTGTGTGCAAGAGCGAGTAAGATCATCTCCAATAGGTGCCCTCTTTTAGGGCACCAAAATGTGCTTGGAGCAAAATTTGCAGTACTTAAAAGTGCTTTTTGGAATAAAATAGGGCTCTTTTGAACATGCAAACAATGTTTTATAAAGCACATAACATAGATTATTTTAAGCATTTAAACATGCAAACATTGCAAAAAATCAAACTGTAAAAATAATATTCATCCTACTATTGATCACTTTAAATGACAAATAGATCACTACTACTTCACGAAGTCTTCCTCGCAAATAACCACCACATACTTCATTCATCGTGTCTCCCTTTGGCTGAGATGCAAGTGTGATCTACATTCGATTCAAAAAAAAAATTAGAACATCTTATAAGCCATGCATATAGTCACGGATCCCAGGCTACTTTTAGTTGTGTGCGTCCGGTCACACCCCACGAACCCCAAATTAGCCAACTAAAAATGTCCAAAAATGGGGCTTCCACAATTCTAACATCTGCATCAGTGAATGCTTAGCTGCATGAGCTTGATTTTCTGCCAGCGACGATTCTAATAGCATGCCATCTAAGCAAATTTGACATGTTTGTGAGTTGGCGGAACTAGACATCTAGCAAAATGTGTGTAATGCACAAAGATAGATGCTATCCGCAACATGCCAAACTAAACATTTTTCTTGCATACTACTTGAGTTACACAATAGTGATCTAGACAAAATATGTTCTCGTCTTATGTAGCTAGTAATCGACCAACCGCAGATGAGAAATATTGGATGAGTGTTTTTTCTTTTTCTATTAGTTCTGTCTTACTTTAGAACGAACAACACTCTTGTGTATTTTTTTTCATTCATAAGATACCAATATGCCAAGAAGATAGGTCATGCATTGCAAGAGTGTCCAAAGAAGAAGAGGCAACAAAAGACATGGCAGAGCTCAACACAAAACATCTGGCACCTGCTTTCCTGGCTCCCATTATCATGTAGCTAGCAGGCCTAGCATCTGTATGTCCAGTCGTAGCTGCATGACGCACTCAAATCTCTCCATTTACGACCATATACTGGAGTAATTGAGAAGTCCATGCCAAAAACCACAAGGATCCGGTTATGTTTGCTAGTAGCATATCCACCTACGGGCTCTTCTTGCAAGCAACATATTTGTGGCGCGGAATGATCCAATGGGCTACCAAGAAGATTGCTACCACGCGTGCTTTTCTTGTAGGAACAAGGTTCATGCAATGTATCAAGCCGATGAGAATTGGCATCAGTCACCCATACGGTCAAACGCTTCTTGCAGGCGCCACTTTCGAGTCGCATAGACAGTCTGCGGGAAACATCGAGTCATTGGGCTCAGGCGGTGCACGGGGCGGTCACCAACAAGAAATGAACGTGGTGGTGATGCGGTGCTTGAATATGATGGTCGGGATGGCAAAGATTGTTGCTACAGCTCGCGGTGATTTCCTTGGAGCTAACCATCACATACATTATTCATTTTATCTTAGAAGATAGTGCGATAAATGTTAAACACAACACTTTTGCTTCTAATAGAGGCTCTGTGTACCTGCTCGTGTGGCGAAGGTGGTTGCCACTGGTAGCTGCCTGACTGGTTAGTTAGAGAAGAATATAGATCGTCCTAACCGACTTGTATCTTATGTTCGAGTGAAGAAAAAATCTTAAGCATGTATTACCATGTTTGACTTTTAGTTTAAACAAATGCTCACTAGACCAATATCATGTTTTACTACAATTTCTTAATATATTATTAACGAAGATTGATTTTTGGTCTATTTGTTTCATGTTTCTTGGTGAGATGTTGTTATTTGTACATCTTCAATACTCCTTTGAATGGAAATATGACATTTATTTTCTATTGAAGAAGGAATCTAAGTTGGAGAGTTTTTCCCTGAAGTTTGTCAAGAGCCTACGTTAAATTATGATACTACAGAAACCATTATTGGTCAACAATCATCGGTGGTGTGGCACTACTCGAAATACCAGTTGCATGCCACTTGCACAAGGTTTGTGTTATATCATTATGAAGCCCCGCTTATGGTTTCAAAATTGTACTCCTCCTATACCATGACTCGTAATTCAACCCCATTTTTCTGACAAAAGGTTTTCTCATAAACAGATGCCAAACGAGGTCCAAATGAGTTGGAAGTTGTCTAAGGTCTTTCTGTAGTCTATAACCACCCCACATGGAATTTTGTCCAACAGAAGGTTTGTTTCATACTCGACTGATCAAACGAATATGAGGTGTAATAACTGGTTAAATCATAAAGCAAATTTAGGAAATAAAACTACCGTGGGCCTCTGCCCTCTTTTCCAAACATCCAGGCAACCACCTAGCCAATCTAAACCACCCTAGCCATGCCCAATCCAACCAAAAAACCCCTCTCTTATTTGACAGGTCCACATCCCCAATTTGGATTTTTAACCATACATATCAGCCCCAACAACGTCTCTCTCTCTCTCTCTCTCTCTCTCTGTCTCTCTCTCTCTCTCTGTCTCTCTCTCTCTCCAGCCAATCGTGATCATATGACTTAAAGTTCCAAACGTTTCCCTGTCCATTCTTTGTAGGCATGATCCATGAGATCAAATTCTAGCACAACTCTAGAGAGTCTCACATAGTTTCAGGCCAACTGCTACCTCGAAGCCATCTAGGCGAAGCGTCCTCATAATGTGCCAAGCCAATATTTGTAAATCATGCGAAAAACACATTAATTTGGATGTTTCTGGTGCAGACCTTGATGGTGTTATCTATGCCTGAAAAATAATTTGAAGTGTTCCACATGAAGCTATGTGTCCTTGACGTATCGATCACAATGGTTTCGGTTCCTTGCAACACATTGTCAGGCATAGGTAGGAAACTGGCAAGTACAATTTTTTAATAAAAGTGCTAGATACAGAAATTTGTCATGGTAATAAATGGTATGTACACATAATTAACTCCCTAAAAAATTGGTAAGTACACATTAAAGTGGGTAAAATACTATGTTAAAAACAATGATGTTACAAGACAAAAAAGTACAAAGCATTGTTATGATGTTTAATTAGTACATTCACAAATCTCGATTCTTTCGATATGATCAATCCCGTGGCTTTTGGATTCCGTTATTACCCCTGCATATGTTTTAATCTCAGCAACTGACATCCCAAAAAATATAACAACCATAACTTCGAGTCCCATAATTTATTTCTTTTATACTCGACAAACGAGCAACAGAACAACACAAATATTTATGATTGGTAGTTTCCATTGTTCTCATGACATTTGTGGCCCATGCAAAGCTCATACAGCTAATGATATTTTCATTTTTCTCGGGAATAAAAGCAACCAGAATAGGAAATGGAACCGCCTAGAGGCCAGTCAGAAATTCAAAATGAAGACAGAGTCCCTCAGCGCATCCAAGCAAACTGAATCTGCTATAGCCTACAGTAACAGTATTATCCCTTTTCCATATGGTTTTTGGTCATCTGTTAAATGGAGGGGAGTGATGGTGATTAGCCATGTGTCAGGCACAAATCTATCGACAGATGGAACCAAACATTGATTGTTCATCACGAAATTTACCCTCTCTCACAGGAAGCCAAGTTTTTCCACTGGTAGCGAGTAAACTAGTCTAGTACTACTATTCCACGCCAGTAGCAAACTTGTACAAACTTGCTCCAAAGGAAAAGTCTGTTTGGGATCAGACCCATTTTCTTGCTTACTCTGTTTGTCCTTCTTCCTCTGTTTCAGTTTTGGAAGAAACAGAGGAAACATGCCAAAGTATTGTTCCCCTTCATTCTCCACCTGCACTTGTGGCGCACTCCTCTTGTACCCCTCCACCTTTTGCAACTGCCAATGGCCGCCTCCCTTTACACCAAGGATTTGGTGGGACAAGTTCAACATACATATTCTTCATTCTAAAATGTATAACAACATATTGTAGCAAAAAAATTTGGAACGAAAGAGAGCGAGGATATAACTGCTGGGATTACCAACTTAACAAAGGTACGGCTGGGGGGAACCAGCAAAAGCATCCCCAAAAACAGATGGACAAGCATGCAAGGAAGTCAATCGTCTCGCAGCAAACATACACTCATGTCTATAACTACTTACGTGATCTCTTCAACATGAGAAGGCGCTCTGCAACATCTGTCATTGCTGGTCTTTCATCCACATCAAGGTTAAGGCATTCCACGGCAACCCTTGCAAGGCTACCAAGAAGCTCCAAATCTCTCGGTTCTACAAGTTCCTTGTCAAACAGCTCAATTGGCATCTCATCTTTTTTGTGAGCATCAACAAAATTCCTCACTAAGCTGTTATGGTCGGAATAAGTGGCCTTCCTCCTGCTAACAAGTTCCAAGAGTAGTACTCCAAAACTGTAGACATCACTCTTTTCCGTCAGTAATCCAGTTTGTAGATACACTGGATCCATGTAAGTCCTATCACCAATGACAGATGTGGTGTGTTCTTTATACCTTGCAATCATCCTTGATATACCAAAGTCAGATATTTTTGGTACATAATCATCATCCAAGAGTATATTTGCTGGTTTCACATCACCATGCAGAATTCTTTTGCCGGTTTTCGAATGCATGTATGCTAGACCTTCCGCTGATTCTGCTGCAATATTTATACGCACATCAAGATCAAGAGGCACCTTGTTCTTGCTGTGAAGAGTGTCATCGAGGCTACCTTTGGAGAGGAACTCATAGACTAGCATTGGGATGTCAACTTCTAGGCAACAACCTATGAGCCTGACAATGTTCTTGTGGATGACTTGAGACTGAATAATGACTTCGTTTGCAAATTGCTCATTATGTGCCACACTGTCGGTAACAGGCTTCTTTACTGCAACTAGTTGGTTATCAAGATAACCCTTGTAAACTTCACCAAAGCAGCCTTTTCCTATAAAATTGGCACACTTCAAAATTGGCTTGAGCTCCTCCCTTCTGTAAATCTTTATATTGTTTGCCTTTTCTAGTGCAGGTCCTCCATTTTTCATATAAAGTTGTGTCATCTTCCTCTTTTGTCTACGAAGAAGGAGAATGAACGCGACAAGTGCTATGACAAAAAGGCCTCCTACTGCACCTACATAAAGAAATTCCGTTACATATCTCATAAACTGGCAATCGAAAATAGTACTCGAGAGAATAACTCGAAGGAATACAGGAGTGCGGACCATCGGCTGCTGAATAAGTAACTTACCTACGCCCAGCTTTGCTGGCAGGGGAAACATTTCCGCGCAATGCTCATGTTTGGCGTTGCCCTTTGTTCCCGCAGGGCAAGCACATTCGTATCCTCCTTCCGTGTTGTGGCATTTCCCGTGGCAAGGATACAATTCCGGTTTCCGACATTCATCAATGTCTACAGCCAGATTAAGCAGACATGCATATACGTATGGTTAATACAAATGCACACGTACATATAGGTATAGTTGAAGAGAAAAGAGATGGATATATGAGTCAAATGTATGTACCTCGGCAGCCATTTGGAATGTATGGGTGTCGTCATCGTCCAAGGGTACTTGGACGCACATGGTGTTCTCACGGGCGCACGCGTATCCCATGGGGGCTGGTTGGCCCGGTGGTGGACAGGAATGGTCGGCGATGACAAAGTCTACCACAACAGGTACCCCTCTGGCGTCGTTCTTCCGCAAGAAAACATCGCCGTCGAGGTCAAGCGATGTGAACTTGTACCAGGACTTGTCCACAAGCATGCCATAGACACAGTCATCTTCATAGTTTGTACTGCCTGGCCCTAGCCAATAATGTCTGGTGATGGTCACAGACACAGTGTTCAAGCTCATTGGCGGCCGCAGGGTGGCCTGGCAGCAGCCCCGCCCCGAGCACGTCCCGTTGAGAGAGTCGTTGAACCTCACGTCTGCCTCGCAAAAGGGCGCAAAATCCTGCTGTGCCACCACGTACTTCCCGATGCCCATCAACACGGTGCTCTCCTCCGACAGAAAGAAGGGCGACCGGGAGGGGAAGGATATTCGAATCTTCCCCCTATACGAGTAGTGCGTCTCGTTCAGTTTGCAGTCGTAGCAGAAGGGAGCCCGCACCTGCAGTTTCCCATCCGCGACCGACACTCCGGTGAGCTCGACCGGCGAGTAGGACTTGTTATTTCCAGGCATGAAAAAACTGCCCGGCATGCCATAAGTGTCCTCTGCCTCTCTGTCGTCCGAGCAGTAGATGAGATCAGCGGCTTGCTGGAGGGTCCGTCGTAACACTCAATGATGTCCTCGTAGCAGTCAGGAGGGTCATAAGGAAAGAAGGCGCGGGGCGGATGGAAGGTGTCGTTGCAGATAATTTGGAAGCCCGGGGGGAAGCAGCCATCCTTGGTGCCAAAGGGGTACGGGATGCTCACGTCCCCGCACCTGTCGGGGCAGCCCGGCAGTGTCACCAGCTCCGCCTTGCTAAGCTTTTGCCGGCTGGCCGCTGCTACGAGCAGCAGTGTGACTGCCAACACATAGTAGTAGTGGGTCGTCATGCTTTCTCTTGCTCTCACTATTAGCTAGCTGCACAACAAACGGGATCGTGCAAAAGCTTTGGTTAGTTCATCTACACGGAGCCGAGGACAATCATGCACATTGCATACCCACTCAAGTCCTAAAGAATAGCCACAATCAATTTATCTACACATCACCTCAACTTTAAGAAAATCGCCATACAAAAAGGGAAAGAAAAATATCATCAGAAAATAGAAAAGGAGTAAAAAAAAACAGATCTGGCCCTTCCCATACCTCCGGCGACGCACGCGGCGGTGGCAGCGGCTGGCCCTCGGATGGCAACGACGGAGGGCCCCCCTCTCAGCATCGTCTCTCTCACGGCTGACGTTACCGAGATGGCGACGGACGGCCACTCCCTCCCGCTCTCTCTGTCCTACGATGTGTGTGTGTGTGTGTGTGTGACTATAGGAGGCACCAAGAAAAGAACCAGCGTCTCTCTCTCTGTCCTAAGATGGTGGAAGAAAGACAACGTAGAAAGAGTGTGGGATGAGATCTATATGAAGAACTACTCGCTATTTACTGCAATAATTGAGCGGAGCAATGCTTTTGTTAAGAAGAACATCAGTCCACCCATGTGCTGGCTGGCCCACTCCACTGAAGGACTACTCACTATTTACTGCAATCGCTAGCAGCCAACAAAAGATTCTCCCGTGTAAGAGGTGGTCGTCCATTATCCGTAGATCTTCAGGTGTTGTGCTTCTCATACTGTTTGGGTGGTGTTTGGTTCTCTAGTCTTAAGACTTTTTCTAGTCCCTTGGACTATTTTAAAAAGACTCTTAAGAAGGTACTTCTAAGGATTTTTAGTAAAAAGTCCCAAAAAAGTCTCACCCTGTTTGGTTTGCTAGGGACTTTTTCTATTCCCAGCACAAAAAAGTCCCTGAAACCAAATACCCTCTTATATATAGTGAGAGAAATATAATCATATCTAAGAAAATAAAATAGATGATTTAAAAATAATTAATGAGAATATAGAGGCATGTCGTACTCCTTCCATTTCCTTACACGGGTCATTTTCAAAAATACATTTGGCATCTATACAAGGCCACCAACAATAAACATGGTAAAATTAATTATGTTTTCTCATACTAGCAACTCGTTTAATACTTGTATAAATGTAGTCGTAATGACACTCAGCTACTTTCTTCTCATTTCTTCCTTGCATGCACGTGGCGTATTAATTATCTTGATTGACGAAAAGAAAAAAAATTGTCTTGCAAAGTAGTCATCAAATTTTACCATCCTACCTGTAATCTGAGTTAATGATATTGTATAAGGGAATTGAGGGAGTAACATAATGTGTTATTGACAATATGAGTAACACCACATATATTAAGACAAGATGAGTCTACAACCTAATAAATGAAGTGTTGCATGACCGATACATATGTTATTCCTAACCAAATACTCCATCCGTTCGGAATTACTTGTGTCGGAAATGGATGTATCTAGAACTAAAATACGTCTAAATACATCCATTTCTGCGACAAATAATTCCGAATGGAGGGAGTAAGTATTAACATACTCTCTTCGTTCCTAAACATAAGTCTTGTTAGAAATTTTAATAGTATGAACTACATACGAAGCAAAATAAGAGAATCTATACTTTAAAATATGTTTACATATATTCATATGTAGTGTCTAGTGAAATCTCGAAAAAAGACTTGTATTTAAGAACAGAGCGAGTAGACTAGTAATATTTGCATGTTACTTTCGTTTCTAAGTTACTTCCGACTATGAGTAGTCTCAAACGTCAAACATCACATGCTCTACGTATGAGCACTGATTAAGCTACTCCACTGTCTCTTTCTCTTGTAAATAATTACTGAATGCGCATGCCTCACTCACCTTTGTGTGAATCAGCGCCCTCCCATTCAGTCTTGGCGTGATGCCGGCAAAAAAAGTGAGCCACGACAACAATTGATTTGATGCAGACCTGAATTGATTCGCTGGTGCAGAACACACTGTGGATGCATGGGATTCCTTGTTGAATTTTCTGCTCATGAATAGGGGAAAAGGACTATGAGCCTGCCTATTTTCTGCTCATGAATAGACAAAGTAGCGTGTGCGGCTTAGGGAGGAGAGTGTGGCCCAAGACAGCCAATCCATCCACATGGAGTCCTTGTTGTCGTTGCTCGTCGTGTTGTGGCTGGTGCAGGGCGGCGACGGTGGTCGCGGCCGCGAACTGGTCCGTCCCAGCCGCTGGTTGAATGTCCGTGTTGGAGTTAAACACGACTTGTATGTCCGTGTTGGATATCAATTGAATGAAGAGAAAGGTTCTTTATCGAAAAAAAATGTCCGTGTGGATTCAAGACGTCACCTAGTAGGATTAGGAGTAGTATAAGGCCGTGTAGGTTATCTAACTAGTCCTAGGTACTATCCAAAACAATAAGGTGTGCTACTAGGACGCTCATTGGGCATGTCCACGTCGGATTAGCTAGGGGACAAAAGCGCTGCCGACGCAAGCGTTCGCTTCGTCCAGAAGAAAGACAGAAGAGCCCCTTTCTATGCGGCGACCTCCTTTCCTCGCTCAAAAATATCTCCCCGCGTGGATTGCTAGGGTTGCCGCCGCCGCCGCCTCTGCCGCCGCAGCCGCCTCGCTCTGTTGGTCCATCCCTAGTACTTGGCGCCGACCACTGGAGAAGGGAGAAGGTGAACAGGAGAAGATGCAGGGTGGCCTCGCCGGAAGAGAGCGCCGATGGCCATGGAGGACGCGGAGGACGGCCAGCTGGTCTCCATGTTCACGGAGGACGTCGTCCGAGCGTCCTGCCTCCTCGACAACGTGATCCGCGTCCTCATGGCAAGCCTCGTTCTCCCAAACCTAGATCCCCTGGTTTCACCCTTGCCGACGAGGCGACGACGGCGCACTGACGAGATCGCTCGAGCACGTACCGGACCAGCCCCTCGTCGAGTAGCTGTGCCGTGAGGGTGCTTGCCTCTGATGCCCCATCCATTCAGAAGGATGAGGAGATCCGACACCAGCCACGCACCAGGTAGGAGCTCATCCTCGTTGCTTCTACATGTCCCCAAGTACAACAGGCTCTCCCTTGCTA
The DNA here is from genome assembly GCA_021605145.1 of Aegilops bicornis. Lineage (NCBI taxonomy): Eukaryota > Viridiplantae > Streptophyta > Magnoliopsida > Poales > Poaceae > Aegilops > Aegilops bicornis. The sequence continues at coordinate 1,678,679 of JAHIAL010000055.1, forward strand.
CACAATTTGAGGCTAAACTGTCAGATACGCTCAGCTTGTGTGTAGGTCTCGTGGAGATGAGAAGCTGCTCCGGTCCCATCTTCTGAAGGAGGATGCCCACCATCCAAGGTGCTCAACATCACCATCGTATGTTGCCTGCAAGGTGACTTATTTGATTAGTTTTACTTTTACGTGAGAGATAATCCTCAAATACAATCAGATCAAATTAAACTGCGGCATCACACATGCAGATTGATATGCAGTTTTGCAGTTTTTTTGTACAGAAACTGAAATATAGTTCTACAATTAAACCAAAAATCTTTGATCTATACATAAACCAAAGGCTGAAACATAAGCCCCAATGGTCATTCGCATACTACGTATCATGCTGGATATATTATCGATCTTTTGCCTACCAGGTGTCATCTGGACTCCATGCAGTCCATTGCCACATTCTGTATTTGTTAGTGAGCTAGAGTTTAGACATTTCAGTGTCAGACACATGCCAAGTTATTCCGTTTTCGTCGTCTTTCTAGGCTTTAAATATTTCAATCATGGGATTGGAAAATAAAATAGTATTCAATTAGGTTTAGTGTGTTATCTCTTTGTTTGGAGTGGGCATATTTTAGTTACTTCTTTATCTTAATTAACCTGTATGGCTAATTTGAGAGAAATCTTTTGTTTCACAGGACGCACATAACCAAGAAGTGTTGCCTTTACTGAAGCTTCTTGACTCAAAAAATGGTTCTCTGTAACATAATCCCGCGTTTGTTCTTTACGGAGTTGCGAACAATGAGGTAATTCATAATTGTTCAAAAGATTGGTTTGTACTTCTTATTTCATATTTTTCTTAAAAGGTAATGAAATCATGTAGTCATGTTTCATTTCTATTTTACATAAGCTTCTTACTTTCATGTATCCATAATAACTTCCTTCTTATAGGATTTTGTCTCTGACTTCGTTAAAGTAGGAGGTGTCGAATTGATACTTTCTTTGTAAGTTCATACCTGAGTCTCGTAAGCACTTCTAAATCTAATTTCAGGCTAAAAAGGACAATGTGTCACATTGAAGAGGCTATAGGAGAAGATAGACGGATGGGTAAGTTCTGCTCACTGCTTCTTTTTTCTTTTATTTGCCAAGTTGTTGTATTTACTCGAGTTGACTCACACCTATCTTCAACCGGTATTAAAACACTTGGTTTATCTCATGAGAGTAGGAGAAAACTCTGTGTAAAGGCGTCAACGAACAATTTTTACTGATAATAATGGTACGGACATTAGACATCTTAATTGTTCCTTGTATCAATTGTGTTTTGTTCTCCATTGATTAAATTCTGGCTTAATTCAGGTCTCGACTTGCTTCTTGATCTTCTGGCTTCAGTGAGCTCGAAACATCAACAGGATGGTTCAGTAGCACTATACAAATTAGCCAACAAAGCTGCAACACTCTCTCTCATTGATGCTGAACCTCCATCTCCAACCCGACAGGTTTAGTAGAAACTGAAAAAAGGGTGGTTTGTCTTTTACTATGTAGTTATACTATTAAAGTGAATAAGGTCTTCACAGTGCTTAAAAAAGAGATTTGTCTAAAAAAAATTGTTGTAAGAATATAGAGTTCTAGGGATATATGCTACTTTGGAGCGATTAGCAAGATTTGTATAAATGAAGAGCATGTGTGCACAAACTTCCTTTAAATGTTATTTCCTACAAGTCATGAAATGTGCAACGTATTGGACACTTGTTTGTTATGTGATTTGGTAATTATATATTGCAGATTGCCTTTCGTCTCCCTTTTGTTTTGTATTCTTGTCATTTACGTAGATAGATGTTTCTGTCCTAAATTACGTGGAAGGTCGCGATGACTGCACCTGCATCAGAATGTGTTTCTAGGGAGAGTTTCTTTTATGTTCATTAGAATATGTATGCCTACTGACCCTAAATCATTCGTTCTGGTTGACTATAGGAGATTTTGTATCTATTGCTCAAGTATTTCATGAGGTAATTTACTATCTTCAATGGTTCACAGTTACGATGAATGATAGTTTTGAGGCCATGTATGTTTTGGTGTTCCCATAAATGGAATCATCTCTCAGTGTAATATAGGTGTACGTACTCGGTAAATATTATTTTTCCAGGAAGTTCCTATACTAGGTAAGAAAGGTTAGTTTGAAATACTAGATGGAGGCTCATTGGATAATTTATGAATGATGGGAAGTGCTTACAACAAATGCGAGCTGCGGTGAGGGAATGGATTTTGTTGTTTGTCCTGTTTTACTGGCATGACAGTGATTATTCTCTGCAATCTTAGCAATTTTATAAGTTACTCAGCTTTGAAATTGGAGTCTGTAGAAACTAGAAAGGACGGTGCTATGTTCCTGTCTAACTGTCTTTTTCTCTGAAAGTTTTGTTTAGAACTTGACTTCTATTAATGGGAACAGTTTAAGTGTGGATTTCATGTTATGGACCGTCCACCAGTTCTACATGTGTCACTGATGCGTGTGGTATGCCCTTCTTGTTGTGCTCAATTTGAGTGTTTGGCATCCTTTCTTTTTCTCAGATAAGAGATGCACGAGCTGCATATGAGGAGATATAAAGGGCTGGTTCAGAAGCTTCATGGAACTACTGAATTTGAAGGTATACTTTGGCCCCTTTGCCTCAGATAAGAAATGCACTAGCTGCATTTAAACTCTTATCTTATATATGCGAGCAAGCAGATGGACAAGGAGGCTGAGCCATCCGCGAGGGCATCTACATCAACTCAGCCCCTTGCCGTGTGGGGCGGAGGACGAGGAGGCGGAGCTGTCCATGACGTCGTCACCGTCATCCTCGCCTTCGAGGGAAAGCAGGTCTGGGGCGTGCTTGACAACGAGGGCATACCAAGCAACCGGAACCATTATCGCCTATCTGATCACTTATGTAACCTCTAAGACTGCTGCCTGTTGCACCACATGCGCCTGTTAATATCTATGATCTATGGTGTCGTTGCTTTTCTCTTAGAGCCGATCCATTGTTTGAATGTGTTGCATTCGTACTGTTTTCTCTTATAGTCCAGTCAGAAACTTGCACATATACATATTCTTGTGCTTTCAGTCTGATTTTATGTTGATTAATGGAGTTATCTTCACCATTGTTGCTTATTCCTATTGTGTTATCAGGTCAAGAAGATTGGAAAGTTCGAGGAAACAAAAGGACTGATGGAGTATCGACACCAGACCTTATTATGAGGATAGTGGAGGACTACAACCAGCATGTCACGACGAATCTAGCACGAGGTTACTCGAGGAAAGATATGGCGTGAGCTATGCTAAGGTTAGCCACGTTTCTGATGACACTTAACCAATCCTTTTATGTGACAAGTAGAGCTTGGCACATGGCTTAATTTTTTATCTTTCAAGAACATTGTGATGTTATTCGTTTGGTCTCCCAGCCCAGATAATAACTCATGTTGGTCGTCTTCTTTTCAGGAGAAACAACTGAAAGTGAATATGAAGATAAATAAACTGCAAGAGACTGTGAAGGCACAACAAGAAAAGGTAAAAAGCCATGGGCTTTCTCAGCTCAAATCTTACTTGCGAGCAATCTACAGATGGACCGTTCCATCCGTATGGCAGAATAGACGTTTATTTAGGCCTGATGATTATCAGCTGTGTTCATCTCCTCATGTGATGTGTAGTTGCAAACGGCAGCGAAGACGACTGGTATAAACCATGAAGAGTGGTTGGAGAATGTGGATAACTGGGTGGTCGGCTTCCTGGAGAAGTTCGAGGAGCACTGCCACGTCATGGTATAGTATACTTTGCTTGGAAGCTTAACAGAGTAGTCTGAGTCGAACATGAAATTAAGGAGAAAGAGATATACTGATGATGTTGTAATAATTACTCAGGAGAATGCCATCAAGGACCGGGTACGAAGAGAGGCTGGGGAGCATGGCCGGCAAAGGCATAGCCGGTGGTCTCATGCGGCAGCAAATGGCGGTGGCCTGATCTTCCAGACCAGGTCAGGATGCGAAATGCAGTGGGGTGCCCATGGTGTGATGGTGGTGGTGTGAACAAACACCGAGAAAGTGAGAACTTGCTATAGTTGTGCTTTGTGTCATGGAATGTAATGCTTATGCGTGTAAAGTGGTTGAGTTGGCTGAGCCAAACCTTTGTATTATTGTTTTTTGTTGGTGAACAACAAATAGGAAATGTCAGTGCATACTACAAAGAGGACAGTGGAAGGGGCGCATCTCACCTGGCACCGCCCAATTTTCTCTCAGGCGGCGCACCAAGGGTGCGCCCCAACCACTAGTATATATATATAGCTATGTATAGCCCCGTGTAATCTGTAGTACGTCCAGATTGAATTGAAAAATCAATAAAAGTGCAAAGGCTCGACACGAGCCTCTTGGCCACAACTCGGCGACTCCGGCTTATTGTGTTTCGCGTGTGTTCCGGCGAGATCGAGCGAAGTGTTGCTGTGCGTATAGCTAGCTAGCGTACAAGAGTAAAACAAATTTTCAACACAGTACAAACGTGTACAAGAGTACCTCTAGAATCCATTCAGCTGCTTGCCTGCTTAATTGTTGTACGTATACGTACATACAACAGGCCAAAGGATTGGCCAGTCGGAACTCGACGGAAAGTACTCGTCGGAGGTTCATACGTTCGGGACCAAAGCCAACAAATCGTTCTTTCGGTTCTTTCCAGCCGCCGCCGCCGCCGCTCTGGAACGGCAATCTCTTCCACCTCCCATGGCAGCCATGTCACAGACCGACCAGGCCCGGCCGATGGCGACGGCTGATCTGGAGGCCGCCATCGCAGCGCTCCCCATCAAGAAGCAGATCCTGCGGGAGTCCTTCCACCGCGTCGTCGCATGCACGCCGCCCCATGTCAAGCTCCCCTTCATCTGGGACGACATCGATGCCCACCTCTCCTCCCTTCACTCGTCCCTCTCCCTCCGGTTCCGCCAGATGCAGCAGCGGCGCCACGCCGGCGCTCCTGTCGCAACCCCATACAACGACGGCGAGTCCATCCAGGAGGACCAGGAGATGGTTAGGGATGATGAGGACGCGTCCCCTGTTCAAGAGATGAAGGAAGATAACGTCCAGAAAGATGCAGAGGACGAGAAGAAGAAGGTGAGCCTCCCACGTCCAGACACATGCATTGGCTTTGTGGCGGCGCCATGCCACAGGCGGGAGGAACTCTTGATCAGGAGTTTCGTATTCCAATGCCGGTTCACGCACCGTACGCCGGCAACCCTATGCTTCAGCAGCCATGCATGCGGGCGCTCCCGGCGGATGTGATGATGCCTGCGCTCGGGCGACAACAACCATACATGGCGTACCAATCTGAGTTTCCTGCCATGCCGATGAGCAACAATGTTCCTATGATGGTCCAGCAGCCATACACGCCATTCTTCGGCCAAGAGTTCTTTCCTCGTATTTTGAGGCAACACGCGATGGGCATCGACCATGTACTTCAGAACCAGCATTACATGTCGCACCATCAACCCTACTTCCCACAGCACTCCATGGCGCACCATGCGTACACACAAAGGGTGCATGCACTAGGTTTTCCAATCCCCCATGAGTTGGACACTGATGCTGTTCCCGATTCATCTTCTTTAAGAAAAAATGCATTGGGTGAATTTTTTACTATGCTTAAGGCCCCTGAGAATGGAATCCAGAAGGACGTCAATCAAGTAACGATGGTGAATAAAACAACCAACTTTAAGAAGAAGGGCGAGTCGAAGAAAAAAGGCAAGTCCAAGGGTCCCAATAAGGCTGGTACACCTGGTAAGTCTAAGAAGATTGGCGCCACTGCTGATGCCGAGTGCTTCTTTTGTAAGGAGAAAGGTCACTGGAAGAGGAACTGCAAGAAGTATTTGGCAGAAAAGAAGAAGTCAGCAAATTCCAGCCCCGGTATGAGTGTCATACATGGGCTTGATGTATCCCTTGCTAATTCATAGTGTAATTCTTGGGAACTGAATATCAGGTGCTCATATTTGCAACTTGATACACGGAATATAGAGGCCTAAGCGATTGGCAAAGGATGTGGTGATGATGCGCGTAAAAAATGGAGTAAAAGTTGACGTGCTTGTCGTCGATGTCCTACCTCTATATTTTTATTTAGGATTTATTTTAGAGATTAATATCTATTATTCTGTTCGAGCCTCAAGCAAAAGCATTATTTTTGGATCATATTTGTTGCAGGGTGGTTAATCGTTTAACCCTGAGAACAATGATTGTCCAGTTTATCAACGCACATGAACTTACTATTACTGTAATAATTGTGATCAACTTACTGTTACTGTAATAATTGTGATCGAATGTTTAATGTAACAGAATGCCGACAATAATGACTGCAAATTATAATGGTAACAATGATGTTGAATAGACGCACTTATTAGAAACTACGAGATCATGTCTTCATATGTTGTTGGTATCCTCTCATAGTATGTTAACATTTACTTGTGTTCTTAGATCATGGGAATATCATAGACTTGGATAACGTATGGTTGACTGGAGATCCCCAAAAGTTGCTCCATAATTGGGCAATTATAAAGGTGACTTTTGGGTACACCGAAAAGTATATCGTGGTGCTAGTTCTGTAAGACTGGGATTTGCCCCTCGAAAGATATTACTTTGTTCAGCATTGCCTGGCCAGGTATTGTGATAAAGGAGTTGGTCACAGGGATATTGGAATATGGAAACAAGAAAAGAGTACAATCTGATTACGAGGATGATCTAGAAAATGATGGATATCACCGAGATTAATGAATCAATGAGCTAATTAGTTTGTATGTATGTGACCTCATACGATTGCGTCTATATGCATGCACGCTCGTGCTTCCCATCCTTTGCTTTCTGTTGTATAGGAGAGACGAAAGAATTACGGCTCTTTTTCTTTTCCGTTCCAATGGAACGTTTTGATGTTGGTCGTACTGTATCACACGTGCTGGTCATTACCACTACTCCATTGCAAAAATAAAAAACAGGGAAAATAATGCTGCTACCTGGCGTATCTCTACTCCTAATGTCTCAGTTAGTAGGTCGCGTTCCGGGTTTTATTTTCGTCCCACCTCACCCGGTCTTTTTTGGTACTTCTTTGGTACTTCCTCCCACCTCCCTCAGCCGTGAAAAACCAAGAAAACCCCAGCGATCGAAGTCCCTTTGACACGCCCAAACTCCCGTCGTTATCTCTACTCCTAATGGTGCAGTTGGTAGCCTCGTACGGTTGATTTTCGTCCCACCACTTTCAACCGTTTTATTTCGCTGGTTTTTTTTCGTCCCTGCCCCACCCCACCGGTTTAGTTTCGCTTCACCCACTCACACAACGAAAAAAATCTTAACGGATCATAACTTTCCATGCTGGTGCAAGTTATTTTTAGTAATGTCTTTATGTGAAAGAATCAACCACGATCAATCTCTAAATATCAAATCTAAATTAATTAACCTTACCTTAAATTGCTCAATCACATTAATTAGGAAACAAAATAACCGATTTTAAGAAAATATCTACTCTTAATGGAGGTATTACATACCAAACATAGGTACGTCATTAGCTCGCTTCCTTCCCTTCTCTTCCCTTCGTCCCTCAGTCCCATGCTCGTGGCGCTGAAGTGGCATCGACAGGCGATGGCGGCGAGGACAGCACGTGGCAGCCCCTGAAGCACGAACACGACTGCACCTCGGGTCTGCCGTCTCCCAAGATATGGGTGAGTTCTCGTGATGCCCACCCTAAACCCTCACGTCCTACAAATTCCTCAACCTCTACCATCTCGATTTCGTCCATGCTCTGATCCAAATGACGATGCAGCTCCGGCCGATTGACAATGGAGGTTCGCCATCCTTCCTCTCAGCACCCACTCCTGGAGGAACGACACGCCATGCCGATCGAACCGGTCGAGATCACTCACCAAGATTGCTATTCGGAAGTTTTTTTCAAAAAGTGAAGAGTGGGACGGGATCTGCACTTTTGTTAATATAACATATACTTGTGCAGGTGCAGGTTTTGTTTTAAAAATCCAATTTGTTTATCCTTTTGTCGCTGAAATTGTTTACTAATTATGTCATTGGTTTTATTTCTTCTAGATGTTGTATATTCTTGGATTGAAGGGACTGTCTGACAAGGTGAAAGAGCTAATAGTTGTAGTTTTACACCAATGCAAATTTGTTTTGCTTCAGTGTTAAACATGACCTGCGAGGAACACTTGCATTGCTGCTGCTTGATCCTAGCCAGCCGTCTCAGCTTCTGAGAATATAATGTGAGACAAACAGGTACTTCTTTGGTGATTTGATTTTAGAAATATTTTAAGCTGGACAAATGTGCATTGCATCTTCTACAACAACAGATCCTCTTGTTGGGATTATATATTAAGTGCTAATACATGTGCACTGTTATTGTTGCTATTGCTAATTGATTTTATCAAGTGCTAACAGAGGCTCACTAGACTGCGATGCCAGATGTGGCATCACTTTTCATGCTCTGGCCCAATTTTGCATTGGCTTCCTTGCTATCTTTGTATTTGGAAGAGATGGAAACAAGGGGCAACAAAATAAGGAACTAAAAGTATTAAAGGAATGCCTTGGAAACTTATTTTGCGTGAAAATTTGGTTTCAATTTTCAGCACACTATATGTACAAAGGTATGCTTACTAAGACAACATCCTGCTTGTGCTGATGGCACGCATGCCATGTTCTCGTGTATTATTAGCTTTGCCGAAGTTTCAATGATGAAAGGATTGTTTCAACAAATGCGCAGGAGGAAGATGCTAGGACTCCTGCTCACTAGAGAAGAACAAAAGTACTAAGGTACCGTATTTCTTTTCTAATGCATGTGTTCTTTTAATATGGTAAAAGCATTAGGCATCAGATATCATATAGCAATAAAAAGGGAGAATTACAAATGAATACTTGAATGAAAATTGCAGTCAAGTTATTTGCACTGCAGTTTACCTAATGGAGCACTTGGTAGCCTGGTACAGTTTACTTTTGTCCGGTTTTTTTCGTCCCACCTCCACCCCTCGATCTCCTCCAAGTTTCCGGTTTTCTTTTTTCATGCAGGAAATCAGGACACAATCTATCTTTCCTTTAATGCACATCTTCCCAGTAAAAAAATCAGGACACTATCCCCTCCTTCCTATTAACACTAACACACATTTCTTCTGAAAATCCGGGACGTAATCCTCTCCTTCCCACTAATCTCTCTTATATGGCTTTCCCATAATTATGTCGGTCCTGTTCAGTTTGATATAATTCAATTTGAATGAAGGGCCTTGATTAACTTTCGCTGGCAGAGAAAGAGACTAGGGATTGATTGGTTTTAAACATTGGATTCGGGTATTAGCTTAACATCTGCAGGAACAAGGCGACCATAGGAAAGGCTGGCTTGCTCGACCTGCATGTTTCCTGTATATTCATTCTCTCTCCAATTCTAATACAGTCCAATTGATCATTGTATATTTATCTAATCATGGTTCCTATATCGTTTTGTATGGCTACGTGATGGGGTCGCATCCACATGGGGGAATATCGCAGATTGGATCGGAAGCAGGCCGCACAGATGAACCACCCCACCTCGTTGTCTGCCTCCACGATCTCCATTAATATCCAGCGCCGCCTCTCGAGTGGGCCCGGCACATGCATGTCGCCAACGACACCACTTACCTCTGCGCTCCGACCAAAGATCATTGTCCAGGTGAGGGTACCTGCGCCGCCAAGCCCATAACGATTCACAAATCACATTGATTATTCGTACCCAGATTAAGTTTCAGGCTCAGTCGTCTCTGTCGTCACTCGTCAGCGGACAGACGATGGGTTGGTGCCATACTATCATGTGGCATCTGTTGGAAATATGCCCTAGAGGCAATAATAAATTAGTTATTATCATATTTCCTTGTTCATGATAATCGTTTATTATCCATGCTATAATTGTATTGATAGGAAACTCAGATACATGTGTGGATACATAGACAACACCATGTCCCTAGTAAGCCTCTAGTTGACTAGCTCGTTGATCAACAGATGGTTACGGTTTCCTGATCATGGACATTGGATGTCGTTGATAACGGGATCACATCATTAGAAGAATGATGTGATGGACAAGACCCAATCCTAAGCCTAGCACAAAGATCGTAGTTCGTATGCTAAAGCTTTTCTAATGTCAAGTATTTTTTCCTTAGACCATGAGATTGTGTAACTCCCGGATACCGTAGAAATGCTTTGGTTGTACCAAAGGTGCACTACAGGTATCTCCAAAGTGTCTGTTGGGTTGGCACGAATCGAGACTCGGATTTGTCACTCCGTGTAAACGGAGAGGTATCTCTGGGCCCACTCGGTAGGACATCATCATAATGTGCACAATGTGACCAAGGGGTTGATCATGGGATGATGTGTTATGGAACGAGTAAAGAGACTTGCGATAACGAGATTGAACAAGGTATCGGGATACCTACGATGGAATCACAGGCAAGTACAATACCGCTAGACAAAGGGAATTGTATCACGGATCGATTGAGTCCTTGACATCGTGGTTCATCCGATGAGATCATCGTGGAACATGTGGGAGCCAACATGGGTATCCAGATCCCGTTGTTGGTTATTGACGGAGAACGTCTCGGTCATGTATACGCATGGTTCCCGAACCCGTAGGTCTACACATAAGGTTCGATGGCGCTAGGGTTATAAAGGAAATTTGTATGTGGTTACCAAATGTTGTTGAGTCGGATGAGATCCCAGACGTCACGAGGAGTTCGAATGGTCCGGAGGTAAAGATTTATATATGGGAAGTCCTGTTTGGTCCTTTGAAAAAGTTTCGGGTTTTTCCGCAGGTAACGTCTGGGACCACCGGGAGGGTCCACAGAGGTCCACCAAGTGGGGCCACAAGCCCCGGAGGGCTGCATGGGCCAAGTGTGGGAGGAACCAGCCCCGGTGGGCTGGTGCGCCCCCCAAAGGGGCCCAAAGGCGCCCTAAGGAGAGGAGGGGCACACCCTAAGGGCGAGATGGGCTTTAGGGCCCATACATGGTGCGCCTCCTCTCCCCTCCACCGGCCGCCACCAGATGGGATTGGGGCTGGCCGCCGCCCCTAGGGTGGAACCCTAGAAGGGGCGCAGCCCCCTCCCTCTCCCCTATAAATACTTGAGGCTTGGGGGCTACCCAACACATGAGTTTTCTCCCTCAATTAGCGCAGCCCTGCTTCTCCTCCTCCTCCTCTCCCGTGGTGCTTGGCGAAGCCCTGCTGGATTGCCACGCTCCTCCACCACCACCACGCCGTTGTGGTGCTGCTGGACGGAGTCTTCCTCAACCTCTCCTTCTCTCCTTGCTGGATCAAGGCGTGGGAGATGTCTTGGAGCTATCTCCGTGTGTTGAGCAGCGGGAGGTGCCGTCCGTTCGGCACTAGGATCTCCGGTGATTTGGATCACGACGTAGCAATGCGACTCCTTCAACCCCATTCTCTTGAACGCTTCCGCTTAGCGATCTACAAGGGTATGTAGATGCACTCTCCTTCCCCTCGTTGCTGGTTTCTCCATAGATAGATCTTGGTGACACGTAGGAAAATTTTGAATTTCTGCTACGTTCCCCACAGTGGCATCATGAGCTAGGTCTATTGCGTAGATTCTTTGCACGAGTAGAACACAAAGTAGTTGTGGGCGTTGATTTTGTTCAATATGCTTACCGTTACTAGTCCAATCTTGTTTGGACGGTATTGTGGGATGAAGCGGCCCGGACCGACCTTACACGTACACTTACGTGTGACAGGTTCCACCGAATCGACATGCACTTGGTGCATAAGGTGGCTAGCGGGTGCCGGGCCTCTCCCACTTTAGTCGGAACGGATTCGATGAAAAGGGTCCTTATGAAGGGTAAATAGCAATTGACATATCACGTTGTGGTTTTGCGTAGGTAAGAAGCGTTCTTGCTAGAAACCCATAGCAGCCACGTAAAACATGCAAACAGCAATTAGAGGACGTCTAACTTGTTTTTGCGGGGTATGCTATGTGATGTGATATGGCCAAGAAGAATGTGATGAATGATATGTGATGTATGAGATTGATCATGTTCTTGTAATAGGAATCACGACTTGCATGTCGATGAGTATGACAACGAGCGGGAGCCATAGGAGTTGTCTTTATTTATTGTATGACCTGCGTGTCATTAAACAACGCCATGTAATTACTTTACTTTATTGCTAACCGGTAGCCATAGTAGTAGAAGTAATAGTTGGCGAGACAACTTCATGAAGACACGATGATGGAGATCATGATGATGGAGATCATGGTGTCATGCGGTGACGATGATGATCATGGAGCCCGAAGATGGAGATCAATGGAGCTATATGATATTGGCCATATCATGTCACTACTATATAATTGCATGTGATGTTTATTATGTTTATGCATCTTGTTTACTTAGAGCGACGGTAGTAAATAAGATGATCCTCTTACAACAATTTCAAGAAGTGTTCTCCCCTAACTGTGCACCGTTGCTAAAGTTAAATGCGTTTGAGCACCACGTGATGATCGGGTGTGATAGATCCTTACGTTCACATACAGCGGTGTAAGACAGTTTTACACATGCAAAACACTTAGGGTTAACTTGACGAGCCTAGCATGTACAGACATGGCCTCGGAACCACAGAGACCGAAAAGGTCGAGCATGAGTCGATAGTAGATACGATCAACATGAAGATGTTCACCGATGATGACTAGTCCGTCTCACGTGATGATCGGACACGACCTAGTTGACTCGGATCATGTAATCACTTAGATGACTAGAGGGATGTCTATCTGAGTGGGAGTTCATAAGATGAACTTAATTATCCTGAACATAGTCAAAAATCTTTGCAAATTATGTCATAAGCTCGCGCTTTAGTTCCACTGTTTAGATATGTTCCTAGAGAAAATATAGTTGAAAGTTGATGATGGCGATTATGCGAGACGATGAGATAGCTTATGTCTTAATGCACCGCTTCGATGTGCTGAACCCCAAGCGTCGTCTGCATGGATGTTGCGAACATCGGACATACACGTTTTGATAACTACGTGATAGTTCAGTTAAAGCGGTTTAGAGTTGAGGCACCAAAGGCGTTTTGAAATATCGCGGAACATATGAGATGTTTAGAGGGCTGAAATTGGGATTTCAGTCTGCGTGCTTACGTCAAGAGGTATAAGACCTCCGGCGATTTTCTTAGCCTGCAAACTAAGGGAGAAAAGCTCAATCGTTGAGCTTGTGCTCAGATTGTCTGGTGCAACAATCACTTGAATCGAGTGGGAGTTGATCTTCCGGATGAGATAGTGATGTTTCTCCAAAGTCATTGCCACCAAGCTGCTAGAGCTTCGTGATGAACTATAACATATCAGGGGATAGATATGATGATCCTTGAAGTATTCGCGATGTTTGACACCGCCGAAAAGTAGAAATCAAGAAGGAGCATCAATTGTTGATGGTTGGTGAAACCACTAGTTACAAGAAGGGCAAGGGCAAGAAGGGATACTTCATGAAACGGCAAATCAGCTGCTGCTCTAGTGAAGAAACCCAAGGTTGAACCCAAACCCGGGACTAAGTGCTTCGGGAATAAGGGGAACAGCCACTGGAGCAGCATTACCCTAGATACTTGGTAGATGAGAAGGCTGGCAAGGTCGATAGAAGTATATTGGATATACATTATGTTAATGTGTACTTTACTAGTACTCCTAGTAGCACCGAGGTATTAAGATACCGGTTCGGTTGCTAAGTGTTAGTAACTCGAAATAAAAGAGCTACGGAATAAGCGGAGACTAGCTAAAGGTGAGCTGACGATATGTGTTGGAAGTGTTTCCAAGTTTGATGTGATCAAACATCGCATCGCTCCCTCTACCAATCAAGATTAGAATTAAACCTGAATAATTGTCATTTGGTGTTTTGCGTTGAGCATAGACATGATTGGATTATGTCTATACATGTCTGATTTATTCATTTAAGGAGAATAATGGTTACTCTATTTATTTGAATAATACCTTCAATGGTCTTGCACCTAAAGGAATGGTTTATTAAATCTCGATCGTAGTGATACACATTTTCATGCCAAAAGATATAAGATAGTAATGAGAATACCACTTACTTGTGGCACTGCCATGTAAGTCATACTGGTATAAAACTCATGAAGAAGCTCCATGTTGATGGATCTTTGGACTCACTCGTTTTTGAAAAGTTTGAGACATGTGAACCATGTCTCTTGGTGTATCTTGTATGAAGAAACTCCATGCAGATGGATCGTTTGGACTCACTTGATTTTTGAATCACTTGAGATATGCAAATCATACCACATGGGCAAGATGACTAAAAGCCTCGGTTTTGATAAAATGGAACAAGATAGCAACTTGTTGGAAGTAACACATTTTGATGTGTGCAGTCAATGAGTCTTTGAGGCATCTTGATGAATATCGTTATGTTCTTACTTCACGAGATGATTTAAGTAGATCTTGAGTGTATTTACTTGATGAAACACAAGTCTGAATTATTGAATGGTTCAAGTAATTTCAGAGTGAAGTTGAAGATCATTGTGACAAGAGGATAAAATGTCTATGATATGATCATAGAGATAAGTATCTGAGTTACGAGCTTTGGTACGCAACAAAGACATTGTGGAAATTGTTTCACAATTAATACCGCCTGGAACACCCTAGTGTGATGGTGTGTCCGAACATCATAGTTGCACCCTATTGGATATGGTGCGCACCATGATGTCTCTTATCGAATTACCACTATCATTCATGGGTTAGGCATTAGAGACAACCGCACTTACTTTAATAGGGTACCACATAATTCCATTGAGACGACACCGTTTGGAGAAACCTAAGTTGTCGTTTCATAAAAGTTTAGAGACTGCGGCGCTTATGTGAAAATGTTTCAGGTTGATAAGCTCGAACCCAAAGCGGATAAAATGCATCTTCATAGGACACCCAAAATAGTTGGGTATACCTCCAAATTCAGATCCGGAAGCAAAAGTGATTGTTTCTTGAATCGGGTCCTTTCTCGAGGAAAAGTTTGTCTCGGAAAGTTGAGTGGGAGGATGGTGGAGACTTGATGAGGTTATTGAACCGTCACTTCAACAAGTGTGTAGCAGGAGCACGGAAGTTGTTCTGTGGCACCTACACCAATTGAAGTCGAAGCTTATGATAGTGATCATGAAGTTTTGGATCAAGTCACTCTACCGTACCTCGTGGGGTGACAAGGATGCGTCTTTGCTTGAGTGATGCGGTGATCCCTGTCTTGAAGGTCATGTTGCTAGACAACAATGAACCCTCTGAGCTATGGAGAAGCGATGGTGGGCCCCAAATTCCGACAAATGGTTAGAAGCCATGAAATCCGAGATAGGTTCCATGTATCATAACAAAGCATGGACTTTGGTGGACTTGCCGATGATCGGCAAGCCATTGAGATAAATGGATCTTTAAGAAGAAGACGGGGCGTGGGACGGTAATGTCACCGTCTATGAAGCTCGACTTGTGGCGAATGTTTTTTTCCACAAGTTCAAGGAGTTGACTACGATGAGATTTTCTCATCCGTATGCGATGCTTAAGTAAAATCGGAATCATGTTAGCATAAGCTGCATTTATGAAATCTGGCGGATGGATGTCAAAATGAGTTTCCTTACCAGTTTTCGTAAGGAAAGGTTGTATGTGATACAATCGAGAAAGTTTTTGTCGATCCTAAAGGATGCTAAAAGGTATGCTGGCTCCAAAGTGATCCTTCTAAGGACCGGAGTAAGCATCTCGGAGTTGGAATGTGCGCTTTGATGAGATGATCAAAGATTTTGGGTTTATACAAAGTTTATGAGAAACTTGTATTTCCAAAGAAGTGAGTGGGAGCACTATAGAATTTCTGATGAGTATATGTTGTTAACATATTGTTGATCAGAAATGATGTAGAATTTTCTGGAAAGCATATAGGGTTATTTGAAAGGTGTTTTTCAATAGAAAACCTGGATTAAGCTACTTGAACATTGAGCATCAAGATCTATGAGGATAGATCAAAAAGCGGCTTAATGGTACTTTCAAATGAGCATATACCTTGACATGATCTTGAAGGTGTTCAAGATGGATCGATCAAAGAAGGAGTTCTTGCCTGAGATATAAGGTATGAAGTTAAGACTTAAAAGCTCGGCCACGGCGAGAAAAGAGAGAAAGGGACGAAGGTGCGTCCCTATGCTTCAGGGCGTAGGCTCTATAGTATGCTATCTTTGTGTACCGCATCGAAGTGTGCCTTGCCATGAGTCAGTCAAGGGTACAAGAATGATCCAGGAATGGATCATTGGACAGCGGTCAAAATTGTCCTTGGAGTAAATAAGGACATGTTTCTACCGATTATGGAGGTGATAAAGAGTTCGCGTAAAGGGCTACGTCGATGCAAGCTTTAACACCTATCCGAAAGTGACTCGAGTAGCAAAAGCGGATACGTATAGTGGAGCAACCATTTGGAATAGCTCCAAGTGGAGCGTGGAAGCAGCATTTACAATATGACATAGAGAATTGCGAAGTACATATGGATCTGAATGTTGCAGACCCGTTGACTAAAACCTCTCTTACAAGCAAAACATGATCAAACCCCAGAACTCATTGAGTCTTAATCACATGATGATGTGAACTAGTTTAGTGACACTAGTAAACTCTTTGGATGTCGGTCACATGGTGATGTGACCTGTGAGTGTTAATCACATGGCGATGCGAACTAGATTATTGACTCTAGTGCAAGTGGGAGACAGTTGGAAATATGCCCTTGAGGCAATAATAAATTAGTTATTATTATATTTCCTTGTTCATGATAATCGTTTATTATCCATGCTATAATTGTATTGATAGGAAACTCAGATACATGTGTGGATACATAGACAACACCATGTCCCTAGTAAGCCTCTAGTTGACTAGCTCGTTGATCAGCAGATGGTTACGGTTTCACGATCATGGACATTGGATGTCGTTGATAACGGGATCACATCATTAGAAGAATGATGTGATGGACAAGACCAATCCTAAGCCTAGCACAAAGATGCGTGAGTTCGTATGCTAAAGCTTTTCTAATGTCAAGTATTTTTCCTTAGACCATGAAGTTGTGTAACTCCCGGATCTTAGTAGAAATGCTTTGGGTGTACCAAAGGTGCACTACAGGTATCTCCGAAGTGTCTGTTGGGTTGGCACGAATCGAGGCTGGGATTTGTCACTCCGTGTAAGCGGAGAGGTATCTCTGGGCCCACTTTCGGTAGGACATCATCATAATGTGCACAATGTGACCAAGGGGTTGATCATGGGATGATGTGTTACGGAACAGTAAAGAGACTTGCCGTGCGAGATTGAACAAGGTATCGGGATACCTACGATCGAATCTCGGGCAAGTACAATACCGCTAGACAAAGGGAATTGTATACGGGATCGATTGAGTCCTTGACATCGTGGTTCATCCGATGAGATCATCGTGGAACATGTGCTAGCCAACATGGGTATCCAGATCCGCTGTTGGTTATTGACCGAGAACGTCTCGGTCATATGCGCATGGTTCCCGAACCCGTAGGGTCTACACATAAGGTTCGATGGCGCTTAGGGTTATAAAGGAAATTTGTATGTGGTTACCGAATGTTGTTGAGTCCGGATGAGATCCCTGGACGTCACGAGGAGTTAGGAATGGTCCTGAGGTAAAGATTTATATATGGGAAGTCCTGTTTGGTCACCCAAAAGTTTGGGTTTTTCTCAGAACGTCTGGGACCACCGGGAGGTCCTGGGTCCACTCAAGTGGGGCCACAAGCCTCGGATGGCTGCATGGGCCAAGTGTGGGAGGAACCAGCCCCGGTGGGCTGGTGCGCGCCCCACAAGGGGCCCAAGGCGCCTAAGGAGAGGAGAGGGGGCAAACCCTAAGGGCAGATGGGCCTTAGGGCCCATACCTGGTGCGCCTCCCTCTCCCCCCCCCACCTGGCCGCCACCCATATGGGATTGGGGCTGGCCGCCGCCCCTAGGGTGGAACCCTAGAAGGGGCGCAGCCCCCTCCCTCTCCCCTATAAATACTTGAGGCTTGGGGGCTGCCCAACACATGAGTTTTCTCCCTCAATTGGCCCAGCCCTGCTTCTCCGCCTCCTCCTCTCCCGTGGTGCTTGGCGAAGCCCTGCTGGATTGCCACGCTCCTCCACCACCACCACGCCGTTGTGCTGCTACTGGACGGAGTCTTCCTCAACCTCTCCTTCTCTCCTTGCTGGATCAAGGCGTGGGAGACGTCACCGGCTGTACGTGTGTTGAGCAGCGGAGGTCTTGCGTCCGTTCGGCACTAGGATCTCCTATGATTTGGATCACGACAGAATGCGACTCCTTCAACCCCGTTCTCTTGAACGCTTCCGCTTAGCAATCTACAAGGGTATGTAGATGCACTCTCCTTCCCCTCGTTGCTGGTTTCTCCATAGATAGATCTTGGTGACACGTAGGAAAATTTTGAATTTCTGCTACGTTCCCCAACAGCATCTCCGTCGTTCTGGGCCGGGAAGATAACACTTCGTTGCTTTTGTCATCTCTCATCCAGGGGCCTTTCAATTTGTTGTCTCTATCTCCGTTGTTGGGTACCGGATCTTCATGAAACAATAATATGCAGTAGCTTTGATATAATTGCGTTGAGATTACCATCAGTTCATTTGATTTGTAGGCAAGAAATTGCCGCAGGCTATTCATTAGTTTATGTGCATACTTTACATTGGGATTTAGATCATCTTTGCATTTTGGTATTTTCTTGTAATGGCTTTGATCATGGGTAGTTGTAATATGCAGTAGCTTTGATCATGACGTTGAAAAAGATACTTGTTCTATTTATATAAACACTGCTCGTAAAAACAAGACTTACATTCTTCCTTTTTGTAGAATCTGCGGCTAGGATTTGGATGAGAGAATGAATAATTCAACTTGGAGGACAGTGACCACAGGAACACCAAGTACCTCCTGCAATTTTCTTCTTCCAGTTCTAAGGTAATTCATACATAATCCGTTGACATCTAATTTTTCATAGCATATTGCTTTACGCTGGTATAGCACGGGACCCCTTGTGTGAAATTATTCATCATTCAGGGTAGATAATGTGTGGAGGTGCATTCTTTTGACTTTGACTTGTACAATATTTACAATTCATCCACTTGCAGCTATGGTAATGACCAATACATAATTTGCATTTTCTGATCTGTTTTCTCTCTGAGCATTCTGGTTAGTAGTAATGTAATTTTGTTCTGCTATAGAATACTTTTTTTGGTATAAGCGAATCAGATTGGTCATAGTAAACATTCTGAGTTCAGCAACATTCATATTTTTTAACTGAAACGTTTTGGCCTAGGATTATCCTAACATTTTCTCCGTAGCATCTGAATTTGCATTTTTACTGCAGTTTGCTATGCAATTAGATGCACCATTATTTAACTGAGAAGGTCCATGTCAGATCAGTTATTAGAGTGCAAAAAGATGCTTCAATGAGGGAGTGCCAATTCTCAACTAGGCGCTTTTGGAGTTGACATATTAGATGTTATACCAATAGGAAGCTAGATAACCCGTAACCTGTAAAATATAATAATTGATAAATTCCATAATTGATTGCAACTGTTGCAGTTTCATATTCACATATTTTTTCTTCATAGAACTGTTATTTGCTGGCCGATTAAATAAAAGTGACTACAGGTTTAGGCACCTTGGCTTCTGCTCTACACTTACTTACCATGGAGATATACTTGCATAAACGAAAAGAGGAAATATTTTTTTACAACATGCTATCATATGCTTCATGAGTTTGTCGGTAAATTGTCGCCCATTTTTTGTATCATTGACTCCATCTATTAAAGACTTTTGAAAAGGTGTTCTTTTATACTAAATCCAATTTTGTTAGCCCTCTGTCGCCATATTATATTTCTTGTGTGTCATAAAGAGAGCTAGACATGTTAAATTCTCAAATCAAGTGTGACCATTCAAATGTCAAAAAATCATTAGGGAAATTCGTCCAACAATACTCAGTAGTTGTCGTTGTCATTCGTAGCAGTCATTCATGCACAAATATTATAGAAATTGAGCACAGAATCAATATGGAAATCAAACCATTAATGATATTAATTAGCTAGAGAGTTAATTACGCATGAAATTTATTAGGTCCATTTAAATAGGAATTTTTTACGACTGAATCAATTTGGAAACCGAGTCATTAATGTAATGTGGTTAATTAGATAGACAATTTTATTATGCCTAGAGATAATTAAAAATAGGATTTTTCAATTATGTAGATAATTAATTGATTTGATTAGCAATTAATTAGACATACATGGTATTAGGTAGGCCATTAATTATTTGTGTACTTAATTAATTAAGCAAGCGATTAATCGCTCCAAATCATTTTGTATGGCGCTCGTGAGCAACGACGATCAACAAGCTCTTAGCGACATGGCCGAGCACCGATTGCCAACATGGACAACGACCATGATGAGCTCGTGACATGGGTGACCTAGCGTTCACCATGATGGATGATGACTATGCTCTACAGGATGTTTTTTAGAAAACGAGGATGACCCCCGGCCTCTGCATCTAGGCGATGCATACGGCCACTTTATTAATTATTCTCACAAGACCTTACAAAGTCATACAACAGTAATACAAAATCCGCCGTCTAAGAAACAAATGTCGCGACACCTATCAAGTTGATGAAGGGGCGCAGATAGCATCGGCCAAATAACAAACAGACATCGAAGACAAGCCTAATAACTAAGACCTGAGACCCCAGTCTAGCCACTTGTCGGGTTTGAGGCACTCACTGGTCCGGCGTGCTCTCAGAGGCCGCCGCCGCCAACTGCCACCGCTCCATCTTCAGAACTGTACTGATGCATCAACCTTCCTCGGTCTAGCTATCATCGACGCCACCACATGGCACCCAAAGGCACCTCCTCCCTAGCGCATAAACAGCTGAGCACGTCGCGGTCGCCATCGAGATACACCTCGGCGCCATGCTACCAAGTACCACCAGCCGACACAGCTTGAAGTCCTTGGAAGATCATCTTCGCGTAGCTTTTCGACTAGGCATGACAAAGCGTAGCACTTTTGTCGGTCGAGCATGACTTGACATCTCCACCAAAGCTCCGTGCAAGGCAAGCCGCTCCACCTCCTGCCTCGACTTCCGGCGCTGCTCCACAAAGCGATGCTCAAAGAGAGAAAGCGACATCAAGAAGGTGCCACCCTTTGATCTGGAACACGGATCCTAGGGTTTCCCCCGGAGCAGCACGAGTGGGTCGACAGTAGTTACACGATGATGCCTTCATCAAGGTAACAGCCTCTGACATAAGTGGAATTTGCAAAGTTGAATGGATCTTTGGGAATGATTTCTATAGTTGTTGTTTGTGACAATAGTATGTGTTAGATTAACCCACTCTATTATATTATAAACATGACAAATTTCATCCCTAATGCAATGCACGATGAAGATGAGATGGATGTCATCTGGTTTTAAAGGAGTGGCTCCAGTGAGGAATGTACCGCTACGACGGGAAACAAAGCGGGAAAGGGAGGTTTCGACAAACAAGGGAAAGATGCGTCGTTGGATGGGTTTTTTGTGTTGGACCCGGGTGTTGAAGATAACATGACGGATAGCCTGTAGCAACGCACGGGCATTCTGCTAGTGCAAGTAGTATTTGTACAACACATATGCACTGAGTGCTCATGTCACCATGCAATGCATGCATGGAAAACTAATGACCCTGTGCCCCTATTCCCATTTTTCCTGAGAACATAGTAAATGCAGGCCTTAGCGTTCATTATATCTGGCGCATACACTCATCCCTATGAACATACACGCAAACCCTACTCCTATGAGTACCTCCAAGAGACTAAGCTGTCACATGATCTTGAGATTGACGAGTCACCACAGACGCCTCATAGTCGTCGGGAACGTCTCCTTCCACTGAAAATAAATCCAAGAATAGTGCGAGCACCAAGATTTAAACCCTGCTGGGCTGGGGATAGCACTGTCCTCTTAACCACCCAACCACATGTTGGTTCACATATATATTTATGAACGCATGTGCGAAAGAAAAAAAGATTCTACACTGACAACACTCCCCTGATGCGAAACCCTAACCTAGCCATTTTCATACACAGAAACAACCGCAGCGTGAAAGATTTTCGCCAGCTCCCGCGCCCTTGAGGTTGTTGAAGAGGCTTGTGGGCGACTTGGACGATGGCGCTAGGCTCAGGAGAGCCAAGGCCTAGGGGAGAGGGAGCATGGGAGGATGAGTAAAATAACTAGGGGCTCGTCACTAGTAGAAAAAGGGTCAAACGTGAAGCACATTAGTGCCGGTTTGTAAAAAAACCGGCACTAATGTGATCAATAGTACCGCGGGATAACATGCCACACATCCCCCAATTCCTGACAGCAGGACCTGCACCATGCATGCGAGCCTAGTCAGCACCGCTTTGGTATCCAAACTCGATTTGGACCGTATTGCACGATGGATCCAAGTTTCTACACCAATTCAATGTATGCCGCAAGTTCTAGCACCAAAGTGACCATTCACGCCATCTTCTGGCACCACTAGTTTAATTGACTCTTCAGGATAGAATGTAGCAGCAGGGAGCAGGGAACAACGACGACTAGCAGGCTGTGACAGTGCAGGATTGGATCAGGAAAAAATCGGATTGAAGATGAGTTGCGGCGTCGGGAGAGGAACCTAAGCTTTGTTACCATGTTATGAATGTGCAACTTGTATTACTACTAGAAGGCAAGATGGGAAATTTCTTACCATCACCCGGCGGATCTGAACTGCCATGTATGTTACCTTCATGACATGCGTCCTAGTGAGAGCCCGCATATCATCCTTCGTGTAACGCGTTTCTGTAGCAGGGCTTTGCTTGTGAAACACATGTGGTGTTATAATGGTCTACAATGGTCTCTTGCGGAATTTTGTTGCAACAAGACCTCAGTTGGAAAAAAATTAATATGCAACAAAACTTCAGTTGAATTTTTTTGCAACAAAACAACTGTTGCAAAAAAAATTCTGCAACAAGACTTACGGTGCAATGGTGGAGATGCGCTCATGCCAAAAGATCAGCCGGCGGACACGTAGCACGGCTCATGCCAAAAAGGCAAGAATACAGAAAGTCAATGGCCACCATCAATATCTATACCTACTAATAAAACAAATAGGTATTCTTACTCCGTCATGCTATTTTATAGGAAACCCATGATATTTTTGCACTTAAACCCACAGTACATATCAAATGTTTTTTAGTATACTCATATCCTCCAACAGTAACTTTGAATTTAACATGTTATATATGGAACTTGATTAGAAAAATATATAAAATCTGAATATGACGCAATTTTACTTGTTAAATATTTTTCAAAAAAAAAACTATCTAGGGTGCAATCTTAATCAATAGTGCATTATCCATCTTTCTTTCATATCGGTACTGATCCGGATTATGGATAAACATCTCAGCAAAATCAGGATTGGAGACAAAATTAAAGATCACTTACCCGTTTATTAGCACGTACTAAATCTACATGCAAGCCTGTTTAAGTATAAGACATGTGGAATCTTGAACTTGCGCTTTTGTAGGCAAAGACCATCTTTATTTGGGCCGTACACTAGTAGAAAAGGGGCCTATTGACCCGGTTGGTGAGGGCCTTTAGTCCCGGTTCATGAACCGGGACTAAAGGGTCGGTACTAATACCCTGGCCCTTTAGTCCATGTTCAATCCAGAACTGGACTGATGGGCCTCCGTCAACCTGTTCACGGAGCCCAGGCAGGAGGACCTTTGGTCCCGGTTGGTGGCACCCACCGGGCCCAATAGGCCTCCACGCGTCAGCCTTTCTATGGCGGTGGGTGTTGTTTTTTTGAAAGGGGGGGTTTGGGGGTTTTGGGGGTTAATTTAGTTGTTTCATATATTGTGCTATAGCTAGCTAATTAATAGAAAAGTGTCCTCTCTTTTGTCCGTGCTTGGTCGACGCTTCACGTACTATACATAATAAGATAGAGAGGACTAGCTAGACACGCTAGCTAGCTAGTAATTAAGCAAACAGAAGATCGTCATGAACATATATGCATACAGAGAGAAGTGATATCGACCACCTCTCCTTCTCAGAGATTGGTGAATAACAAGTTCTCGTATATCTATCCGACACTACCGGCTACATATATACAATAATTATCTTTTACAATACGGACGCGTGGTCCACATAGTATTCTCCGTCTTCAGCGATCACGTGGTCAAGAAAGAATGCCGCCAATTCCTCTTGAATTGCTGCATGCGATCTGGTGCTAGGAGTTTATCCCGCTTCGAAACATCTAATTTTAAGAAAGGGGTCAATACATACATACATATATATATATATATATATATATATATATATATATATATATATATATATATATATATATATATATATATGAATGAATGAAACTCAACACAAATGATGGTAATAAAATAAAATTGTGAATATTTTTATTTACGCACTTCATATTGTTTGTCGGAGTAGCCCTCTCACAGGTCGTGTGGCGGATGGACTCGCAAACGTAGTATCCACAGAAATCATTCCCTTGTTCCTGCCACAACCACTTTACAAGAAACAAAGGTCAATCAAACTGATAATTAGCAAGCATGCTAAATGGTATTGATGAAACTAGCGCTTGAATCACTAGGAGATGCGCGTGGAATATGCTACTATGTAGTACTTACTTTCGGGTGTCTAAATTGCAGCTTCTTCGGTAGTCCCGGAGCTTTTTTGGTGAATTTTCTCCAAACCCTGCCATACAAAGAAAACAATTACTTGATATCAGAAATGAACAAAGTTGCTGATATGGTGGATAATGATCGATTTAACTTACTTCTCGAGCATTTCAGTCATGTCCGCATACTCCTTGGGATCTTTTCGTCTCGAGTCTAAGACAGTTACTACTCCTGCTCAAGCTTAATCTCTAGGAGAATATAGTGGTACCTGCATGCGCATGCATAACTCATCAATATTACATTACTAAAACCTGGACTAATAAGGGAAACCGAATATGCAACAAGACAGTAACACTCAATTGTAGATGTAAGGAAAGAGTATTATATATTTGTGTTCATTTATTTCAAACGATCGTAGCAAGTTGGCCTCGGTTTCTTGACACGATATTTAACCTCATTTGCATCTATGAGATATGTGTTAATGAACCCAATATCACCCACTTGTCTTTTCTTCATTTCGCGATCTTCAATCTGCATAATATAGTGAGGATATTTATAAATACATGCAATGAAAGAGCTGAGTTATATAGAGATACTTAATGACAGAAGTAGTACTACTTACAGACGATGTAGCAGGTGACCGTTGCTTTATCGAGGCCAATTGATTGAAAACTGATAGAACTCCTCAAATGGAATAGGCAACAGTTCAATTCCAAGGAGGTCATGCTCCTTTAACTCTCACATACAAAGTACTCCTCCCCTTAGACTCTTTGCAGGTTTTCATGTACCAATCATGCAATCTTCGTGATCATCATTGATAGAGAGCTTTCATCTTTGTGACGAGAGGCTTCCCGTACTCAGTATCTTTGTATCTACACCTCCAAGAAATCATAATGTACATTGTCGGGCAGGTAATCTGCAGGATTGCCATAACCGGACACCATCCTCGGATCAACGATGTCGCTAGCGAGCACCTTGAGCGGGGGCACGATTGCTTAAGCTTGTTGTTCGAGCTGGGCAATTTGTTTCCCAGCTCGTCGTTCTTTCATCCTTTGATCACTCGACAGTACTTCCCGACCTCTCCGCCCGGCAAATGCCTTTCCAATAATGCGCTCATAGTTGCCTTTGGCGGAGACTTGGGTGGTTTTGTCGGGGCAGCGAGAATCTTCGCTTTCACCGGATCTACCTTCTCCTCCGGAGGTGGATGTCTCTTTGCTTTCAACCCTTGAAACCAGTCATCCACTTCGGTCTGCACGATCTTCGCGTTTTCCTCCTCGCTCCTCTCGTACGGTAACTTCTCTGGAGTCTTCAGAGAAGGACCGAATCCGTATCTCCTCCCGACTTTGGCTGTAATGCTAGACGCCGGCAGAGCAGACGGAGCGGATGTCTTCTTTCCTTGCTTACGAGGCGGAGGAGAAGGACTACGACGCCGGAGCAGCCAGAGCGGCGGCGGGTCTCTTCCGCACTTGCCGACGAGGCGGAGAAGGAGGAGGCTGGCTGCTCGGGCGCGCCGCAGGCAAAGTGAGAAGGAGTCGGAGTGCCGCCACGCGCCGGAGAAGGAGCCGCCGAGTGCCCTGATCGTCACTCGCCGGAGGAGGCGGGCGGTGGAGGAGGCGGAGTGCCCTGACTCGCCCGGAGGAGGAGGAGGAGGCGAGGCGTCCAGTTCGGAAGGTTGATGAGATCCTTCCGCCATAGGCATGGAGTCTTGAGCGTAACCCAACCGATACTCCCCTTCACCGGTAGGGTGGTCAAGCCGAGGTCCTCAAATCCTCCGTTATTTCATCGACCATCACCTTAGCATATCCTTCTCGAATCGGCCGGCGGTGAAAAGTTGAGTCGGGTTTAGTAGGATAAACAAAGCCAACAGCCGCCTTGACCTTCAAATTGCTCCACCGCGCCATAAGGTGGCAATTTTCAGCATCCGTGATAGCATCCACGGGATAGCTGGCGAGAGCCATCAAGGCATGCTGCTCTTCTTTGAAGCAACTTCGGTGGAAGCCACGCTGCTTCTCCGCTGAGATGGCGGGTAGCTTCGGGAAGCTTGACGGGTCGTTTGTTGTGATCTGCTGCTTCTCGTTCCTCTTCTCGTTCCTCTAGCCCCATTACCCTTTCGCAGCGCCTTTGCATTTTAGCTCTGCTCCGGTTTCTTCCTCCTCTCATGGGTTTTGTAACCCCTCGTCCAGGAAATCTAGCCTTCCACGAAAGCGAACTGGCGTGCCTCGTGTCCGTCCGGTGGTGCTCAGATTCGAGGGCCATTTGAGCTCGTCCTTCTCCACATGCAGAACGAACTTCCCTTACATTTGTCTTTGCTTCAATATATTGCTGAAGCCTCTTGACTGGTATGTCCAATTGTTCGTCCGTCCAAATGCACTTCCACATTATAGGGTCCAAGGATCCGCTTGCCCCGAAGAACCAAGTCCGGCAGCGGTCTGGCCAGTTCATTGTCTCTGGTTCGATCCCTTTATCAAGCACATCATTCTCAGCCTTGGCCCACTTAGGCGGGCTACGAAGGTAACCACCTGACCCCGTGCGATGGTGAAGCTTCTTCTTCGCAGCATTTTCTCTTGTTTATGTCGCCGACATCTTTTTCTTGTTTTCCGATGTCTTGTAGGCCTACAAATGCGGGCGATCATCTCTGATCTTCTCATATTTGCCCTTGAATTCTGGTGTCTCATTTTTTCGACATACGTATTGAGTTCTTTCTTCCAATTCCTGAATAGTTCTGCCATCTTCTTAAGAGCAAAAGACTTGATTAATGGCTCTATTCTTGGCTTCTCCGGATCATCCTCTAGCGGTAGGGTAAATTTTGACTTCAGCTCACCAAAGATCATTTTTCTCAAGCATATCATTGACACAAGACACCTCGGGGTCTTTGTTCTTAGGCTTATACCATTGGTGGATGCTGATCGGGATCTTGTCCCTAACCAGAACCCCGCCCGAGCAACAGATGCCTTCTTTGTCGGTAGGGTTCAATCGGTTGGGCTGTCGGCCTACGATTTGTATGATCTCAAACTTTTCATCCGAGCTCAACTTTTCTTGGGCCTCGTCTCTTTATCGAAGTTGTGCTTTCGATCCGGAGGGCTAGAAAAAGAACAAAGACGAGAGTTAATTAATATGTGTACATACCAAAACCAAGGCGAGAGCTAGTCAGCACAGGCTTAACTAATATATATACCTGGCGGACTCGGTTTGGTGATCACCGGAGCCGTCCTCACGGTCTACTTCTTCACCCTCTCCTTCTTGCACCGCATTGGGTCATCGGAGCCATGTAAATCATAGCCAGCTGCTTCTTCACCCTCTTGTTCCAGACCATCGTTGTCGTTGAGAAACATCAACGAGCGACGACATCACTTCCTTTGTGCGATTATGTCCCTCAACAACGCTTCTTGTGCTTAGCCGTCTGGGGTGTCCATAGTTTCTACAAATATTTACAACATGGCAATTATTATTCAAACATGATAGATATGGATATATTAGTGGCAAGCGTAGAACTAGCTAGCTAATCACAATAAGGAATCATATTAGTGGCCTCGACGCTGCTTCTCTAGGGTTTGGGGTGGCCTCGACAATGCTTCAAGGGTTAGGGGTGGCCTCGAGGCAGCTTCAAGCTAGGAGGGGTAACATCGACCCCCCACGTGTTGAAGCTATCGGGAGGGTCGGCGTTGTACACTACATCTATGTCCCACAAGTGACGTGGGCATCGACGCCCTTGTGAGGGAGTAGAGATTCGTGGATCGCCGAGCGATTAGAAGGGTCAAGGTCGAGGATCGCCGAGGGTCGGAGGTTGCCTAATGTCAAAGGATTCAACAAAACCATGTCTTCATCATTAGGCCCGAATGTGAGGTGCATGATGATGCGAAGCTCTCCAAAGTTATTTTGGAGCAGAGTCCCAGATAGGATAATTAGCTTTTTGGTACAAAGTTCAGCAAGAACCTTCCGAATATCGTTATTTGGAAGGCCTTTGCTGAAATTGCATACAAAAGGCAAATTATCCTATCCGGACTCCATTCCAATAACTTTTTTGGAGGACTTCGCACCATCATGCCATGGTTACTTCCCTGCCAATGATGAAGCCATGGATTTCTTCAATACTTTGACACTAGGAACCCTCTCGACCCCGGCGATCTCTAATTCCTTGAACCCTCGACGCACCCTAGAACCTCGAATTCTAGATTTATCCTGGAACCCACGATCCCTCCACCCTAGAACCTCGAATTCGGGATAATATCGACAACGCTTCAAAGGGGTAATATCGACAACGACGAGATACATACACAGAGAAATTAATGTTATCGGGAGGGGGTATATCGACTTCCCCGTATTGAAGTTATCGGGAGGGGTATATGGACCCCTCATGTTGAAGTTATCGGGAGGGTATATCGGCGATGACGAGAGGAGAAGATCGAAGAAGAAAAAAAGGAGAAGAAGAAAGGAATAGAGGAGAAGAAGAAAAAATAGAATATTTTCTATTTTTCTTCTTCTCCATTTCTTTCTTCTTCTCGCTTCTTCTTTTCTTCTTTTTCCTCTTCTTATTTATTTCTCCTCTTCTTCCTCCTCTTCTTCTCCTTTCTTCCTCTTCTTATTTTCCTTTTCCTCTCCTTCTTTTCTTCTTCTTCCTTCTTTCTAGCTAGATATATAAAACTTTTCTAAAATGTAACTTTTGCATATATATAACTTTTTCTTCTTTTCCTTCTTCCTTCTCTTTCTTCGTCCTAAATATATAAAAATTTTCTAAAATGAAACTAACCTAAAATTAATGTACTAAATCAGAGAACAATTGAAAACACCATGCATATTACAATTGAAAAAATACATACATTCATACAAAAAATATATAAAACAAGCATATATATATATGAAAAAAATATGAAAAAGGAGGCGTGGCCTTCGGACCAAGCTGGCGGGCGAGGATGGCGGGTCGGGCAGAGGCGCGGATGACGGCGTAGGGCGGCTGCCGGGCAGGGGCTGCTGGGCGGTGACGGTGGTGGGCAGGCGGGCAGCGTCGAGGGTAGGCGGGCAGGGGCGTCAGGGGCGACGGCGAGGGCGCGGCACGGCAACGACAGCAGACGCAGGCGGCGAGGCGACGGCGACAGGCGGCGTCGAGGGCAACTTGGCGGCGTCGATGTGCT
The DNA here is from genome assembly GCA_021605145.1 of Aegilops bicornis. Classification (NCBI taxonomy): domain Eukaryota; kingdom Viridiplantae; phylum Streptophyta; class Magnoliopsida; order Poales; family Poaceae; genus Aegilops; species Aegilops bicornis. Next base: position 1,708,464 of record JAHIAL010000055.1, read on the forward strand.
CAAGGCGTCGTCGAGAATCAGCGAGGAAATCTAAAATTTCCCAAGTGTTTTCTTATATAGCAAGGGCATTAGTCCCGGTTCGTGCCACGACCCGGGACTAATGCACCTTTAGTCCCGGTTGGTGCCACCAACCGGGACCAAAGGCCAATTTTCAGCAGCCCAAAGGGCGGGAAGCGTGACCTTTGGTCCCGGGTTGGTGGCACCAACCGGGACTAAAGGGCATTAGTCCCGGGTCGTGGCATCAACCGGGACTAAACCCCCCTTTAGTCCCGGTTGGTGCCACCAACCGGGACCAAAGGCCTTGTGCTGCCCCGCGCCCAAAAGTTTAGTCCCACCTCGCTAGTTGAGAGAGCTCGAGAGTGGTTTATAGAGCGCCGCCTGCGCCTACCCTCTCGAGCTCCTCTCAACTGCAGGCTTCGAGGCCTAATCTGTCACTAGCTATGTGCACAATGGGCCTACTTGGCCTCCTGCGGGCCCTGAATCCTGGCCCATGTAGGGTTTCTAGTCGTATTCAGGCCGTGGGGCCCGATGGCGACACTATTTTTTTTCCAGCTTTTTTGTTTTGTTTTCTGCATTATTATTTATTTTTTGTTGTTTTTGCTTTATTTTTAAATTCTTTTGCTTTTAGTTTTAGAAAAATTATAAACTTTCTGTTAGTGCCATTAGTTTTCATATTTGAAAACTCTTTTTTGTTTTCTTTGTTGCTTTATTTATTTTATTTTGTTTCTACTTACAACAAAATACTTATTGTTGCTATTTTCATTTTTTTTTCAGTTTTTTGTTCTGTTTTCTTGCATTATTTAGTTTTTGTTGTTTTTTGCTTTATTTTTAATTCTTTTTTGCTTTTAGTTTTAGAAAATTATAAACTTTTTACATTAGTGCCCTTAGTTTTCAAATTTGAAAACTCTTTTTTTTTTCATTTTCTTTGTTGCTTTATTTATTTTATTTTGTTTCTACTGACAACAAAATACTTATTGTTGCTATTTTTATTTTTTTTTTCAGTTTTTTGTTCTGTTTTCTGCATTATTTATTTTTTGTTGTTTTTTTTCTTTATTTTTTAATTCTTTTTGCTTTTAGTTTTAGAAAAATTATAAACTTTCTGTTAGTGCCATTAGTTTTCAAATTTGAAAACACTTTTTTTGTTTTCTTTGTTTATTTATTTATTTTATTTTGTTTCTGCTTACAACAAAACGGTGTGTAGAGGGACGGGCTTATAAACCGGTGTGAGGGCCCTTCGGTTGGCGAGGTTTTCAAATTCATAGTTTTCAAATGAACTCTGAAAAAGTTGGCATAGCATGTGCATGTACAAAAGCGGACAATGGTATCATACTAAATGCATTATAAAGTTGGCATGGTATCATCATAATAGTTGCGGGAGAAAGTCTTCACTTTTTCTTCGCTTGTGTCGCTTAACTTATTACCGTAACCATGGATAATCTTCATCGTTTATCGGGATGCTTGGGTCAGCCTTGACTTTGAAGGGAATTTCATGAAACTTTTCATACTCTTGAGACATGTCATCTTGCCCTCCACTCCCGTGGATGTCCCTTTTTCTGAAAAGAACTATGTGGCGCTTTGGCTCATTGTATGATGTATTAAGCTTCCTTATCTTTTTCTTTTCCTCGGTCTGGTAGACATGTCTTTCACATAGATAACCTGTGCCACATCATTGGCTAGAGACGAACGGTTCGTCGATGTACCCAAGATTTTTCGGATCCATGTTGTCATTACATCTTTGTGGGTCTACATACCGCCTCGGCAGATTGACCCACTTGCACTTAAACAAAGGGACCTTAAAATCTACTCCGTAGTCAAGTTCCCATATGTCTACTATGTAACCATAATATGTGTCATTTCCCTTGTCGGTTGCTGCATCAAAGCGGACACCGCTGTTTTAGTTGGTGCTCTTTTCATCTTGGTCAATCGTGTAAAATGTATTCCCATTTATCTCGTATCCTTTCCAAATCATTATAGTCGAAGATGGTCCCACGGACAACAAGTACAACTCATCACAAACAGTGCTTTGTCACCTCTGAGACGTGTTTCCAATAAGCTAACTGAAAGTCTGATGTGTTCACATGTAATCCAATCGTCAGCCTTTGCTCCGGGTGTTTGGAGCCTTGATTGTTCTTGTGTTCATCGACATACTGGGGTCACCAAGGTAGAGTTACGTAGAACTGTGTAGTGTGCTTGAGACTAAGAATATCCATCCTGCATATTATTGAGTCTCTTCCAAGCGTGCCTTTTCGGTCAGTCTCCCCTCATACCGCGATTTAGGGAGACCTATCTTCTTAAAGCCAGAATGAAGTCAACACAAAACCCGATGACATCCTCTGTTTGATGGCCCATGGAGATGCTTCCTTCGGCCTAAGCGTGATTCTGAACATATTTCTTTAGGACTCCCATGAACCTCTCAAAGGGGTACATATTGTGTAGAAATCACGGGCCCCAGAATGACAATCTCGTCGACTAGATGAACTAGGGCGTGCGTCATGATATTGAAGAAGAAGGATGGTGGGAACACCAACTCGAAACTGACAAGACATTGCGCCACATCACTCCTTAAGCGTTGGTATGATTTCTGGATCGATCACCTTCCGAGATATTGCATCGAGGAATGCACATAGCTTCACAATGGCTAATCGGACGTTTCCGGTGAAAGCCCCCTCAATGCAACCGGAAGCGATTGCGTCATAATCACGTGGCGATCATGAGACTTTAGGTTGGAACTTTTTCTACGGCATATTTATTATTCCCTTTATATTCACGAGAAGCGGTCGGGACCTTCATCTTGAGCAGGCATTGAAAGAATATTTCTTTCTCTTCTTTCGTAATAGCGTAGCTGGCAGGACCTTCATACTACTTCGGAGGCATGCCCTCTTTTTCGTGCAAGCGTTGCAGGTCCTCTCGTGCCTCAGGTGTATCTTTTGTCTTCCCATACATGCCCAAGAAGCCTAGCAGGTTCACGCAAAGTTCTTAAATCACGTGCATCACGTCGATCGAAGAAGCGGACCTCTAGGTCTTTCCAGTATGGTAGGTCCCAAAATATAGATTTCTTCTTCCACATGGGTGCGTGATTCTCAGCGTCATTCGGAACAGCTAGTCCGGGACCCTTTCCAAAGATTATGTGTAAATCATTGACCATAGCAAGTAATGCGTGATCACCGAATGCATGGCGGGCTTCTTCCGGTGATCTGCCTCGCCTTTGAAATGCTTGCCTTTCTTTTCGACATTGATGGTTGGCTGGAAGAAATCGACGGCGGCCCAGTACACATTCTTCCTGTAGCTTCCCAGGTATATACTCTCGGTGTCAAGTAAACAGCATGCATGCGTGGTATCCCTTGTTTGTCTCATCTCCGAAGGTTATCGAGAAGCGGGCCAATCGTTGATGGTCACGAACAGCAACGCCTTTAGGTCAAATTCCTCCTTTTGTTCTCATCCCACGTCGTACACCGCTTCCATTCCACAGCTGTAAAAGTTCTTCAACTAATGGCCTTAGGTACACATCAATGTCGTTGTCGGGTTGCTTAGGGCCTTGGATGAGAACCGGCATCAAAATGAACTTCCGCTTCATGCACATCCAAGGGGAAGGTTATACATACATCAAGTCACGGGCCAGTGCTGTGATTGCTGCTCTGCTCCCCAAAGGATTAATGCCATCCGCGCTTAAAGCAAAACCATACGTTCCTTGGGTCCTTTGCAAACTCATCCTAGTACTTTCTCTCGATTTTTCTCCATCATGCGACCCGTCGGGGTGCTCTCAACTTCCCGTCTTTCTTAAGGTCCTCACTTTGCCATCGCATCAACTTGGCATGCTCTCCGCTTCTGAATAGGCGTTTCAACCGTGGTATTATAGGAGCATACCACATCACCTTCGCAGGGAACCCTCTTCCTGGGAGGCTCGCCGTCAACATCACCGTGGTCATCTCGTGCGATCTTATATCGCAATGCACCGCATACCGGGCATGCGTTCAGATCCTTATAGGCACCACGGTAGAGGATGCAGTCATTAGGGCATGCATGTATCTTCTCCACCTCTAATCCTAGAGGGCATATGACCTTCTTTGCTGCGTATGTACCGTCGGGCAATTCGTTATCCTTTGGAAGCTTCTTCTTCATTATTTTCAAGAGCTTCTCAAATCCTTTATCGAGCCACAGCATTCTCTGCCTTCCACTGCAGCAATTCGAGTACGGCACCGAGCTTTGTGTTGCCATCTTCGCAATTGGGGTACAACCCTTTTTTGTGATCCTCTAACATGCGATCGAACTTCAGCTTCTCCTTTTGACTTTCGCATTGTGTCCTTGCATCGACACTGACCCGGCGGAGATCATCATCATCGGGCACATCGTCTGGTTCATCTTGATCTTCGGCAGGTTCGTCCGTTCCAGCACCATCGTGCACATCGTCTGGTGCATCTTGATGTTGAGTAGCATCACCGTATTCAGGGGGCACATAGTTGTCATCGTACTCTTCTTCCTCGCCGTCTTCCATCATAACCCCTATTTCTCCGTGCCTCGTCCAAACATTATAGTGTGGCATGAAACCCTTGTAAAGCAGGTGGGTGTGAAGGATTTTCCGGTCAGAGTAAGACTTCAGATTCCCACATATAGGGCATGGACAACACATAAAACCATTCTGCTTGTTTGCCTCAGCCACTTGAGAAAATCATGCACGCCTCTTAATGTACTCGAGGTGTGTCTGTCACCGTACATCCATTGCCGGTTCATCTGCGTGCATTATATATAATTAAGTGTGTCAAAAATCATTACAGAACATCATGAATAGATAATTAAGTGACCAAATTAATAGAAGTTCATCATCACATAAAAACCAAAGTACATACATAGTTCTCATCTAACAACATAAAGCTCTGCAGAGCATCTAAATTAATTAAACCATACATTGAAACTATGTAAAATATTTCAATGCGAAAACAAATCTGATCATAATCGCAACCAAGGTAACAAACTGATCCAACGGCATAATGATACCAAGCCTCGGTATGAATGGCATATTTTCTAATCTTTCTCAGCTTCAAGCGCATTGCATCCATCTTGATCTTGTGATCATCGACGACATCCATGACATGCAACTCCAATATCATCTTCTCCACCTCAAGTTTTTTTATTTTTCCTTCAAGAAATTGTTTTCTTCTTCAACTAAATTAAACCTCTAAACAATAGGATCGGTTGGAATTTCCGGTTCAACAACCTCCTAGATAAATAAAATCTATGTCACGTTGATCGGCATAATTTTCATAAACAATAAATGAACCAATAGTTATGAAAAGATAATATATACCACATCCGAATCATAGACAGGACGAGGGCCGACGGGGGCGGATATCAAAACCATCGCACTATATTAGATGCTATAATAAAAGTAAGATATTTATACAAGTATCTATCTAAACAAACAAGTAATAATATTTTTCCTTTCGTAGAAAGAAGATAAGAACAAGAGGCTCACCACGGTGGTGCGGCGATGAGATCGGCGCGGGTGATCGTGGCGATGATGAAGACGGGAGGCGTGACGGACCGCTAAACCTAGATAAATATTGAGGAAAATGGAGCTTGGCGGTCGAGGCTTGGAGAGGAGAAAACCTTAAGTAGTGTGGCTCGGGCATTCCATCGAACACCTTGTGTGCATAGGAGGTGAGCTAGAGCACCACCAAGCCCTCTCCCCTCGGCGGAAAAAAGCGAGCGGTGTGCTCTGCTCTTGCGTGAGGGGCTATATATAGGCAGCACCATTAGCCCCGGTTGGTGGCATGAGCCGGGACTAGAGGGAAGCCTTTGGTCCCGTTCATGCCACCAACCGAGACAATAGTGGTGGGCCAGGAGCCAGGACCATTGGTCAGGTTCGTCCCACCAACCGGGACCAAAAGGTCGAGACGAACCCGGGACCAATGGCCACGTGGCCCGGCCCGGCCCGTGGGCTCACGAACCGAGGCAAATAGCTCCATTGGTCCCGGTTCTGGATTGAACCGGGACTAATGGGCTAAACTGGCCTGGACGAAAGCCCTGTTTTCTACTAGTGGTAGCTTTAAATACTCAGATTATAGTCCACCTTTTGTAAATTAAGAGCGTGTGGTATTCTTTTCTCCCGTTGCAACGCACAGGCCCTTTTGCTAGTAACTCTAACATCAGCTACACCACGTTGTTTTTCTTCGCAAAAGTAATCAGGATTCAATTGAGAGGGATAATAAGTGTTGGTACTCTAACAATCAGCAACATCAATTTCTAATTCAGAGAGGTAAGACTAGCAAGTTCATGACTAAGACTTCTACGCTCTGCAGTGGTGAGACTAGCAACTGTAGCTGCTGCAAGTTCATTGTGTTGTTGTTTTTTAGAGAAAAGAAATCTGCGAGGAAACTTCATGGTGTTGTTCATGACTAGTGAGGTCAGACTAGCAAGTTCATGGTGTTGTTATTTGCGAAAACTATAAAAGAATTCAGTTGAGAGGGAAGAGACTCAGTTGATTGGTCTAACGATTCGCCAGCAACCACAGCTGTTTATTAATTCTGCAACGTCAGATTAGCATGTTGATGACTAAGCCGACTCCGCTCGTGCAGTCAGTACAACAGTTATTATTTTTAGACGATCGATGTTAATTGCGACTAACAAATCCACGACAGTAAGCTTAATTTATCAGAGTTGATTAGCTAAGAACGTTAAGCTCGCGCATTCAGGAGGTGTCATCTGGATGGATGTGTGTTGCATTTTGCATATCATAGTGATATGTTAAATTCTGACTTTCCTCAAGTCCCCTGCATACCACATATCCATGTGCATTCTTTTCATCTAGCCAGGGATCACGCATTCTGGAGGTGTCATCTGTATGGATGTGTGATGCATTTTCCGCATCATATCATTGTGCCAGAGCATAGCAGAACCATTCGCCGGAGTACGATCGGGACAGTGGAAGCAAGGCCAGCAGAGCATGCTTGAACTTAACATACAGGTACAGCTACCTAGCTAAACACCCATCCAGCGGCGCACATGCGGGCGTTCGTGGCGTCAACATGACGTCATGGGTATGCTGAATTGGTGACCCCCTCAGTATGCATGGTGACTGTTGGGGATATAACCCCCCAGTATAACCCGCCCAGAAGGGGCCGGGTTACACTGTTGGTGACTCGGCAAAAAAGCCTAAGCAGGCCCAAGAAGTCAACACGTAAAGCCGGAAGGCGGCTTACGAGCCTGGCCTATAGAAGGCTCAAGACCCAAAGGCGGTGCATGGCCCGGAGGAGTAAACCGCCCAATGGTGACTTGCCAAAGAAGGCAAGGTGATGTAGAGCCGGCGTCGGTTAGGAAGTATAAGCCGATCCGGACTCTTGTAAGCTCAGGGCCTTGACCTGTGTATGTAAAGGCAAGTCCCTGTGGCGGGTAAACCCAAGTAACAATCAATCGATAGCTAGCTCAAGCGAATCCGTTCCTTGTAACCGATACTCAAGCAATAGTAACAAAGACAGGAGTAGGCTTTTACCTCCATCGTGAGGGGCTGAACCTGGATAAACTCGTGTCTATCGTCTCGATCAACCCTTATAAGATAAATCGCCGTAGCCATAGCCTCGCACCTAAGTCCTTTCACGAGGGCATCTGCCATGACAAAACCACAACAGTTGGCGCCCACCATGGGGCCTGGCAACGGTTGTTTTGAGTTCTTGAAGGGCTCCTTCACAGGGCTCGAGGGATACGCCGTTGGCAGGATGACTAAGAGTCGCCGCGGCAAGCTCTACATCGACAACGCTGGATGAGGCCCCGAGACCGACTCAATCAAGTACGGCTACCGGGTCCCCTTCGGCGGAATTCATGTCTTCATCGGAAAGATCCGCGGATCTGAGCCTGAGCCGGACATCTGCACCGACCTCGCCGAGTCGGCTTGGCGACGCAACCCCCCGATTAAACCGGCCGGAAGCATGTTTTCGTCGGTTTCACGCCAGGCATGGACCTATCATGGAATGTTCTACATCGTAAGGAGAGACTCTCATCTACTCAGCCGATGAGTCTTCAACCTAAGAAACAGAGTCAATCTATCAACTTCAAGACGGCTAGATTGGGGCTATTCCGAGGGCAACAGTATTTCGGACCCCTATGAGCCGCCAAGCCGAGCAGCCATCTTCATGGCAGGCACGGCACAAGCTCTCAACAACATGGCGGCTGGAGCAGCCACTGACCCTTCAGGTTCCGGTTCAGCAAAGCCACCGGCTCAGGTTCTGTTATAGTTGATAAATGAATTAACAACTTTGATGGGGATCCAGGTCACAGCTGCGAAACAAGAAGAATGCAATGCAGAGATCGCAAAGCTTAGGGAATAGATGACCAAGGCCCAGGAGGATACCAACGCAGAGAATGCCAGAATGGCCACTGTACGGGCTTATATTGAGCTTGAGGTGGAACTTGTGAAGGCGGAGGCCTGGTCTGGATCAGAACGCCTCCAATGCGTTCCACCGGAGGAGGCACCAGACACACCTGCCCTAGCACTATGAGCCTATAAATCTGTTCAATACACCGGGGGCTGATCCAAGTACTCCACCAGTGATACCCCAGGCTGTGGAGGCACCTAGGGACAGAACAACGGCTCAACCTCGACAGTCAGACCCGCCCCGCTGGGGCCAGACTTCGTCTCAGCGTTTTTCAACACCGCCGGGTCATTTTTCTAACTCGGTGAATAACATGATATCCGGGCCACCCGACTCAAAGCACTCCCTATCACTGGTGAGGCACCTATTTCTATGGAATCATGGAACGTGATCGAGCTTCTTGAAACAACGGTGGCGCAACAGGAAAAATATTCATATAGTCGTCAGAGGATGCATTCCACTCAATATTTTAAATAGCGCGCTACAAAATATAGCGAGGCCCTTCTCTAAATGCTACACAAGTTATAGCGCGCTAATAGCGTGCTATATTTCAAAATAGCGTTTGCAAAAAAATCAAATATATCTAGAAATAAAGTATTTAAGCAACTAAATTTTTCATAGGAGCAAGCAATATATGCATCTGATAAAAGGAGTGAGAAAGCTAGTGGGAGAATCTGATAAAAGGGTAGAGAAAGCTAGTGGTCGTGAGTTGGTTTTTGGCCTCTTTGGGCCTGCTTTGGGCAATAATGCTTATTTTAGTTTTGCATGGTTACTTGCGTTATAACGTTACAGCGTTACAACGTTATAGTGTGTGTAGCGCGCTAATTACGCGATTAGCGCCGTAGCGTCTGATTTTGCCAAAACGTAACGTCTCCCTTCCAAATATGCTATAACCGCGTTATAACAGCGAAATAGCGTGCTATTTAAAATATTGATTCCACTCCCGTTCCGACCCGGAGTTACAACCGGCGCATTGAGTCGCCCACCGTCTCCAGTAGTGAATAGCAACGTAACCCGCTGATACGTCTCCAACGTATCTACGCGGCTAGCCGGAGCTTGAAGGCAAACACCTGTCACCCTCGCTTGCCGGCGGCCTCGCCAACAGCTCTCCAAGGTTGATTCCTCCCTCCCACACCCCTTCCAACCTTTGGTATTTGACGCCCGCGCGCGATCTAGGCCGCCTCAAATCCAGTTCTATGGCGGAACGTGATCCTTAGTTGTTGTGTTTTTTTTTTCATTTTTTATGACGCACAGATGCCAGACTCTGATAGTTGCGGCAATTTCTCTGAGCTTCACGGTCGCCAGCACTGGTCAACAGCAGCGAAACCATCATCCAGTAGGCTTACTGCTTCCAGCGGCCGAACTGATGCCATCCCTCCAAATTGTACGTCCAAAAGCTCGGTCAGGCCCGCCGTTTCAGTTATTCGTTCATTTAGTGAATACAAACGGCGGTTAGTTGAAGAAATATGATTCGGAGGATTGCTAGAATTGCCAATGATTCAGAAGCTAAAGCTCAAACTTAGTTCTTGGACCATGAGCAAGGTGGATCCCATCAGGCGCGCAATCGTTATTACTGACAAAAAGGTGTTGCCGTTTACTCCATCTGATGTAGATAAGGCGTATGGAATCCCTTGTCGTAACAGAGATGTCCGTGGCCCGGACGGCAACATCAACAAAGAGTCGATTACATTTATAAAGAAGACGCTCGACATGGACCATTCTGCAGCACATAGCTTGCGTGCAGGTGAGGATTTTCGGAACAGGAACATAACTCAAGAGTCAAGCAAGTCGGAGAAGGATTGTTTCCAGATATCATTTGTGATCTTTGCCATGGGCCATGTGCTTGCCCCGTCGTCCAAACATGACTACAAGAGCATTGATTTTCTGGGGCGCGCTTGCTAGCACGGAAGAAATTGCACAGTTCAACTGGTGCAATTATGTGTTGCAGTGCTTGCTCAATGCGGTATCAAAACTGAAGATTGATATAGAGAATGGTGTCACCACAGCGAACCTCACTGGTTGCCATTTGTTTCTGCAGGTCAGGACGTCTTTTCCGTCTTCCACTCTAACAAAAACGACGATATATTGACAAGTTTATCCTTTTCTTCCGAATAGCACCGACATGATTTATCCCCCACCTCCTTCCTCTCCTCCCGCGGGCGACCTCTGCCCCGTCTCCATTCCACCTCTTCCTCTGCCCGTCGCACCCCAGCTGGCGACCCAGGCGCCCAACCCCTAGCCGCCGCCACGACCCAACCCCACCTCCTTCCTCTCCTCCCGCCGCCGCCCGGCCTCGCCGCAAAGCTCAGCAGTGCCAGCAGCGGGCGGGATCTCGCTTATGTTACGCTGGAGGCGGGGCCGCTGGGGGCTCCTTCCTCCGGGCGCGACAGTGAACTCGGCGGCGGGCGCTGCTGATGGGATCTGAGGCGGCGGCCTCGCTGGTGTGACGGCGCTACTCCGACGGCAGGAGTGCTCGTCGGTGAGGTAGGCCAGATTCCTCGCCGCGCGGGCAGCGAGGTCCCGGTGGGCGCTGGTCATGGCACGGGGAGGCCCCGGGTTCCCCTCGTCAGATCGGAGGCGATCTGGTCCGCTCGTGATGCATGACCTCCGGCCGGCCTGGCTCACGTTGTGGCTGGTTCGGAGGTGGCGGCAAGGTGCTTGGTCGGGGGAAACCCTTGGCCGCCGATGGCGGTCACGGCGTCGATGGCGACCCGGACGCCATTCCCTCCTTGGTGGATGCGCCGAGGCTATACTTCCCCTGCCTCCCCCCTTCCCCTACGCCCGGGTGAAAACCCCTAGCCCGGTGGTTGGCGGCGGCGCCACACACCGTCGTCATCTTCTTGAAGGCGCCGACTTGGGCCTGTGCATGCTTTGGGTGTGCATGGCGAGTTTGTCCGGTTCCTGGTGGCGGCCTGCTCGATCTACTGGCGTCGCAGCTCCGCTCATGGCTGCGGTGCTTATCTTCCGGCCGTGTCTTCGATGGCGACCTCGCCCTTCCTCACCTTGTACTTGCCGTGGTGGAGCGGTACTTCATCTTACCCATTGATGGCGGAGATCGGCGGCATGGCGCCGTGGAGGCTCGGCGTCCGATGCGCGGAGATGGACTCGCGCAGGAGGAGGTAGTTGTCTGGCGTCATGGTGACGTCGATGGCTGATGTGTCCTTCACAAGGTAGAAGACTCAATATCATCTCAAGACGGACCTGTGGAAGATGGCGGCGGCAACGCAAGAGTGCGCTCTGATCGGATTGTGCCCCAGACCGGTATGTGGCTCGGCCTGGGGCTTCCGGCTTTGATGTTAGGTTTAGGTGAGTGGTTTGGGTAAGGGCCCAGCTAGCATCCCTTCACCATATGGATAAGAGTAGCGGCATATGTTGCCAAGATGGTGGATTCAGGTATATTGTTTGTAATACTTTGTAAGGTCCTCGAGAATAATTAATAAAGTGGCCGTATGCATCTCCCAGATGCAGAGGCCGGGGGTCATCCTCCTTTTCTAAAAAAAAATTAGTTTTTTGTATAGGTATTCTTGCTTGACAACCTCGACCTTGGGATATTCAACATGAAACATGATGTGCTTCCCAGGATCAAGCAGTTTGACTAAGAAAGCTTGCGTCGGATGACTACAATGGCTAGCGACGTTGGAGTGCCAGAACCTTCTTTATCTTCTATTCTTCTTCTATGGTATCATTTCGAAAACCATCTCTTGTATCGAATAGTTGCCAGAACTCAATTTTTAGGAATTGTAATCACACTTTCACTGCCATTGGCATCACCTATGTTAACCATTTTTTCAGCATAGAGATGCCTCAAGTGTATGTTACTCAAAGGAGCGTACAAGCTGACAAGCCCCCGACAGACCAGACTGCACTGCCGCGCGCGTGGAAGCACCACGAAACCTCTGCCAGTTGCCCACGTTTACCTAAGGCCACTACGGCTAACCCAGGTTACAGAGGGTGACGTCCAGCCTCAGCCGCCACGACAACCCTCTACACTTGAATACTCGAACTATCTTGCAAACCATCCGTTGATGGTACTGCACTAATCAGTACCATGCGTTTTTTCACAGGCATATGTTCTGTTATAATCACATGTCTCGCACTTTTGTCTTATTTCTCAAAATATTAGGTTTAATTCTGTGTCTACTGCTTTTCCAGCCATCACAACCACTAGCCATCCTCCTCAGTGGCGGTGCCAGGATCAAAACCATGTGATGTCAAGCTTCACTAATAAAAAAAATTAGATCATAAACAGGAATAAAAACAGCGTACTTTATTACAAACCAACATATCTATGGCAGTAGTATTTTTATGCATTTACGATGCATACATTGATATGTATGCATAATAGCATCAGTACTAATAGACTGAAATACATCGGTTTCAACATAAGTTATGAGACAATGGTACAAGAAATCATCGCCTATTCTATTGCGCAAATTCATCAACCAATATAGCAAAGTATTCATCTCCCAGATCTTCTATGATTGCTTTGACAGTTTCTATCGCACAAGCTTTCACAATATCTTTCTGGATAGTCGAAGAAACCAACTTTAAATTCTGAGGAGCATTCTTCAAAGCAACAGCAGCCACATCAGGACAACGTGCAACATACCACTCATAAAAAGTTAGAAAATTCCCCTTCCTTAAAGAAGACTCGCTTTCATCATGACCTCGAAATGGCAAACCCAAAACAAGAAGCAACCTTGCAATATCTATTGACGCAATCAGCCGAGTTTGGTACTCTATATTGGATTTCTTTGTTCCCTTGTGTAAGACAGCTCCAATGGATTGCTTCTGGTTCATTAGATCATCACATCTCTTCATGTTCTGATTATGAGTACTTGAAGGACCCCCAACATGAATATCCAATCTCTTTACATTATTCCAACTTTTCCACCCCTTTGTTGAAAATACATCTCCACCACCATGGCCTAGACTTTCATTCTGAAACAAATAGCAACAAAGACAAAATGCCACATTTTCCTTTGTACTATACTCCAACCAAGACTTGTGATCCTTGAACCACTCTTCATTAAAACGACGTTGAACTCCACTGAAATCTGTTTGAAGGAAAGCATGTCCTGTTGGTTGGAACGGGCTCTCAGGAGGTATGCTCTTCGCACATCATCACGCACTTTTCGCACTGTACTGGAAAATTGGTATGCGATTTGCAGGATCCGGCGGAAGATTAGATGTATCAACTTCCTCTTTTTCTTTAGCTGGGCGCGGCCTTGCATTGCTATTAATTAACACACGTTCCAAAGCGGCTCGAGCATCAATAGGAGTCTGTTCTTCCTCATTCACAGGTGATTGCTGCTATGTGGTATTTGCAACATTTGAGTTGGACTGCCACTTCTTCACAAATTTATCCATTTATCAAGAGAATCACCTGACAAAATAAATCTATTGCTAAGAAAAGGGAAATATGCAATTCTTATTCTTAATAAAAATAATCTCCTACATCCTAAATCTTAATATTGCTAGTGAGAGAAAAACTGAAAAATAATGAACTGTATTGATGTTTTTGCACATAGAACAAACAAGTAGAACTGTAGAAGTAGAGAAAGTGGAGGGCCTTGCCTTGCGTAGTTGTGTTGGATCAGATACAGAGTGCAGATCGATGGATTCAGAGTTTCAGACGAGTTTGTGTGCAGCCGCAGGTGCGCCGCTCGCGGCTCGCCGGATGGCCCAACGTGGTCGTTCCTCACGTCTCACGTCCAGAGTCCAGCCAAAGATCACCGACGCCGGGAGTCCGGGACAGCAAGTCTGAAGAAGCGTCTTGACTGCGGCGCCGTCCATGGTCATTGGAGAGGCATGCGTGAAGGAGCCAACAAGATCACGTAATTTGGGGATCGATCAACTAGTGCGATCAGTTAACATCAGTTAAGGGATTTTGGATTCTTCTTGCGATATGGCCCAGTAGTGGCCCAACTAATTGTTACACAAGCAGAAAAATAAGAGAATAGATGGGCCTGTGTAGTTAAACATTGCTCGTTGCCTGGTTCAACTACGTGATATGCAGACCTGGGGGTCGATGTCGTAGGAAAAACCTGTGTAGTCAAGCGACTACACAGTTATAGGCTGGCTTCGCCACTGATCCTCCTCCGAGAGCAGAATGCACTTGTTTTTTCAGTATTTATAAGAAAATTTCATATACATAATTCACCAAAATCCATCATATGACCATTTGTTAAAAAAATGCATATACATAATTCAATCATATGTAGACAACTACTTACAATCCCTCCAACATCAATCGTATGACCATTTGTTCTAAAATAATTTTAATCTCCAACTACATTCATGATGACCTAGGATTCATATCAAGAATACAAATAATATCCACAACTAGTTATTAGAGTTCATATTCAACCATATACATCATATAGAATCAACCTAAGCAATCCTAGGATAAAAACAAAGTAATAAAATAGGGTTTATTTGCACCAAATAATGCATCGAATCGAAAGAATTTTGAGTAGAACTAATTGGAGGGATTGAGAGAGCTTACTTTTCCCGTTTCGGAGCCACCTCTATCCGCAAAAATGATGGCCAAATGAAGAAGATCGGTGGGGGGAGGGGAGGGGATGAGAGAGAGAGAGAGAGCTTGTGCTCTCTGTTCTTGCGGCGCCGCGCGTCCGGTGAGAAGAAGATGGGGTCTGGTTGGTGGGTGGGCGCCACGAGCCGGCCCCACGGGCTTATAAGGTTTCAACACCTACCGCCAGAGTATACGGTAATAGGGTTACATAGCGTACCACCATGAGCTCTGGCGGTAGGGAGGACGGCAGGAGGCGGTTCCGTCTACTCGAGGCTGACGTGGATGAGTGGGCTACCGCCACTCCAGGCGGCGGTAGACTGTATTTGACTACCGCCGTGATCCCTGGCGGTAGGTAAAAGGGTCAGATCACGAAAATATTTCGAACAGGGGTCAGATCTAGCTTAATTCTGACAAAAGGGTCAAAACATGAAAATTTGCCTCACCTCGCACCACCCCTCCCTCTACCATGGCGAACCTGACTAGAGTTGTGGCTCCATGTATGCAGCGAGCTGGCTTTATCTTTGTTTTTTGTGGGCTTGTTGTACCGTGGCCTTGGGGAAACCTTATTTTTTTTCTGTGTTGTGACTTTTTGCGTGGACGCGGGTACCCCTTGAACCTTGTCTGTCTATGGTGGTTTCTTTATTCATAAAGTGGAGTGAAATCCTTTTTCAATAAGTTAAGCCAGCATGAGTACAGATACTTTCCTAGTTCTCTGGCTTTCTTGTAGTTTTTTTCGTTTTTCTCTTTTTCTTTTCCCTTTTTTTCCTTTTAAAAATTTCACAAATTTAATGAATGTTCTTTTTCTTGAATTGTTTCTCATATGCAATAAATTTGTTTGTTTTAAAAAATGTTCGGAAGGGTTTCAAAATATGTTTGTGTTTTGTAAAATTTGTTTGGAAATTTCAAAAGATATATCCATTCATAAAAAAAAATCACATATTAAAAAAACGATTCGCAATTTCAGAAAATGTTCGCATTATCCCAAAAATAATTTGGGGTTTCATATATACTTGGTTCAATTTTTTTTACACAAATTCAATAAATGCTTGCGTATTAAAAAACAATTCAGGCAATTTCCCAAAATGTTCACTTTTTTAAATTTGTTCGAAATTTCGAAATTGTTCCTGTTTTTATTTATGTTTTAGTATATTAAAATATTTCCATTATCATAAAATTATTCAGAATTTTTAAAAATATTCAAATTTAGTGCAAAAATTCAAAAATGCTTGTGGTATGGAGAATTCAAAAACGTTTTTGAATTCTTGAACTTTTTCAAATTTATGGATATTTTTGAATTCATAAATATTTTTTCAAATTTTCAAACATTATGAAAAATAGAATGTTTTATTTGTCAGGAAAAGTAAAAGCAAAGCGTGAAAAGCAGTTGACTGACCGGATCAGCTAGCGAGTGGGCCAGCCCACCATGCTAGCGATTGAGCGGGGGCTGTATGCGACGCGAGCCGTATTGCCCGCAGCGAGCAATGCATAGCAGCACCCCTGTTTCATATCAAAGAAGAAAAGCAGCACCCCTGTCTCTGGCTGGCTGGCGTGTTTGTTGTGTGTGCATGCATGCATAAATTCAGTCTTTTTCTTTTCCATGAACATGTAAACTCAGTCCCTAACGAATGACAGGTGTGGACGGATCGAGCTAGTTAGCTAGAAAGGAAGTTGCTTGCGGGAATGTAGTTTTGGAGCCCGGGGCATTGGAGGACGTTATTTTAAATAGTTTAAAAATCAAATTTAAAGCTTCAAAATATTCCAAAAAACATATGGATGTATGTTACACATGTGTAAAGTTTGCCGATGAAGTAAGTAAACATGTGAGCTGTACAAAAATAACAAAATGGTGATTTCTAAAAAGTGAATTATAGATGCACTGTTCATCTTTTGAAAATTACTAATTTTTTTTCATTGTTGTGTAACCCACATGATTATTTATTTCGGCATTAAAATTTGCACATGTGTAATATACATCCATATAAACATGTTGATTTTGATAGAATTTTTTAAAACTTCAAAAATATCATTTTGATACTATTCAAATTGAAAGCATCATTGAAGCTCGTCCTCCAACGGAACTTTTTTGGTTGCATGCTACATATACACGCATATGCATGATGCATAGTTATTTTTGCGTCCTCCGAAGAGATTCTAAGTTCAAGATCCGGCCGCCGCTCCAAAGGGTATTCTGCAATACTCCTTCCTCTTGATACTTGCAAAAATGATTTTACCGCCTCCTTAAGAGGGAGGCGCACTATATATTTTATGGTAAGAAATGAAAAGATGTGATCATGCATGCCCCTTTGATGCATAAAGATGGACTCAGTTAACTAACCGATAGTTCCTTGTGTGGCCATTGGTTTGCTAGAAAAGTATAAATGACAAGTCAAGACATAAATGAGTAGACCCTTCAAACCCTAGTTGATAAGATCAACGCATCCACCCGAAAAACATATCGTCCTCGGTGTCCTCTCCCTCCCTTTATCTTTATTTCTCCCTATTTCTCTCCCTCACTCCCTTTCACAAGCCATAGAATGTAATGCTAGCTAGCGAGGACCAGCTCTAGCTGACTGAGCTGGTGCAAACGGTGCAGACTCGTTGGTGAAAGCTCCAAATCCACCAAAATATTGATACAATGATGGCTCCTCTTCACGGGCCATATCATAAATCCGACGTTAGCTTGTGAGGACCACCCCTATGTGGTTGGGCTGGTTTGTATGGTGCGTACTCGTCCTTGGTGAATGGTCTGAAACCGTAAAAATATAGATTTATAATGTCTCAGTTGCTGCGCAAATCATCTTCATCAGTTGCTAGTTTCAACTCTAGTACTCTAATACTCTAGTCTGGCCAAGACGGCTATAGAAATTAACCCATCATTGATTGTTCTTAGTTCTGTTCTGTCTAGCTAGAACGGAATCCAGAATCCAAACATGAGACATGCCTAGCAACAGAAGTCCGATAACAACAGTGGGCTGTTGTGAATGAGGCATGTTAATTAGTGTCTCCCCTGCAGACCAAATGCAACGACCCCAAGTTAATTTCAATCCCTCAAGCCATGTGCTGAGCAAGGCGCTAGAAAATAGTGTAATAAGGTGAGCTCTTTTGTAGCTGCAAAAGTTAACAAACTAAATCTTCACTTCCCAAGTGAAATGCCGAGTCACTAAGGTTGGTTTGTCGTTGGCAAACGGCCGTCATTCTTTCAATTTGGTGGTTAAAGGTTTCGATCGACAGCTGGCCAAATAAATAGGTGTGTACTCATTGCGTCCATCCATCGGCCAGCCAAATAATTGTACTACACCAGTAATCGGTTGTGGGAGTAGGTGGCAAGTCATCTTCTTCTAATAAAATTATATCAAACCTGTCGCTAGATTATTGGCCGTCTTGTTGTACTAGCAGCTAGATCGACGGCCACTTTAGTATATGGTCTCAAATTTGTGTGAGTAGGTAGCTTAATTGTTGAAATATGGGGGTGGGCTTTAGGCCTTTCAGAAAAAATCTCTAAGGGCCCATGTAGGTGTCATGACAAGGGTGGTGGGAAGTTTAGTCCGACGCCGCTAGTGGAAAAGGAATTGGACCACCTTGTAAGGGATTCTCTTCCACATGCTATTGCAGCTTGAGAAGATAAGTGGTTCCCGCACGCTCCTCCTCCTCCTCCTCCTCCTCATCCTCATCCCGACCTGACCCGTGATCGAGCCGAGCTCACATCTATGCGCTTATTTTTGCCTGCTGCTGCCGCCTACAACTCCATCCCGTTGACGGGAGAACAGGTCTCCGAAACCCCGCCTCTCCAGATCCTGTACGGGAGAAGGGCGATTATGTTTTTGGGAAGCGACTACGCGACTGCTCGCCACTGATCCACTGCTTCCTCTACGTCTTCGTCATCACCATGTCTCAGACCGAAGCCGACCGTCTCTCCGCTGAGAAGCTCGAGCCCGACAAGAAGGCCGTGAGGACGCCGCTGCTGCCACCACCGCCGCGGCTTCTGCGTGGCCTATCGGAGGGTATAACTCGTTTATCCCACTTCTGTTTATTTCTATCTTAGCCATACTTGCGTTATGCGTAGATGTATCTGCTGTTTTTTTTGCGGGTGCGATGTATCTGCTGTTAGCGTAGTATGTGCTTTCAGCATGTTTTTAATTTTGTCAATGCCAGGCTAGTGATTTATTCATGGATTAAATTCATCGAAAAACTGTCTATTTTCTCAACATCAATCTCCATGTGCAAGCTTCCACCACGCGCCCACTGCCTGAGTATAGACAGGAAACTCACTAGGTCAACAGCTAGAGTGATAGAGAAAAAGATGGTGTCCTGTTACTGTCTTTAGGTATCCAAAGTTCAAGAAATTTCACGCCTCCACACGCTACAATAAGCACTGCATATGATGGTTGCCAGCAGAATAATTTGCAGGAAATTGAAATATTTCTTTCTTAAAAATAGTATTGTCCTGATTGACCCATATAGCTCAACGTAAAGCACACACTTCCGCCTGGATTTGAGCTTTAACTTATCTATCTTTTTTTTGCCGAAAAACTTCCAATCTATTCATCTTCAATCATGGCAGTATAGCGAATACCAGAAATAAAAGTTACATCTAGATTCGTAGACCACCTAGTGACGACTACAAGCACCGAAGCGAGCCAAGGCGCCGTCATCGCTTCTCCATCGCCGGAGCCGGGCACAACTTGTTGTAGTAGACAATCGGGAAGTCGTCGTGCTAAGGCCCCATAGGACCAGCACCCTGCATAGCAACCGCCGATGAAAAATAACGTAGATCGGAAGGATCCAAACCAAAGACACACGAACGTAGACGAACAACGATGAGATCCGGAAAGCAAATCCACCAAAGATAGATCTGCCGGAGACACACCTCCACATCGCCCACTAACGATGCTAGACGACGCCGAAAGGGGCTAGGCGGGGAGAACTTTATTCCATCTTCAGGGAGCCGCCGCCGTCTCGCCTTCCTGAGTAGGACACAAACCCTAACAAGATTAAAAAAAAAGACTAAAAACAGAGCCCTCCCGCCGGCCCTTGCCAGGATCCACCGCGCCTCCATGGCCTAGGGCCACCGGAGACAAGGCGGACCTGCGCCGGCGCCGGCGAGAGGCACGAACCCTAACTTTCTTTCTTGAAGGAGGAGGAGGAGGAGGAGGCGGAGCCCTAACTTATCTATCTACACCTAGGAACCTCCCAAACATATTCAAGACACTAGTTGGCGGAGGGGTTTTGAATGGCATAAAATAATCCAACATAGCAGATGGGCAGCGGCAATATGATTTTTTCTAAAAAAAAAATTCAAATACTCCCTTGGATCCATATTAATTGACGCTGGTTTAGTATAAAGTTAGTATACTTTATATTTTACCAATTCGTCGCTTTTCAGTTGAAGATTTTCCAGGAAATGGGATTGAGAGATCATGTGCCCTTTGCAACGCTACAAGGTGTTCCAACCAAAACAAGTACATTTTTGGATGGTTACATGTGAATGGTGGGAAGCTGTACGTAACTATTGATGTAAATCTTCTCTGCTGTCCGTCTCACATCTTATGGAAGTGTTGAGTAAGTAAATCTAGGGAGCGATGTCGATTTACAAGAGTTTCTAGGTAAGAGCACTAGGAGCGCACCATAGGTCTTATTGCCCATGCCCGATAATACATGACAATTCACTTTTCATTGTGAATTTTACCCCGTAATTAACGTCTGAGCCTGGCCTCATCTATATTCAGTGAACAGTAAATTCAAACAATTTAAAAATAATTGGCATCAAGATGCTCGAGTGCGCAGGGAGAGTGCAAAGTTTCGTCATATTTGGACATTCAACGATCTGTAGGCAAAAAAATACAAAATCGGATCCAAACAATTGTACTATTTCATAGTTTCTTTCACAGCCAAATTTTGTTGTTTTTGCCACGACCTGCTCGAATGTCCAAGCACTTTGAATTTTTGAACACATTTGGGACTCTTAGATGGCAAAATTTTTTAGATTTTTTTAATCTTTTTTCTATTTAATATGAATTTACCATTCATGCCAACGTGAATCACCTGGGCAATGAATTGCTATACTCACTTACAGTTTCCAAATAAAACAAAAAAAAAAGATATTCAGGCAAAACAATAAGGATAGTAGTAATATTTGATAAATGGATAATACTCTCTCTGTTCAATAATGTAGTACATGTAGATTTTTTAGGAAGTCAAACTTTGTCAACTTTGATATACTTTATAGTCAAAAGTATCTACATCTATATTTTCAAATTCATATCACTACATAAAACACGTGATAGACTTTAATCTTATATTTATTTTGCATTATTATTGTTGACATTTTTCTCAGAAACTTGGTAAAACTTTGTGATATTTGACTTTAAGAAAAAAAAAACTGCACACTGTATTATGGAATGAAAGGAGTAGTGTTGGTGTCCTGAATTATTGGTGCTTGCCAGGTCGGCCCGCCAAGTGATGCGCTGGGTCGAGGACTTATTGAAGACTGTTGACATGGCCATATCAACCCTGGCCCTTGGCATGATTAAGATGAAAATCTCCTGACGACTTGGCGTTCACTTTGAGCATGCTTCAACCGGCATGCATATCTTTAGAGATCGCAATTGCCCATTTGTAAACTCTAGGTACCCCCGGCGTCTAAATAAGCCATGGGGTCTGGTCCTTAGAAGGATACACATTCACCTTTGTAACGTTTAGAGCTTAGACAATACACATACAGTCTCGAGGTAGATCAATTTGTACTATGTACCCCATCATTATCAATAATAAGCAGGACGTAGTGTTTTACCTCCCCAAGAGGGCGCGAACCCGGGTAAAACAACATGTCGCTACTTTCCGTATTTCCATCTAGCTCTGATAGTCAAATTTGGCACACCCTACCCGAGATCTGCCGGATTTAGCACCGACAAGTAGTAAATACCATCCAAATCATGCCATGTAACCGTACAAGGATTACACCAGCTCATAACCATGCATCTAAGAGAGTACAATTTTAATAGAAGGCTATGTCCACAGATACATCAATGCTGACATGTAGGACACATGATAGGCATGAGGAAAGGTGGTTACACCTATCCTTGTACCTATACTACTAAGAGTTTTTAATTGAAAAGAGTGAAATGATTCATTAGTGAATAAACTCAAACTGATTTCACCTTTTAGGCCAACAATTGAAAAGATGTCAATTTAGGCCATAAACACGTTTATTCCATCAAATAAGGCCAAAACCAGTTTGGTATGGAAAAACCAGCCGTGTGGCCATCCATATCAATTTAAAACGCCAGCGTCATTGGTTGGCTAATAGAAACGAGAACATAGTTTGAAAAGACAAGGATTGTAATATATAGTCTACTGTACTTGGGGACATAACTCACTTAATGTTCTAGTGGTTAGAAACCAGCATGCTCAAGCTGGCGGCGTGTGTTCAAGTCCCAAATAATGCATGGTCTTTAATTTCTTTTCCTCCATAAGTCAATAGCTAAATTGTGAGTTTGCAAAAAGATCCCTGTAAAAACAGTAGTTCATGAGCTATCAATGGTACGGTGACCTGGCACCCATGTGACCTGTTTTTTCCAATCCAAACTTGTTTTGGCCTTATTTGATCGTATAAATGAGTTTATGGCCTAAATTGATCATTTTTCTAGTTGTTGGCTAAAAGCGTACAATTAGTTCGCGAGCCCGTAGATTTGTCTCCTCTCCGCCTGCTGCATGGGCGACCGATTGCGGGGATGGGATTCTTGGTGTTCCGTTACGGCTAGTAGATAGGAAGGGTTTTAGTCCTCGCAGGGGTGGTGTACAGATGGATGGCAGCGCTTTTTGTTCGAGTCAATCTTTCGGGCTTCGATCATCCTCAAGTTCGTTCATTGGGATGAATTAGAAGGAGCTCCGGCGTAGATTCCTGGCAGCTCTCCAGGGCGGCGAGACTACAATTTCTCGTCATGCGTATACAATGGCTATATTTGATATGAGGATCTTCATATCCATTTGAGGTTTGCACGGCGACGACTGCAGCTCTAGGGCGCTGGTCCTCAGGGGCACGTGTACAATGACTTCCCGACTGTCATCGACAAGGTTAGACTGGCTCCACTATGAGAGCGGCAACAGCGGCACGTCGGCGGCTCGTTCTGACGGCAGCAATGGTCATTCGATGGTCCATGGACCTTGATGTCATTTTTAATATGTTTGAGGTGCTTTGTACTTCCGATGAATCTATATAATAGACCTGGTCTTTTCGCAAAACGAAATACTCCATCTCTTGTTGAATAGACACAATTCAAGATGGCAATGGGGCACCGAC
This sequence comes from Aegilops bicornis, assembly GCA_021605145.1. Taxonomy (NCBI): domain Eukaryota; kingdom Viridiplantae; phylum Streptophyta; class Magnoliopsida; order Poales; family Poaceae; genus Aegilops; species Aegilops bicornis. The sequence goes on from JAHIAL010000055.1 coordinate 1,731,661, forward strand.
ACCTGCGTGCTTTCACCCTATTATGGGAAGGGATGGTCCTATTTCTAACCCCACAGGGATGCTACTGGGTACATTATAAAACCCGGCATTGTTCGCTAGTTTAAACCCGTATCAGTAGTATCCGAACTCGAAACCTGACATTCCTGTCAAAATACGTAGCATGCTCATCTTTGTTGCTGAAATAGGCTATTGTATTGTGCTGAAATATGATCTTTTTGGCTGCTATTATTACTGAAATGGGCTATTGTGTTGTGCTGAAATATGCTCTTTTTTGCTGCAATGATGTTGACTAAACATACTATTGTGTTGTGCTGAAATTTGCTCAAGTTCTGCTACTGAAATATGCTCCTTTTTGTTGCTGAAATATACTATGTTTATTACTGCAGAAATTTGGCCAAGTTTTGTTCCTGAAATATGCTCCTTTTTTTTGCTGAAATATACTATGTTTATTGCTGCTGAAATGCTATTTTTTATGGCTACTATTTATTTCATGTTGTTGCTGCTGAAATATACAAAGTTTGTTACTTAAATATGCTGATTTTTTGCAGCTGCTACTGCTGTAATATGCTTCTAGTTTTTCTTTCAAAAACTGTCCCCGTGCACACGAATGGGGACAGGGATGTGCTTGCGGTTTTCTCACGGAGATGGGTTTGGGCAAGTAAAACCCGGTGGATTTCGTCCCCCGTTGCCAAGTTGAGACACAATACAGGAATAAGGCTCACCGCTTGGTATAAAATCAAGGACTTGACAGCGAGCATCAACACTTGCTAGCTTGCTCGCTCGCTCCTACCGCACCAGAACGCACCACCAAATTAGTTGCAAGTTGCAACACGGAAGCAAGCAAGAAGCCGAGAATTAAGATAGTATGGCGGAGTTTGCGCTTGGGCTGACCAAGACGGCGGTGGAGGGGGCTGTCAGCAGTGTCAAGTCGGCGTTCGAGGAGGAGGCGAAGCTCAAGGTGCGGGTTGCAGAACGACCTGGTGTTCATCACCGGTGAATTCGAAATGATGCGCTCCTTCCTTAACGCCGCCAACTCGGAGCACACCAAGAATGAAGTCGTGCGGACCTGGGTTAGGCAGGTCCGCGACCTTGCCTTCGACGTGGAGGACTGCATCGAGCTCGTCGTCAACCTCGACGACAAGCCCACCTGGTTTTGGCGCCTGGTACCATCCTGCATATGGAAGGCACCGCCGCTGCCCCTGGACGTTGCGGTCATGGAGATACAGCAGCTCAAGATGAGGGTGGAGGATGTCAGCCAGAGGAACACCCGCTACAACCTCATTAGCGACTCAGACTCTGGGCCCAGCTCTGCAGTTACTACTGTGTCCTCTCCGGTGGTTGACCTCAAGCCGGCCACCGCCTACAGCAGTGCAGCGTCAGCATTCTGCATATTAAAAGAGGTGTGGGAGGCCTCTGGTAAGCATCGCGGCATGGGCAGCCTCAAGAAATTGATCTTAAGCGAAGGGACTGCCCTTCAAGTCATCTCCTTATGGGAAAGCCCGGGAAGTGCTGATCTTGGGGCGACGCTCGTTATCAGGGAGGCGTCAAATGACCCAGAAATCTACCAAGACTTCACCATCCGTGCTTGGGTCAAGCTGATACATCCTTTCAGCCCTGATAAGTTCCTCAAGAGCTTGCTCACCCAGTTCTATGCTACCTCCTCTCACCAATCAATTAACTTCCGGACAACGGTTGGACCCCGTCAAACAAAGACCGAAGAGCTCATGCAACAGGTGAGAGAGCATAGGTATCTAGTCATCCTGGAAGACGTTTTCACTGTGGCAGAGTGGGAAGTCATCAGAATGTACTTACCGGATACTAAGAAGGGCAGTCGGATCATCGTATCAACGCAGCACTTGGGGCTTGCACTATCCTTCACGGGAAAGCCCTACCAAGTATCAGAGCTCATACAGTTTTCTCATGATCAATCCCTTTGTGCCTTTTTCAGCAAGGTATGTATATAAGCCCCGGAACAAGATCAACTACTTTCTGAAAAAACAACATAGCATTTCGTATTAAGTTTCCCTAATTATATAGTTATGCTAACAGCTGCGTGGACTCTTGACCTGCAGGATTGTGGACACAATGGAAACGAACACGGTAATGCTTCTCGCTTTTTTTCCAACAGAAAAGAAGAGGCACGTGACTGGGCCAGCAAATTTCAACTTGTTGGCCGTCAGATTGAGGCAGCTGTTGAACTATCCGAATATTTACAACGTGATGGTGGTGTGTTATGTGTATCGGGAATCACTGGTGTTGGGAAATCAACTATCGTCAGAAGTGTGTACTACAACAAAATACTTGGTTTAGGGCACGGTTATACTCTTGCAAATATAACACATATGTTTGGTTTTGGTGACAAATTTTCAAAATTCAGCTGGGTCAATGTGCCACATCCATTCAATTTGATGGAGTTATGTTGGCGCTTACTTGTTGATTTTTATTCGGATGATCTTGAAGCCAAAGAAGATGCATTAGTTTGTATCGTTGATGGTACCCAAGGTCCCATTCAGGGGTGTCGTAATTTTTTACAGAAAGAATGCTTGCTTGTTATTGATGGCCTCTGCTCTACCCATGACTGGAACTTGATAAGAGATGCCCTCTTACCCGATACTACAAAAGGCTCAATTATTGTTATTACAAATGAAACAAATGTGGCCAACCATTGTGTACCTGATGAAAATCGGGTGGTCAACGCCAAGGGTCTGGAACCTGATGCAACATTTCGTCTCTTCAGGAAGGTATGCCATTCTAGTTATATTTTTAGAAGAAATACATCGGACATCTGGTAGTTATTAATTATACCTATGTAACATGTGCTAATTCCCTATAATCTTGATCTTCTATAGTAGCAAAATACTACTACTTTTTCATTTTGAGTATACTGATAAACTGTTTTTAAGATACCCACCAACTAAAATAGTATTAGAAGCATGCCCATACTTCTTAGAATATTTGAAAGTTGCATTCATATTTGTACATATAATCGTGTATGTCAAGGACGCTACACACACTACCTGAAACGTTCTAAATTATACGAAAACATTGAAAGTCTGCCACCACCACCGCCCTCTGAAAAATTATAATCATATATGAACACAACGTAATGTTTTTCCTTCATGCTGTATGTTATATATAGAAAGGTGTTCTGATTTATGCTCAATTGTAGGTTTAGCTTTTTGGAGTTTTTAAAATTATTCCTCGCTTATTTCTTCATAACAATCCCAAAACACATCTTCCTCTTTGATGATTTCACTAACTTGAGGGCTCCTATTGAAGGGTAATTATCATACGCTGTAATACACTGTATGGCCCAAAATGGGTCCTATTCCTAGTTTGCTACCTTTTTCAGGTAGTCGATGGCTATTCACAGCTACCACCTTAATCCAAAGAACCAATGCTTTATTTCTGTCTTAGTGAATCCCAATTCAACACTAAAAGTATGTTGATTCTTGCCCAATAAATGCAGACTTTTTCATTAAATACCGTGTATTTGATTCCATTATCATTATCATATGATAATACTATATTTTATTATTTTATTATTATTTATTTATTGTATTATAGCTTAATATTAATTCGACATTATAGATATATAGAATAGAAGAATCTTGGTTTGTCAAGTTTCGTGATTATATCATGATCTATTTCCATTCAGCTCTATCTTTTTTAGAAAAAAATATGGTTGGATCAAGGTAAGTAAAGCTACAATCCAAATCTCATACAATTTCGATGATTGCCTCACAATAAGCGCATGTACTTCTTAGTATTGAGCATTGACGGGGCTCTGTGAAGTTGCTAGCATAGTTCTGGAGACACCCTAGATTGTCTTCTTCAAATATATCACTCGATCTTACACTAAGCTTCTTACTTCCAGGATTGGAATCCAGAACTAGCAAATAAAATAAAACGCCTATGCGTTGAACTAAAAATGTTTTTGTTATTTTTATTGTCTAAGTAATGCAGAAAAGTAAACTAGTGTAAATAAAAGAACTATGCAAAATAAATAACAATTAAGGTAAATAGTTATATTGTGAAACCTATGACCTAAAAGGTTTTACCCTATGGCAACGCCGCCAGAAACACTTGCTTGTTTCTCACACTTGGAAGCAAGTTGTTGCCCTCCCCCCTCCCCCAAGTGTAAGGGTTTAAACTAAGTGGCAAGTTTTCCCTCGGTGAGAAACTAAGGTAACAATCCGTGGAAACAATGTTTCCAAGACCAATGATTAGCCCTGCAACACAATTATAACTTTCTGTGTACCCAGATGTTTTAGCGAGTTTATCACCCTCACTAGCTTTGCAACACATCAAAACTAGAAGTTCAAAATCGGGAGAAGGGGAGATTCGACTTGATATACATATTATTATTCTGCAACTAGTTGCACAACGTCCTACATACAAGATCAACCTAGAGAATGTCGTGCTTATGTTCCCTAGTTCTTTTCATCATTTCCACAATAAAATAATCATCATGTCAAACAAGGCAAAATGTTGCATTTGTAGAATCATGACAAAACATTTTATTATGGACAATCCCTCCTTAGATAAATTGGTCACGTTTGTAGAATTAGACAGATGAAAGAAACTTTTGAATCAATGATGAAGGATCAAGGATGGTAATGAGAGGATTGCATAGGATTCTACTATATTTTACGAATTAGTTAAATTTAATTAGGAAAATAGAGAATTATAATTAAAAGATACGGCTCGCAACAAGATATCTCAAGACCAACAAGATAGGGATCGTCCGAGCTCACTCACTAGGGGCAGGCCTTGAGGTTATCTTCAACCTTCACAAACTTTCCTAAAGCTAATTCACAACCTTGGAAGTTTTCGGTGACTCCACTCATCTAGGATATATTCCTTAGAAACCCAACACACACTAACAAGATACACAAGACTCGGGGAGGGGGACTAGGGTTCCTCTTTTTTTCCTTGTCAAACCAAATAATTGTTGGTTGTAGAGGGAGGGAGGGAAGCTCAAAGTGGTCAACAATGGTGTAAATGTTAGATCTAGTTGTTTCCTCCTCCTGGAGAAGAAATGAGATCTTTTATATGGGACCCAAGTTCTGCCTGTTACTCCGAGCTGAACATAAGGGTTCAACAAGAACCGGAGAGCCACCCCCCCCCCCCTCTCGTGATCAGGTCCGGATGTTCCTACATACTTTACCTAGAAACTTGAGAGTTCTAAGAGTATTGTCGGGACTATGTCTTAGAGTATGTGCCATCATTTTTCAATCATTGTTTGCTTGTTGCTCCCCCAACCATGCTTACTTTTTGTCGTGACTAATACTTATTCATATGGTCATCTATATCATTAGTTTAGTAATCATCCATCATTAATCATTATCACCAAAATGACTTGGGGGTAAGATGTCTTTTTCTGGAAGCAAAATTGATTCACCCGAGTTGGTTCCTTATAAACCAGGTTAAACCAAACTATGATGAGCATGCCTCGGTATAACACAACCTACAATAAAAAGGTTTAAGGTTCAATATAGGGTCTCTTCTATGTTACTACAACCAAATCACCAATAGTAAACAAAAAATTTATGTAAGCCTCAAATATAATCGTAATGTATAAATATGCTCTTGCCATTACTAAAAGTGTTAAGCATTTCATCTCTTTCCACATCACATAATCATCAGCTTTTATTGTAACCGCGGTAAGTATCTTTGAAGAGAACGAAATAGAGCTAGAAATTTGTAATCGCCAACTTTTAATGTAGGAGAGACCAAGAATAGTCTATATGAATCTGCTCAGATAAGATGAGTACGAAAATAGAGATGTCAATGTTGTCATCAGGTTTTCATGTGTGAAAGATCATGAATACTACGTATTTGTCTTGATAAGACGAGAGAGAATGCTAGTCTAGACAGGGTCTACGACTGACAGAGTACATGGAGTGAACATAGGCTCGTCTATATGGGGTCTATGAGTCGCTCGGTTCTTGGAGTGAACATAGGCTACTCTAGATGGGATCTATAAGGCTTGGCGAGAGTTCTGAGTGTGTGTCCTATCTAATCTTCCCAAAACTCAATGATTATGTATGCTAGCTTCATTGCATGATTTGGGATTCAAAATTCAGTGCGATATCAGAGCTCGATGTATTGGCCATTAACATAAACCTTCTTATATATAAAGTCGTAGTGCCAAGTCATGTCAGTCAAGGAGTTTCTTTGAGTAGGACTTTGTTACCCTTACATACTTATTTGAAGCTTACTAGTATCCTCCATGGTGCTTTACACATCTACCTAGATTCCTTTATGAATATGATTGATTGCTCCGAACAGTGGCGGAGGACGAAAAACAATTAAGGTGGGGCGGACCCTTCACATACATGGCCGCGCTCGCCCAGCCGGCTCCGGACAGCAACGCCGTCGCTGCTCACCCACAACTAAGCCCTATCCAGCCTCCGTTGCTTCCGCGGTCTGCTTGTCGTGGTTGCAGTCGATGGCTCTTCGTTTTGGTCGCGGACTAATACTGTCGTCGATGGATGCGTAGTCGGCTCGGTCAATTAGTGGGCAATAAATGCCCAGGTAAATAGGAAGTAGAAGGACGAGGCCCAAGTTTTTTTTTAAGAAATAGGACGAGGCCCAAGTAACTTCGCCCAAGCCTCACCAGCGACCATGCCCTCACCAGGCCGTAAAGTAGGAATTAGCAGGATGAGGCCCAAGCCTCACCAGCGACCCCATGCCATCACCAGGCCGTAAAGTAGGAATTAGCCGGACGAGGCCCAAGCCTCACCAGTGACTGGATGCATGCGTATATAAAAATCAAATGCAACGCACCGGTATAAAAGGTCACGCGCCAGATCAAGGTAGGGCGGACGCCCGTCCTTGCCCTACCGGGTCCTCCGCCTGTGGCTCCGAATATCTAGAATGTTCCTTAGGGCATAGTATATGGATATGTGCATTATGAGGCTGATTGGTTTGCTACCAAATTTTGGCATTGCCAATATTTGGCAAGCCAACATTTGGTAAAACCAAAAGTTGCCAACATTTGCCAACCTTTTGTGAGATTGACAACAGAAATTAGTATGCAACCAATCTGTAGCCAACATTTGGCAGTTGCCAAAATTTGGCATGCCAACTTTTGGCAACAAAACGGTTAGGCTCTATATATGGTTGTTTCGTACTACACAACATCAGTTTTTTTTCAAAGAACTAAGCATCGACATTGTTGGCAGGGGCGGAGATAGGACCTAGGTAGTCATGGTCATAGCGTCAGGCCCAGACCCAAACTCTCATTTAAATCTTGAGTAATCATAAGATTTCTTAATTATTATGAACATACAAAGCTTGGCAAGTCTTGCATGCTCTCGTGCTGGATTGTCACCTGCTGAAGGGTACTGGACCAGTACTATTGTGTGTGGGTTCTTCTGCCTACTGAAAAGTTTTTATTCTACCAAATATTAAGGGGTAAAACAAAATTTTACGAAAATGAAATTCATGGAAAAAATAGTAAAATCATTCTAGATGACATACCAAATGGCATGGTTAAATTCTGCTTGAAAAGCCATCAGAGGCTTGTTACAACTACAACAAATAATATCCTTATCCTACAATTTGATTTTACATTCAAACATAAAATTTAATTTTGACGTTTTCTAAATTGAGGTTCTGTGCGTGTTGTATTTAATTGGTTGATTTATTTCAGGTAGCTTCGGGTGGCAAGCGGTTGAATCCCAAGGAGATCGAGGTATCAAAAATTACCCTGGCCAAGTGTGGAAGACTTGCCGGAGTAATAGCTGTTATTGGCGAACAGTACAACGCAGCAGGCAGGCAAATTTATTGGTTGGAGGACTTAAATAATAACTTTATGGGCAGGTTGGAGACAGGCTCAAAATTCCAGAGTTTAAGGGGTCTATTCAGTTGGATGCAGACCTACTTTGATGCGTGCTCAGATGCACTGAAGCCATGTATTTTCTATCTCTCTGTCTTTCCTGCCGACTACAATATCAGGAGAAGGCGATTGCTGATGCGGTGGATTGCTGAGGGTTATTCCCGGGCTAAGTTTGGATTGACCGCACTGGAGGATGGGGAAATATTGTTCTCTGAACTTATCAAGTTGAGCATAATCCAAGAAGAACAAAGCAAATTTGAATCAATAATTAAAGAGCTCCGACTAAGCGTCAAGGTGGACGTGTTCCAAGTCAATGGTTTCTTCCATGGATACATCATGTCGCGGCAGATGGAAGATAACCTTGTGTTTGAATTGGAGGGGCGTTGCACTCCCAATTTGAAATACGCAGGACAACACCTGACCATAAGGAGCAGCTGGGACAGAGATGAAATTGTATTCAAGAGCCTGGACATGTCACGGCTACGGTCTTTGACAGTATTCGGGAAGTGGAGGTCATTCTTCATTTCCGAGAATATGAATATGGGACTGCTTCGGGTGCTGGACCTGGAGGATACATCTGGTGTAACAGATGGCGACCTTGAGCAGATCGGCAAGCTTCTGCCTCGCCTCAAGTTCCTCTCTTTACGAGGCTGCGAAGATATTACTCATCTGCCGGATTCATTTTGTGGCTTGAGACAGCTGCAGACTTTGGATGTTAGAAAAACTTCTATCATAAAGCTTCCAGCAGCTATCATCAAGCTTCACAAGCTGCAGTACATCCGTGCAGGCAAGTCTGTCATTGCTCATAAACCATCGGCTGCCGAAGGGGGGGACAACCCAAGCCTATCAGCTGCGGAAGGGGACAACCCAAGTCGGTCGGCTGCAGAAGGGGACAACATAAGCCTACCAGCATCAGATTCAGATGATGTCGACTGTATACAAACATCATTAGAAGCCAACAATGACATGGTCGCAGACGTAGTAACAGTAGCAGCGATGAATGATGGAACTAGAACAAGCCGGTCAGCAACAGATGAGAACCGAACATCAACAGCACTAGCGCAATGGAAGACAAGGGCAGGTGGCTTGGTGGAATCCTATTTGTGCAGCTGGTTGTCCAAGAAGAAGAAGATGGAGACTGATGTTGAGGTTCCTGCCGCAGGTATTGGTAATCTGACGGCCTTACATACTCTTGGTGTCGTGAAAGTAAATGGTACACGTGGGAAGGCCATCCTCAAGGAGATGAAGAAGCTTACCCAGTTGCGCAAGCTCGGGGTGTCTGGAATCAGTCATAAAAACTTTCAGGGTCTGTTTTCGGTCATCTCAGGTCACGGCTATCTTGAATCCTTATCGGTGCATCTTGACAAGGAGGAAACCGTTGCAGCAAATTTCTTAGGTGACATGTTGTCCGACCTACCCAAGACCATTAAGAGCCTTAAGCTGTACGCAGCAGATGGGAGAGCACAAGTATCACCTGGCTTGATCAAGCATCTTCGCAACCTCAGGAATGCTCAGGTTGCATTGACAACATCAACTCAAGAGGAGATAGCAAGCATTATGGAATTGCCATGCCAGCTTGCATTTCATGAGTTTTGTGTCAAGCCGATTCAAGATGGTGAGCTTCGTTATGGTTGTTGGGCGAGGAGCAGACTATATAGTGGAGGCTTCAAAGCCGGCACAGTCCTTAAGGTTGATTGCGGCCGCTTCAGGTTGGGGCTACATTTTGGAAAATTTATACCAGAATATGTGGAGGTGCTGGTGGTTCACTGCTCTACCACTGAGGCGTCTCTGGAGGTCTCCGGGCTAGGGGAATTACAGAAACTCAAGGAAGTGTGGCTCAAGGGTTCCTACAGCGAAGCAGTCAAGCAACACTTGCAACAGAAGGTTGAAGAGCAACCGGCGTGGAAGGGAGTTGTGTTGAAGCTGGAGGACCAAGCACATCCGTGCTGATTCGTTTCCATTTCTTTTCTTACTTTTTCTTCTGTATGTGCTGGCGTATTACATACTCCCTCCGTTCCAAAATAGATGACTCAACTTTCTACTAAAGTTAGTCAATGTTTTAAATAGCAGGCTATTGCCAAATAGCGGGCTATTTGTACATGGGACCATTTAGCGGCACCTTGCTAAAAAGGCTATATAGCGGGTTATAGCGGAGCTATAGCCGGCTATTTAAAACTTTAAAGTTAGTACAAAGTTGGGTCATCTATTTTAAAACGGAGGGAGTATCTGTCATTAGCACCCAACAATCTGCCAGATACATTGAACACCGAAATGCGTCTTGCTTCTTTCGTTGGGTTCTTCTACTTGTTCATATTTCTTGGTAACAAACAGAGTATCTCTGCGTACGTATATGTGTATGCCATGTATGCATCTTCCTTGGATAAAAAGGTGCGTACAATTTGAAGCTAGCTGAGTACAACACCTCGATTGATTTATTTGTACTCAAAGTCAGTAGTCGCTAGGCCCTTTCACATGGCATCTTCTGTATTATTGTGTGGAGATATGGGACGTGTTTGGTTGCTCGCATACAACCAAACTAAGCCCACGCGGTATGAAAATGGCCTGTTTAGTTGTCTGCATTCACTATTTGGTTTCCATATCATGGACCTTAAAGCACGTTCGGGCCACGCCCGCTGGGAACGGTCGATTCACTATGAGCAAGCCAACCCAATTGCACGAATAGAGCTGCAAACTGGCACCCGTGAATGGATCGATTGTGACATGGCTTGGCTTGGTTTGGTTTCTTACAGCAAGTGGGAATCGGAGGAAGCGTGCCAGGGAAGCCATGGTGCCGTCGCTGCCGGCCAAGGAGGAGTACATCAGGCTGCTCGTGCAGCAGTCAGCGCCCACAACAACAGGGCCTCCGGCCTGCATTGGATGAGCAGCAGCCGCAGATGAAGCAGCACATCGATGAGGTCAACAAATTTGTCTAGGACCAGTCCTTGCAGCCGCAATCGAGCGCGAACCCGATGCCGCCAAACCGCTTCGGCGCCACCACCGTCCACCGCAATCGCCATGACATTGTGTAACTCCGTGTGTTATTGGTAGCTGTTAAGTCTTAATCATATCCCATGCAGGCAACCAAACAATGTGCGCTAGTATGAGCACGCCCAATGCCAGCAACCAAACATAGTGTGTAGAGGCGTTGCTACGATGCAGGAAGAGAGGAAAAAGGCAACCAACCAATGAACATAAAGATGTTGATTTTTTGTCTGCATATGCTCAGCCAGGCCCAACTGAGGCAAATATGCAAATAGGGAAAAAACGATGTAGGTAACCAAACACACGGAAAATATCCTATGGAGGCTAGGTTAGGTGCACCCCCTTATCTAGCCATCTCTGCATGGCGATTCGAGCAAGAATTTTTCTCTTTTTTGTTTCTTCCAAATAAAACAACATATGAACTTAAAACTTTGCAAGATAGCAAAACATTCTTACTACAATGAGAGAAAAAACTTTCAGATTTTTTCATCCATCATAAGTATTAAAAATAGCATTTTTAATAAAGAAATCTCATTTTGCGTATTAATATCCGTCAAAAAAATCTATAAGCCTTTTCTTTTATTGTACTAAGATTATTTTGCTATCTCTTGCAAAGTTTGAAGTTCATATGTTGTTTTATTTGGAAGTAACAAAATAAAAAAAAAATTACGCATTAAATTAATTGTGTAGCACGGATCTCAAAGCTATATTGAAGGGTATAGATAGAGGTATTCATAAGCCTAAGCTCTAAAAGTCGGCGTCCCTAAACGCACCCTTACTAGCACGTTATCCCGATGCGAATCGCGAAGAGACGCATGGCATCGATGCGGTGGGTTCAGCTGCCGCTGCGTCCAGCGTTGCTCTTCTCCTACGTAGTTATTTAATTATTTAATTTATGTCGGCATTGGTGTGCATGACAATCAGGTGTCATTTGTGCGAAGGATTTTCTTGCTGCTCGGTTGCCTCTTGCCTCAATTATTGACTGATCTGTGAGTGCCTCATGCTTACTGACATTTTCTCCACTTCAGTTAGATACATACTGCCCCTAGAGCTTATTAATCCTAAGTATGGTGTTACTTCAGATTTGTAGATCAATCTCATCGGAAGCAACTGATCAAATTGGACAAAAGATGCGGATGATTCAGGCAGTCTTCCGCCACTGCAACTGCCACCCAAAAAAATGGTATCAAAGTTTTACTGTACCGATGCCAGAAGTAGCTGAACCACTACCGGACTCGCACTCTATGCCAACAGCCACGGGCTGTCGGCATAGGTCTCTTGCCGTCGGCTTAGCTCTATGCCGTCGGTAGCCGTCGGCATAGATTACGTCAGCGTAGTCTTGTCGGACCGTCGGCATAGAAAAGCCGTCGGCATAGACAACTATGCCGACGGCCACCGTACGGCCGTCGGCATAGAATCGCCGTCAGCAGTGATTTTCACGTGACTGCAACGGACGGCGCCGTCAAACGTGCTAGCAAGCCACGGGCTGCCACGTGGCAGAGGTATGCCGACGGCCAAGCCGTCGGCATAGATTTGATCTATGCCGATGGCTTGGCCGTTGGCATACCTCTTCCACGTGGAAGACTCTGGGAGGTCACATCAGCAGGTCTATTCTGACGGCAAAGCCATCGGCATAGACCTGGCACGTGGCAGTCACTAGGACTTCTGGCTTTGCCGTCGGCATAGATCTGTTCTGTTTTTTTCTCTGTTTTTTCTTTTTCAGTTCATTTTGACAGCATTTCAAAGCAGAAAATATATGATAATGCAGAAATATGACAGTTCATCACATCTAGGTACTCAAGATCATCATCATCACCTAAACATACTCAAGTTCATCATCTAAAGATCATCATCATCATGGCAACATACTAAAGATCATCATCTAAAGAAGATAAGGTATCATCATCACGACGGCCACATGCACGGGTATCATCATCTACATCAGGCAAGACCCCCCCCTCCAAAACCACCACCGCCAAGACCACCTCCGCCAAAACCGCCACCGCCAAGACCAGGACCACTCTGCCAAATCGGAGTGAGTGGGGTCGACGTAGCAGCAGTCGGGCCACCGGTCCCCTACATGTTTGAGAGAAGATTCTAATGGTAAATATGATATGATAGTGTTGAATGAACGAGAACTAGTTTGTCAGTAGTTAGGCAAATCTAACCGGACTATCACCGCCTAGTGCCACCCATTCATCGAACGTGGGAATGTGTGGGGGTTCTCCCGCAGGTGGTGGTGGGGGTCCAATTTGTGGTGGCTTCGTGCGGTTAGTCCAAGACGCCAACATAGCCTGGATGTTAGTTAAACAAGAAAACTAGAAGGTCAGAAGGAATGAAAGTGCAAATTTTAGCTTGGTTTTAAGAGGGCAAAACTAATCGTCATTGCTTGATGGTTGTCATCATCGTTTGCCTTCACTCGTTTCAAGTACTCCCGCACCTCAAGATTCCTATGCTCGACAAAGGCCTGATATGCCTACAAAATTTAGGTTGTTTCTAAGTGGGCAGTGCTGAAAATAAACTGATAAAGTTAGAGAGAAAGAAGATAAGGGGGAAGTACTTACATCATGCTGGCGGGCTAAGGGAGGCTGCGAACGCCCCTTACTCTCTAACGGGCTCGGGTTGGTAGCTCGAAGCCGTGTGTACGAGACCGAAGGAGTGATCAAGCCATCGAAACATGGATCCGGCCATGGGACTTCCCCTGGATGGCCACCACCGCTGTGTCGTTGATCTGAGACTAGACGACGTCAGGAACATCCGGACGCAACTTCTCAAACTGCTGAGTGTAAGACTCCAGGTGCTCCTCAGTCTTGCCGCAGTACTTGCTCTCGTCGTCCTTGCGATCACTCCGCTCGCGGGCCAGCTTCCACGACTCAATGTCTAAGAGCGGCCTCTTCAACTTGTCCTCCTACAACGTCAAACAGAAGTTAGCCATACATCAGAACATTACGGTAAAGAAGAACAGAAATGCATCATGCATATAGATATACCTTCATGGCCTTGAAGCCCCAATGGTTCATGTTTCCTTGGGCGTGTGTCCCATCTTTTCCACGGTTTGCCCGGGCCTTGATGCTCTTGGCAGCAAACTCTGCATCGTCGCCAAGCCACCTATCCATTAAACTCGCCCATCCATCATCCTTTCCATAGCACCAACGAGGAACAACCTATGCAAATTTTGGAAGCATCACAAGTGAGCACGAAACATATTATTGAATGCTTCAAACAATGAAAAGTCAGTAATAGTTACCTTCATGAACTGCTCCCTGCTCAAGGTAAGTCGTTGCCTCTGCGCTTGAGTTTTGGTCATCTTTTGATGAAGGTAGTTGTGGTAGTACTGTGAGACGGCAACCCAGTAGCACCTCGTGACAAAGAATCGACAAGCTTTCTTCTTTGCAGCCGCCAGCAAGACCACGTCGGCTCTTGCCTTGTGCTCGTCAAGAACTTTATAGAGTTGCTGCAATCATGCTTAAAACCAGAAGAAAACAAGGCATGAGTTGAGTGATTCAGTGATAAACTATGAACGAAACTGAAGCCAAGTGATTTAGAAGAGAACTTACCCAAAATTTGGTGATCACGGCCTTAGCGGCCGTCCCGTAATCCACGTGGTTGTAAGCCTTGTAGTGGGCCCAACTCGTGGCCAAAACCCGCAGCTCCGCGTCCGTGTCTGGCCGCGGGCAGAATAGGCCCGGCCAAAACTCTTTCAACAGGACAGTGATAAGGCCTTTCGGTTTATGGCCCTTTCCGTGAAGGATCCAGTTCCTGCAAAAGAATCAAAGGATTGGCATGTGTACATTAAGAAAATGTTGTCTTGTGTTGAAAATATGATTGTGAGGAACTTACTCAGTCCCCGCATGTTCAATGAGCCACTTGTGCGCCTCGATAGAAGGTGGTGTAGGTACTCCGGCACCACCACACAGCCACCCCTTCGGAGCACCGGCGGCAAGTCACCCCAGAACTCGGGGTCATCCTCCCCTCCACCACCCTCCTCGCCCTCCTCCTCCTCACCCTCCTCGACCTCCTCTCCTCGGCCTCCTCCTCCTCGCCCTTCTCATCTTCGGCCTCATCCTCCTCGCCCTCAGGAACATATTCCTCCTCCTCATACTTAGAAGGTGCCTCAATCTAGGAGGGCACCGAAGAAGACCCCCATATTTCGGACACGGCCAAGAGTTTTTTGACCCGGGTGCCTCTCCCCCACCTCCGCCTCGTCTAGGGGCTCTCTCCCCACGCCCTCCTCCTCTAGGGTCTCCTCACCCGACCCCTCGACCTTCCTGTGAGGTGTCATCCTCCAAGAGGTCGAGAGACCTGTGGGCTAAATCCACTACGAGTAAGTCCTTTGCATTTGCTGAGGAAACTGGCGCCGCTGGACTTGCCCATGATTAGCAAACCTACATTGAGAAGAGAATAAACAATTAGTAAGGATATCAAATAAACAAGCATACGGAAAAGAACATTAATAACAGAAAAGCACATTAAGCATACAAAAAAGAACATTAATAACAGAAGAGCACATTAAGCATACTATTGTAATCTACCTAATCATCATTAAAAGAACATACATTTTCTAGAACCCATATGAATCATCACTATTGTAATCTATTTGTCGACCGATCTTATCATCACTATCACGCATATTTCCTTCGTTGTCTGACGGAGGTGGAGGCTCTTCCTCATCGTCAGTGTCTTCATTTAACATTTCAAGCATTATTATGTCTCTTTGATTCACAACTGCCTCACCATCAATCCATGTGTTGTCGTCGTTTGGGCTAGGTCAACATAACCCAAGTATTCATCCTCCTTGTTTCGGACCACGTCAGCATGTTGCTCTTGAATGAACACTCCCTCGTATGTCATGGGGTTTATGTTGTAGAAATCATCATCGTTCGGGTCTGGTAGCTTACCATGTGGCGACACCTTGAACACAACCTCCCAACCCTTTAGATACTCTTTCTGGCATGGGTAAGGCAGATAATATACTTGTGTGGCCTGGGTAGCGGCGATAAAGAGATCATCTCCGGCATACACGGTTAATGGTTTAATTTCAACTAAACCAACAGAAGGCGTATGTCTCAGACCCTTTTTGGGGTCGAACAATTGGCATTTGAACACAGTGAAACATAGGTGTTCGCGGCCACGTTTGAATGTAAGCTCGTATATTTTTCCTACTCTTCCGTAGTAATCTACTTTATTATTTCCTTCTGTGAAGACTCCGGTATTTGTAGTTTTGGGATCAGGCCGTCTGTTCTGGTGCTCGGTACCCATTCACATCATACTTTTCGCATGTCATGATGACAGGGTCAAAACCCATGGAAACCCATCTCAATTCTTCATCCATTGATTTGTTCGGATCATTTCCCTACAAGTTTAATTGAAATTACAGGGTGCATGAGTTTAATTGGAATAGCAGGGTGTAATAGGTAATAGGGAAGTGTGGAAATTTACTTTCTCCATGAACCACGCAACAAATTTTTTTCCTTCCATCAGCACCCTTCCGGAGAAGAGCGAGTGCCTCCTCTTCAGTAGGAGTGCCTCCTCAACGATTCGACTACAATAAGAAAAGCGGTATAAGAACTAGGCAAAGTGAACATAACCAATTGACTAAAAGAATGGTGCAAAGGTATTACCTCATCCACTTATCCTCAACTTCCTTAATGTTGTGCAAGATATAGAGCATGACATCCTCCCACTCATCTCGTGGCATGATATAAGGTGTCGAGCATCCATCCCTGCCACCTTGCCCGATGAATAGAGGCAACTTGGGTTTATACTTGGGTTCTTCTGTATTCTATCGAGACACCTTATTATGCAGCGTGGAAACATGGTCCTGATAGTACGTCAGTCTCCGAGGTCTCGCCACCTACTCTAGGATAACTGCCTCAGCTATGGAAGCTTCAATCTTAGCTTTGTTTCCACATTTCTGTCTCACATGCTTGTTCTGTCTGGCCGTACTGCCAACTATTCTGCACAGGGCTCCCCAACAATACCTCATTCGCGAGGTGCAAAATGAGGTGTGTCATCGGAGTAAAGAAGCCTGGCGGGAAGATCTTCTCTAGCTTGCATATCAACTCCGGCGCCTTCTTATGCATTTTTTTGATCATCTCAGGACATACTTCTTTAGCACAAAGTGTGCGTAAGTAATGGCTTAACTCCGCAAGCACACGCCAGACACGCTCGGGGACATAGCCCCGAACCATCACCGGTATAATCCGCTCAATCCATACATGATCGTCATGACTCTTGAGCCCGGTCACTTTGCCCGTTGAAAGATTGACCCCCTTACTTATATTCGACACATAACCATCAGTGAACTTCACGACGTGTTTCAGCCACTTGAATGCCTCCATCTTATGATCATTTTTAAGTACGAAGTCAGCATCTGGCTTGAACCAAGATTTTCGACTGCTTGTGGGAGGCTGCATGTGTAGACACGCTATATCACAAATATTCTGTTGATCGACTCTAGCATTAACATTATCCTTTGTCTTATCAGGAATGTTGAAGATCATGTGAAAAAGGGACTATGCGACATTCTTTTCCATGTGCATCACGTCGAAATTGTATGGAAGTTTGAGGTCCTTCAAATAGGGAAACTGTGCGAAGGGGGTAATGTGTGTCCAGTTGTGCGTCTCACCATATCATTCAAAACATTTTTTCCCTTTACCTTTTCATTTGCCCTCGCCTTGCTCCCTCATCTCGTGGCTTTGCCTTTGCCATTCCCTTGCCTTCGCCGCAGGCTTAAGAGCTTTTAATGAGCAAGCACATCCGCACTTAAAACCTTTGCAATCTCATTTACTTCATGGACAACTTTGCCTTTTGTGAAGTTCTTCTTGTCTTTCCTATCAGGATGGTCTGGCGGGAGGAACTGTCGATGCAGGTCAAAGGCAACATACTTTCCACCCTTCTTCAGCCAAATGTAAATCAAGGCCTGCATGCACACCGGGCAAGGCATCTTCCCACTTGTACACCATCCGCAGAATAGGGCATAGCTGGGAAAGTCATGCATGCAATACTGTAGCCAAACTTTCATCAAGAAATTTTTACTGCGAGATGCCGGGTCGTATGTCAACCTCGGAAGTACCAAGAATGGTGCAAATCATCCACCAACGGGTTGCATAAACACACTCAAATTCTTCCCGGATATTCAGGCCCGGAATTATAAGTTTATTGTGAACATGGTCTTGCTGCATTATGGCGGAGGAGGAGATTGAGCGGAATAACAAATATGGGCCAGCAGCTGTATTGATTAGACGACATACCATATGGATTGAACCTATCACTTGATATAGCAATTCTGACATTCCCAGCCTCGGCTGCTTCCTCCGGGTATTCTATATCGAATGACTTGCATGCTTCACCTTCTGATGGATGTACAATTTTTTTGAAATGTACCTTTTCCCTTCCTTGTGCCACTTCATCATTTTGGCAGACCCCATCGTGATGAAAAGGCACTGCAGTCTTTTTATAAAATCTAGATACCGAAGAACCTTCACAGGGATTTATAGCTGCTGCTTCTGACCCTGCTCATCGACCACCTCAATATACCGAGAGGAACCACACTTCCTACAGTAGTTGTCATTCGCATACTCATTCCTAAACAAAATGCAATTCTTTGGACAAACATGTATTTTCTCATAATCCATGGAGAGCGCCTTCATGATTTTCTTTGTAGCATACATGGTTTTTGGCAGTTCATGGCCCTCAGGTAGGCTGTTTTCCCACACTCCTAAATGCTTCAAGCAACCTCTCACATACCGTACTCAGCCTTGACTGCCATCAGCCATTAGAAGGCCCAAAGACAGTAGAGCTTGGCACCCTCATAAAGAGGTTTCTTTGACGAGGCCAAGATATCCAGAAGGCCTTTTGCGGTTTCCTCCGGCTCCTCCGTTCATTCACCGAATGTGACGGAGGTGTCGGTTGTAAAGAAAGACATCATCTAGCATGTCTCTAACCCCATCGTCCTCATAACCAGCGGACGTTGTCGTATCACCTCCTCTCTACCACGGTCCAGTTGGGCCAAGTCTATCAGCATATTAAAGTTGGGCATAAATCCATGCGTGCGAAGGTGCTTAGTCATCTGACTCTTATCTCTCCGTATACGTCTCTTACATCTGGCATAGGGGCATTCTGGCACAATCCTCATTGGACTATGGAATATCGCTTTCAAAAACACATCAATTTTCTCGACCCACTCTGCTGTTACTTGATTCCGACAGAAAAACCAACTATACATCCACTGATTATCTGAAATCTCTGCTTTATTGGAAGCCACACAATAAAATTAAGGATTCAATTTAAATTACTCACATCAATATTTTATTTTTTTACTGCATTGATAAGAAACGACATTTAATCCACCTACATCTCTAATAGGTAAAGATGGGTCATAATCCCACCGAGAATGTGTATATCGATGCACGCTGTCCATGCTCTACCCCAACTGAAACAAAATTTCGGCAGCACCTCCCCGTTGTTCTCCAAATACACACCTCGGCAAACTGCCGAGAGAATGTGCATCCGGAGAACAACTAGGAGTCACCGTCGAAATCCTGTCTCGGAATGGGGTAGAGCATGGACAACGTACCCAATCTACACATCCTCGGGCTGTCCGTGGAAAACGCTGGACAATCCGAAAGAGCTGCGGTGATAAATATGCAATCGAATGCATATTTACCGATCCAACCCTTTCGGACGGGAGACGCCTAGGTTACATGACTTGATGTGAAAATTTAATCTACTGACATGGAAGAAAAGGACGAGGTCATAAAATTCTTGCTCACCCTCCGATGTAGACGATGTAGTCGATCAAAGGAGAGGGATGATCGTGGACCAACACATCCAACATCGACGATCACTTCACGAAGATGGAACACCACAAATCCTGTTAGTTCCACTGAGTGAAAAAAAAATTGGTCATCAACTCACATTAAACACTGGCACAACATTATGCATCAACATGAAAGAACGTGTCAAATTGCAAAAAAAAACTTTGTTATCTATTTTAGAAACAAAGTGTCTCGAATTGCTTCTGATGAATCAACATGACCTAACACTAACTTGACCAAATAATAACTTGACCAATATCCATCCCTCTGTCACAAACTTAACCATTCTCTATTCACCTATAATTTAGAAACTAAAACATTTGTTAACTTGACTAACACTCATTGAAAAACTTAATAAAAACTATCTACTATGTATCTAAAAACCTAATAAAACTACACAAAACAAAAAAAATTATCCATGTATCTAGCATATGCATCTAATATCCATTCATCTAATATACATTCATGCATCTAACGGTGGCATTCATCTAACAAATAAAAAATGAAAAAAAGAATGCTCACTGGTCGGGCTGGCTTGGAGGGGATGGGTCGGGCGGCTGCAGGCGTCAAGTGAGGGGTTTCAAGCCCAGGCCATGCTGCCGACGGCCAAGGGCAGAGGCCCGAGCAGGTGGAGGGGCTGAGGGTCGGGCGGCTGCATGGGCGCCGGTGGAGGGGTTTCAAGCCCAGCGCATGGGCGATTTGCCTACAGAGGCCCCAGCAGGAGAGGAGGGAGGCGGAGGGTCTGGGCGCCGTGGATGGGGCCGGGGCCTGCGGCAGACAGACGGGGTGACGGTGGTGGTGGTGTGGGCGGCGACGATAGGGGACGAGGTGGAGGGCGGCGCGAAAGCTGGTGGGCGAGTGGCGGCAAGAAGGCGCATGACATGCGTGAGGTGACAGGCTGCGACACGAGGAGGGGGCGGATAGTGTCGGGTGGAGGCAGGGAGGGGCGAGGGAAGGGGAGGGGCGCCCGTGGAGCGGCGGCGGTGGTGGGTGGCTGGGAGCGGTGGAGGCGGGAGTGGAGATGAGGCACGGGGGAGAATGAGCGGTCGTGGCTCGACCCGGAATGGATAAGAAGATCAATGCCGACGACATAGCCATCAGCATAGGTGAAGATGCCACGTGGCAACCTATGCTGACGGCTATGCCGTCGGCATAGATAGTTTTTTTTCAAGAACATATATAGCATCTAATTAGTACCACATCGCCAAAGGAAGAGTAATTTGACCAGTTTAAATACTTGGCTAATCCATACGAAGCAAGCTCCGGTATGCATTAGGGTTTCGTTAGGAAAACGAATAATTACTGTGAAACTTACGGTGCCCGGGCATCGGGCCGGTTTCCGGGCAGTGAAGGTTTCAGAGTAATCGTCCGGTTTCCATGATGGATGACGGTGTTTTTTATTTGCAGTCTGCACCCGTGTAACCTGGGAGCTACATCCGGGCCAAACACACATCTACATCACCTCCGTGGAGCCCCCACGCGTCTGTTTCCCCCTCCAGGTGCCGACGGCTGTGCCGTCTGTGAGGGGGGCCACACCAAAGAGACTCGTGCCGCCTCGTCAGACATGCCACCACACCACCCCACATGTATGAGGGCCCGGTGCGATGCTTCGGTGGCATTGCTAGCCCCAGGGCCCCCATCCCACCTAACCCTGGAGCGGTTGACCACGAGATCTAGCCCTTTGACTTCCCACAGACGGGCTTTGACCAGTGGACCTCTCCACCGGGTTGTGTTAGGTCAGCCCAGATGGACACCTGATAGCAACATCCGGGCCAAACCCACAGCTACATCACCTCCGTGTAGTCCCGACACGTCTGTTTCCCTCTCCAGGTGCCGGTGGCAGCGCCGTCCGTGGGGGGGGGGGGGGGAGACTCACGCCGCATCGCCAGACATGCCACCACACCACCCTGCATGTATGAGGGCCCAGCGACGGTTCGGTGGCATTGCTACCCCTGTGGCCCCCATCCCGCCTAACCTCGAGTGGTTGACCGTGAGATCTAGCCTTGACTTCCCTACGGACGTGCTTTGGCCAGTGGACCTCTCCACCCGGTTGTGTTAGGTCAGCCCAAAGGGACACCTGGGAGAAACATCCGGGCCAAACCCACAACTACATCACCTCCGTGTATCCCCGACGCGTCTGTTTCCCCCTCCAGTCTTGCGTGGCGCGTCCAGATTAGGGGGCTACACCGAAGAGACTCGTGCCGCCTCGTCAGACATGGCACCACACCACCATGATTGTATGGGGGCCTGGTGCGACGCTTCGGTGGCATTGCTACCCCCAGGGCCCCCGTCCTGCCTAACCCTGGAGCGGTTGACCACGAGATCTAGCCCTTTGACTCCCCACGGAAGTGCTTTGACCAGTGGACCTCTCCACCCGGTTGTGTTAGGTCAGCCCAAGAGGGACACCTGGGAGCAACATCCGGGCCAAATCCACAACTACATCACCTCCGTGTAGCCCCGACGTGATCTCTGCTTCCCCTCTCCAGTGCAAAGGGCGGGCACTGGCCCATGAGGTGGGCCACACCGAAGAGACTCGTGCCGCCTCGTTAGACATGCCACCACACCACCCCGCATGCATGAGGGCCCGGAGCGACGCTTCGGTGGCATTGCTACCCCCAGGGCCCCTATCCAGCCTAACCCTCGAGCGGTTGACCACGAGATCTAGCCCTTTGACTTCCCACAGACGGGCTTTGACCAGTGGACCTCTCCACCCTGTTGTGTTAGGTCAGCCTAGAGGGACACCTGGGAGCAACATGCGGGCCAAACCCACAGCTACATCACCTCCGTGTAGATCCGACGCTTCCGTTTCCCGCTCCAGTGCGGCGGGCGCCTGGCCCATGAGGGGGTCACAACCCGAGACGCTGCCGCCTTCTTCAGACATGCCACAACACCACCCCTTCAGGGTATGAGGGCCCGGTGCGAAGCTCCGGTGGCATTGCTACCCCGGGCCCCCGTCCCGGCTTACCCAGGAGCGGTTGACCATGAGATCTAGCCCTTTGATTTTCCACGGACGTGCTTTGACCAGGTACCCTCTCCACCCGGTTGTATTAGATCAGCCCATAGGAACACCTAGGAGCAACATCGGGGCCAAACCCACAGCAAGATCCCGTCCGTGTAGACCCGATCGTCGACGCTTCCCCAATCCAGGTGCCGACGGTGGCGCCGTCCATGAGGGGGGCCACACCCGGGAGACGAATGTCGCCTCTTCAGACATGCCACCACACAAGCCGGAATGTATGAGGGCCCGGTGCGACGCTCCTATGGCAATGGTACCCCCAGGACCCCCATCACGCCTAACCCTGGAGCGGTTGACCACGAGATCTAGGCCTTTGACTTTCCACTTTCCACGGACTGGTTTTGACCAGTGGACCTCTCCACCCGTTTGTGTTAGGTAAGCCCATAGGAACACCTGGGAGCAACATCGGGGCCAAACCACAGCTACAAGATACGTCTCCGACGTATCTATAATTTGTGAAGCATTAATGCTTTTATATTATTTGTTTTGGTTGTGCAGGCTTTATTATACACTTTTATATTATTTTTGGGACTAACCTTTAACCGGAGGCCCAACCCATATTGTTGTTTTCTTGCCTATTTCAGTGTTTCGAAGAAAAGGAATATCAAACGGAGTCCGAACGGAATGAAACCTTCGGGATCGTGATTTTTTGAATGAACATGATCCAGGGGACTTGGAGTGCACGTAAGGGAAGCTTCGATGAGGCCACGAGGCAGGGGGGCGCCCCCTCCACCATCATGGGCCCCTCGTGGCTCCCCTGACCGACTTCTTTCGCCTATATATCTCCATATACCCTAAAATTATCTAGGACAACAATAGATCGGGAGTTCCGCCGCCGCAAGCCTCTGTAGCCACCAAAAACCAATCGGGACCCTGTTCCGCAAGACTCACGGAGGGGGATCCCTCACCGGTGGCCATCTTCATCATCCCGGCGCTTTCCATGATGAGGAGGGAGTAGTTCACCCTCGGGGCTAAGGGTATGTACCAATAGCTATGTGTTTGATATCTCTCTCTCTCTCTCTCTCGTGTTCTTGATTTGGCATGATCTTGATGTATCGCGAGCTTTGCTATTATAGTTGGAACTTATGATGTTTCTCCCCCTCTACTCTCTTGTAATGGATTGAGTTTTCCCTTTGAAGTTATCTTATCGGATTGAGTCTTTAAGGATTTGAGAACACTTGATGTATGTCTTACCGTGCTTATCTGTGGTGACAATGGGATATTCACGTGATCCACATGATGTATGTTTGGGTGATCAACTTATGGGTTCAAGGTTGACCTTGTGAACTTATGCATAGGGGT
This sequence comes from Aegilops bicornis, assembly GCA_021605145.1. Taxonomy (NCBI): domain Eukaryota; kingdom Viridiplantae; phylum Streptophyta; class Magnoliopsida; order Poales; family Poaceae; genus Aegilops; species Aegilops bicornis. Next base: position 1,755,626 of record JAHIAL010000055.1, read on the forward strand.
TGGCACACGTTTAAATCTTGACTCTCCAGTAGAAACTTTGGGGCACTCTTTGAAGTACTTTATGTTGGTTGAATAGATGAATCTGAGATTGTGTGATGCATATCGTATAATCATGCCCACGGATACTTGAGGTGACAATGGAGTATCTAGGTGAAATTAGGGTTTTGGTTTATTTGTGTCTTAAGGTGTTATTCTAGTATGAACTCTATGATAGATCGAACGGAAAGAACAGCTTCATGTTATTCTACTACGGACTCTTGAATAGATAGATCCAAAAGGATAACTTTGAGGTGGTTTCGTACCCTACCATAATCTCTTCGTTTGTTCGCCGCGATTAGTGACTTTGGAGTGACTCTTTCTTGCATGTTGAGGGATAGTTATGTGATCCAATTATGTTATTATTGTTGAGAGAACTTGTACTAGTGAAAGTACAAACTCTAGGTCTTGTTTCCTACCATGGCAATACCGTTTACGCTCACTTTTATCGCTTGCTACCTTGCTGTTTTTATAATTTCAGATTACAAATCCCTTTATCTACCATCCATATTGCACTTGTATCACCATCTCTTCGCCGAACTAGTGAACCTATACAATTTACCATTGTATTGGGTGGGTTGGGGACACAAGAGACTCTTTGTTATTTGGTTGTAGGGTTGTTTGAGAGAGACCATCTTCATCCTACGCCTCCCATGAATTGATAAACCTTAGGTCATCCACTTGAGGGAAATTTGGTACTGTCCCTACAAACCTCTCTCGTGACTTGGAGGCCCAACAACGCCTACAAGAAGAAGGTTGTGTAGTAGACATCAAGCTCTTTTCTGGCGCCGTTGTCGGGGAGGTGAGTGCTTGAAGGTATATCTTTAGATCTTGCAATCGAATCTTTTTGTTTCTTTTTTTCTCACTACTTTAGTCTATAAAAGAAAACTACAAAAAAATGGAATTGATTTTGTCTCATACGCTTCATGTTTTTAATATCTTTCGTGAAAATGATGGAAAGGAAAATTGCATTACTAGGAAAAGGGCTATAGATGGAATGGCCAATAACGGCGCACCAGACATGTGGTGCGCCACTACTATATAGTAGTGGCGCACCATGTGCTGGTGCGCCATTAGTGTGAAAGATCACACGCCAAGATGCGACCCTATCCTAAAGGAACTCAAAGGTCCCACCAAGGATAGAAGCGCCTTGAAGACGCTTTTGCAAGGTGGATATCATGACATCAACATTACATAATAGTGGGGATACATCCAAGACATACAATGTCACATGAATACAACAATACATCATATACAAGATCAACATCCGGCTACGGATGAAACATAAACATAAACTCAGACGACATCCACTCGCTAGCCCAAAGCTGCCGACCCGAACCTATCCTCGATCGAAGAAGCTAAGAAGAACTCCAAAACAAGTAAACATCACTCTCGCGTCATGAGCATCGATAACCTGTACCGCAACGGTTGTTGTAGTAATCAGGAGCCACGAGGACTCAACAATCCCATTACCATGGGTATCAAGACTAGCAAAGCTTAAAGGGGTCAGAAGGGATAAAGTGGTGAGGTTGCAGCAGCGACTAAGCATCTATGGTGGCTAACATACGCAAATAAGAGCGAGAATGCAAAGGAACGGTCGTGAAGCTAGCAATGATCAAGAAGTGATCCTGAACTCCTACTTACGTCAAACATAACCCAAAACCGTGTTCACTTCCCGGACTCCGCCAAAAAGAGACCATCACGGCTACACACACGGTTGATGTGTTTTAATTCGGATCCGTGTCAAGTTATCTACAACCGGACATTAACAAATTCCCATCTGCCTATAACCGCAGGCACGGCTTTCGAAAGATTATACCCTGCAGGGGTGTCCCAACTTAGCCCATGATAAGCTCTCGCGATCAACGAAGGATATTCCTTCTCCCGGGAAGACCCGATCAGTCTCGGAATCCCGGTTTACAAGACATTTCGACAATGCGACATTCTTTTCCGTGTGCATCACGTCGAAATTGTATGGAAGTTTGAGGTCCTTAAAATAGGGAAACTGTGCGAAGGGGGTAATGTGAGTCCAGTTGTGCGTCTCACCATATCATTCAAAACATTTTTTCCCTTTACCTTTTCATTTGCCCTCGCCCTTGCCCTCATCTGTGGCTTTGCCTTTGCCATTCCCTGTGCCTTCGCCGGCAGGCTTAAGAGCTTTTAGCTGAGCAAGCACATCCGCACCAGAAAACCTTGCAATCTCATTTACTTCATGGACAACTTTGCCTTTTGTGAAGTTCTTCTTGTCTTTCCTATCAGGATGGTCTGGCGGGAGGAACTGTCGATGCAGGTCAAAGGCAACATACTTTCCACCCTACTTCAGCCAAATGTAAATCAAGGCCTGCATGCACACCGGGCAAGGCATCTTCCCACTTGTACACCATCCGCAGAATAGGGCATAGCTGGGAAAGTCATGCATGCAATACTGTAGCCAAAATTTCATCAAGAAATTTTTCTGCAGATGCCGGTCGTATGTCAACCTCGGGAAGTACCAAGAATGGTGCAAATAATCCACCAACGGTTGCATAAACACACTCAAATTCTTCCCGGATATTCAGGCCCCGGAATTATAAGTTTACAGGAACATGGTCTTATGCTGCATTATGGCGCCGGAGGGAGATTGAGCGGAATAACAAATACGGGCCAGCAGCTGTATTGATTAGACGACATACCATATGGATTGAACCCATCACCGATATAGCAATTCGACATTCCCAGCTCCTGGTACGCTTCCTCCCGTATTCTATATCGAATGACTTGCATGCTTCACCTTCCGATGGATGTACAATTTTTTTTGAAATGTACCTTTTCCCTTCCTTGTGCCACTTCATCATTTTAAGTGTAATCTATCGTGATGAAAAGGCACTGCAGTCTTTTTATTAAATCAAGATACCGAAGAACCTTCACAGGGATTTATAGCTGCTGCTTCTGACCCTGCTCATCGACCACCTCAATATACCGAGAGGAACCACACTTCCTACAGTAGTTGTCATTCGCATACTCATTCCTAAACAAAATGCAATTCTTTGGACAAACATGTATTTTCTCATAATCCATGGAGAGCGCCTTCATGATTTTCTTTGTAGCATACATGGTTTTTGGCAGTTCATGGCCCTCAGGTAGGCTGTTTTCCCACACTCCCAGAAATGCTTCGAAGCAACCTCTGCTACAGCCAGATTTCAGCCTTTGATCGCCATCGGGCCAAGTAGAAGGCGTCCAGCACAGAGAGCTTGGCACCCTCATAAAGAGGTTTCTTTGACGAGGCCAAGATATCCAGGAAGGCCTTTGCGGTTTCCTCCGGCTCCTCTGGTTCATTCGCTGAATGTGACGAAGGTGTCGGTTGTGCAGCAAAGACATCATCTAGCATGTCTCTAACCCCATCGTCCTCATAACCAGCGACGCGTTGTCGTATCACCTCCTCTCTACCACGGTCCAGTTGGGCCAAGTCTATCGGCATATTAAAGTTGGGCATAAATCCATGCGTGCGAAGGTGCTTAGTCATCTGACTCTTATCTCTCCGTATACGTCTCTTACATCTGGCATAGGGGCATTCTGGAACAATCCTCATTGGACTATGGAATATCTCTTTCAAAAACACATCAATTTTCTTGACCCACTCTGCTGTTACTTGATTCCTCGGAAAAACCAACTATACATCCACTGATTATCTGAAATCTCTGCTTTATTGGAAGCCAAACAATAAAATTAAGGATTCAATTTAAATTACTCACATCAATATTTTATTTTTTTACTGCATTGATAAGAAACGACATTTAATCCACCTACATCTCTAATAGGTAAAGATGGGTCATAATCCCACCCGAGAATGTGTATATCGAGTACGCTGTCCAAGCTCTACCCCAATCCGAAACAAAATTTCGGAAGCACCTCGCCGTTGTTCTCCAAATACACACCTCGGCAAGCTGCCGAGAGAATGTGCATCCGGAGAACAACTAGGAGTCACCGTCGAAATCCTGTCTCGGAATGGGGTAGAGCATGGACAACGTACCCAATCTACACATCCTCGGGCTGTCTGTGGAAAACGCTGGACAATCCGAAAGAGCTGCGGTGATAAATATGCAATCGAATGCATATTTACCGATCCAACCCTTTCGGACGGAGACGCCTAGGTTACATGACTTGATGTGAAAATTTAATCTCATTGACATGGAAAAAAGGACGAGGTCATAAAATTGTTGCTCACCCTCCGATGTAGACGATGTAGTCGATCAAAGGAGAGGGATGATCGTGGACCAACACATCCAACATCGACGATCACTTCACGAAGATGGAACACCACAAATCCTGTTAGTTCCACTGAGTGAAAAAAATTTGGTCATCAACTCACATTAAGCACTGGCACAACATTATGCATCAACATGAAAGAACGTGTCAAATTGCAAAAAAAAAACATTGTTATCTATTTTAGAAACAAAGTGTCTCAAATTGCTTCTGTTGAATCAACATGACCTAACACTAACTTGACCAAATAATAACTTGACCAATATCCATCCCTCTGTCACAAACTTAACCATTCTCTATTCACCAATAATTTAGAAACTAAAACATCTGTTAACTTGACTAACATTCATTGAAAAACTTAATAAAAACTATCTACTATGTATCTAAAAACCTAATAAAACTACACAAAACAAAAAAAATTATCCATATATCTAGCATATGCATCTAGTATCCATTCATCTAATATACATTCATGCATCTAACGGTGGCATTCATCTAACAAATAAAAAAATGAAAAAAAAGAATGCTCACCGGGGTTGGGGCGGCTGCGGGAGGGGGATGGGTCGGGGCGCCTGCAGGGCGTCGGCGGAGCGGTTTCCAAGCCCAGCCGTCATGGCGACGGGCCGGCAGAGCCCCGAGTAGGAGAGAGGGGGCGGAGGGTCGGGCGGCTGCAGGTGTCGGTGGAGGTTTCAAGCCTGTGCCAAGGGCGACGGCCGGGCAGAGGCCCGAGCAGAGAGGAGGGGCGGAGGTCGGGCGCCGTGGATGGGGCCGGGCAGTCTGCAGAGACGACCTGGGTGACAGGGGGGGTGGTGGTGGTGGTGGTGTGTGGCGGCGGCGACCACAAGGGACGAGGTGGAGTGGGCGGCGGCGAAAGGCTGGTGGGCGAGTGGCGGCAAAGAAGCGGGCGCTGCATGCAATGAGGGTGGCGATTGGTCACACGAGGGGGCGGATAGTGTCGGGTGGAGGCAGGGAGGCGAGGAAGGGGAGGGCGCCTGTGAGCGGGCGGCGGTGGTGGGTGGCTGGGAGCGGTGGATGCGGGAGTGGAGATGAGGCACGGGAGGAGAATGAGTGGTCGTGGCTCGACCCGGAGTGGATAAGAAGATCTATGCCGACGGTATAGCCGTCGGCATAGGTGAAGATGCCATGTGGCAACCTCTACCGATGGCATAGCCATCGGCATAGATAGTTTTTTTTTCAGCAGCATAGATAGCATCTAATTAGTACCACATCGCCAAAGGAAGAGTAATCTGACCATTTTAAATACTTGGCTAATCCATACGAATCAAGCTTCGGTATTCATTAGATTTTCGTTAGGAAAAGGAATAATTACTGTGAAACTTACGGTGCCCGGGCATCGGGCCGGTTTCCGGGAAGTGAAGGTTTCAGAGTAATCGTCCGTTTTCCATGATGGATGACGGTGTTTTTTATTTGCAGTCTGCATCCGTGTAACCTGGGAGCTACATCCGGGCCAAACACACATCTACATCACCTCCGTGTAGCCCCCACGCGTCTGTTTCCCCCTCCAGGTGCCGGCGGCTGTGCCGTCTCTGAGGGGGGCCACACCAAAGAGACTCGTGCCGCCTCGTCAGACATGCCACCACACCACCCTGCATGTATGAGGGCCCGGTGCGACGGTTCGGTGGCATTGCTACCCCCAGGGCCCCCATCCCGCCTAACCCTGGAGTGGTTGACCGTGAGATCTAGCACTTTGACTTCCTACGGACGTGCTTTGACCAAAGGGACCTCTCCACCCTTGCCAGGTTAGGGTCAGCCCAAAGGGACACTGGAGAAACATCCGGGCCAAACCCACAACTACATCACCTCCGTGTATCCCCGACGTGTCTGTTTCCCCCTCCAGGTGCCGGCGGCGGTGCCGTCCGTTAGGGGGGCTACACCGAAGAGACTCGTGCCGCCTCGTCAGACATGGCACCACACCACCATGATTGTATGAGGGCCTGGTCCGACGCTTCGGTGGCATTGCTACCCCCAGGGCCCCCGTCCTGCCTAACCCTGGAGCGGTTGACCATAAGATCTAGCCCTTTGACTTCCCACGGAAGTGCTTTGACCAGTGGGCCTCTCCACCCGGTTGTGTTAGGTCAGCCCAAGAGGGACACCTGGGAGCAACATCCGGGCCAAATCCACAACTACATCACCTCCGTGTAGCCCCGACGCATCTGTTTCCCTCTCCAGGTGCAGGCAGCGGCGCAGTCCATGAGGTGGGCCACACCAAAGAGACTCGTGCCGCCTCGTTAGACATGCCACCACACCACCCCGCATGAATGAGGGCCCGGAGCGACGCTTCGGTGGCATTGCTACCCCCAGGGCCCCTATCCAAATTCTAACCTCGAGCGGTTGACCACCGAGATCTAGCCTTGACTTCCCACAGACGGGCTTTGACCAAAGGGACCTCTCCACCCTGTTGTGTTAGGTCAGCCTAGAGGGACACCTGGGAGCAACATGCGGGCCAAACCCACAGCTACATCACCTCCGTGTAGATCCGACGCTTCCGTTTCCCGCTCCAGGTGCCGGCGGCGGCGCCGTCCATGAGGGGGGTCACACCCCAGAGATGCGTGCCGCCTCTTCAGACATGCCACAACACCACCCCGCAGGTATGAGGGCCCGGTGCGAAGCTCCGGTGGCATTGCTACCCCGGGCCCCCGTCCCGCCTTACCCAGGAGCGGTTGACCATGAGATCTAGCCCTTTGATTTTCCACGGACGTGCTTGGACCAGGTACCCTCTCCACCCGGTTGTATTAGATCTTTCCATAGGAACACCTAGGAGCAACATCAGGGCCAAACCCACAGCAAGATCCCGTCCGTGTAGACCCGATGCGTACGTTTCCCCAATCCAGGTGCCGACGGTGGCGCCGTCCATGAGGGGGGCCACACTCGGGAGACGCATGTCGCCTCTTCAGACATGCCACCACACAAGCCGGAATGTATGAGGGCCCGGTGCGACGCTCCTATGGCAATGGTACCCCCAGGACCCCCATCATGCCTAACCCGGGAGCGGTTGACCACGAGATCTAGGCCTTTGACTTTCCACGGACTAGTTTTGACCAGTGGACCTCTCCACCCGTTTGTGTTAGGTAAGCCCATAGGAACACCTGGGAGCAACATCGGGGCCAAACCACAGCTACATGATACGTCTCCGACGTATCTATAATTTGTGAAGCATTAATGCTTTTATATTATCTGTTTTGGTTGTGCGGGCTTTATTATACACTTTTATATTATTTTTGGGGCTAACCTATTAACCGGAGGCCCAACCCATATTGTTGTTTTCTTGCCTATTTCAGTGTTTCGAAGAAAAGGAATATCAAACGGAGTCCAAACGGAATGAAACCTTCGGGAGCGTGATTTTTTGAATGAACGTGATCCAGGGGACTTGGAGTGCACGTAAGTGAAGCTTCGAGGAGGCCACGAGGCAGGGGGGCGCCCCCTCCACCCTCATGGGCCCCTCGTGGCTCCCCTGACCGACTTCTTTCGCCTATATATCTCCATATACCCTAAAAATATCTAGGACAACAATAGATCGGGAGTTCCCGCCGCAAGCCTCTCAGAGCCACCGAAAACCAACGGGACCCTGCTCCCACCAGACTGGCCGAGGGGGATCCTCACCGGTGGCCATCTTCATCATCCCGGCGCTCTCCATGACGAGGAGGGAGTAGTTCACCCTCGAGGCTGAGGGTATGTACCAATAGCTATGTGTTTGATATCTCTCTCTCTCTCTCTCTCTCTTGTGTTCTTGATTTGGCATGATCTTGATGTATCGCGAGCTTTGCTATTATAGTTGGATCTTATGATGTTTCTCCCCCTCTACTCTCTTGTAATGGATTGAATTTTCCCTTTGAAGTTATCTTATCGGATTGAGTCTTTTAGGATTTGAGAACACTTGATGTATGTCTTGCCGTGCTTATCTGTGGTGACAATGGGATATTCACATGATCCACATGATGTATGTTTGGGTGATCAACTTGCGCGTTCAGTGACCTTGTGAACTTATGCATAGGGGTTGGCACACGTTTTCTTCTTGACTGTCCGGTAGAAACTTTGGGGCACTCTTTGAAGTACTTTATATTGGTTGAATAGATGAATCTGAGATTGTGTGATGCATATCGTATAATCATGCCCACGGATACTTGAGGTGACAATGGAGTATCTAGGTGAAATTAGGGTTTTGGTTTATTTGTGTCTTAAGGTGTTATTCTAGTATGAACTCTATGATAGATCGAACGGAAAGAACAGCTTCATGTTATTCTACTACGGACTCTTGAATACATAGATCAAAAAGGATAACTTTGAGGTGGTTTCGTACCCTACCATAATCTCTTCGTTTGTTCGCCGCGATTAGTGACTTTGGAGTGACTCTTTCTTGCATGTTGAGTGATAGTTATGTGATCCAATTATGTTATTATTGTTGAGAGAACTTGCACTAGTGAAAGTACGAACTCTAGGTCTTGTTTCCTAGCATGGCAATACCGTTTACGTTCACTTTTATCCCTTGCTACCTTGCTGTTTTTATAATTTCAGATTACAAATACCTTTATCTACCATCCATATTGCACTTGTATCACCATCTCTTCGCCGAACTAGTGCACCTATACAATTTACCATTGTATTGGGTGGGTTGGGGACACAAGAGACTCTTTGTTATTTGGTTGTAGGGTTGTTTGAGAGAGACCATCTTCATCCTACGCCTCCCACGGATTGATAAACCTTAGGTCATCCACTTGAGGGAAATTTGGTACTGTCCTACAAACCTCTGCACTTGGAGGCCCAACAACGTCTACAAGAAGAAGGTTGTGTAGTAGACATCAAGCTCTTTTCTCAAGGCCGTTGTCGGTGATGTGAGTGCTTGAATGTATATCTTTAGATATTGCAATCGAATCTTTTTGTTTCTTTTTTTATCACTACTTTAGTCTATAAAAGAAAACTATAAAAAATTGAATTGATTTTGTCTCATACTCTTCATCTTTTTAATATCTTTCGTGAAAATGATGGAAAGGAAAATTGCATTACTAGGAAAAGGGCTATAGATGGAATGGTTAATCTAGCAAGACTGCATATGTGGTGCGCCACTACTATATAGCAGTGGCGCACCATGTGCTGGTGCGCCATTAGTGTGAAAGACTGTCACGCCCAAGATGCGACCCTATCCTAAAGGAACTCAAAGGTCCCACCAAGGATAGAAGCGCATCTTGAAGACGCTTTTGCAAGGTGGATATCATGACATCAACATTACATAATAGTGGGGATACATCCAAGACATACAATGTCACATGAATACAACAATACATCATATACAAGATCAACATCCGCCACGGATGAAACATAAACATAAACTCGCACGACATCCACCACCTGCTAGCCAAAGGCCGACTGGAACCTATCCCCGATCGAAGAAGCGTAAGAAGAACTCCAAAACAAGTAAAACATCGCTCTCGCGTCATGAGCATCGTGATAACCTGTACCGCAACTGTTGTTGTAGTAATCTGTGAGCCACGAGGACTCAAAGCAATCCCATTACCATGGGTATCAAGACTAGCAAAGCTTAAAGGGGTAAGGAAGGGGTAAAGTGGTGAGGTTGCAGCGGCGACTAAGCATATATGGTGGCTAACATAATGCAATAAGAGCGAGAAGAGAAGCAAAGGAACGGTCGTGAAGCTAGCAATGATCAAGAAGTGATCCTGAACTCCTACTTACGTCAAACATAACCCAAAACCGTGTTCACTTCCCGGACTCACCAAAAGAGACCATCACGGCTACACACACACGGTTGATGCGTTTCAATTCGGATCTGGTGTAAAGTTATCTACAACCGGACATTAACAAATTCCCATCTGCCTATAACCGCAGGCACGGCTTTCGAAAGATTATACCCTGCAGGGGTGTCCCAACTTAGCCCATGATAAGCTCTCGTGATCAACGAAGGATATTCCTTCTCCCGGGAAGACCCGATCAGTCTCGGAATCCCGGTTTACAAGACATTTCGACAATGGTAAAACAAGACCAGCAAGACCTCCCGGCGTGCCGACACCCTGATAGGAGCCACGCCAGATCTCGCCTCGTGCCACGGCCGGATGAGCAGTCCGCATAACTAAAACTAGGCCTCGAGTTTCCCGAGGAGGTGCTGCAAGGGTTTCTAGTTCGACCAACACTTATACAAGCATTGGCCCGGGGCTAAAATAAAGATGACCCTTGGGTTAATTACTACCAAGGGAAAGGTATAGGTGGTAGGCAAATGGTAAAACCAATGTTGGACCTTGCTGGAGGAGTTTTATTCAAAGCGAACTGTCAAGGGGGTCCCATAAATCACCCAACCGCGTTAGGGACGCAAAATCCGGGAACATAATACTGATATGACAGAAACTAGGGCGGGAAGAGTGGAACAAAACACCAGGCATAAGGCCGAGTCTTCCATCCTTTACCAAGTATATAGATGCATTAATTAAATAAGAGATATTGTGATATCCCAACAATATCCTGTCCACCATGGAGCAATCTTAGACTTCACCTGCAACTAGCAATGCTATAAGAGGGCTGAGCAAAGCGGTAACATAGCCAAGCAATGGTTCGCTGGGAAGGGTGCAAAAGGTTAGAGGCTGACATGGCAAATTGGGAGGCTTGAAGAGCAAAAGATAGGTAGCGCAGCAAAGCGATAGAACAAAGCAACTAGCATAGCAACGATAGTATGAGATCCAGGGTAGCGGTCATCTTGCCTGAAATCCCGCTAGGAAGAAGAACGAGTCCATGAAGAAGATGAAGCCACGAAGACGAACCAAGTGTCGACGAACGAATCCTCACGATCGCAACGAAAACGGCAACTATCGAGAAGAAGCACACAACATGGTAAACACACCACACATAGACAAGACATGATGCACAACAAGCATGATGCATGACAAAGCTACATGAAGCTACTCATGGCAAGAGACGATGCAAACAAGAGCAACACATCAAAGCAAGTTTAAATGAGGCCGGGAACAACATATAACAAGTCCGGTAAGTCCTCATATGCATATTTCGAAATTGGTCCAGATCTAAATAAACCTTATATTCAAGTTGTTAAACAGCAAGTTAAGATGCACCAAGATGATATACACGAAATTCTAGTCAAGTTACATATAAAGTTCACTTAATTCGGAGCTACGGCCTAGAAGATATGAGCAAAACAAGTTAAACATGGCATTGATGCAAAATGCATCCAAACATCAAGCAAACACCTCAAAACAAGGATGCAACATGATAATATGAAACTACATGCAATTCTAAGCAAGTTCCATATAGAGCACACTCAAAACGGAGCAACGGTTCAACACACACTCTATACAAGTTTAAAGGACAAACTGTCCAAAACAGCAACTAGGCATATTGCAAGCATCAAAACAATATGCTACAGCATCTCAACGTGAAAACAAAATGCATGGGTATGATTTACAGGTAAAGCATGACAAACCATGAACACTGAGCTATCTCCAGAAATCACTAGAACATGCTCAAAAACACATGGCAAGATTGCATATAGTAACAGTTTCAGACTTATCAGGAAATAACATCAGGTTGCAATGTTTAAAGCTATCAAACAACATCTTACAGAAACTTAACATGGAAAACAAAGTCCTGGAACGAACCTACTAATTGCATAGAACAAAAGTACCTTACTGACCATGAGCCAAAACGTCACAGAAAATATGATGGCACCCATGTAAACATGGCAAATGATATGACAGATTTATACATGGCAGGAACAACAATAAGTAGGCATGTTGGTGAGCTTGAACCACTCACCACAGAGAACACATGGCATGGCAAGGCAACCAACAGTAAGATGTCATATATATGAAGCTAAACATGACAAGAGCAAGTTCATATCATGATTGGATCACTAACAACAATCATGGCAACATTGAACTTAATGATAACAGGCTGAAATCAACATTATTTAGCAAGTTTGGAGCAAGATAACTACATGTTACAGCAGACTATAAATGCAACCAGGGGCATGAATGGATAGAGAAAGACATGTATAACAAAACATCCTTAGTGAACATCTCCATATTATGCATAGAATGACTTGTAGCAGCAGGTTTACATAGCACCATAATAACAGCAGAACAGGGACTAAAATCAGCAACATCACGAAGCCTAGTTTGCATGCTTGTTCTAGTCACCACAATGATCACAAAAATACATTGCATACACCACTGTAAATATGGAATGACATAGATCAAAAGACATGCAGACATCAACCTCATAGGATGCACACATCAAACATGGCAAAAATGACAAATGAACAAGTTCTGTTAACAGACAGCAGACAACATCATATAACACTATTGCAACGATGATTCAGGCATCAAGATGAACTCAAATAAATATCGTGCAATTGAATGAAATGAAGTACTCGTCGAGGCAAACAATTTGACATATTACACGCACAAAACGGACCAGTTAGAAGCAAGTTATGATGTGATGAACATGGCATAAAATATGCAACAATCTCGGGACTTGGCGTAAAAACAACCTGGGGGGCGTCAATGGGCGGCGGATCTCGCCGGAATCTCGTCGGGGATGGAAGGGACCGCGGCCGGAGTCGAGGAAGAGGTCGGAGAAGCCGGGGGAGGGCGGATCCGGGCATGGGGCCCCCGGATCTGGCCGCGAGGAGGCCGGAGGAGGGGGCGCGGCCCGGATGTGGCGGAGGCGGCGCGGGAGGGCGGGCGGCCGGGCAGGGAGCCGGGCGGGCGAGGGAGGTGCCTGGCGAGGCGAGCGCCGACCGGAGTGGAGGCGGCGCGGGACGGGCGCCATGGGACGGACGCTGGGCACGGGCGGTCGGTCGGGCTCCCGAGGCTCCCGGTCCGAGCTTCGGCAAGCGGGCGCCGGGCGCCTTCAGCGCCTAGGGCGGCATGAGCGGACTGCCCGGCGGGCCGGATCTGGCCTGGCAGGCCTGCTGGTGGAGGGGAGGCGAGCCGACAGCGGCGGCCTCCGATTACAGGGGCTGCAAGCGGACTTTGTCCGCCAAGCGTGACATGTCCGGTGGCAAGGGGAAGAGGCTAGGGTTTGTACTGCGATTTGGACGGGGGAGGGCTAATATATAGGTAGAGGGAGCTAAGAGAGTCCAAATGAGGAGCGGTTTTCGCCCACACGATCGTGGATCGAACGATCATGAAAGCATGGAGGGGTTTGATGGGTTATAATGGGCCACTTTGGAGGGGTGTTGGGCTGCAACACAAAGAGGACTTTTGCGGTTACCCGGTTAACCGTTGGAGTATCAAACGACCTCAAAAAGGCACGGAACTTGACAGGCGGTCTACCGGTGCTATACCAAGGCCGCTTGGCAAACCTCGGGCCATTCCGAGGAAGTTTAACACCCGCTCACAACAAGAGACAAAAAGGGGGACGCCGGATGACATAGGAGTGCCGGATTGCAAAACAGACAACGGGGAAAATGCTCGGATGCATGAGACAAACACGTATGCAAAATGAAATGCACATGATGACATGATATGAAATGCAGATGATGACATGGCAAGATGCAACACGCAAGCAAATAACATGGCAACAACGGCAAATAACTGGCAGACACCTGGCGCATCGAATCCGGGGCGTTACAAAGACACTAATGGCGCACCAGACACATGGTGCGCCACTAGTAACATTTTTTTACAAACATACTAATGGCGCACCAGTGCACAGTGCGCCATTACTACTTCTAACTAGTAATGGTGGACCAGCCGCATAGTGCGCCACTGCTGTTGTTTTTTTATTCTTTTTTTTGCAAAACTAGTAATGGTGTATCAGCATAGTGCGCCATTACTAGTTTAAACTAGTAATAAGCACTATGCCACGCCATTAGTATATATATATATATATATATATATATATATATATATATATATATATATATATATATATATATATATATAGTTTGCAAAACTACTAATGGCGCACCACCGCCAGGTGCGCTTATTAGTAATTCAGGTTACTAATGGCGCATTTGGAGGTGGTGCGCCATTAGTAACCTGGGACCAACAAGATATTTTGGACAGCCACACCTAACCACTCACTTTCCCCACTTCATTGTCTCCACCTCCTCCTCCAAGCTTGTCTCGGCTGCCTCCTCCTCCTCACCTCATTTGCACCATAGATTCATCCAAATTAAGTGGTTAAATTACCTTTTTTTGATAGGTAAGTAAGGGGGAAGCTATCTTTATGTTGTTCTCCCTCCAACAACGTGCACATGCACTTTTTATGGCCTAGCTAGATCTATGTATGTTCGTGGTGTTGCATATGTTTGTGGTCTTGCATATATGTTTGTGTTTGCAGGTACCGGTATTTGAAATGCGATAGTTGACAATATTTTTCCGGATTTCCATTTCGGCGAGAATTTTGGCACTATGCATTCTTTTTGGTCCTATTTTTAGGGAAAGTCATGCCAAAATTTTTCTTGGTTCTAAAATATCGTTTTGCTCTACCTCAAGACGCCGACCATATGGTCCGCACGATGACCGAAGGCATCGTGAATAAGTTTTTGAGCTCCGCTGGCGCCGAGATGCTTCAAAAGAACGAGACGGAGATAAGATGTCCGTGTCGAAGATGCAAGCTGAAGAGCCTTATTGCAGACCGGATTCCGGCAGGTGCGACCACCTGCTCTTGCGTGGTTTCATGGATGGCTATCGGTGGCAAGGTGATGAAGATGACTATTTATTCGGCCCATGGGGGCCGGGCAAGAAATGAGGAAGGGCAGCAAGACAACCACCGCTGCTCTAAGCGGGCGAGAAGACGAAGAATCTCTAGGACATGATCACGATGGTGATAAGTTGTACACAGTCATCATGTAGAAGATGCAGGACATGATGATGAGGAAGATGCCGAGAAGCGGAACGGCATGATCATGAAGATGAAGATGGCGGCGAGCGAGCGACGATGGACCATCGATGGGCTGGGTGCAGGACCATCATATTCAAGAGCTGCTTCTCAAGCAGACGGATAACGCAAGAGCTGCCGCCCGAGAGAAAGCCAAGCTCGATCAACTGGAGATAGACGCGGTTACTCCATTGTATGAAGGATGCATGCCCGAGGATACCCACCTGAAAGTAACGCTCATGGCTCTGGAGATGAAGGTAAAACACAAAATGACAGACGCATGCTTCGACGAGAACATGACATTCTGGCGCGAACGTCTTCCCAAGGCGAACAAGTGCCCGACCAGTTTCGAGGAGGCGAAGAAAATCTTGTGTCCTCTGGATTTACCGCACGTAAAATACCATGTGTGCATGAACAATTGCATCATTTATCAGGACGAGCACGCGGAGTCTACCATATGTCCGGTGTGCGGCGTCACTCGATACAAGAAGAGGAAGAAAGCTCCTCGAAAAGTGGTGGTGTGGTACTTTCCGATCACTCCTCTTCTGCAGCAGTATTTCACGGACCCTAAGGTAGCAAAGCTCCTGCGTTGGCATGCGGATAGGGAGGAGAAGAAACCAGAAGATGACGCAAATGATCTGGAGATAAATAAAAAAGACAAGATGCTAAGTCACCCTAGGGATGGGAGCCGGTGGTAAGCGCAGAACTTCGAACACCCATAATTTGGGAAGGATCCAAGGAACATTGTGCTGGGCGCGAGCACCGATGGAGTCAATCCGTTTGGCAGCCAGAGAAGCACACATAGCACCTGGCCTGTGTTTGTGTGGATGTACAACCTTCCCCTGGTTGTGCATGAAGAGGAAGTACATTCACATGAGTATGCTAATTGAAGGGCCGAAACAACCAGGGAACGACATCAATCTGTATCCGGGCTCTTGAAAGAGGAGCTAGACACGCCTGTGGAAAACGCCAGTACGTGTGACGCCCGCCTGTAAAGAATATTTCCCTATGAGAGCCGCACCGCTCACACGACGGTGCACGACTATCTCGGTTACGGATATGTCGCGGGGCAGGTGGTCCACGGATTTTCTCGGATGCGTTAGGTGCATGGTCGACACAACGTATCGCCAGCTAGATAGAGATCCGTGGTCTTCGAAACCGTGTTCATGGGACATCGAAGGTGGCTTCCCGACGATGACCCGTGGAGGAAAGGCAAGGATCTGTTCGATGGTGAAACCGAACCCCGAAGACGCCCGCGTGCGAGGCGCGGCGAGGAAATAGACGAGCTGTTGAAAGGTGGCTGTCAGAAGGCTACAAGAAGAGATAGTGGTGAAACTATGCGAGCTTGAGATGTACTTCCCGCCCGCATTCTTTGATGTTATGGTGCATCTGCTGGTCCATATCGTGGAGGATATCATCCAACTCGGGCCGACGTTCCTGCACAGCAAGATGTTGTTCGAAAGGATGAATGGTGTCATCAAAGGATACGTTCGCAACATGTCACACCCAGAGGGAAGCATAGTCAGGGGCTTTCTGACCGAGGAGTGCATCTCCTACTGCACGAATTATCTAGGCATCGAGAACCCCGTTGGTCTGCCCGTCAACAGGCACCTTAGCAGGCTCACTGGATGGGGTCACCGTGAGAGTCGCCGCGAAATGCATGTCGACTTCGAGGGTCAACTCGCCGACTTTGAAAGAGCAAACCTAGTCGCGCTACAACAAATAGACGTGGTTGATCCTTGGGTGGTAGAGCACAAAACCTTTATTGAGAAGACGTACAGTGACCGAGGCCAACAGAGGACGGACGAAGATATAATCAAAGAGCACAACTCATGTTTCACGCGTTGGTTCAAGCGGAAGCTTACAGCCGTACCCTTTACATGAGGATTCTTCCGCGGAAGAACAACTCATATTCGCCTTGTCCGCATGCGCCGAGCACAACCTCGATGACGATGAGGCGCATAATATCAACGGCTACACATTCTACACCGAGGAAAGGACATGAAGAGCGATGTTTATCAGAACTCCGGGTAACGATGGAATCCTACACCGTAACGACAAGGACAGATACTACGGAAGGATCGAGGAGATCTGGGAGCTGAGCTACGCCGAGAGAAGGTCCCGATGTTCCGTGGTCGGATGGGCCAAGAAAGTCATAAAAGAAGACCGGTATTTCACCACCATGGTTATACCAAGCCAAATCCAAGATCAAGGGCGCAAACGTCACCGCAAAAATGAGCCATGGTACTGGCTTCCCAAGTGGACCAATGCTTCTTCATTACCAACCCGCCAAAGCCCAGTCGTGTTGTCATGAGGAGAGGCAAAAGGAAGATCATTGGAATGGATGGAGTCGCCAATGAGCAAGACTTCGATAAGTACGGGGCCCCGAAGATGGAACACGACGACGACGATGAAGTATCAGCATACACCACAAGAAGAAGGAGGACCACCCTACCTAAAGGACGTCCGTTCAAGAGAAGAACTCCATTTACAAAAAATAAGGGCAAGAAGATTGTGAACAGATAGCTAGCTATGATCGATTGTATTTAAATTGTAGCCTTCATTTCTCGATTGTATTTCACGGGCACTTTTTGAACTCATGAATGTTTTTAAATTTCATGGACACTCGATCTCGATCCCTCCATCTCGATCGCTATCCCACCTCGCGGATCTGGTCCCTCACACCGAGCACCCCGCACCTCTCCCCGCCCACCGCCAGCCGCCACCGACCCCAAGACCTCCCCCGCTTCCACTGGCCGACGACCCCTCTGCACCTCTCCCTCATTCCACCGCGGCCACTTCTGAGCCCCCTCCTCCCACCACCGCCGACGACCAACCGCACTCCTCTCCCTCAGCTCCACCGGCCGCCACTGCCGACCCACCGCACCCTCCCGCCTCCACCACCGCCGACGACCCACCGCACCTCCCCGCTCCGCCTCACGCCGACCCACCGCACCTCCCCGCTCCACCACTGCCGGCCCAACAGCACCCTCCCGCACTCCCCCGCCCGCCTTCCACCGTCACAAATGAATGCAACTAAAATTGCAAAAAACAAATTTGATTATATTTTCAAATAACAAATTTGATGATATTTTCAAATAATAAATTTGATGATATTTTTTCATATTCATAAATATTTTCACATAACAAATTTGATGATATTTTTTAAAAACTTATTACTGTTTTTATAAAAATTATTACTGTTTCATATTCATATTCATTTTCTTAAAAATTATTAGATGCAACAAAAAGTAATAATAAAAAAATTACTTATGGCGCACCTCTGGCTGGTGCGCCATTGCTGTATAAAAAAAAGATTACTAATGGCGCACCTGCACTGCGCGCCATTGCTATAGAAAAAGATTACTAATGGCGCACCGGCCAGGTGGTGCGCCATTGCTATCTAAAAAACATACTATCGATGACTGGCCATGGGTTCGCCATTAGTAAGCTTCCCCCGAGCTAATTCCTCCCTCTCCCTCGCCAGATCGCCTTCGTCCCTCTATCCCTCGCCAGATCCAACCCGCGCGCGGCCCCCCGACCCACGACGCCGCCGCCCCGTCCCCCGCCGCCCCCGTGCTCCCGCCTCCACCCTTGCCGCCCGACCCCGCCCGACGAGGAGCCCGTCTGTCACTGCCTCGTGCTACACGGCTACTCCCGCCTCACGCCCACATACGGGCGGCGAAGGTGCCCGAGTCCGCCGCTTCGCCGCCTCCTCCGACTCCTCCAAGCCCCTAGCCTCCTCCTCGACCAGCGGCGGCGCGCCACCCGGGAGGAGCACGCCCATCCGCCTCGTGTTCGGCTACTCCCGCCTCACAAGACACACACAGCGACGAAGGTGCCCGGGTCCCCCGCTCGCCGTCTCCTCCGACTCCTCCAAGCCCCTCGCCTCCTCCTCGACCGGCGGCGCCGCCGACCCCGACGAGGAGCCCGTCCTGCCCCTCCTCCAGGAACTTTGGTAAATTCAGAAACTGAATTTGTGATTCCCCCGCATCCTGCTTATATTTAAAGCTAAAAAAATATATTTGTTGAAGATGTGTGCCTTCACTTTCTGTTGTACTATCATCCAATTGCTTGAGAGGCTTTCCTTGTGCCTGGAAAGAGTAAACATGTGTTGGTTGAGCAAGAGAGTTGCACTCCGTGTGTGCATTTTTACGTGTGTGTCTGATTTGTGTGCACGCATGGTTAAGATGTTCCTCTCAGGTTTCAGCTTTTGCCTGTAGGTTTTCCTATTGCATATTCTTATTATTTTTAATAAAAAGAACAAGTTGTACATAGAGGAAGCAGAAGAAAGCTTAGTTTTTCTCTTGGATCTTTTGAGATTTGGTTGGAGGCCTTCGAAGATGAAGTTTTTCCTTGTGTTCCAAACGGCCCATGTAGCTTGAATTGGTATGATTTCTATGGAGAATGGCCAATTCAGCTTCTTACCCCTAAAAAAAATCAGCTTTTTTAAAACTGACAGCAGGTTCCTCCCATGTTTCACTTCTTCTAGTTAGTTTCTTCCAGCTATAGGTTGGTTTACAGCTAGATTTATGTATTTCAATCATTTATATGTTTAGTTTCCAGCTATAGGTTAGTTTACATCTAAGAACAAGAAGCTCTAAAATGAATGATGAATATTTTCTGTTGATTCTTTCAGGCCAGTTCATTCATCATTTATGGCTTGATGTATGGAGGCTTGTCTACTTGCTCCTAATAGAACATAATATTTGATATGAGCAGGGTGAACAACCTTCAGGTCCTGGGAATCTACTCAAGGCTGCAGACACTTCTTGTCTGACTTCTTTTATCATCGGTATAATATTCATATTAAGGAGTTTCTATAAGTTCATTGTTCTTACCTGCAAATTTAAAATGAAAGCACAATCAATCCATATTAAAGACTTTAGGTTGGTTTTGTTTTGAAGGTTCTTGCTAGGGTTCTTCTTGGCTGCAATTCCCTGGTATATTGGTGATTTTCTTCTATTCTTTGTTGCTTTGGATCACCGGGAGAAGCTCGATTGATTGCCTGCACTGCTGCTGTAAGTACTCCATTTTCTAAAGCTTATCACATAGTACTAGAATTTTCTTCCGGTGCAAAACAAAAGGGTTGTTGTTTGTCTTTTGTATAAAATGAACTGAAAACACTTAGATACTTATTAATGTTTCCTTACACGAATACTTCCTGTAAAGTTGATTTTATAAAGCTGTGTGATCTTTGTTTCTGAGACTCAAAGTGCTTCTATCTCAAAAAAAGAAGTAGCAAAAAAATTAAAAGTGCTCATCCTAGTGGCAGGCACAGCTCCTGTCACTTGTGACCATTGCTGCTAGGAGCTTGAATTAGCTTACATGCTAAGTAAGTTTGAGGGTGAACATCAGATTTGTGTAAGCATCAAGACTTTTTTTAATGGAAATTTATAGTATGTTTGAGGGTGAACATTAAGCAATGTTTGTTGTCAAACAAATTAAGAATTTTTTAATTTATGTATTTACAATTTTTTTATTTTACTGATCAAGATGGTGTATTTGAGCTCGGGAGCAGAGACTCCATGTCCTGAATTCCTGATTTGTCCCTCTATGCATGGTGTGCATATACTATTTGCCTATTTGGGAAAAAAAACAGTTTAGTTGCCTATTTGGTATGCTTGTCATGTCACTTGTACTACAAGCTTAGTTAGGAGTACTCCATCTAGTAGTAATTAATTTGTGTGGCTGTGGAAGTCACTTGCTTTGGCATAGTAATGTTTTTATTCCAGTATTATTTTGTGGTGGTGTGGGTAGCAAGGTGCATGCACATAGGAGGAATTTACAAGAAAGAGATACTCCTGATAACAACAAAATCTAACATGGCAGTAAACAAAATCAGTAGATGCATCATACTGCTTTTATTCCTTCTTGGGGATAAAAAAATCTGGGATAATGATTTTACTTGTGATGGTAAACTAAATCAGTATGATGTTGTACTTGTGATGATGCTACTTGTGATCTTCTAAAATGACCCATTGGGGACTTCATTACGCGGGGATAATGATTTTGCAGGTACCCCGAGAGGCCCTTGAGTTTGCCGGAATGTGGATTAACTTCCGTTCCGCAAATTGAAAGAGCCCATATGTTCTATTTTCAGCAAAGGTCATGCTGAAATTTTCCGTGAATTTTAGCATGACTTTGCTGAAACCTCCGGACATATGGGGTACTTGCTACTAATGCATGGGCCGGGTATCTTAGTACTTAATTAAGTAGGATCAACTGCCCCTTTATTCTTGCTGCATTAAACCATAGGTGGCAATAGAGCCAAGTGATTATGCCCAACTTAGAGTCGACACACCCTAAATGATAAAACCTTGGCTTTTAGGGTGCCTCGGTGTCGATGAGAACCTAAATGATGTACGCTTAGGCTTTTAGGGTGCCTCGGCGTCGACAAACCCTAAATGATAAAATCTTAGCTTTTAGGACGCCTCGGTGTCGACAAACCCTAAATGATGAGACAATGATCTTGTTCCTTGACAACAACCAACTTTTTGACCAAACTTTTTTCCTATTTATAGCGAAACATGGCCCACAACAATGAGGCAGGCGGTTCGGGTGGCAAGCAATTCTGGGAGCTGACCCAGGAGATGGAGGAAGAACCTCACCGCTATGAGGACGCCGCGGAAGACACCGATCCTGACTAAACAACCCCTAGTGGTGCCGCTGATGGTGCCGCCGAGGATGCCACCACTGATGATGGCGGCGCACACACAGATAGCAGCCAACCGAAGAGGCAACGGAAGGACCGGCGCGCGAGCGTGCTCGGCACCATCAAGGAGGAATTTACTGAAGTGAACTCCGACGGGCATCCAACGGCGCCCAAAGAATTAATAAAGGGGTACTCAGTTTATCTCGGGTGCATTCTCCGGAGCACCGTCTCGATCAACACCCAGAACCTAAGGCTTAAGGACCGAGGGAATTTGCGCAGCCTCCTCCTCACGAAGCTGCACGAACGATACAAGTTCCCCGCTAATTTTGCAAACAAACGCCTCTCAGGGAATAAAGTGAACAGTGCCGCCCTCACGAAGATGAGCACGACCCTGTCTACTTGGAGAAGCACGGTGAAGGCAATGATTGAAAAAGGTGATAGTTATGAGAAGATGAAGGTGAAATATCCTTTGATCAGCGAAGATGACTACAAGGAGTTGAAGATCAAGTGTGAGAGTAGCGCAACCTTCGAATCAAGTCAGTGGGGGAAAGAAATGTGGGAGTTGAACTTAGGGTTCCACCAACTCGGTCCCCGCGGTTACAGAGTGGCGGAGCCTATATGGGACAAGGAGGACACGGAGCATGCCGAGCAAGGCCTGCCGCCCCGCTTTGAGAAATACCGTGACAAGCAGACCAGGAACTATGTCAGGGCCCGGTACATGGAGGACCCGGTAACAAAGGAGCTTACCACGGATCCGAAGACCAGGGCGCTTGAGCTTGTTCATGTAAGGAATACACCCCCGCATAATTGGCTCCATATGGTTGCATTCTAATTAATCCCCAATATTTCTAAATGGTTCACGTTCCTTCCGCAGGACACTGAAAGCAGTAGCTCGGGGTCGTCATAGAGCTCCCATTTTGACACCGCTTTAAATAGGGCGTTGAACATAATGAAAAAAAAAGGATAAGCTCAGTAAGCCGTCGTCAGCTGGTCGTGTGGCCGGCAAAGGCTTGTCCACAAAATGGTCATCATACTATACCGCTGGTGGGCGAAAGGAGAAAAAGACCAGCTCGGAAAGCCAGTCGCGCGAGGTTGAAGCACTCAAGGCACAAGTGGCGCGGATTCCGGAGATTATCCAAGAGCAAGTGCAACAACAACTGGGAACGACGCTTATCGCCATGGTGCCTACGTTTATTCAGGGCCGACGACGTGATTGCGGGCGGCCAACAGGGCCTCCCGGTTCCCGCCTTCACAGCCAGCAACTCGCACAACGCGCAGGCGACGCCATTGGTGTCTCAGGCGGCGCCATTGATGTCTCCGGCAGAGGCGCTATTCGTGTCTCCAGCGCCGGCACGGGCATTGGAGCTTAACGCACCCGGGTCTACGCCGGCCGGCACCTCGCTAGCAAGCGGCCCCTCCGTAAGTTGCACGCCCGCCGTTGGCAGTGCCTCGACGTTAGCCGAGCTCGACGCATCACGGTAACTAAGCCTCTCTGCCGATGACTTCATCTCCTTGGCTTTGACTGGGCATCCCTGACGCCATACATGTTTTCGCAGGGCGCCGCTGACGTTCCTTGCGCTCTCCTGCACTTCATGGGTGGCGAGTTGGTCGATGTCGCCAAGGGCAGAATCGTTCAACCGGGCAACCCCGTGTTCCACGGTAATCCGATGCCACCCACAATGTATACGGTTGAACTGGTTCGGGTGCTGCCAGGCTGCGACGAGTTGTTACCTCCGATTCAACCCGCTGGGGCCGACGAATAAGATGAGATGACCCTTAGCGCCTGCATAAACTGTCCCCTCGCTGGTCAAGAGCCAGATTCGTTTAGGGGCAGGGGACACCACCCCACGCATTAAGACCGCCACCGTGGCTGGCGCCAAGCCATGGCAAGAACGCCAGAACGCCACCGGACATGCCG